>CM076583.1:327991248-328704297 GCA_034641835.2 Pinus albicaulis
TTTTAATAGTTTCTCTGTGTTAAGGAAAGAGATTTTTATTGTTTTGGAATTCTGAAAATTCCAACATCTTACTTCTTTGCTGTGCCCTCTTTGGACAAACCCAGATGCTTAGTAGTAGCAAACATTGCGTTGGATTGAATTTAATAGACGAGGCGACCAGAGAAGGTATTTGCCCAGGCGTCTTGTCAACCTAAAAAATATCCATTAGATTAGATTCGGCTTCACTAACATTCGGGAACCCTTTGGACAGCCGAATCCTTCCGAAGGGCGAATTCATTTAGGCAATGTGAGAAGAACAATTAAAATAGATTCGACTTCATTAACATTCGAGGACCGTTTAGATAGCCAAATCCCCTCCGAAGATCAAATTCACACACGCAATTTGAATTTGAATTTTTTAAAAGATGGAAAACTAATGATTTCCCTGTTAATGTTTTCTGTCGATGCACAGATTGTACCGACCGACAGCGTGTTTGTGGTGTTGATGAAGTTTTATGAATATGTGCGTGGGAGGTGTTTCATGTGACAAATTGGGTTTCATTTATAAATCTCTTCACGTTATCACATTCTCGAAGGAAGATCTGGACAATACTAAGCCCTGTGATTTAATTTAGCCAAGGTTCATGTGGCTTATTTTATTTGAAATTTATATGAATATTGAAGTGTATTTATGTATATATATATAAATTAAGTTGTTTTTAGTGCTATTTTTTTGAAGTTTTTTTATGGATTTTTATGGTATTTCTCTAAAATCAGGTAGGAATTTATTGAAATTACAAGTTTGATAGGTAATCTTGCACAATCCAAGTGCTCTTGGGGTTGGGTTTTTGGGGTGCCGAATCTATATATACATTCAAAATACTAGTTTAAAAAACACAAATCTAGATTTCACCTCAATTTTTTTCACAGAATTCTCGCATCAGAAACTCCAAAAAATCACACTAAAGATTTTGTAGAGTTTTTTAATATTTTAAAGTTTATTTTCATTTTTTATGATATAAATTTAATTTTATGAACTTAAATTAATTAAAAAATTAATATTATAAATCCGAATTAGATTTAATTTCAAAATTTAGTGATTGTCTCATCCATAAATCTCATATGTATATTGTCCATGTGTTTGTAACGGTCCTCCCATGTGTAGTTGAGTCTATGGTAGGTGGAAAAACTTATTTCCTAGGTTATACATTATTAAATGCGGCTAGGCATATACTGCCCATAGTTAGATTTAAATTCATTTAAATATAATAGTTGGCAGTATATGCCCCACGGCATTTAATAATGTATAGCCCAGGAAATAAGGATTTCCATGATAGGCTACGTGATAATCATTGGCTTTGTAGTTGTTGGTAGTTTGGGTAGCATGGAAGAATTTTACACATGATTTTGATCGGTATCATGGCCCGGAAGGATCATAAATGATGAAGTATTCAAGTCCTTGGGAGTAACAAAACTTAACATGGTGTATTCAATGCATTAATATTTGGTCTTGTTAGTCCTTTCTTCCTTGACGTCACTGCATGGAATATAGTATTATAGTGATCGATTTGTGTAGGTTAGCATTAGTATTGTTGTTTTTAGTCGTATGGGTTTGGCAGATTTGCATCTATAATCATATAAGAATAGTCAAACTTATTTTGGTGGTTTTGGCCTCTTCCCGAGGCAAAGAAGCCCATAGTATAGGTTATATTTATTTTTAACGTTCGTATTTTTCACACTGTGGACTAATGCTAACATTAGTTTGAAGGCATTAAAAGTTATGAGAATGAGCTCTATGTGAGAGCTATCGGAGAGGCACTTAGACTAAGTTGTTAACACATGTAGACCGCCTGTGTGCTGCATGTTGACCACCGCCACTTGTGTTGCATGTTGTCCACCTATCACCACCAGTCATGAACTGCGAAAGCTTATTGGAACCGTTATATCTTACTTGAACCTCTGTTACATGAAATAAATTGAAAGCAACCGATGATAGGGAAAGGCTAATGCAACAAGATATGAAAGAAGAAAGGCCAGACTCACCTGCTTCAGTTTCACCAGTTGCCCAAAAGGACAAAGCTAGGAGCCGTGTAGTACTATGGCATTGCAGGAGTGTCCCACCTATTACTATTCTGAATAGGAGAGGCGCTACCAAGGAAATCATGGTTGAACTCCATTTAGGTTATGAAATTACCATTATCGTTATGGGCATGATCATCGGTGTGTAAATGGACAAAATTCATCCTCACATTGGCTTTGTGATTAGATGTAAAGAGGAAGAAAAACTTGGAATGTATACGCAAGCTAAGATAAAAAGCCTCGAGACTCTCATCAGTCAATTGGGGAAATACATCGGAAAATCGAACAATGAGAAAAACATTTTCACTAAATGGACTCTTAAGAATTGGGTCTTTAAGTTGCAGGAGCTTCACACAGATGCATCTGCAATGGAGAAAAATATACCCAGAACTGATGTTATTTCTCGTTATCGAATAAGCAACCAGATCAACCAAAAGGTTTCAGAACTAGACAAGCATATGAAATTTGTTCCTTTGATTCATTTGGAGCTCACACTTTGGATGTTGGAGAACATGATTTTCCTTGTTCCTTGTATGCTTGTAGATTGATCAATGATTGTCCATGGTAGCCTCAGTAAAGTGGGAGAAGTCATGGTAATCAATGAAAGTATTCACCACATGAAGATGGTATTTTTCTGCAACCAATATGTGGTGTCCATTACAGATCTGGTAACCAACATTAGGCTTATATTTTATGCGTTCTGGAAAATACAAGGTACACGACTCGACGCTTTCACCATGGATGAGGCTATAAGTGAATCGATTAAGAATATGTCTGAGATTCTGAAGAAAGAAAACACAAATAAAATAGAGTTTGACAAAGAGAAAGTAAATAACAGAGAGTGTTTACCATGGTGGAACATTATTTTTTTTTATAAAAAGAGTAAAGAGATCACTAATATGATCATGTGATCAGATCTAACACCAAAATCATAAGCATGTCTGAAGTAGCCCTCATCAACCAAGCATTCAGCATGATCTTTAATTGAGCATGAATATTCCCGCATTCCTAGCTAAACCCACAAGCTCAAGCCCTCATTGAGCCCCAAGCATGAACCAAGAAATACCTCATCTTCAACATGATCTGAGATTCAACTCCCCTTGTCTGTTCCTTTCCCTAAAGCCCATCACCTCAAGCTCATGGTTTTTTTTGATGGAATTCCACAGATTCCCCAACCTAATCCAGGGTGTCTTGGTGTACATACACCTACGAGATTTTCCCACAGAGGAAACTAGAACATGGACTACGAATTTCCTTCATCTTTAATAAAGGAGCACCTCTACTTCGTGTTTTCCATCGTGCATGTTTTGTGTTTGCAAGATAAGAAAGTGGTAAGACTGTGGGCCTACAAGATTAGAAAACTTTGCATGTGATATCTATGAATCTATTATTATTTTCTTTTGTATGTGACATATGTGAATGTATTATTCTTATATTATGCAGGTTTAGGCCTCGAAAAAGTTCAAGGGTGTTGCAAATCTTGTTGTGATTAGTAAATATCAACTCTCTGTTCATATCTGTTAACATTCTCGCTTGAGTTGTTCAATTTTTCAATGAAACACAATGTAAATGGGATTTGATCTAGCTCCGTGTATTCTTGTAACCAATTTTACAAATTTGAGGGCATTCACGATTATCTGATTTGATCTTCCGATGTTGGTGTGTGACTAAGATAGTGGGGATATCCATTTCTTTGTCTCTTCCTGACCCTTTTCCTTGTTTTCAAACAAAAGGAATTGATTCCATCTACCATTTTCACCACCACTTTAACATAATTTTATCATCTATCCTTCCTTGTATTCCATGGAAGTAGTGTGTACGCCTATAGCTTCCTTAAACCATGGGAGCGCTTGTCTTTAGTCTACAAATTTGTGCTCCCGTGGTACTCAAAAGAACAATTCAATGCAAGGGAAAAGACGATGGTGATGCAATAGATTTAGCAGGAGAAGCGGAGGATGAGGTGTTTGGGTGGTGGTGAAAGAAGCAACTATAGATCCATCCCCATTAAAGGAAGGAATTCAAGCACAGTATGATTGAGTGGCGGTGGGCGATGGCATATCCAGACTGAGCACTGCTCAAGCCTTGGCCAGTAAGCACACTTTGATTGTCAACAAGTTGCTGCTGACAGAGGCCAATGAGTGCATTGGGGGAAATATTATTTCATTGGAGAAGGATGGGTACCTGTGGGAGGAAGGCCCCAACAACTTCTGACCCACAGATGCCATGCTTACTTTGGTGGTATGTTTGTGCGGTCACATTTCTCCTTATCTTATTTACTTAAGATTTTGAAATGGTAATTTGTACTAGGAAGACCCACATTGGCAAAAATTAAATTGATCCTAATCCCATTTGTGGATTCTCCTGTCTGAATTTTCATACACATTCACTATCTTATCCATACTGCTACATTCATCCATTATAATACACTGTGAACTTTTTGTCCTATGCCTAGTACTACTCAGTGCTACTGGTGCCATTATTCGCCATTATTCATAACAATATGTTTATCTGCAAATCACACTTCCCTCACATTACTTTTTGAGAATTTATGTGGTTTTTTAAACCCCTTTATGAGTTAATTTTTTTATTTTATTTTGTTTGTATTATCAGATCTCTATATTCCTTTCTTATATACTAGTGCAAATGCTTCCAACTTTACGTTCTCTATGTTTATTGTGTTGTTAACTTTTAGTTTGCCATTATATTTTTCTTTGTCATTGTTTTGGCTTATAAGTTCGTGCATCTCTGGACATGTTTATACTGGTCAGTCTCAATAAAACCAAAATTAGTTTTTATGCTTTACAGGCCGATGAACAGAATGTTGGTGTAACTAATGCTACACTATGTGTAATATTGTAATCTCAGTTAGCCCAACGATCAAAGTTGTTTCATGACCACAATCCCTATTGGAGCTTTTGACTGAAGAAAATTTCATAATAGTGTTCATGTTACTCTTTTTAATGTTTTGTGCACTCATTATTTAAAATTACATTAATACTCAAAACTATATGGTGAATTCTGGGAATATCATTTGCACAATTTTGAAGTTTTGGACCATATTCGGCCACTGTTTGAGTATAATTGTAATTATTTAGCTTTGCTATTTGTCTTATCTTATGTCTGCTAATCAATACACATGCACAAATTTTGATTTCATGTGCAAATTGAGTCTTACATAATAAACCCTGCCCCTGACAAGGGTTGTTGTAAATAATGTGATGAAACTTAAATTATATAGCCAAATTTGAGATGCCTTGTACAGTGATATTTATTAAATTCCTGTTTTTAAAATTAGAATAGTTTTGAAAAACCCTTATGTGAAAAATACCTATAGCTACCCTAATGTTTAGGGTGTTACTCTTTTTAATATTATGTACACTCAGTCTTTAAGACTACATTAATACTAAATAGGTCTCTGGATATAGGGTAGACAGAGTACAATTCCTTTTGTATGCATATTCAATCTCGAATGTCAGGCAGAGGATTGCCAATGTCATTTTCAATGAAGCGTCGTTCTATTCCAAGAAGCAAGACTGCATCAAATTTTTTGGATTTGTTATCATCCTTCTCTTTCCCCTCGCTCGATCGAAGGGTCTCCTTGCATAATTCTGCAGCCTTTAAGGGATGGAGGTTTTCCTTCTCTGTGCTCCATTTTGGATTCTTCCCTTCTAGCAGAGATGGGAATTTTTCCATCTACCTACCCTACAATGTCTATGGCCCTCCTGTATTCAACCAAAAAAGTGATTTATCCCAAAATTTTATACCGACTTATAACGGAATAAACACTTGAAATAATATGAAAAAGGTTTTCCCTTCTCTTTCTCAATCACACATGATCTATGGATGGGATGTTCTACCAAACTGGTCTAACTGAAGAAAGTAAAATTATGGAGGCTCAATTAATTATGGAAATCTCTAAATTAGAAATCCCCAGTTCCCTCCCTCTTAGATCATCCCATCCCCCTTTATCTCTCCCCATCCCTTTTCGGAAAATATTTGGTCATACTAGAAACTATATGGTGAATTCCGGGAAAATTCTTTTCCCAATTTTTGTTTGAGTATAACTGTATTGGTTTACCTTTGTCCTCTATCTTCTCTTATGTCTGAAAATCAATTCATGTGAAAATTATAATTATTATTTTTCTTTACAAAACATGAATAATTGTGTAAAAATGTTTTTATCTGTAGTTGTCTAGGTTTTTGTATTCTGGTGCATATATGCTTCTGCCTATGGATGTGCTAGAATGTCATATATACATGATGCCCTAGATTTATTATTTGTGTTGTGTCATCTCATCATGTTTTTTGCAAACTCAGGTTATCGATGTGCTGATGGCTAGCTATAGTAAGTATGTTTGTCTACTACTTATGAGTTTATCTTCTAAGCTCCTTAAGTAGAATAGTTAGCTAGCTTTCTAAGGAATTTTACAATAAAGACCTAGCCTTGCTCTTCCTTGTATAAGGCATTTTATTCCTTGTGGTGGCAAGGACATGGAGATGCCTTTAATTACTTACTGAGGCATGAACAAGGGGATCTTCTGTTTTATCTTGCTCACATTGGGCTTGATCGAGTCTTACCTTTCACACTTCACTTTCACATTTCACTGCTATTTCTATTACTTTCTCACTTCTCTATTCTCAATATCATTTAAAGGTTTTTCTGTATGTTCAATAAAGCGTTCATTAAAAAGGTTGGGACATATTTTTCTAAGTTCTAATTTTTTTTGTGAATTAGAAGAAGTATAGCAAAAATCATTTTATGTGATCACATTGTTTCAAAATCAACTCATATCATTTCAATTTTCATCTGTGCGATGCCTAGAAATTATATTGGACAACAATTCCAAGAGTTGTTTCAGTGTTCCCCAGTAGGATGCATAAAATCCATATAACGAGATCATGGGATTTCCTACAACTGAAAGTAGATTATGCAGAAGGGAGTTATGACTCTACATTGATCAACAACTTCACGCAAAAACTCCCACTCAAAACAAGAACTAGCTGCCATGCAACCAGTCTTGTTAATCATCACAAAAAATCCTTCATACTAAGAAACATTTAGTTCAACAATAAAATGTTGATTAATGTTGAAACATTGTATGTACGAAATATTAGAAAAGGTATTAGGAAAATAAGGCCACAGAATTACTCAGATTATTGAAGTCAAATATTGACCACACTTTGGTCCTTTTACCAGTTGGTTTACCATAGAGCCTTTTTGTTGGACCACCTTCCACACATTGATTGGATTGCATTTTTTTAAATTATATCATCTATTATTATTATTATATTTTATTTTATTTTTAAATTATATATTAACTAATTTTAAGGTTAAATTGATTATTTTTTAATTAATATATACATTTAAAAGTAAAATAATTACATTATTATATATTTTTCATTTAACATATTTTAAAAAATATTATAATAATAATCAATTAATTAAGTTGATAAATATGTTTATTTTGAAATATAAATTTTATATTTTATATTTAATTATTAATATTTATTAATTAGATGGTAAGGATTTAACTTTTAAAAAAGATTCTTAGTAGTAGTCACATATCCAAGGTTGAGATTTATCTCCAAAGTAGCTATGCTCTTTTTGCCATTTTCATTAAATTGATTAACTAAAAAAATTTCATTTGAACAAGTATGATATGATATGAGTTATGGTTTTTTGAACATGTGGTCTTGATAAGCACTTTTGAACCATGGTATTGTGACAAAGTCTATTTACAAGTTAAGAATATGGGTGGTAAAGTGAAGGTGGATCATTGAAGAGTCTTATTAACCCTGTCCCCAACCTAATACATTGGATTTTTTTGTTCAAACCTATATTGATAAAAAAACCCCACCTTAACCTCAATTACCTAGTCTTGGCTCAACCATTGGGTAATTGAGGAGGAGCTTAGTATGGGTAGCAAAGATAGTGTCAAAAATACTATTACCTCCAAGTTTAAGGACAAGTTCTGGGAGGATAAGGAGTTGGAGTGTAAAAGGAAGCTAAGATACTATAAGGAGGTGATCAACCCCACCCTTGATAATCAAAATTATCTCTGTGTGTTGACCAGCACTATAACTATCTTGGAGCACTTCTTTCCCTTCTCTCTGATCATAGAAACAAGATTTTGAAGAATCATACTTGGATTCTTTTTCATTTCTTGAGGTCCACATTGGTCTTAGTGGACTTTAGTCATCATCATCATCATCATCAATTTGGGTTGGACCAAAATATTTTGCAAAATTTATATAGTTTAATATTGTATATTGAAATTTATTATTTTTTTACAATAGTTTAATTGATTTATCTTCAACCTTGGACTCTTATTTTGTAATAATAGCAAGAGTAATATTTCCATATCTTATTATTATGCGAGGAGTCACTTATTCTTGTTGTTTAGTAACTAACATTTTTTTTTTTAGTTTTATTTCCTTTTTATTAACTTTTTTATTTTTATTTTTTTCTAATTTTTCTATTATTTACTTTTTTCATGAATTATATTTTTTCTCCATATTTTCAATTTAAGATGACAAATTTTAAAAAGGAAAAAGAAATTAAAAAGAAATTATTTTTTTTGGGTTAATTTTTAATTTGATTTTATTTTTTTCTCTTCACCTTTTTATATTTTTCTTTCATAGAGAAATGCCTATACAATAAAATTTCCATTTCAATGAATATAGTTAAATTAATAAAAAACCATTTAGTTTTAAGAATCTAGGGAGCATTTATTTCTAATATTATTAATAAAGTTTTATTGATATATAGTTACTAATTTTTAGGAACCAGTGAGCATTTATTTCCTAACTTTGTTGAATTTGTTTTATTTAGGCATAGTTTTTATAATTCACATTTCCAAGATATATAAAAAATTCAAGAATTTGATCTTATTACAAGACATTGAATTCAAGAAATAGATCTTCTTGAATTCAAGACTTTAAGATTTTTTTTTCTCCTTTGGTGTGTTTGTGATTAATGTCTACTTGTATCTCTAATGCAGTGGATCCCTTCATTTCATTTTAAAGGATTCAAATTCTATTGTGCAGAGGTTGGGGTATGGGATCTAAAATAATCTTACCAGTTCACACAATGGGGCTTGTGATTAATGTATATATGTATATGTTCTGCACTGGAGCCCTTCATTTAATTTTAGGGGATTCAAATTCTATGGTGCAAAGGTTGGGGTATGAGATTTAAACTTATTCTACAATGGAAAAACAATGGGGATACTACTAGTATCCCACTTTGAAGTTCTATATTCGGCCATCTAAACTAATTCTACTAATTCTACAATTGCACAACAGTGGGGTATTACTAGTATCCCACTTTGAATAGATTCGTCTTCAAGTCATTGCAGTATGAGAGATTGATGGAAATTTATTGGGAGGTTAGTATTCAATTTCTCATATGTTTCAATTGGTTTGTTAAAGCTATTTTACCTTATTTCCTCAAATCAAAGGTTTGTCTGACTTACCATGCAAAAAGTTTAATGTGTGAATTTTGTTAAACTGTTTAATATGTTGGAACTTTATTCATGGTTTTATTCAAAGTGAATGTGTAAATTCAGCCACTTTAATACTAAATAAAAAATCATAAAAAAACTTATAATATTTGGAAAGTATTTGAAAATATTTAATGATGTATTTTATATATTTTAATATTTAAATGATTTTGATGATATATACATATGTATAAAATGTTTTAAGAGCTAAGTATTTTGATTAGAAACTAAGTGTTTTGATATCTTTCTCTAGTTACTGGTGGTTAAGTTATATAATTATGTTAGTAATAATTTAGTTGTTAAATTAATAGTAAAACAATAATATTGTGTATTATTCATAGATATTAATTAACTTGTCTTTACAATTTAATTTAGAAATTAATTTAATACTAAATAAAAAATTATAGATCATCCCAAATACATTTTTGTTGTGCAAAAGAAAGAAATCTTGTTTAAAACATGATGTCATTTGAGAGATAACAATAAAAATTTTGTTCCATATTCTACCTTCAAGGCCACAAACACAATTGCATTCAAATCTCTATTAATCATGTACAATTCCCATGAAATTTGTAGGAGACAAATGATTGTGAAAAATAGGTTTCCTGGAATTAATATCTTATTCACTTGAAACTAAGTTTCTCCATATCAATTTGAACAAAACATTATCAAAGAATTAAGTTATAAAGCTTCATTATAGGCAATGAGATAGGGTCCTCACAAAAAAAACAACGTTTTAGTACAACATTTTACATTTTCACTTTCATTTCTATTTTTTTATGAAGGTTTTAATATATCAGCTCACAACTTGTGTAGTTCCGACTCCAATTAGCTATTTTATATTAAGCTACAGATACTAGCTACTAAGTAGCACTTATTTTTTAATATTTTGTCACTATGGTGGTGATTATATAATTAGTTTGTAGAATAATAGTAATACTAATTTGGTAAAAAAAAAACAAACAAAAAAACAAATTCATATGTGATCTTGCTTTTTCTTGTGATTTGTGTTAACATTATAAAAAATATGTTTCCAAATCTACATCAAATTTTTTATATGGAAAAAAATATTAAATTCAGTTTCGATATCAACTATATAAATGACTAGCAAGTGTTTGAGAGAGCTAGATGTCATCTAGGGTTTCGTATTTTCTATCTTGGGAAGACAAATGTTGGCGGTCTTTGTAGCATAGATGGCTCACAGGACCTGCTCAAACCACAAATATGTACCCTTATCATGCTCTCACTTTTATTACTCCTCCGAATTGTAACCTAACAGTTTCCAGGATATTTTCCAATGGTGTGAAGGTTTTTTTTTTGTTTTCATACTTTCTTGGCGCTCTCGTCTCCTTCTTGTTCTTTCTACCATCGCGTAAAACACTGAGTGCACGAGACTCCCTTTCCATGCATGGTAAGTGTGATTATTCTGTGGTTTTTACACTAAGTGGTTGAAAGAATGGTTAGTCCCAAGGATTATGTTGATTTAGAGTCAGAACCAGAGGAAATTTTACCGGTTTTAGGTCTAGAACCTACCCAACAAAATATGGAGAGGGTGAAACTGAAAGTTAGGCCTACACATGGAAAAAGAGGAGGTGTGAGCTAGACTGGGAAGTCAGTAGTGGAATAGGGTTACTGGAGTAGTAAAAAAATCTTCCATTGGAGGGGGTTTCATGTTTGCACGCAGCGGAGTCACCAGTCAGTCTAGAGTATGCAACGTTTCAGGGGGCAGACGTTGTTAGTTCTCTGATGGATTTTCAGGAAAGTTCAACATGCCCTTCATTTGTCTCTGTTACGGGTTCTTTAATTGGAGGGCTTGAAGATATTATGAAGAGTAGTGGGTTAATTCGGCTCGAAGGGTTAAAAATGTGTCCTTTTAAGGTGCTAGAGACGGCATCCCTAGGTGTGGGTCAGATAATTGACAAATCTCGGGGGTGTAAAATCTCGGTTTCTATGAGCCCTATTTTTTTTTTCTTCTGAACTTGCTTCATTTACTAGCCAGGAAGGGCTGCATGGAAATCACTGACTCCATGAGAGTAACATGTCCATTTTTTTTTGTTGGTTAAATCAAATGTGTGTATAGTTTACATACTGTATAGAGTTGTACATATAAATTAGCTCCATGAATAAATACCTATTTTATTTTGTTTCTGGTGTTCCATATGAGAAAAAGAACACTAAGGGTGACATTCCCTCAAAGGGAAGGGGTTTGTGACATTCCAAATCTAGTTTTCTCATGAAAATGCAATGTAAATGTTTTTATAAAATAAATTAAAATGGGTTGAGTGAAAGGGAGACGAATTCTAGAGTGAGGAAGTTGCTTTCTTGGGATGTATGAGGTTTCCTTGTTGTAGGCATGGGAGCTTCACTCAATGAGCCTATGACATATTGTGTGCATTCATGGCATACTAAACAATACCCCTAATTTGAATACATATTGGAAAATAGCTCTAAAAATCACATTATTTAACCCCCTACCAATATGAACCCAATACACGTCTCTAATTTAAAAAACCCCTACTTTCACTATATATTGTAGGTATCCATTTTTTCATTAACATTTTTTATACCCCTTTATATTTTTTCATTAACTTTGAGCTCCATTTTTTATACCTGCCAATATAAAAACCCTTTACCCCCTATATATCCCCAAATATTAACCCATGTGCTATGTAATATATCCCTCAGTGAAGCCCTTATGGCTGTAGGGAATATGAACTGATATAACAGCCATTAAAGGCTGACTAATGTGTTTTTAATAAGCTCATTAGCTGAATTAATTGGGCTGCAAGGAAGTACACATGCCCATGTTGCTTGAGAAAATTTACAAGGCTAAAAAGGACAAGAATTAATGGAGCAAGGAAGGTTGTGAAGACAGGGAGGAGAAAAAGAGTGGGTTCAACCTCATTCAGGGGAACCCATTAACTTAAGCGATAATTTGACAAGGAGAACACAACGAGAGGGAACATCAAGGATTTTCGTAGAGTAGAAGAGAAGACAATGATCTCTATTCGGTTGCAAATATTGGATGAAGAAGGTCTCTCCTGGGTGAAGATCAAGGGCATCTTGATTCCTTGTATAGCCAGAGGGTGGAGGTGGGCTTTCTATGGACTTCTTTTATGGCTGGGGTAGAGGGTTGTTCCTTAGATTCTTGGAGGGAGGTCTTATGAAGCCTTTCTTCTTGTTTGAATTTTACAGTGGGATTTGGATTCCCCCAAAGTGGGTGAAACCATTGTGTTTCGTTTGAGGGTGGAGGCTTTCTTCTCTGGACTCTCTTGATACTCTTGGGTGGAGGGAGGAGGCCGCTGGAGTCCTTTTTTCTACTGGTAGTTGGTGTTTTATCCCTCTTAGCAAGACCCCTTAGTCTATGGAATCTGGCTCATGGGTGATAAATGCAAGTGAGATTGATTGCAACTATCTATGGTTGGGTGGAGAGTTCTTGTTTGAGACTCAGATGCCCATAATATATAAGATACATGTTCTTTTTATACTTGCGATTTTAATGAATGAGTGTCTCTTTTCTGGCTAAATGATGGCTACGACAACCATGGAATGCATGTGATCGTTATGTTCACATTTCATAGTAATATTGTTTGAAAAAAAGAGGGGGGGAGCGAGGGGGGTGGTTGGGGGAGTTGGTTAAAGGAATTGACATTTGTTTTGACTATTGAATTTAATTTGCATTGAATGACTCACAATGTGCATAATTCACAATGATAAATTAAAGGGAAGGAGAATCTGTTAAATTGTTGTAGAGCTGATCGGATACTTTTCCAAATTGCAACGAGGACTTGTCAAGTGGGAGTGTTTTTACAAGGGAAAAGCGAACTCAGTAGAGGCGGCTCTGTAGACAAGGAAAGTGCAGAGAAAAGTCATGTGGCTCTGGTTTTCTGAGACACAGACAGTTTGTTTACTATAAACAATGGTATGATGTGGGGGACGTTTTGTATAGTGCAAGATTCGTCGTTGGGAAATAAATATTTTGTTGCAACCACAGTTTTCGCCGGAAATAATTTTTGGAAAAGGATTGCAGAAAATACAACCAAAGATGGAGGCAAGAAAACTTTATTAATTTTAATAATGGAGATGATTGGTACTACCCGGCTGGAAGCCTTAATCCTAATTCTCATTTCCCTAAGCGATATACCCAATTGAATTGGTTCTGAAACTGCTGCTCAAGCCTCCTACAACACAGACCCACTAGAGTACTTGTTAGTGGCAAGCATCGCGTTGGATTGAATTTAATATGGAAGCAGGTAGGCATAGAGGTCCATCTATTTCGACAGGTGCACGAGCACAAAATATCCATGAGATTAGATTCGGGTTCACTAACATTGGGGGACCCTTTGGACAGCCAAATCCTTCGAAGGGCGAATTGATGTAGGCAATGTGAGAAGAACCATTAGAATAGGTTCTACTCCATTAACATTCGGGGACAGTTTATATTTCCAAATCCTTCCGAAGGGCAATTTCATGCACGAAATGTGATTTCTTTTTGTTTAATAGATGGAAAACGAATGATTCGGCTGTTAATGTTTTTTTTGTCGATGCACAGATTGTACCGAACGACATCGTGTTTGTGGGGTTGAAGTTTTATGAATATGTGCATGGGAGGTGTTTCATGTGACAAATTGGATTTCATTTATAAATCTCCTCACGTTATCACATTCTTGAATTAGGACACGGGCGAAACTAAGTCCCGCGATTTAATTTAGCCAAAGTTGGCGTGCCCTATTCTATTTTAAATTTATGTGAATCTTGAAGTGTATCTTCATATATATAAATATAATTCTGCAGTTTTATTTAATATTAAATTCTTTTTTTTCCATTATTTAATCATATAAATTTGATTTTATAAATTTAAATTAATTAAATAAAATATTATAAATCCGAATTTCAAACCTTAGTGATTATCTGATACATAGATCTCATATGCATATTGTTCATGTGTTTCTAAGGGTCCTCCACGTGTAATCATTGGCTTGGTAGTTGTTGGCTTGAGTTCGTCGTTTGGGTAGCGTGTGATAGAAGGGTGAAGACTTTTAGCAGGGGCTTCTCAACAAGCTTGCTTAGCACCGCACAGGCGGACTTGGCCTTGCTAAGTTTCTCCTTTGTCTTATACTCTCAAAAATTCTTTATATGAACCCAGCAATGAACCCATACACGAACCTACTCCCACGTTCACGCAACTGGCAACCTTTTTCTGCAGCTTCCCTCGCCTTTTTACGGCCTTGGCGTCCCTCGGTGGTTTGGTGAACCTCTGGCGAACTTCTCGCGAACCTTCAAGACTTTGAGAGTGACAAACAATGTCTTAGCAGACTATATAAATGCACAAAGTTTCAGTACTTAATAATGCGGAAAACAGAAAATTCTTCTCTCTTTATTGATGTATCAGAATGATATTACATATGACTCAAACTTAAGCTCTCTTTCCAGAGATCGACTGTAGTGGCTTTTACTAGATTTTTGCTACTCAGTAAATGAGCGAGCTTTACTAGAGGCTTCCTGGCCAATTGCAGACTCTGTCTCAGATTTCTTTACTGAACACAAAACACATAGACAGACTTTCTTACAGACTTGATCTAATGACCCCACCACTTTAGATTTTTGCCTATGCCGAGCACATAGACACGCAGGCTAGTCGAGTCACCTAACAGACTTGAGACCAATCTCCGTGATGCAAGTAGATCGAGAAAATTCTCGCAGATGCAGAGCAGGGAGCTTAGACTCGACTCAAAACACAAATGACTCTAATCTGAATGCGAATATCTATGAATGAGCCTTACCCTCTTTATATAGGAAATGAGGGGGGACAAAAAATTCAATCGGTCCGTCAGATTATTGACACGTAGAAGGGGAATCATTGCTTTCGAGTAACACCGAAGTGACATCTACGTAGAGATTCCGTCCTTCAGACAGACGCATGTGAAAGTGGGTGTACTACACTGTGGATGCCTTTTATGTACAAGGCCCACGAGGAAACATAATTATTATGTACAAAGAGGATGCTTTTCTTAACAGGTAAAAGCTGAGAGACCCGTGACTTGGTATCATGACAGAATGGATACTTTTGTTTTAGCGGAGCCCATGAGAACCGCTTGTACTGGCTTCTGTAGGATCCTCCAAGATTTTGATACCAGGAAATCTGAGATTCAGATAGACGGTATCATCCCAAGCTTTTGTGTATATTCAGCGGACAATCATGGGTTTGTTTAGAATTTAATGGTGTTTTATTTTAGTTAACACCAGCCATTGATGATGCATCTTCATATGATACTCTAAAACAAGATTGATCAGTCTGAACTCTAGCTAGCTCATATCTTTCACAGTTTGGCAAGGAGTATGGAAACATTCTCCTATGCAACTTTCCAGACATTCGTTACATCGGCTTTGATAATAGGATTCATAATAATATGGATCCATACTCTAAGCGCTTAACCCATAATCATGCCACCATTATCTTAACCAAGGTGGAATTTGGCTTGCTTGGTTTATCCAAGTCGGTCCGAACTTTAATTTGGTGTAATGAGTTTCATTATGCCCATATTTACTCAGCAGATTCCACCAGTGTTTCTTATAACCTGCAAAATTATACACAGTGTCAGGAAAAATAAGGTCAGGATTATTACCTGGCCATGTCAGGAATCTTTCTGTCCAGTTCCATCCTGGATACCGTGTTCTGTTGATAGCATAGGATTTGTAATACATTTTTGTCCTATCACTGTCGCCAGTACATATGACAAATAAGTCACAAAAATCTTCAGATAGGGATCTCTCAGCTTCATGTGAAGCTGTCATACTGCTGGAGTACATCATATCATGAATCCATTTGTTTCATTTGGGATATACTCTCCTTTTTGGTACAAGATGCAGTATATCTGAATGACTTTGCAAGTCTGCATCTAACACTTTAGTATTACGGAGCTGCCATGTTGGCCTCCATTTTTCTCTGTATACAGCCCATGATTCATCATCAGATATGGATCTAAGTGTTTCTCTTTTTTGGACTTGATCCCATTCTGTAATAATGACCATGACATAGTCTTGGTCTTTTTCTGCTATCTGTTCTTGTTGTTGGATAAACTCTCTACTAAGAAAATTTGGCAAATAATTTTTAGAACCCTTTATGTGTTCAACTTTAAAATCAAAAGTTGTAAATAGCGCTTACCATCTTGAAAACTTGGCATCTTCAGGGTTTTTGATAGTCTTGTTAATAAATTTTTCCAGAGCTTGAGCATCAGTTCTTAGTAAAAAGAATTTATTTACCAAGTGTATGGAGAACTTGCTGATGCAGTTCCATGCAGCCTTGATTTCTTTTTCAATTGTGGAGTAATTCTTCTCAGCTTTACTCCATACTCCAGAAGCATACTGCACAACCTGCTCTTCATTTTTCTAGCTTTTATCACTTGTTCTTTGCTTGAGGACACATCCCCAACCTATGTCACTGGCATCAGTTTCAAAAATCTTAAAAGAACTATCATCTGCAACATAGAGTATAGGGATATTGCGAACCTTAGATTTGATTTCTCTGACAGGATTTGTATGAGCTTCTATCCAAGGTTTTGGATTCTTTCTGAGTCTTTGGTTGAGCAGAGACCTATCAATAGCACAGGATGGATAAAAATTTCTTACATAATTCAAACAACCCAGAAACCTTTGTAATTGGGTCTTGTACAGAATAATGTCTGGGAACTTGTCTGCAAATTCTAAGGCATGATTTTGAAAAGCAATTTTTTCATTCTCTATAGTGTGCCCTAAGAATTTTATCTTGGTCTTACATAGCTCCATTTTCTTTTTGCTTAAGACCAATCCATTCTTATGGAATAATTTCATAAAAATTTTCAGATGCTTAAAATGGTCCTGTAAATTATTAGAAAATATAAGGAGATCATCTATGTATGCAAGTAACCATTCACTATATGGCTTGAAGATTGAATCCATTTCCTTCTAAAATTTCGAAGGTGCGTGCTTTAAGTTGAATGGCATCACATTCCATTCGTAGTGGCCGGCTGGTATACTGAATGCTATCTTCCATTTGTCTTCTTCAACAATAGCCACTTGCCAAAATCCAGATTTCAGATCAAACTTTTAAAATACTTTGGCTCCAGATATCCTACCCAACAGATCTCCCTTGTGTGGGATAGGATATGTATCATCTGTAAGAACAGAGTTAAGAGGTTTATAATTAATAACAAGTCTGGGTATACCTCTTATCTGTTCTCTCCTTTTATTGACATAGAAGCCATAATAGTTCCATGGACTGTTAGACTCCCGGATCAGCTTTCTTTGGAGAAGCTGATTTATTTCTTTCTCGCACAGCTGTCTGTATTCTTTTGACATTGGAATAGCTCTGAATTTGCATGGTTTACCCGTGTACCCATATTTGTAGGGAAACTCTACATAGTGCTGCTTGCGATGCCTGAAGGCATTGGGTTCTTCTAAGCAACAAGTGTCTTCAAATTATTTTTGAAATTCAGAGATTTTTCTCTGAATTCTTGGAGAACTCAATTGATCTTCAATTCTGATCATATTTTTATGATCTTTGAGCTCTGCCAAACTTTCTTCTGCTTTCTGAAGCTCCTGCATGGCCTAAACCATTGTTGAAATTCGAGGATTAGAAATATGGGGGAGTTCTATCCTCTTTCCCTTTTTATCAGATGTAGGCACTGTGATGAAATACCCCGCAGATTTGTCTGGAAACCTGAAAGAACCATGGGGCTCAACTGCTGCTAAAAATACATTTCCCAATATGCAATCAATAGGAATGTCTCCAACTAAAAACTTGAGTATAACACAATGGGAATCAAAGCAGACAACAACTTTTGGAACTTCAAATTATAAAATTTTATTTCCCAATCCTATGACTTTTCTGGTAGCAAATACCCAGAGTCTTGAGGGAACAAATTTCTTAGAAAGAATATTTACATCTGCACCTGAATCTATCAATGCAGTCATATTATACATTTTACCTTCAATACATATGTTTACTTTGATATGATGTTGTTTGTATTGGACGGCAAGGACTTGTATTTCTCTGAATCCAATTGTTGGATCAAGTCTTCCTTCGGCAATCTCAACTTGAGAGACTGAGGACTGTCCTGGAGCAGAGTGTAGAGTATAGTTTGTTTGTCTACTTGAAATAGAAGTAGGAGGCCTTGTTTCTTGTTTGGCCTTTTCTAGCTGTGCAACTTGGGATTTCAGGGCAGAGATTTCTAATTTCATGGAATGTATCTCCTTACTCACCTCCCCCAAAGTGAGTGTACGAACTTTGCTTGAATTGTGCTGGAGATACGACTTAGTGTTGCGATTGTAAGAAGCATCAACAAAAATGGGCTTCTTACTGGTTGGAGCACTGGAAGAACCAGTACCATGCTGCATAAAGGTTTTCAGTAGTGCAGCTTTTAAATCACTTTCCTCCATGGCGCGGATTTGTGCAAACACTTTCAAATCATCTTCATCAGATTGGGCCATGAGGACTTTCAATTTACCTGAAAATTCTTCTGGAAGAGAGTCATCATAAGAGAAGTCTGAATCAGAGTCAGAACAATCACAATGACAATTCTGTGAATCAGAACATTGGCAATAAGCATGGACTTCTTCACCAGAAGATGAAACAGAAGATTCAGATGAAATATCTGAGGAAGAAACTTCTTCAGCTTGCTGAATAGCAAGTCGATTACAATCTTCTGTTTTGTGAAAAGAGGAATTACATCTAGCACATATAGATTCAGTTTTCACGGCTGTGCTTGTGCTAGGTCTGTGTGGTGGCTGTGATTTCTTGCCACGATTACGTTTAGATTCAAGGACAGTAGGACATATATTTGAGGTATGCCCTGTTTGGCCACATAACCAACAGACAACACTCTTCATTCTTTCAAGCTTCTGTTCTTTTGGTCTGATGTCTCTGGGCTCATAGTAGTGAGTCTTGGGGACATATTTATAATATCCCTTTCTCCCCTTTGTAGGTCTTCTTTTGTGAGATCTGAGCTCACTTCTCTTCTTAGAGATCAAATGATAAGTGGAGGCTCTGGACTTTCTCTTAGCCTTCTTTGCTTGTCTTTTTGACTTTCTGCGAGTAACCAGAGGATCATCTATGGTTATACCATACTTGCTGCAGAAAGACTTGGTACCAGGTAGTCTATTTAACTTATCAATAGACTTTGTCATCTTAGAACTGGTACAAAGAGTGATTAAAACTTTAGTGATAATAGAATAAATTTCTCCCCATAAATAAACTTCAAGAGGCAAGGGAAAAGCTTCTTGCAGCTTTAGAATGTCGACCAACTTTGAAGGAAGTGCTGCAAGATAGACTTGTTTCCATAGAATGTTCTTTGGTTCTTTAACCATAAAGATTCTTTGTATCCAATCTCTGTGGAAGTCTTCATATTGATTTATATTCCTACACTTCAGATTCATTAAAACCATTTCATGTTTATCTAAAAGTGTAACATCAACACCACAAAAGTGCTCTTGGATCATAGCAGTCAGTGCACCAATACTATTATTTATAGAAGTGCCATCTGGATTGAACATAACATCTCCATTTTCATCCTTTAATACTTCTTTTTCCATTTTTTCAATCATAGCAAGGGAAGATTCTAGTTCCCACCATCTTGCTAGCGTTCCTATAAAACACTGAATCAAAGTTTTGTAGGATTCTACTTCGGTCTTTCCTGCAACACACATAAGCTTATATTCTGTAATAATTTGGTCAAGAATTTGTCTGATCTGTGCAGTAGTCAAATTATCCAAGTTCCATTCCTTGTGACTACTATCAAAAAATGTTTCCCTTGGGGGAATCTTTCCAGCACCAAAAAGATCAGGAGCAGAATGTTTGGTGAACTGTGGCTCAAGTGGCTCATAGATAGGGAGAACTTGAGTCTCTGAATCAGATGCATGGGAGATAGATGTTATGGTAAGCTTTTCAGATTTAGACAACTCAGGCTTAGACTGCTGTGATGACTTTTCATCTTCTTTAGGGAATAACTAAGGAAACTTAGAGACCGGGGTTTCACTAAGTTCATGGGTATGAATGGATTTTCCCTTATGCAAAAATGAAGCTGGAATAGGCTTATTAGACTTCTTCAAACTCATTCTGTCAACTTTATTGGACAGATTAGAAATCAAATGCCGTGTAGAGATAGAGTGTTCTATGATACAGTTCTCTACTTCATCAATCTTTTTGAAAGATTCTAAAGAATAATCTTTTGCAACATAAGAATTGTACTGTATAGAATTTAAAGCATTATTTACATCATTAATAGAGACTTGGACTCTATCAATCTGATCCTTTACTGAGGCAGCTTTAGCAACATTTTTCTCCAAGCCAGTGAGGGCTGTGTTAGTCCAGTTAACTTGTTCACTGACTTTCTGGATTCTACCTTCAACTCCTACTGCTGCAGTATCCTTTTGAACTAAAGGATAGGCATTGGCTGAATTATGTCCTTCTCCTAGGAAAATACTTTTGAAAGGAGGATAAGAGGTAGGAGTTTCAATTTTTCTACCGTCAATGACTTTCCAAGAATGTGAAGAGGAAGTTGCAGAATCAATCATCAAAACAACATCTGATTCTTTAGCCATTTTCCATGAATAAAAAGAAATCCAAACATTTATTTCTTCCATATAGGCTTTCCAATCATTGGCTAGTTTTATCTTCTCCTCTGGTGTATGTGTGAGACCAAATTCATCAGCCTGTGGATGTGTGTAAATATCCCAATTCAGCATCTGCTTCATCCATTGAGCAGGGATATGATGTCTAGAACATCCATCCATCAAGGTATAAAACTTTTGAATTTCAGGGATTGATGGTCTCTTACAGCCTTCTGGTAGATCCTTGAATCTGCATTATGGGATCAGTCTATCTTTTTGTTCCAGGTAACCAAGTCCATATTTGGGGCTGTTTGCAGGCCTCATGTTTGTGAAAATAGCAGTTAACCTTGGATCTTCTTCTTCTATTGAGGGTACTAGATGCATCATACGAACATGTTCATCATCATGAGGGAATGGAATATCTGAACATTTTGGATTAGGACAGGGGGTGACTGAAGTGGATGGAGGAGCTTCACCAGTCCTAAGATTATGGTTCGTATGAATCACCAAGTATGCAAGCTGACTTAAGTTGACCTACTGCTGACATTGAGGGCATGCAACTGAGAGAGGCTGGAAATTAACTAATTGAGCAAATTCAAAAAGAGAAATATGCTGACATGAAGAATTTACAGAACTGGAACATGCAGAATCTGTCAAACTAGGTGGTATGTACAGTGGTGACTTTTTACATTCGGCTTCAATCCTACGACTGTCTATTGTAGATATTCTAGGAAAAGATAATGTGGCTGTAGATTGATTTTCTGAAATATTTACAGAAGTTATTTTCTGTGCAGAGATGGGCTTTGGATTAGGCACTACCCAGTGTTCTGGGAATTCTAGATCCTCCCACTTAATGGATTGATGCTCAACCTTTTGGTTCTTGGGATCTGTCATGACAGTGACACTGGTTTTTGAATCTCTGTTGGGGGCATGGAGGACTGCAGGGAACAAAGTACTGGTGTGACGAAAACATCCTCTAGTTTGGATGGCGATATTTTTTCTTTTTCGCCTCATGTAAAATCCAGAAGTTTGGATTTGCAATTGTAAAATATCGCCCAGGGTTTCATCATTGACAAACACAGAGAAGTTTGGATAACAGTCAAACTAGATTGGTCCATTTGATAATGGTGCAACAATACCTCCTATCAGGGAATCAATATATTTGTTATGGGTTAGGTCACGGACTGTGGCTAACACATACGTATCAAGGCCTTGATGGGTCAAGGCATGGATTCCCACCCGAATGCATCCAAGATGCAGGAATTTTGTCCCCAATTTTTTGGCTTCTGCTTGGAGCTGTTTTGGATCCAACAGCGGGATGGTTTGGACATAGTCAGAATTTTCCTCTATAAAACTTATGGATTCTTTTATTGTAATTCTGGTTGCATCTTTGAGATGCCAGACACCCAAATCTGCATATACTTCATATGCAGAGATTTTGGGTAGAACCCATTTAGGCTGAGGTTCAGCCTCTTCATATAATAATTCTGATTGATTTATTACTTTACTAGAAGAACTTGCAAACATATCTCTGAGAGGGTCTTGCTCAACCCTATCCTTTTCTTCTAGTTCAGGGAAAGAAACTGATTTTCTCATAGAGTCCATTTCTAAAGAGAGAATTAGGATTAAGTACTGACCTTTTCTCGAACCGGATTTGACACAGTCGATTCTCAAAGATACCAATTTCGTACACTCACTTTGGGGGAGGTGAGTAAGGAGATACATTCCATGAAATCAGAAATCTCTGCCCTGAAATCCCAAGTTGCACAGCTAGAAAATTCCAAACAAGAAACAAGGCCTCCTACTTCTATTTCATGCAGACAGAAAAAATATACTCTGCACTCTACTCCTGGACAGTCCTTAGTCTCTCAAGTTGAGATTACCGAAGGAAGACCTGATCCAACAATTGGATTCAGAGAAATGCAATTCCTTGCCGTCCAATACCAACAACATCATATACAAGTAAACATATGTATTGAAGGTAAAATGTATAATATGACTGCATTGATAGATTCAGGTGCAGATGTAAATATTCTTTCTAAGAAAGTTGTTCCCTCAAGACTCTGTGTATCTGCTACCAGAAAAGTCATAGGATTGGGAAAGAAAATTTTAGACTTTGAAGTTCCAAAAGCTGTTGTCTGCTTTGATTCCCATTGTGTTAAACTCAAGTTTGCAGTTGGAGACATTCTTATTGATTGCATATTGGGAAATGTATTTTTAACAGCAGTTGAGCCCCATGGTTCTTTCAGGTTTCCAGAAAAATCTGTGGGGTATTTCATCACAGTGCCTACATTTGATAAAAAGGGAAAGAGGATAGAACTCCCCTATATTTCTAATCCTCGAATTTTGACAATGGTGCAGGCCATGTAGGAGCTTCGGAAAGCAGAATATAGTTTGGCAGAACTCAAAGATCATAAAAATATGATCAGAATTGAAGATCAATTGAGTTCTCCAAGAATTCAGAGACAAATATCTGAATTGCAAAAACAATTTGAAGACACTTGCTGCTCAGAAGAACACAATGCCTTCTGGCATCGCAAGTAGCACTGTGTAGAGTTGCCCTACAAAGATGGATACACGGGTAAACCATCCAAATCCAGAGCTATTCCAATGTCAAAAGAATATAGACAGCTCTGCGAGAAAGAAATAAATAAGCTTCTCCAAAGAAAGCTGATCCGGGAGTCTAACAGTCCATGGAACTGTTATGGCTTCTATGTCAATAAAAGGAGTGAACAGATAAGAGGTATACCCAGACTTGTTATTAATTATAAACCTCTTAACTCTATTCTTGCAGATGATACATATCCTATCCTGCACAAGGGAGATTTGTTGGGTAGGATATATGGAGCCAAAGTATTTTCAAAGTTTGATCTGAAATCTGGATTTTGGCAAGTGGCTATTGTTGAAGAAGACAAATGGAAGACAACATTCAGTACACCATCTGGCCACTACAAATGGAATCTGATGCCATTCGGCTTAAAGCATGCACCTTCGAAATTTCAGAAGGTAATGGATTCAATCTTCAAGCCATATAGTGAATGGTTACTTGCATACATAGATGATCTCCTTATATTTTCTAAGAATTTACAGGACCATTTTAAGCATCTGATAATTTTTATGAAATTGGTCCATAAGAATGGATTGGTCTTAAGAAAAAAGAAAATGGAGCTATGTAAGACCAAGATAAAATTATTAGGGCACACTATAGAGAATGGACAAATTTATTTACAAAGTCATGCCTTAGAATTTGCAAACAAGTTCCCAGACATTATTCTGGACAAGACCCAATTACAAAGGTTTCTGGGTTGTCTGAATTATGTAAGCAATTTTTATCCATCCTGTGCTATTGATAGGTCTTTGCTCAACCAGAGACTCATAAAGAATCCAAAACCTTGGACAGAAGCTCATACAAATGCTGTCAGAGAAATCAAATCCAAGGTTTGTAATCTCCCTATACTCTATGTTGTAGATGATAGTTCTTTTAAGATTGTTGAAACTGATGCCAGTGACATAGGTTGGGGAGGTGTCCTCAAGCAAAGACCAAGTGATAAAAGCCAGAAAAATGAAGAGAAGGTTGTGCAATATGCTTCTGGAGTCTGGAGTAAAGCTGAGAAGAATTACTCCACAATTGAAAAATAAGTCAAGGCTGCATGGAACTGCATCAGCAAGTTCTCCATACACTTGATAAATAAATTCTTTTCACTAAGAACTGATGCTCAAGCTTTGACAAAAGTTATTAACAAGACTATAAAGAACCCTGAAGATGCCAAGTTTGCAAGATGGCAAGCGCTATTTGAAAATTTTGATTTTAAATTTGAACACATAAAGGGTTCTGAAAATTATTTGCCAGATTTTCTTAGTCGAGAGTTTATCCAGCAGCAAGAACAGATAGCAGAAGAAGACCAAGACTATTTCATGGTCATTATTACAGAATGGGATCAAGCCCAACGAAAATAAACACTCAGATCCATATCTGATGATGAATCGTGGGCTGTATACAGAGAAAAATGGAGGCCAACATGGCAGCTCCATAATACTAAAGTGTTAGATGCAAACTTGCAAAGTCATTTAGATATACTGCATCTTGTACCAAAAAGGAGAGTATATCCAAAAGGAAACAAATAGATTCATGATATGATGTACTCCAGCAGTATAACAGCTTCACATGAAGCTGAGAGATCCCTATCTGCAGATTTTTGTGACCTATTTGTCATATGTACTGGCATCAGTGATAGGACAAAAATGTATTACAAATCCTATGCTATCAACAGAACACGGTATCCAGGATGGAACTGGACAGAAAGATTCTTGACATGGCCAGGCAATAATCCTCACCTTATTTTTCCTGACACTGTGTATAATTTTGCAGGTTATAAGAAACATTTGTGGAATCTGTTGAATAAAGATGGGCGTAATGAAACTCATTACACCAAATTAAAGTTCGGATTGACTTGGATAAACCAAGCAAGCCAAAGTCCTCCTTGGTTAAGATAATGGTGGCGTGATTATGGGTTAAGCGCTTATATTATGGATCCATATTATTATGAATCCTATTATCAAAGCCGATGTAACGAATGTCTGTAAAGTTTCATAGGAGAATGTTTCCATACTCCTTGCCAAACTGTGAAAGATATGAGCCAGCTAGAGTTCAGACTGATCAATCCTGTTTTAGAGTCTCATATGAAGATGCATCATCAATGGCTGGTGTTAACTAAAATAAAACACCAGATAATTCTAAAAAAACCCATGATTGTCCGCCGAATATACACAAAAGCTTGGGATGATACTGTCTATCCGAATCTCAGATTTCCTGGTATCAAAATCTTGGAGGATCCTACAGAAGCCAGTACAAGCGGTTCTCATGGGCTCCACTAAAACAAAAGTATCCATTTTGTCATGATACCCAGTCAGGGGTCTATAGTGACAGGTCTTTTCCTGAGGGCTTTTTTACCTGTTAAGAAAAGCATCCTCTCTGTACATAATAATTATGTTTCCTCATGGGCCTTGTACATAAAAGGCATCCACAGTGTAGTACACCCACTTTCACATGCATCTATCTGAAGGACGGAATCTCTGTGTGGATGTTACTTCGGTGTTACCCGAAAGAAATGATTTCCCTTCTATGTGTCAATAATCTGACAGACCGATTGAATTGTTTGCCCCCCCCTCATTTCCTATATAAAGAGGGTAAGGCTAATTCATCGGCATTCACATTCGGATTAGAGTCATTTGTGTTTTGAGTCGAGTCTAAGCTCCCTGCTCTGCATCTGTGAGAATTTTCTCGATCTGCTTGCATCACAAAGATTGGTCTCAAGTTTTTTAGGTGACTCGACTAGCCTGCGTGTCTATGTGCTCGGCATAGGCAAGAATCTGAAGTGGCGGGGTCATTAGATCGAGTCTGTAAGAAAGTCTATCTGTGTGTTGTGTGTTCAGTAAAGAACTCTGAGACAGAGTCTGCAATTGGCTAGGAAGCCTCCAGTAAAGCTCGCTCATTTACTGAGTAGCAAAAATCTGGTAAAAGCCACTATAGTCGATCTCTGGAAAGAGAGCTTAAGTTTGAGTCACCTGTAATATCATTCTGATACATCAATAAAGAGAGAAGAATTTTTTGTTTTCCGCATTATTATGTACTGAAACTTTGTGCATTTATATAGTCTGTTAAGACACTGTTTTTCACTCTCAATGTCTTGAAAGTTCGCTAGAAGTTCGCCAAACCACCGAGGGACGCCAAGGCCGTAAAAAGGCGAGGGAAGCCGCAGAAAAAGGCCGCTAGTTGTGTGAACATGGGAGTAGGTTCATGTATGGGTTCATCGCTGGGTTCATATAAAGAATTTTTGAGAGTATAAGACAAAGGAGAAACTTAGCAAGGCCAAGTCCACCTGTGCGGTGCTAAGCAAGCTTGTTGAGAAGCCCCTGCTAGAAATTGGTATCAAATACAAGCATGGCCCGGAAGGCTCATAAATGATGAGTATTTAAGTCCTTGAACAAACTTTAAAGAATTAATATGATTTTTGGTGTTATGGTTTTTAATGTGATTTTTGAAAAGTTTTTGGATTTAATTTTCTTATTAAATTTGTGTAAAAATTAGTAAGAATTTATTGAAATTACAATTTTAATGGTAAATTCTGCATAATTTAAGCATTTTAGAAGTTTTTCAAAGTACTTAATCTATATATATATATATATATATATATATATATATATATATATATATATATATATATATATATATATATATATATATAATAAAAAATAATTTAAATAATACAAATCAAGATTAATCACATTAAATACAATGTTATTAAGATAAAAAATGTATTTTACAACGTCTCATAATTACAAGAAAATATGAAAATCTTCATACTGAGAAAAATTAATATGTACCAAATGATACATATAAATTTCGAAACCTATTTAATATAAGATTTGTTCTTTTTTAACATGGGTAGATTCATCTTCTTGATTTTATTGCAATATTTTTTCAAAGAATTTTAAATTAAAAAATATATATCCTAATCCTAATGATGTGATTAATCTGAGAGTTCTTTTATCTATATTATGGATCATAAAAGTCTTAGATCTAATAAAATTGTTTTATTTAAAAGTTACTTTAATTATATATTAATTAATATATAAATTTAAAAGTGAAATAATTACATTATTATATATTTTTCATTTAGTATCTTTTCTAAAATATTGTAATAATAAATCAATTAATTAAGTTGGTAAGTACGTTTATTTGAAATAAAAGTTTTAAAATTTTCATTTAATTATTAATATTTATTAATTAGATAGTAGGGATTTTTCTTTTACAAAATATTTATATTAATAGTCACATATCTTTTGAGATTTATCTTCAAAGTAGTTATGTTCTTTTTACCATTTTCATTAAAGTGTTTAACTAAAAAAATGTCATATGAACCAGTATGATATGAAATGAGTTATGGTTTTTTGGACATGTGGTATTGATAAGCCGTTTTGACCCATGGTATTGTGAGAAAGAGGTGGATCTTTAAGAGAGTTACTATCCAAGTTGCTATAGATATATAATACATTGGATATTTTGGTCAAACCCATTTTAATTTGGGTTTGAACAATTTTCTTTTGTAAATTTTCTATATTGCAAATTGAAATTTATTATTTTTTAATAATAATTTAATTTATGTATCTTCAACCTAGTTGATTGGAGTCTTATTTTGTAATGATAGTAAGAGTAGTTTTCCACGAGCCTTTGGATTGATGGTGAATGAGAGCATTGATAAGACACTACTTACAATAGGTTATTAGTTGAAATCCCTAGTGGATTTTACTTTAAAATATATTTTTCAATACTCTTTTTCTTCTTTTTTTTAAATTTGACTTATATTTTTTTGTCTTTTTCTATGCCTTTTTATAATTTTCTTTCAAGCAACAACTATACAATAAAACTTCAATTTCAATTAATATAATTAAATTAATATTAAGAAAGTTTTTAGAATCTTGTGAGCATTTCGTTACTAATTTTATTAAGAAAGTTTTATTGATATATAGTTAATAATTTTTAGGAGCTCATGAATATTTCTTTCCCTATTTTGTTGAATTTGTTTTATTTAGGCATAGTTTTTATAATTCACACCAAAGGTATATCAAGAAATTTAATTGAATTGAATTCAAGAAATTGATCTTCTTAATTTTTTTTTCTCCTTTAGTGTGTCTATGATTAATGCCTTGTGTATCTGTTAGTGTGTTTGTGATCATTGCATGTGTATCTATTCTCTTTGGTCAAAGGATAGGATTTGAAACTCCAATAAAGGTGGATACTTGGCTGGAAAAAAAACCAATGCAATGCACTGGGGCCCTTCATTTCATTTTATGGGATTCAAATTATATGGTGTATCCAAACTAATTATGCCAGTGCACAAGTGAGGGTATTACCAGGATTCCACTTTGAAGTTCCAGATTTTGCTTCAAGTCTCAGGACTTAGTTTTCAATTTCTCATGTGTTTCAATTGGTTTGTTAAATATACTTTACCTTCTTTCCTCAAACCAAACATAGAAGATTCGTCTCAGTTATCATGAAAAAAATTAATGTGTGAAGTTTTTTAAAACTGTTTTATCTATGCAACTTTATTCCTAGTTTTATTCAAAGTGAATGTGTCAAATTTAGTCAATTTAATATTAATTGTAATTAATTATATGTTTTGTAAAGTAAGCATTAAGGGAGGGTATTAGATTTAGTTAGGATCATGCTTACTTTAGATTGATCATGGATTGGGTTTGTTGAGGAAGTTGAGAGAATCTCTCAACTTCTCTCTAAGATTAGACATGGTTCAGCTATATATTATTGATGTATCTGATTATTGCAAGATATAGAAATTAATTATTTTGTGTGTGATTCTGGTGCGTTTCTGCCCTCTCCAATTTTAATATGGTATCAGAGTCAAATTGGGCTTAATCCCTCACGGGAGTGCCCAGAAAGATGAAAGAGTTTTGAACCGTGCCCAGAAAGATGAAAGAGTTTTGAGAGAGGTTCTCTATACGTAGATTAGAATTGTTGAATTTGTTTGTTTGTAAGAGTGCTGTGTGTTCAACTGCGTGTGTTTCTTGCTCCTGAATTTGGAGTCTTGTAATTGTAGCTTTTCATATTTCTAATAGCCATGGCAGAATCGATTACGGACGAGTGTTTGCAGAATCGATTGCAGGGGAGTGTAGATTCTTCTTACGATGAGCAGATTGCATAGATTACTGTGTGAATGGTCTTGGCATTTAAGCATTGAAGAAGGACATAGCAGGCGAATGATTAACAAGAGAAGGCGGCACAAACTCCTTTGCCATAGGGTTTAACTTTGAGAGCAGATCCTCCAATTTCCGCCTGTCACAACTGAAGACCGGTGAAGCCGCGGCATTTTCAGTTTGTGTTTATTTTCGTAGGATGGATCATCATTTTATTCAGATGGTTAATGGGTGTTATGTATTTTTCAAGACATCTGCGGTCCTTGTTTAAATAGGAGGATTTTTGCACAAGGAATGTAGTTGAGCTGAAAGCTAATCTGAATTCACACTAGAGAGAACGATTGTTTCGACAGAAAATACTTCCTAAAACAGCTATACAAGAAAGTGGCGTTGTCAGTTCAATAATGGCTATTCGGTTATATTGCAGCAGGGCTCTGGGAGTTGTGGACAGATCGTATTTTGCAGCTACAATGGCAGCAGCGTCTATTGCCTTCACAACATCGAATGCAACGTATTCCTCTACCTTGAATTTGCAGAGAAGCTGGAAGTTGCTTGTGTAGGAACTATTGAGGCCGGAAAAATGACAAAAGACTTGGCGCTAATTATTCACGGTTCCAACCTTTCCAGGGAGCACTACCTAAACACTGAAGAATTTATTGACGCAGTTGCAGAGGATCTGAAAATAAGACTTTCTGCGAAACCAAAGTTGTAACCCTTCTGCATCCTTTCGTTGGCCCGGCATTGGCTGATAATTTCATAAATAGCTTTGGCAGAATTCATCATATAGTATTTAAATCGGTTCGGCATAAATTATGTATTATGGTGTATTTTTGAAAGTCTGTAACTTATCCAATAATCGTATTAGTTTAGTGGAATTCTGTAGTCTCAATGGATTGAGTTTATAGAATTCAGTACAAAACGGAAAGTGTTTTTTTTAGTTTTTGAGTTGTGGAAAGTTTTGGAGTGCAGAACCAACTATGAACAATTTAGCATAATTTAAATTAGTCATTCTTGACGTCCTACAGGGACGAGAGAACAATTGACTAATTTGATTGTGTGAATTTGTTATATGCTGATCTTGTTGTGCTACGGGCCAAGGAGCATCAGTTACAGGTTAGCAGGTCAAGTTGTTAGATTAGCTCTTGAATACATTCAGTATTCAGACCATTTGCCTAGCCACTGATGGAGAGCCGAAAGCGAAATCAGATGGTGATTGGTCCATAGGATGGTTCATCACTTGTCAGCTCTATAGCGGAAGCCCCGACGAGCCGAGTTGTCAATACTGTTGATCTTGCAATAGTTCATTATTGCTGGTCAGAAACAATGTATTTTAAATGGGTTGAATGGTAGCTCGAAAATGGTGGAGAAAAGAGCGTTTCCTATGAGATCTCAGAGTGGGTACAGATGTTAGTGAAGACCAGATCAGACAAAGACACAAAAAGTTTAAAGTGTTGTAATTGTAATTAATTATATGTTTTGTAAAGTAAGCATTAAGGGAGGGTATTAGATTTAGTTAGGATCATGCTTACTTTAGATTGATCATGGATTGGGTTTGTTGAGGAAGTTGAGAGAATCTCTCAACTTCTCTCTAAGATTAGACATGGTTCAGCTATATATTATTGATGTATCTGATTATTGCAAGATATAGAAATTAATTATTTTGTGTGTGATTCTGGTGTGCGTTTCTGCCCTCTCCAATTTTAATAAATATTAAATCACAAATCATAGACAAATTTATAATATTTGGAAAATATTTGTAAAGGCTAATGATATATTTTACCTATTTTAATATTTTAATTATTATAATGATTTTTTAAATTTTGGAAATTATGAAATGTTTTAGTAACTAAGTGTTTTGATTAGAAACTAAGTGTTTTGATATCTATCTCTAGTTACTAGTTATCGAAGTTATATAATTGTGCTAGTAATAATTTAGTTGTGAAATTAATAGTAAAACAATGTTATTGTGTATTATTCATAAATATTAATTAAATTTTCTTTACAATTTATTTTAAAAATTAATCTAATACTAAATCACAAATTATAGATCATCCCAATCCCATTTTTGTTCTGCAAAAGAATGTAGTATTGTTTAAAACATGATGCCATTTGAGATATAACAATACAAGTTTTGTTCCATATTCCATACCTTCACTACCACAAACAAAATTGCATTAAACTCTATATTGATCAAGTACAATGCCCATCAAATTAGTAGGAGGAAAATGGTTGGGTAAAATAGATTTCTTAGAATTGACATCTCATTTAGTTGAAACTAAGTTTCTCCATATCAATTTGAACCAAACATTTCCAAATAAATAATGTTATAAAGCTTCATTATAGCCATCGAGGTAGGGTGCTCACCAAAAAGCACAATTTTAGCACAAAATTTTCACTTTCATTTCTATTTTTATTAAGGATTTAATTGATCAGCTCACAACTTGTCAAACTCAATTAGCTATATTTAAACTAACCCACGGGTACTAGCTACTAGGTAGCACTTGTTTTTAATGTTTCCATAACTTGGTGGTAGTTATATAATTAGTTTAATTTTATGGAAAACATGGTATAATAATACTAATACTAATTTGAAAAAAAGAATTGCATATGTGATCTTGCTTTTTCTAATTTATGTTAACATTCTTGCTTTTTCTAATTTATGTTAACATTCTAAAAAAATAAGTTTCCAAATCTACATAAATTTTTTTATATGAAAACATAAATAAATTAAATTATGATATCAACCATATAAATGACTTGTTTTCTCTTTATAATTAAATTTAAATTTTAACATTATTATATAAGATAAATATAAGTTTTAAAGTGTAACACAAATATTTTTATTTATAACCCAAATATTATATATTCTCATTATATTCTAACCTATATATATAAATTTCTACTCTACTATTAAATAATAACATATTTACGAAAATAAACATGAATAATAAAATACTTATTTATAAAGACAATAAATTTAAATAATATATATGTAAATTTTATTTTACATGATAATATATTTATTAATAAAAGATAAGCTTAACTAATGCATTTTCGAACCATATGCATACAAATTACAAATTAGGCTTTCTTCCATTTATTCATACATATAATTTTTTATATGAGATAAATACAAATGTTATATTTTATTTCACATGCTTCTTTATATGCCCTATTACATATTAAATTTTTCTCTAGTATTTTGATATTCTTTTTTTCAACATATGGATTCCTTTACAAAAAAACTAATCTAAAAACTATAAATATATATAATTTTCTTTTTTCTATTTTCTATTAGATGGTAAAGCCTCGTAAAACAAAAACTATAAGTGTTCCGAGACATTATCGAATCAAACTTGCATTACTGGGTTTTCCATTATATTAAACATATTATCTATATTAAATGTATATGTTTAACACATATCATAATTCTTTTAATAATAATAATAATAATAATTTTGTTTTGTATCTGGAGTTAAATATTTCGATGCTTATCATGAATAAATCCATTAATTTATATGGATACACTAATTTAATTATCAATAATTATTAGGTGGATGATAGGTAACCTTCACAAAATATTCTAAAATAGTTTTAGTAGTAGCCATAGATCAATGTTGAATCCTAAGTTAACATGAGATTTTTAACCTTTTTATCAGGCTTATTTACAACTTAATTTTATAACCAACTTAATATGTGAACAATCTTAATATGTAGCAGCAAGTATTAAGATAATGTGACACCAAACTTATTATGAGAGTAGCAAGCATTAAGCAGATTGGATAGAACATATCAACACATAGGCAACACACACAGAGACAACAGATATAAGTGGAAACCCATAAAGGGAGAAAACCACATCTTATTATTGTTGTGATGCAAAGGCAAGCTCCAACTCCCTCTCACCACGGATTTTCTGCAGGCACCAACCTACAGGAGGCTCCAACCTCAGTCATCTACAACTGACATCTATCAAGCTTCAACTCGATAGAGAAGCTCCAACTTCCTCATTCTATCAAAAGAAAATATTTGCTGATATACCTTAGATATAAGCTCTGTTCTGTAGCATCTCTTTCTGCTCCTCCTTTTTCTTATCTTCTCTGCCTCAATTCTTCATGCTCTACATTCTCTAACCTCTTTCTGCATATCAATGTGATATGCTTTATACAGTTTTCCTTATAATAGTTCGTATTCCACAGGGAATTCAAAGTGAATAGCCCTGACTCTTTGCCTTCTGCCTCCTCACTTCTTTATCCAGCTCATTTAGAAAATCTCATCAATTTATACAACTTTCAGTTTTACAGTGGAGTTTTATTTCCTACGGAGACTTTCCAGTGCATCACAAAAAATATAAACCAATCAAAAACGTTTACATTCAGTTACAATATGGATTACAAATCAACCCATTCAGTTTTGGATCACCTTGTGTTTGTCTTTTTTGTGACTATGTCTGTCTTTTTCGGGTCTACTTGCTCTCCTGTTCATTGCCGTGGTGTAACTGCTGTATATATGTAACTGCACTTTTTATATAGTGCAATTCAAATCTTGGCGTTATAATAAAGCGTTTTAACATATAAACTGCCCTTTTTATGTAACACAAATCAACTCTCGGAGCCATAATAAAGGACCCTTTAATACATAAAATGCCCTTTTGAGCCCACCATCCGAAATTTTCTTATGCTCCGATGCGATGAGCCTTCTCTAGAGTTTTCTGATTGTGATTGATCGTAATCGCAAACTTTATTAACCTGTTCCATTTTGTTGGCTTGTTTCGATGTGATGGTTCATTGTTCATTGCACTTCACTGCGCTGATGTGCTTTAAGGCGAAACTCAAACAAGTATGAGACTCACCGTTTATAAATGAATCGGGTCCGCTATCTCAATCAGAACTTTTGTCAACACGTTCCGCTGCTATACTTTTCTCCGATGCGATTTGTGACTCGGGTCCGACCATATACTGCTTCGTTTGTTTTAAGCCCGAACAATAGAACCTTTTGTTCTTTTAATATCGCGCACAATAATACATATGCTTCATATTATAACCTTGGTCCCTTGTATATAAAGCGCTACATACATACATACATACATACATACATATATATATATATATATATATATATATATATATATATATATATATATATATATATACTTTTCCACATCAGCCTTTATGTATCCTTAAGCTTGGGTTAAGATTCTCGGAATTTTATGTAGGGAGGGTCCCACAATACACATATAATATCCTCTGTCAACATTATATTAAGTCTTTGACTCAGACTTGAACCCAGCACTAATATATGTAGTAATATAACCTTTCTGGCTCCAGAGTTATATTAACTTGCCTTGTTTATAACGATATAATGCATTGTCTAAAGTTTGGGTTACCTCTTCGTCAATCCGCAACATAGTCGGGGTCCATAGTTAATAAATATAAACAATTCAACCATTCAGAATTGTATTCAATGGTTAATCACTAACCATTAACGCGATACTCCAACTGGGCCCACCACAACTTGTATCCACATATACAATGTTTTATATGCCTTGTATTATAATTTGGGTCCCCATTTAATACACCGCTCATATTATATTGAACCCCTTCCTTTGTTTATTATGTCAAGTGTATTAACCCGACGCACAACCTTCTTAACCCGCTCTCTAAGGTTTGAACCTGATATAATAAAAAACTTTCATATTCCCGACCTTTTCACTTAGCGCTGTAACAATGGATTTGATCCCCTTTCATGCCTATGGTTTCATTTTTTCGTACCAACCAATATATATATAATTCAAGTAGTGGGTCTATCCAGAGCATGTTGATTTGTTGAGTGTCGAATGTGAAATCATGAACTGAGACCAAAATAGAGTCAAACACATCGGGATTAGTCTGAGTCAACCAACGGGGCGAATTTCAGACCGTGTTGTGTCTGCAGGCCAAAGTTAACTTTTGGTTCAACGGTCTTTTCGAAGTCTCGTCAAATTGGCAGAATTTAAATCACATAAGTGAATTTGAGGATTCGACTACGGTATCACTTATAGAGCAAGTTTTTGCAACCACTAGAGATGATCCATTACTCATTTTGGAGGACCGAGTTATCTTGTAGTCGCGACTGTTTTCATTGTTTCTATCTGCATGACTAATTGTTGTTCATACCGACATTCTATGCCCACTTGCGTGATCCATTAGCTAGAGGCAAGTTTTAGATTGGGGTTTATAATTTAAATTGGTGATTACATAAACAAGTGTTTAGCTGAATATAGAGCGGATAATGTGAATTAAGCCAAAGAAGTGTGTGCGTATATAGTTTATAGTGCACTAAAAAGTATGGTGGAGGTGTAAATTCACTAAAACACTGAGATAATGGACCAAAATTTTGAGTCCCAAAGTGATGGTGGAAGTGACTGATCTCAAGCATATCAAGATAAATGAAGGGTTGTTCCTATGACGAGTACGTTGAGATGAACTGAATAGATAATTGGTAATTTTTTTTTACATGTATTGCATTTTTGTGCAATTGATAATTGGACAAACCAGAGAGTGAATTTAAGACAAACTCTTGTAGATGTTGTGTGCACATCAATTGGAGCTCAAAGTCCCATCCACACAAAGATCAAGCATGGGAGTCTGACTACGTGTTGAAAATGCATAATCAAAGTAGCAGTGTTGCGTATGTAGTGTGATTAGAGAAATACACAACTGTATCTACTTGCATCAAAGATAAAATGTGTATTGAAATTGAATGAGAGTCTCTAACAATTGTGGACATGCAATTAGGAATGTCGGCAAGTGCTTAAGAGATGGTGCATATGACAAAAAATACAGAGCATGTTATGTCAGGAGAATTAAAATTATTGAGTTCCAGGTCCAATAATCATAAATTCTAAGATTGATTTATGTTTGCTTGGTGCATGCTAGATATGGGGACGAATTCATAGCTATAGCTGAGAAAGAGCTTTGATTCTACAATGTTGGAAATGACTGGTATTGGTATTTAGAGAGTTGCTTTGCGGAAGAAAATATTCCAGGTTCCCATGTTCCTATTACTCTTTGTATGTATTATTGTTAAGTTATTTATAAGATTCTTGTGCTCAGATTTGTGGTCCCTAATACATGTATCAACATTGTAAATCTTCCTGTGTCCTTTGTATACCAGTCAAGAATACTATGATACTCTCTTACGGCATGTAATAGTCACTGTATATGTGCTTAAATTAAATCATTAAGAAATTGACACCTACAACAACCTACATCTCTAAATCTCTAGTAGAGTTGTTGAGCAAGGTATTCAAAGGGAAGATTGTCTTGAGTGTCATGGTTGATTTATTAGAATTAGCCAGTCTTATGTTAAGTTGACCACCACACAGAATGTGTGCCTGATTTTAGTTTTATGTAATTTTACATGTAGCTCAGTACGTATTTCAGTAAGTTTGGGTCACTGAGTTGACAACAAAAACGTGTGAGAGTATGTTGAATTATGGGGTTTAACATTTTGTTTACATCACATAATGAACACAATCGTGGGTGCAACGATAATCATATTTGTATTTTCCCTCTTGTACTATTGGTTAGTCCCATGTCATGTTTACTGCTATATTTTTAGCAATGTTGGTTGAGTGAGGGCTTGATTTGTATGTCTTAATGCCATGTATATTGATGCCAAAGCCATAACATAGATCAAATTAATTGTATGTTGCCCCTCAATGATGGAGTACTTAAAGCACCTCTTAAATCAACAAAATAATATATCAATGGAATGTAATCTAGACCCAAAGATAAAAAAAAACAACAAACCCTTCTCAAAGGGGGTATATGACATTATTTAGAAATAAAAACCTATAGATGTGCAGAAGGGGTAGGAAATAGGACATAAAATCTTTTCACTTGGGACATATTTGAAACACATGAGGGTCATAGTAAAATCCCTTCTCAAACTATAATAATTGGATGTGCTCCCTTTCGAAGTGAACCAGCTAGAGGAGAAGAAACTACGTTGGGCTCTAAAACTAGCCATGCTTTCCCTAATACAAAACAAGTTCTTGGGGTACCCTTGTGAACAGATCACACTTCTAGCTTCCTCCTGTCTCAGTAGTATCATGATGTTTCCCACACCTATACCTCCTTATAATTATTATAGTATGATGAGAGTATTTAGGATAATAATAGAGACTTTGCATTACTTGGATAACGTCACAGTTCCTACCTTTGGAAAGAAGTTCCAATTTTTGGAAATCATGGTGATGGTTAGGACATATGAAATAATGTTTGATCTGGAGAGCAATGACTTGATTCATCATATGTTCCAATGCTTCTTCAACATTAATAAACATCATCTTGTCATAGTCAACTACCTGTAATCAATGCATAACCTGAGAGTACCATCCTTATTCTTTACAAACAACATTGGTTCACCCCACGATGATACATTTTGCCTAATGTATCCCTTGTCAATCATTTCATTTAACTGCAACTTTAATTATAATAACTTTGGAGCGCTCATCATGTATGGTACCTTTGATGCTGGTGCTTCCCCTGGTAGCAACTAAGTGTAAAATTTCACTTCCCTGTGAGGAGACAACTCTGAAATCTTTACTGGAAACATGTCTTGAAACTATTGTAAGATTGGGTAGCTTATTAATATATTTTCGTCCTCATCTTGCCAACTTTATCAATAGAAATATGCATTTCAAATAACACACAAATTTTTTTGCAATTGCATTTTTCCTGCATAGTTGTCACTATTCTAACCAATGTTGCTTTCTTCTTACCTTGCAAGATCCTCTATTCTCCATTGTCATCCCAAAAATCAATAGCTTTGTCATAACAATCGACTTTGGTACTATGAGGAAACAACTAATCCATACCCAAAAACATATTGTATGATCCTAATGAAAATACATTCAAATGTTCTGATGTAGGCATACCATTCAACTCAAATGCAAAAGATCTTACCCAATGATGAACTCTTTTCTTTGTACCTGTATCCAATTGCACTAACCAAGATTCTGCATGCACTTATTTATTCAAAACACACTTATCCACCAAGTCAATGTTAACATAACTATAATTATATCCAGGGTAAATCAAAATAGAAGTAAATTAATCACAAAGCTTACCGTATATCTCGATAATAGATACATGGTGATATGCCTTCTTGTTATCCAATGTTGCATAGATATGAGGAATGCTCTGCCCAACATCCCCAATAGTCTGCACTTCCTATGTACTGTAAATCTGAGACCTACCACCCTAATTCTTTGGAAAGTTCCTCTTAATATGCTCCTTACCACATGTCCAACACTGCAACTGTCATGTATCGTCACCTTTAATCTGCTTACCTCGAGATTGTGACCCATGTCCTTGTCTAACTACATTGAACTTCTTACAAGGTGCAACATTTTCTTTCCCTTCTACATTCTAAGGCCTTGTTCTTTTCAGCTACCATTTACCTTTAGCTTTATCTTTCCCTTTACAACCTTGCTACAATTTTTTCTTACGCTTTGATTGCTCATAACATTGCTTCAATTTCCCAATAACTTCCTCAAGTAACTGAGGCTCATCATACTCAATCTGATTTTTAAGTGCTAATGCAAATCCATTGACAAATATTTGAACTTTTTTTTTCTCAACTTTAAAATACAGTAATACCTCAAAAAATCCAAGAACTTGGCCATATACTCCTCATATGTCATCAATCCCATATTTAGCTCATAAAAATCCTTAGCTTTAATGTCGTATTAACTCTCTAACAAGTAATTCTTCCTCAAAAGTCTCTTGAATTCATGCCAACTCAACTCTTTTGTCCCGATGTCTCTAACCCACTTCACATCTTCCAACTAGATGTATGCTTTCCCTTTAAGGTTGAAGATAGCTATTATGGCCTTCATATTCTTTGTGTAGTCATGCAACTAAAATTACTTCCACATCGCAAGTAATCATGCCTCTGCATCCTACAGCTTCTTCAAATCCCCATCAAAGGTAGGTAGATATGATTTCTTGAACTCATTTGGAAAATATCCCTTGTCACTCTTCTTGTCGCTCCCACAACAAGGCATGCCAACGACTATGGAATTTTTGAGGCGTTTCTGCACCAAAAACCTCAGATTCTCAGCCACTTTTGCAGGACCAGGTCTCAAGACACTGCCAAGAACTTCATGAAACCTTTAGAAATGAATAGTAACAATGGACCAAAGCTACTAACGCAATCACTAGTGCAAGTACTTGATTTGGCCCCTACTATCCATGACAGGAAGTTTGTTAAACATGTCACAAATATGTAATCTACAGGTCATAACAACAAATATGAGCATATAGATCTCATACTTATCTAAGATTCATAAGGAAGCATTGTTGTCTTATCAAAATAACTACAATATCATCTATTAGGTCATATATTCATTGTGCATTCAATTTCTAATCAAAACATGATGAGAGCCATACATCAAGTGTGTCATAAAACATACTAATAACCAACATAAATAGCAAGGATATAACAACCATAAAATCCAAATTTAAGCCAGTACAATTACACATTAAATACCAAGGAGAATAAGCTCTTATTAATGAATGCAAAATCCAACCAGGTCTTGGACTTCCACAAACCTCGGCCATATATTTGGTTGAACCAAATCTTTCTTTCGGCTAATCACCCTCGTGCCATATTCCAAGCATGAATGTGGGACTAAAAAAAAACCAAACTAGGTTTCCTTAGGCTCTACCGCAATCCGCTTCGGATCACTAGGCCCTAAACAAACATGAATGCCACAAGATTTCTCCACCTACATCATGAGGAATTTTCCTACCTCCTAGTCTCTATGATTTACCGTATATCTCGCCATACAACAGTCGAGAATTCTTAGGGCTAATCAAGACTCCACCTTTCAGGTTTTACTAGATATCTCACCATTTACCAGTCGAGGATTCCTAAGCTTGATCGAGGGCACACACCTCTATGCTTTACCATATATATTTCCATTCATCGGTCAAGGATTCCTTGGCATACCAAGGCACACAAAAAATTAGCTTTACCACAATTCCACCTTCTCCGATCAAGGGATTCCTAGGGCATGTGTTTTTTCTTTCAGTGTCCACCTCACTTAGCTTTGAAACCATCTAGAAATCCAAATCAACCAAATACAAAAGAACCCAACACACAATGGCTCATTAGGGGAATTTTGAGGTCTAAAATGGGCCTCCTAAGGAAATAATAAAATAATAGCTAAACCAATAAAATAATATTTATGAAATTGCAATTCATTTTTTGCACCACAATCCATGTAACCATAGTTAAATTCAATTCAAAAGTTGTACCAAAATAAAATTAATAAAAAAATTGTATTGATGTGACTATAAATAAGAATAAGCTTTTCAAAAAAAAGTCATTATCATTGAACAACTAATGCATTTGCCCTTTGTACTTAAATAGCTTAAAATAAAATATAAATATAAATTTATAAATTCTTAATTATATTATATTCTATTAATTAAAATTTATACTATATAAAAATAATATAATATAATATAATATAATAAATGTATAGGGATATGCATTGTTTCTTTCAAGAAATATGAAATGACAATAATATATTTTTATTCAAAAAGTGTGAAATGACATTTATTATGAGTATTTTACTTTGACTTTAAAAGTACTTAGAGCACTACCATGGTTAACCATGAGTTTTTATCCACCATTGAGAATGTGAAAAGTAAGTACCTTTAGCTCAAGTAATGCCACTTCAACCATTAGGGATGATGTCATCCCCTAAAATGTGATTGGTTCTCATAAAGTGAATTTTGATTGTACATTTTCCTTACGAGGCCCATTTTAGACCTCAAAATTCCCCTAATGATCCGTAAAAGGCAAGGCATGGCTGAAGAACACTGTCACACCTGGAAAAACCCATGGCAATGATAACAAGAGAACCAAATACACACATGCATGTACCATGCATGCCAAATATTGTTAGGAAGTCATACATTTAAATCGATACCTACAAATAATGTCGTTGTAGCTACTTGATTCTTCGCTTCCTTGCTTAATCTTTGCTTCCCTTTTCCTTATTTGTACTTCCTTTGCTTTCCTTGATCCAACGCTGAAGTGCTCCAAGAAAAATCTGTGTCCAAGAGTGTGTGAGAGAGAGAGTACAGAGAGAGCTCAAAAACTGAATTGACAAAAGGTACCAACTGATCCTTAGAAGCCTTTTTATTAATGAGGCCTCTATTTTCTTCATTTTCCATTATTTTCCTTCATTTTCCTCCTCACATGCAACTTGTGACCTTTCACCTTTCTTTTCTCGTAATTTCCATTATTTTCATAAAGAAAATGTTAATTAATGTCTTTTTCCTTTTCAAAGCCTTTGCCATTTCCTTTGCCAATTTCCTTAGCCATAATAAATCAAATGACCACTCACACTAGGATGTTTTACCCAACATTCAACTTCGAATAAGTGTCCCATGACCATGATTATTAGTTTTCCTTTATTAACTTTATTACATGGAATTTTGACCAGGTTTGTTACATCCAAGACCAAGGAAGCCAAGAGTGGAGCAAATTCATTCTAGGGGGCAATGAAATAAGCTGATATGCCTATTTGAAAATGACTTTTCCATGTTGCGATCCACCAAACTATATTAGATTGTCTTCTTTAGGTGAGAAAAATCTTGGATAGTTTCAGATTAATGATGTAAGACTTCCATTCAGGGATTAGAGGGCCAGACAACCCAATACCAACTGCATATTTACAGTGAGTGAATAAAGGAGAAAAAAGAGAAGCATAGTTATATCTTTAATCACATGAAAACCCCTATTATATAAAAAATTAATGAGAGTAGGGGATAAGAGGTGAGAAATTTTCATGCCTACAAGTGAATCTAGTCCAATCTTTGAGATGGATCTTGAGCCAAATTTCCATCGAATATTTCCAAAGAAGCAATGCTTAGTCGAGAGAATACTATGCCAAGAATAGGATATTGATGTGGATCCAATGCACCAGATCAAAGCTGACTGATAAAATCCATGTTCTAGAGGCATTTTGCAATGATAACATGTTTCTAGAGGCCCACATAGCTCATTGCTCTCAATATTTTTTTTAACAACATAGCCATGTTAAAATAAGTTGTTTCTTTAAGGTCCCAACCACCTTGGTTGACAAAAAAATTTAGGATCTCCAAACTAGCCAAGTGGAATTTGTGGTTAGATTTTGTACCAGACCACAAGAATTGAGTCGTAATAAAGTTTATCTTGCAAATAGATCCCTTGGGAAATTTATATATATGCATCCAGTATATAGGAATATCGTTGAGGACAGATTTGATGAGAATGAGTCGGCTGCCCAAAGGGACCCACTTGTGTGATCACTGTGTAAGTCGCTTTTCAATTTTGAGGATGAGCCAGCCCTAGTCCATATTCCTGTACCCATTCAGATTTAAGGTAAACCCTAAGTATTTAAATCCCACCTATAAATTTTTGACTTTAACCCCGAACAAATTTGGGATCACTAATGTCTGTTCCGCTTCAGGATCACTAGAGATAAAATTGAATTTCAAATGGTTCAAGAAGAAACTAGAGATAGCCAAATATATTGTATAATGTCAAAAATCAGCTGCCATTATTTAAGGTCAGATTTCCCAATCACCAATAAATCATCCAAGAATAATAGGTGTGAGAGGGGAATCGCTTCTGCAATCAAGCAAACTGTAATAAGTCCAGTGTCATAGGCCTCAATAAATCGTTTGCTTAAAATGTCAATAACGATAAGGAACAAAAGAGGAGACATAGCACAAACCTGTTGGAGTCCTCTAGAGGCCGAAAACAAGTTAGCGGGGAGGCCATTAATAATGATAGTGAAGGAGGAAATTTTGATACAATATTTTATCCATCTAATGATTGAGGTTCCGATACCAATCTTCAACAAGATCATCCATAAGAATTCCTAATCGACACAATCAAATGCTTTAGTCAAATCAGACTTCATGAGACATGCATCCATATTTCAGGTTTTAATGGAGTGTATACATTCCCGAATAATATCTACAACATCATGGAGCTGGTGATGCTCTAAGAAAACAAATTTTTCAACTGTAATATACTTGGACAAAAGGGATTTAGCCAATTGGAAATGGTTTTCGATATCAGTTTATATATGGTGTTGCACAAGGAAATGGGGCGATAATTAGAGAATAAGGTGGGTTTATCGATCTTCAGGATAAGGTATATGAATGTAGCATTGGTAGCACCAAAGAACCATCCACGAATTCTATATTCTTCGACCATTTATGTGAGCTCATCAATCATAATTCCTTGGAAGTGTAGAAATAGTTCCATGGTCCATGTGTTTGGACTGAGACTTTTTCCTCTGGCCAATTCTTTCAATACAGATATGACTTACTCCTTTCTAACGAGGTGTTCCATGATCGATTTCCTCCACATTAGTCGAAGAGGGGAAGTAATCACACTATTCCAGTTGTTTGTTGAAGGGGACATGTTTCCTTGAGCGGTAAATGGCACTAAAATAGCTCAAAGTCTCCCCTTTAATATATTTTTGTGATGTGAGTTGAGCTCAAGAGTCTAATTTTATGCTCCATATCAAGTTTTTTTGTTTCCTTCAAGAAATATGATTATGGAAAAAATTAGTATTTTTATCCCCGACCTCTATCCACATGATTTGACTCTTCTATTGGTGAGCTTCAACCTGACGTAGTATAATTGTGATATGCGACATTCCAAATTGATGATCTATATTTTGAGAAGTAGTCAGGGTCACTTGGGTCCTCCAAAGGTTTAATCTTATTTTCAATGGAGAGTAATTCCTTAGTCAAATTCATGTTCTATTGGTGATCCCAACTTTTGGTCTTTTCTTTAAGCCTTCAAAGCTTTAAAGCCTTTGAATTCAATTGATTTAAAAAAAAAGTCATTTGAAAAAGTGATATATGAAATAAGTTATGGTCTTTTTAGATGTGTGGTATTGATAAGCCATGGTATTGTCCAATGGTATTATAACAAATCCTATTTTCAAGTTAAGAATCTCCATGGTTAAGAATATTGTTACATGTATTTTTAAATGTATATGTTTAATTGATATATTAATTTGAAATAAAATATCGACAGGGTGTAAAGCTATTAAGGCACTCTATGGTGTAATATTCACAAGTTACACTACGATCCTTTTTATCTCACCGAGAGCTTTCCTAAGATATAAATTTCACCTTAATCATAGCTCCAGGAAGAAAGTTATATGCCTTCGAAGTTTCATCCTTTAAAGGAGCCACATCATCATCGATATAGCAGCATGGTTGTAACATGGAAGATCTTAGCTACATGTCTTCCTTGCATGGGATGGGTCCACATTGACTGTCATGCTCACTATATTGAGTCCTCACCACATCATAAAATTCCATAATCCAGATAGTTCGGTTCTCCTGAGGCTCCGATATCTGATATTGACAATATGCCTCATCACTGGTATAACTGGTTTGACACAAAAATATCGATACATTGGTAAGGAATCGACCCTTAAAACCATGGATATGTTGACATTTTATTGGCCCTCTATTTTTTTGAGATGTCGATATTGGTGTTGACCCTCGAAAGTAACCCACTACCATATCTTTGGATCATCAGCATGGGCTCTAATTCCCTTGGATAAGCGAAAGGCTTTAGGGCCGGAAAACAAGGAGTGCATGTTCATTGGATATTTATATGGAGTCAAAGGGAATTCGTTTCTAAAACTTTCCACAAAAAAACTCTTTATTGAGAGGAGTGTAAAGTTAGAAGAAGCTCTAAATGCAACTCCAATAGATCCCACCGCCACTTCCAAATTTCATTCTTCAAGATGATGATTTTTCATGCACTTTAGATCATAATTTTGAATCTAATGATAAGGTCATAGAAGATTTAGATTCCGCACCAACTTCAACATAGAAGTGGCACCTCATGAGTGATCTCTTAGATGATCATGTCAGAAGATCTCAAGTGGAAGAAGCTTCGTGTGCACTTACAACTACGAAAATATGTATACCCATGCATTGTTACATGGTATTAGCTTCTAATTCTCAATATTATGAAGAGGTTGAAGGAAATCCCAATTGGGAATCAATAATGAATGAGGAATGAAATTCACTCATTTCGAACCACACATTGGATTTGGTTCCCCTTCCAACTAGTTAAAAGCTTATCTACTTCAAATGGATCTATAGAACCGAAGAAACAACAAATGGAATAATAAAAAAGTATAAATCCAAGCTGTTAGCCAAAGGTTTTTCACGTGTACATAGGATTGATTATTATGACATATTTGCACCGATGGAAAAAGTGGACTCCATTAGGATGGCTCTTGCAATTTCAACAACAAAGAAGTGGGAGGTTCGCCACATGGATGTGGAGAACACATTTCTTCATGGTGACCTTAATGAAGAGATCTGTATGGAGCATATGAAAGGATATGTTTAGGACTCATCATTAGTGTGCAGACCAAAGCAATCTTTGTATGGCTTCAAACATGCACCTTGTGCATGGTACACAAAGATGGACTCCAACCTTCTCTCCTAGGGTTTCCAACGCTGTAAGTAAGATTCACATGTTTATATGTTGAGGCAATTTGACTCATTACTATTGATAGTATTATATGTACACGACTTATCACAATTAGTTCACCCTCAACAATTGTTATTATCAAATTTACTCTACATGACATGTTCTCCATGATTGACTCAAGGCTTCTCAATTACTTTCTTGGTCTTGAGATTAGTCAATCTAATTCAGGAATCACATTAGGTCAATCAAAGTATGCATTAGGGGAATTTTGAGGTCTAAAATGGGTCTCCTAAGGAAATAATATTTATGAATTTATGAATTTTCAATTCACTTTTTGCACCACAATCAATGTAACCATAGTTAAATTCAATTCAAAAGTTGTACCAAAATAAAATTAATAATTTTTTTTTTTTTATTGATGTGACTATAAATAAGAATGAGCTTTTCAAGAAAAAATCATTATCATTGAACAACTAATGCATTTTTCCTTTGTAGTTAAATAACTTAAAATATAAATATAAATATAAATTTGTAAATTCTTAATTATATTATATGCTATTAATTAAAATTTATATTATTTAAATTGTATAATAATAGGTAATAATATACTATATAAAAATAATATAATATAATATAATAAATGCATAGGGATATGCATTGTTTCTTTCAAGAAATATGAAATGAAAATAATATATTTTTATTCAAAATGTGTGAAATGACATTTATTATGAGTACTTTACTTTGACTTTAAAAGTACTTAGAGCACTACCATGGTTAACCATGAATTTTTATCCACCATTTAGAATGTGACTAGTAAGTACCTTTAACTCAAGCAATGCCACCTCAACCATTAGGGATGATGTCATCCCCTAATGTGATTGGTTCTCATAGAGTAAATTTTGATTGTACCTTTTCCTTAGGAGGCCCATTTTAGACCTCAAAAGTCCCCTAATGCAATGGATCTATTTGATAGATTCAAGATGACTGAGTGCAAGCTAGTAGCCACACATTTCTTATCCGAAATTAACATAGAAAATGGAAGTACAACACCTTTGGTAGATTGTACAAAGTTACAAACAGTTGGTGGGTAGCCTTTTGTACCTGACTCACTCATGTCTAGACATCTCCTATGTGGTTGGATTAATATCCAGTTACATGGAGGAGCCACATGAGCTCCATTGGAAAGCAGCCAAGAAGATATGTTAAGGGGTCCTCAAATAATGATATCTAGTATGCAAAATGATGCTCATTAGATATTAGTGGTTATAAAAATTCACATTTGGAAAGTGATGGAAAAAATCACAAGTCCACTTTAGGCTATTTTTTTAGCGTTGGATTAAGGCCTATCTATTGGTCGAGGTGAAAGCAATTAACAATTGTTATATGTTCAAGAGAGGTAGAGTATAGGGGTGTAGTGAATGCAACCACACATGTTATCTAGTTGCAACACTTTCTCATAGAGTATGACATACAATTCCATCGCCTGATGGTCATCTGGTGTGACAACCAGAGTGCTTTACAGTTTTGCAGAGACCCAGTCCAATGACAATGTACCAAACAAATAGAAGTTCACATGCACTTCATTCGAAGTTTGATACATAATGGTATCATTGATCTACAATATTGTTCCTTAGCTAAACAAATTGTAGATATCTTCACCAAGCCCTTCATAGAACAATGATTTGCAGCATTACATGATCTTCTTAGTGTGACGGAAACAATAACTTCCTAGAAAATGTATTAGTAGCAATTGAGGGGGACACTTTTTTCCCACCAAGTTTTCCCTCTTTCCTCTTATTTTTTTCTTATTAGGTGCATTTTATATTGGGTAGCTAACATAGTTACACATTATCGGGACACACGTTATTTAATTTCTCACCGTAGTTGAGTTTTAGGAGGGTATTGGTGTATAACATATCTATGCCATTTTCCATATTTACTATATTTAGTCACAATTAGTCGTACTTTAGCGAGACTACTTTACTTCTCTTCATTATGAGTGGAGCCACACTATGAGTGAAGTCATTCATGAGCCATGAAAGTGTTGACTCATGATTGCATGTTGATTCCTTCTAGTTAAATAAGACTAGGTTTCAATTGACTTCAGTAGTGTTCCACTTAAGCATGTTGATTCTCTAATTATTTTTAGGATTCTAGTAGTTTATCTGACTAGTTAACTAGTTTATTTAACTACTTAATTGGGCATATACGTAAGAGATGTTATCCATGCAATATGACACCTAACCAAAGAGCATGTCCTCTTGAAAACTATATATCATTATATTATACTTCATTATATATATAAAAGTTGAATACTAATCTTTTTGCCATCTTTAGTTATTAGCTTGTAATTGTTACTTTTGTTTCCACCTAAATTCTCTGCAGGTGTAACACCAAGTATGACCTTACTATGCAGGGTATAATGTAAGGGGACTTTAAATGGAAATTTATTTGTAATATGAAACACCAAGTATGACCTTACTATGCAGAAATTGAAAAGGGTATAATGTAAGGGGATTTTAAATGAAAATTTATTTGTAATATGAAACACGTTCAGACTCACATATTAATAAAACTTTATCAGCATAAACACACTGTCGGTTGGTACAATCTGTTCATCGACCGAAAACATTTAAAACAGAGGAATCATTAGTTTTCAATCTATAAAAATAATCACATTGCCTGCATGAATTTGCCCTTCGCAAGGATTGAGATATCTAAAGGTCCCCGAATGTCTGGTTTCGCTTCGATTTACAACAATTTTAGCGTTAATGAAATAAAATCTAGTAACAGAAAATCCACTAACAGCAGCTGGACCCCTTTGCCTGCCTGTTTCCATATTAAACTCATTCCAATACTTCAGTGGCCCAGGCCCGTTAGGTTTCGTTTCCTAAAATGAAACACGATGCTTGCCACTACGTAGTACTCTGATAGGTCTGTCCAGCAGGAGGGTTGAGCAGCAGTTTCAAAGGAAATTTAATGGTGTATATCGCTTATTGAAATGAGAATTAGGATAAGGCTTCCAGCTTGGTAGTGACAATCATGCCCATTATTATAATTAATAGTTCCTTCCTTTCTGATAAATTATTTTTAAGAGTAAACGGTGGCTGACCCAAAATATTATATTTCCCAACAACGAATATCGCATTGTACACAGCGTCCCACATTATACGATTGCCTCTGGCAAGCCAAGCTGTCTGTATGTCTCAGAAGACCCCGAGCCATCCGACTTCTCCGCAGTTTCCTTTTAATACAGAGCCCCCTTTCTTCATTTTTCTTTTTCCTTATAAAAACACTTCCACTTGAGAAGTTCTCGTTGCAATTTGGAAAAGTATCCGATCAGGTCTACCACAATTGATCAAGACACAAAGTTCCTGCCTCAAAAACAGTTTCAGCAGGCATCAAGGGCAATGGCGGAGAGCATTGTTTCGCCACGAAGAATGGGATCATATCTCCATTCCCTCCATTCTGAATGTGAAGATGGAGAACCATCATTCTCCCCAATCCCCACGGTCATATCGGTGTTGTCATCTCTAGTGGAGCGGACTCTCGCTAGAAACGAGAGGCTTGCGGCCTCTTACACCCCCACCTCTTTGCCTCCCAAATACCGTGTGTTCGACGGTGTGCAGGTGCCAGACATGTGTATAGAGCGGTATCTGGAGAGGATTTTGAAGTATGTTAACTGCAGCTCTTCTGTATTTGTTATAGCCTATGCTTACATCGACCGCCTCATTCAATTCCATCCTCAATTCCGCATTACGTCTGCAAACGTCCACAGGCTGCTCATCACCACCGTCATGGTCGCCTCCAAGTTCCTCGAAGACCTGTAAGCGAATTACCATCTATGGTCCTCTATTTCCTGTTTTTAGAAATCCCATTATTTTCAAACATTAGTCTCAAGATTTTAATATCGGTTTTGATTTTGCGAACAGGAATTACAGGAACTCGTATTACGCGAGAGTAGGAGGCGTAAGCAGCGAAGAAATAAATAAAATGGAGATGGAATTCCTATTTCTGATGGGCTTCAAGTTGCAGGTGAGCGTGAATGTTTTCGAGAGTTATTGCAGTCATCTGGAGAGAGAGGTGGCGTTGGGAGGAGGATTCCAAATAGAGAGAACCCTTCTTCCATTCGTCTTTTCTGGTGCCACACGACATAAACTCCAATGCCACGCCACCTGAGGATTCCAAAAGCCAGATATTCCGCTCTTTGGTGTGGCTTTCGCAGGTCTTCCAATTTGACAGAAAGGTATTGCAGACTGATTTTTGTGGACAGACTGTAAAAGGAATCGAGTTGAGGATTTAATTAGGCACTGACCCCTATGGAGAGAGAGAAAAGGGCGTCAAGCGAAGCTATCAATGATGGGAGATAAGTACGTCAAATTGTGTACATGGTAAAATACTCCCTCAGTTGTATTTGAAAGTGCTCAGTTGTATTCTAATCCGCACTGTGTAGATATAGGGATTCAAATTGTAATAGGCCCTGCGTAAATATAAAAATTCGAAACCCATTGTAATCTTACATTTTGATTTACTCAATGATGCATCTCATCAATAATTTGGAATGTAACATATTCGGTGTGAACACAATTCTTGTAAGTAGCCACCGTATAAAATAATAATTTGAAATCGATATATGGAGTGGAGTTAAAGGTTGGACTTTAATTCGCTGTGGTCAATGCGTTTAGTTAAAATTCAGATCCATTTTAAAATTTATGACCAAATGCCCATATATAAAGATACAACTTATTATTTTTCATAATTTTAAACACATTTTATAAAATGAACAAAATTGTGTGCAAGAAAAGCCTTAATTTTATTTGTTCCTAATTTAACGTGGATAACCTGACTGATGACACACAACAAAACGCTTGTCAGATATTGACGAAACATGTGATATAAAATTATATTTACTCAGAGCGGATTAGAATTAAACACAAGATAAAGCAAGCCAAGTTAGTGGTCGACTAGGTGATGATCCATTGGTTTCATGTGGCAGTTTGTGTGGCGTGGTGCAACTTTTACACGTGACTCTTCCATGTGATAGCTTGGCTGCATGATGGTCGATTGGCCTCGTGGTGGCTGGTTTGACGTGTCAATTTGAATAGGGTATAATAGAGGGCCACGACTTTTCTAAAGTATATTAACATCTTTGAACATCTTATTCCACGATGTTTTTTTTAACGTAATTAAAGATGATACACATATGTGGGTGGTTAACGACTAGCACAATTATATTAGTAAATGTGATTAATATATATAAAAATATATATATGAAAGACACTCATTATTATTAGATATATGGAAGTCAATATAATACATTTTAATATTAAATTTATGATAATCTTCTCTAAGAATGTTTTCGTCTTGTGATATATTTTACATCTCTTTCAAAACTTTGTTTTGATCTCCTTCTTTATGATGATAATCTTCATGTTTCTTCTCATATATTTTCCAAAATTTCAACTTCAATAATAAAAAACCATAAACTCTTATAGTAATAGAACCATAAAATTATGTTCTCAAATCTCTAACGACCACTAGTAATGGGACTAAGAGAAACCTAATATAAATTTAATTTCACTAAATTTTTGGAATTATCTCACAATTGTTATTTCATTAATCCCTAGTTAAAATTATCTCACAATTGTTATTGCATTAATCCCTAGTTAAAACTATCTCACAATTGTTATTTCATTAATCCCCAGTTATGGTCTCGAGTCCTAAAAGTTTGTTTTACATTTTTTCGTCTTTTTCTTATAAAAACAAGTTAATACCTATAGAGGCATAGTGCATTCCAGAATTTTAGTTATATCCAATAATAAATTATGAATTTTAATTATATCTAATAAATGGAAATAGAGCTTATAACAACATAGATTTAGATAATCGTATTATTGTAAATTTAAATATTATATTTAAATTTGATAAAATTATATTTAAAAAATAATATTTTTTATTTATTAAAGTTTATAAAGTTAAAATTTTTTCGAAGATATCAACAAAATTTAAATCTAATACTTAGAAGGTTTCCCATTAGCTATCATTTACTTTAAAAACTTAACAAAAATTAATAAATTGTTTCTTAAAACTTAACAAAAATTAATAAACTATCTTATTAGGGAAAATTTATAAGAATACATTTTTATTCAATTATCTAAACCCTAAATCCATGCATGTAAAAGAATTTATGATAACTATTTTTTTCTTTGACATGAAAAATGGTAAAAAGTGCATTGATACATAATAACTTAATATTATAAATTTAGGCAAACAATTATCATAATTTGAATTTTGGGATCTCTGATACATAGTTATTTTACAGAGATCTTTTGGTGATAATCACATCAGACAAAACTATGTCGACGTGTTTCGAACTAACCAATGTGGTTCATCTTCAGGACGAGATGAGAGATCATATCCAATCTATAAGCTTAAATAGATGTAGAGAAGGGTAAACTAGTCGTTAGATCATAGCAAAAATGGTATTAATTTAAAAAAAAATATTAATAAAACATTTATATTCAATGAAATTAAAAAATAGTTTGATAACCAATAATTGTCCTTCGTAGTCAAACTAGTCGTTATGTTCCAATGACTAGCTTTCCCTTCTCTACATATATTTAAGCTTATATACTAGACCTGATCTCTCATCTCATCCTGAAGATGAACCACACTGGTTGGTTCGAAATGTGTTGACATAGTTTTGTCTCATGTGATTATCATCGAAATATCTCTATAAAATAATTATCATAATGTTGATTTTGAACAACTCGTTCATTAATATTCTGAAAAAAATAAAATTAAGCACTTTCATTTCATATAAAAATGTAAAAAACATATGAATATATTCAAAACGTAAAAAAAATTATGAATATATTCATTCTTTCACAAATATCTTAAAATAAATAAAAATAGGCACTTAAATAATACAACCTTGAGATTTGGTTTGACACATGAAAGAAATGCATGGGCACAAAATCTTGCTTAATCTACTATTTTTAGAGATTTTTGTCACGACGACAAATACCATCCAAAATTTGGTCTACACTTGATTTTTAGAGCCTATTGTGAATCTCAAAATCAATCATTTCATAGTCACTTCTAGGTCGGTTGATGCTTAGTTAAGTCTTTGAGCTCACTTTTAGATTGTAAGTGGCAAGGTAACCTGCTCACACATGCTCAGTCCCTAATGAATTCATAAGTGCATTCCTTCACACAAGAATGAATATGCCTAACACAGTCCGTCAAGACAATTCTTGTGCAATGTCTAATTCATATTGATAGTCAGTGTGTATTGTCATTGATAGTCTCTCACTTCTGGTTGTGTTTGTTCCTATATTCCAGCGAGTTTTTCAAACTATCTCTTTTGTGCATCTCAGCTTTTGTGAGTGTCATTTTCATGTTTTCGACTGTCATTTTTGCTTGGTTTAAATTTAATTAGTGTCTTTTTCATGTTATTTTATCTCTGGCATGTGTCACTTTTATCATCATTCGTTTATTGCAAGTGTCGTTTATACTTCTCTTTTCATATGGAAAATGTCGTCTTTTGGCATGGGAAGTGTCGCTTATCATGTAAAGTAGAGTTTTGTTTTGTTTTAGGTGGTAATATTTGTGTTAATGAGTTTTTTTATCATGTAAAAATGCATCACACTCATTTCCAAATTTTCAAGAACTATCTCACGAGTGTCATCATCGTCGTCGCATAATGTATCTTTAATGTCGCGCTTGGAGTAAGGTGTCACAATATTGTCGCATTTAGGAAAGTATGTTTTTCATGTGTTATGAGTGTTCCATGTCATGTCGACAATTAAAATAAGTGTGTGATCATGTTAAAGTCTTGATTTTATTTAACTTCATCTCACTGATACAACACTTACTCAAAATTGGGAAAATTCCCTGACCATGCCTCTCATCCTCATCCAGCTGTCCTGAACTACGCATTGTGCAGTCTCAGTCCTCAAGCAACAACCTTTCCTTTTAGCACTGTGAAATGTACAACCTTTTCCTCCCAGAAATTCACACTGCGCAATCTTAGTACTCAAGCCCAACCCCTGAGCTCCACAACTACGCAATCTTTGTCTCCATCCTAGCCTGAACTTCAAATTGTGTAGTCTTAGTCCTCAAGCCTCAACCTTGAGCTCCTGAACTACACAAATATAGAATCACTTGTCCTCCTATCCTTCCACAACTGCACAATGTGCAAACTCAGTGCTCAATCCTTAAGCTTGAGCCCTTTAACCCCCCAACTGCACAATCTCCCAACTTGTTCTCCTACAAGAATTGCACATTGGGAAAAATCTAAGCCTCAACCTTCAACTCTTTATACTCTCAACTGTTGATATTTTGTGTAGTTGGTGTAGCTTCGGGTGTGCTCTAGCCCTAAAATTTTGTGGAGGGGCTAAGACACACTTGAAATAAAAAACCTAGAAAGTGTTTTGTGAAATTTCAGTTGGTGTTCAAGTTATTCAAATAATTAATTATTTTAATGGATTTCCTAAGTCTAAACTTAGGAAAATTAAATAATTAAAGTGAATTAGTTAACACGTGTGCTAAAATGTTCTAAAAGACAGGGATCAAATAGTCTTTTAATCTCAGCCATTGATGAATGTTTTAATCTCGGTCGTTGATGAGATCATCAAAAAAGTATAAGAGAAAGGCTTGAGGGTCAGTTGGATACATACACACATATGTAGAGCTAGGAGACTAATCTGGAGTTCTAGGGCATGGTTTGCTAAGAATTTCTAGAGGAGTTTTCTGCAGCGAGGGGTGGTATTGGTTGAGGGGATGATCTGATCCCCAGGCCAATAATTAGCAAGAGGTAAAGGAGTAGCAAACAAGGATGAAACAGAGGAGAAGAGAGCAGCAAAAACAACTACGCAGCATCTGCGCATTTTCTACGCAGGCCAATGAAGAGGTAGCGCTGCAGCTCTAGAGGGTTTCAGAATTATGCAGCAGGTCTCCAGGGCCAGTGTAAGGACTACATCACCCACTCTAGGGTTACAGAGTCCCTCTCCGAGAAGCCTAGTAGCACGCAGAGCCTAGCAGGGCTGACGTTGGGGCTTTAGGGGAAGCGTTGGGGTTTCTAGGGCCATATTCACGTCGAGTCTTATAAATCCTGTTTCAGGGTGTGGATCAGTCAGATATTTGGTCTTGGAACATCAGTTTAGCTGTAGATTTCTTTTATTCTCTATCGAGTTTTCCAGATCTGGAACCCAGATTTGTTGCACTCAGATTCTACTTAATAAAATAAACCCTCATATTTGTTGCATCAGTTTTCCCTCATATATTTGGACGGTGTGTCAAACTTTGTCATCTGGAGGGAAAAGATCCTACCAGTCCTAGATGAGTATGAAATCAAGGGCCATGCAACAAGTGTTCTAGTTGTGCCTGCAAATCCTGATCCTCTAAAGAAATTTAAGGAGAATCAAGTGCGGACTAAGCATTTGATCATGGACAGAGTGAAGGATCATGTAGTACCACATATTTCTGAAAAGAACAAAACAAATGACATGTAGGTCTCTCTAGAAGTGATGTATGAAGAAATCTCTTTCCAACGGAAAATGCTATTAGAGAATCAGATGGGAATTTTCTAGATGTAGAAGGGTGAGGAAATAGATCCTTTCCTTTTTTGACTTCAGACCATCCGAGACCAACTGGTTGGCATGGTGCAACTTCAGATGAAGGGCTCTTAGTTTGGACTTCCTGTTGAAAAGTGTAACTAGGTTGGTCTTCATGTTGAATATGTAATTATGAATTTATAAAGAAGACAAGATAATAAAATATATTTGTGGTATGCTTGCCTCATGGGTTTCATGAGCAAGACTTTATTTTAGGTCTAAGGAATTCTTCTTGATGTCCTTTAGGGGATTGTCTTCTGGTTATAAATATGTTAAAGAGTCATGTTAATGATGGGTCATCATTAGTCTTGTATGTCTTCATATGTTGTCTCATAAACCTTCAGATCATAGCTCAAATGTGGCTTAAGTTCAACGTTGAAGACAACCAACATGTCGGCCTCAATACTCCTGCTCAAGTCGGCTCACAAGCAGCCCTACATGTCAGCTCAATTAAGAATTCATGTCATGTATATAAAAGGATGAAGATTGCATATTTTTCTAGAGAAGTGTAGATAAGAAATACGATCGATATATATGTGATATGGTGTATATCTGTATAATAACAATTGCGGAAAAGTTTGAATTAAATCGCCAGATGTATTTGAAAAATAAATTGCCCATATCTGAGATCATAATATGAATGAGGAACTTCGGACAAGTCTGCAATTTGTAGTGTGGATGACACATACAAGGGTACAGGAAAAATAAGGAAGATACTATCTAAAGAAATGCGAAAGGAGATCAATATAATTTCGAAGTTAATTCTATGATATGATTCCAGCAATCACAGAGAAGTCCGTAGAATATTTTAGGGCTGGTGCTGCTCGGGGCAAGTGTACTCGGTGCAAGTGTAAAAGGATGCAGATAGAAGCTGTAAAAAGGATGCGAAAAGAAGAGGACTGTTACGGGAAGAAATAAATAAATTAAGGGTTGTTGAAAAGAGATCAATTTCCTCTAAGTAAGCAAGCGCATATCAGTTCAAGGTTCTTTAAGTAATAAAGTGCAGATCATTGCATAAAAGGAAGGATGAAAGATATGACATGGTTATCAAGGTGTTGAAGAATCTCTAGGAGGAAAAAAGGAATTCACTAAGAACCGAGTTTCTTAGTATTGGTGCAAAACTGTGTTGAAGGAAGGATCACCAAGAAGAAGGAAAGAAGAAAGTAGTGACAACGTCTTGAAGGCATGCATAGGCCAAGGTTCTAAGTCTGGGTCATGGTACTTGTCATTTGAATATCTATAAGAAGAATTATTTTCAGGTTTTCCTCTCCAAGATGGAGAGGTTTTTTCCCCGGATCTAGGAGCCTAATTTGTGTCTCGTATACTTTGATAATTTACTTGATGAAATATTAACTAAGCTAAAGAAGGCAAGACATAAGTAAGCTCACAAATAATTATCAAGAAGAGAATTTGTATTAACCTACAACCCTCCAAATTCTCAACATGGTATCATAGCTAAGGTGCGAGAAAGGGCATAGAGACACTCAAGGATCAGATTTCATGGATGGCGTCAAAGCAAGGATTTTCTTAGAAGAAAGGTCAGAATTCCATAGTGAAAGAAATAAGACAGTATTATAAAAAAATCTTAAATGTGCCAGCAGATCATTGAAGTATTGCCATCAAAAGCTTCAAGGCAAGTTACCTCTCATCCTTGATCTTTCAAGGAAGCAGCAGAATATAATCATCAATCGCCATTCAAAGGAAGATTCAACCATCCTCAAAGCAAAAAAGCTAGTAGAAGAAGAAAATCATATACTCAAGTAAGTATATCCATAACTTTATATGAATCTATTAAAATTTCTCCTTTGAAAAGAAAGAAACAAACTGTTTAGGGATTCAAACTTTCCATAGAAGACAAGGACAATGATGTCATGCCAAAATTCATGAAGGGAGATATAAGAGCCCAAAAAATTCTTATAGAATCCATAAAAGACTCTATCATCTCCGATGTACCAAATCTAAAAAATCATCAAAAGGAGTATATATAAGCAATTAGTGGAGCTATTCTCTATGAGTACTGTAGGAGAAGAAATCTCTCTGATCAACTTCAAGAACTAGGAGAAGACTACAGTGATGTTGAATACTCTTCCAGAACAATGGGGAAACTTCACTTTAGGATTATACGGGAAAATAGAAGTCACACCATTCCATGATTTAGGGTCTCTATGTCAATATAGGAAACAAGATTAAAAGCCAAAAGATGTTACAAGATCAAGGGAAGGAATCAAGCCTTTGCAGCCATGTCCAGGAAGAAAGGAAGATTCGGTAAGTTTTGGTCCTCAGAGTAAAAGAAGAAATGTGGAAGAAGCACGAGGCCTTGGATATGATGAACTTGGGCATTAAAATATAAATTTTCCTTAATCTGAAAAGGGACAAGAGAAATAGGGAAGAAGCCCATATATCTAAAATGAAGAAAAAGCCTGATAAGAAAGAAGGAGCAAGGGATCTCCACTACGATTGAGATCATCTTCTCCTTTAAGAGTTTTCTATTGGTTGTATGATAGGGATCAATGTAGCATCCTGATGAAAACATGGTAGGAGTTCCTGGTGAATCAGCTCCGGGAAAAACCCCTCTAATAACATTACTAATGGAAACCAGTCATCAAGAGCAAGGGCCATCATGGAAACATATTTCTGGGATGTGATGACATATTGATGTAGCAGGAAAAGAGAATGAAGCTCTTAATTCTTGAGAAATTGCTATAGGATGACTCAAGGGAAAAGTGTATGAGGTGTGTATATATTTATATGCTAACATTGGATGTTGTGAAGTCATGTCATATGGTTGCAAGTAATGAAATTCTGTATTTAGAAGTATGAACTATGGAGGAGTATCTCTTAGTTCATCGACATATGAAATCAGCATAATATGTCCTCATGGAATATGAGGTGGTTGTATATGAATAAGAAACTAGAAAGGTTGTAAGTTCCTAGGAATGGAGACTGTGCAGAAAGGAAGAGATCATGAAATGAAACTATGTTAAGAGGCAGTTATCATCCGGAAGCCCAGAATATGTGACTAGGAGATCTCCTGGGAAGATATGTAGACTCTGATAGAAGTCTAGTAAATAAGAAGACCTTTGACAAAACACATTGTTAGGATAAGTGTCAATCTGTATGAAGGATGTCGATGCCTACAGGAAGATGTCATGGTGAAAGATCATCACTAAGGTAACTTTTGTTCTAAAAGTTCATATATATATGTTTATCTGGATGAATTTATGCAGGGATTCTAATCATAAGAAAGGATGTATGATCCTTGGGGATGATTCGAATGAAAGCATCATGGCATAACGGTGGACCAGATGAGGAAGACAGATGAAGCACTTTCTGATAGTGGACATCACTTGTGACTGAAAGTGATGGATGATCTGTACCCTATGAAGCCAAATGTTGAAGATTCCTCAAATATTGAAATCCATGACATCAAGGGGAGGAACTCTTCATGAGTAGCTATATTGCTGCTGCAGGACCCTGGTTGATGAGGAGCCTAGTGGTAAGTTTCTTACTTGGAAGAAACTTGAAATATGTCCTTCCTGTGTTAAGAGGGAGTGATGTATATGATTCTCTATTACATGTGTCATGCACTAAACCAGGACTAACAATCGTAAGTCTTAGTGAAGGCCATGTAAGGAGAATGGATAGACACATCATTTTGGTCTTCACCTGGAAGACAGAATGGAGGATTGGGTAATCATCTGCATTTGATACTCTTTGAGAATGAGATAAGGAATTCAAGATAAGAGTAGTCATGGACCTATATTATTTGAGGGCTGGCTACCCAAGAGAAGAATACTCCAAGAAGGTCATACTCTGGGAACACCTAGGTGGGCTATGTACCTTGAAGAGACAATGACTATGGCGTCTATTAGTCATGTGTCTCGCCAGCATTTTAGCCCATTGTCTTGTTGAGAGATGGGGCTATTAATCAAGGCCTTGAACTAGGAAAATGTTGGTTGATATGATGCTATACAAATGCGATTATGAATCTAATTCTTCTTATGATATTCTTCAGTTTGAAAGTGACCATGTACCTCTATGAATACCTCCCTAGTTAAGAGGGAGTGTTGAAAAGTGTAACTAAGTCGGTCTTCATGTTGACTATGTAATTATGAATTTAGAAATAAGACAAGATAATAAAATATATTTGTGGTATGCTTGCCTCATGGGTTTCATGAGAAATACTTTATTTTAGGTCTAAGGACTTCTTCTTGATGTCCTTTAGGGGATTGTCTTCTGGTGATAAATATGTTAAAGAGTCATGTTAATGATGGGTCATCGTCAGTCTTGTATGCCTTCATACCTTGTCTCATAAAACTTCAGATCATAGCTCAAATGTGGCTTAAGTTCCGCATTGAAGACAACCAACATGTCGGCCTCAATACTCCTGCTCAAGTTTGCTCACAAGCAGCCCTACATGTCGGATCAATTAAGAATTCATGTCATGTATATAAAAGTATGAATATTGCAGATTTTTCTGGAGAAGTGAAAATAAGAAATACAATCGATATATATGTGATACAGTGTAGATCTGTATAATAGCAATTGCGAACAAGTTTGAAATAAATCAACAGATGTTTTTGAAAAATAAATCGCGGATATCTGAGATCATAATACAAATAAGGAACTTCAGGCAAGTCTGCAATTTGTAGTGCGGATCACACATACAAGAGTACAAGAAAAATAGCGAAAATATTATTTGAAGAAATGTGAAAGGAGATCAATATAATTATGAATTTAATTCTATGATATGATTCCTGCAATCACAGAGAATTCCGTAGACTGTTTTAGGGCTGGTGCTGCTCAGGGAAAGTGTACTCGGTGCAAGTGTAAAATGATGCAGATAGAAGCTGTAAAGAGGATGTGAAAAGAATAGGACTGTTAAGGGAAGAAATAAATGAGTTAAGGGTTTTTGAAGAGAGATCAAGTTCCTATAAGTAAGAAAGCGCAGACCATCTCAAGTTTTGTTAAGTAAGCAACTACAGATCAGTGCATAAAAGGAAGGATGAAAGATATGACATGGTTATGAAGGTGCTGAAGAATCTCTAGGAGGACAAAAGGAATTCACTAATAACTGAGTTTCTTAGTATTGGTGCAAAACAGTGCTAAAGGAAGGATCACCAAGAAGAAGGAAAGAGAAAGCAGTGACAACTTCTTGAAGGCATGCATAGGTCAAGGGTCTAAGTCTGGGTCATGGTACTTGTCATTTGAAGATCTATAAGGAGAATTCTTTGTGGGTTTTCCTCTCCAATATGGAGAGGTTTTTGCCCTGGCTCTAGGAGCCTAATTTTTGTCTCGTATACTTTGATAATTGACTTGATGAAATATTAACTAAGCTAAAGAAGAGAAGACATAAGTAACCTCATAAGTAATTATCAAGAATATAATTTGTATTAACCTACAACCCTCCAAATTATCAACATAATGTAGTCTCCGAGGAATGGGAAACATTTGTCCAGAGTATATTGGACAGAGCAACATTACCATATTGGGTAGAGATGTGGGCTATCCTCCGCCAAGAGGAGATCAGGAGGATCACCAAGAAGCAGAATATCAGTGGTGGGATAGTCAGAGTGAAGAAAGAATAGGAAGATGATGTAGCCCTTACATCAAAGGAACGAAAAAAATACGAGGGAAGAAGAAGAGGAACCTTTCAAAGGTCTCATGCTTTAACTGTGCTAAAATTTGACACTTCGCTAGTAATTTTCCTAAGAAGAAGGACAAAGGAGCTTCTGATTCCAAGGCTGCAACAACAAAGGATGATGGTTTTTATGATGATGCAGCCATGAGTGCTCATGTTCCTCGAGAGAAGAGGTGGGGTGACATGGATCTGTAGAGAATCTATAGACAATGGCGGGATCCTTGAGTCAACCCTACTCTTGGATCACATACGAGCTATGAGAGCCTTAAGATGGTAGCGGGATGAGTCAGGAGATGGTTTCAAAAGATCACAGTGAAGTAGAAGGGAAAGCTGAAGAGCTAAAGAGGGAGCAACGTAATGCATAGGCAACAAGAGCTTGGAGGCATCAACGTAGAGGGGCTGATGGGAATTTAGCAATGCAAAGAGAGTGTGCTCACGTAGTGCAGTTTTGCAGCATAACAGTGGCTTCAGGAGGACATCGTAAATAAACAGCCAAGGAGCTTCAATGATAGATGTAGCTTGACTTATCTGTCAAACAGTTGGGTTGGAGTCCTTCAGTTTCTTACTTCTCAGCAACTGAGTTGTAGTGCAGTAGTTAGCAGTGGCAGTGCTATGGGCAGCATGATGCAACAAGTTGAGAGGGAGCTGAAGGACAGATGTGGTAGTGTCAGTGGTAGTGACATGGGCAACAATACATAAAGCAATAGTGTAGTGGATGGAGGGAAGTATGCCAAGCATCAACATCACATAAACCAACATCAAGATCTTGCAGTTCATGGTGTAGATGTATTTCTAGAGCACACTCAATGTTAAGAGGGAGTGTTGAGATTTTGTGTAGTTGGTGTAGCATCGAGTGTGCTCTGGCCCTAAAGTTTTATGGAGGGCCTAAGACACACTTGAACTCCAAAATCCAGAAAGTGTTTTTTGAAATTTTAGTTGGTGTTCAAGTTATTCAAATAATTAATTATTTTAATGGATTTCCTAAGTCTAAACTTAAGAAATTAAATAATTAAAGTGAATTAATTAACAAATGTGCTAAACTGTTCTAAAAGACATGGATCAAGTAGTATTTTAATATTAGCCGTTGATGAATGTTTTAATCTCGATCATTGATTAGATAATTGAAGAAGTTTAAGAGAAAGGCTCAAGGGTCAGTTGGATACAGACACACAGATGCAGAGCTGAGAGACTGATATGGAATTCTAAGGTAGGGTTTGCTAAGAATTTTCGTAGGATTTTTTTGCAGTGAGGGGTAGTATTGGCTGAGGGGACGATATGATCCTGGAGCCAAGAGTCAGCAAGAGGCGGAGGAGTAGCAAAAAAGGATAGTGCAGAGGAGTAGAGAGCAGCAACAACAACTATGCAGCTGCTACGCAGGCCAAGGAAGATGCAGCGTTGCAGCTCTAGAGGGTTTCAGAATTATACAAAGTCTTTCCATGGCCAGCGTAAGGACTGAGTCACCCACTCTAGGGTTACAAAGTTCCTCTCTGAGCAGAGCAGTGGAATGCAAAGCCTAGCAGGGTTAACGTTGGGTTCCAGGGGCAATGCTGGGGTTTCTAGGGCCAGATCCGGGCCAAGCCTGGTAAATTTTGTTTGAGGGTGTGGATCAGTAAGCTATTTGGTCTTGGAACAATAGGTTAGATATAGATTTTTTTTATTCTCTGTCATGTTTTCCAGATCTGAAACCCAAATTTTATGTACTCAGATTCGACTAAATTAGATCAACCCTCATATCTGTTGCACCATTTTTCCTGCTTTGGGTTTTTCCGGGGACTTATGTCCAAAAATATATGTGTCACTTTGTTTGAATGATTGTAGTATTCAGTAAATGATCTACATGTGTAGAATGTTAGTTGTGTTTTTCTTAGGTATTTTTTGAATCTAATTTCTGAAGATAACTTGTATAACTTAATAAATTAGGAGAAGTAAACCATGATACTGCAGTAGAATTTTCACATCAAATGTGTAGTCACGTATTATTTCCTCTCATAACTATGCATTAGGAAACCTCAAGCATCAAGCCCCAACCTTGAGCTCTTAAACCCCTCAATTGCGCAATCCTTTTACGTTGGCCATCCTGAACTGCATATTGTGCAATATCAAGCCTCAGTCTCGGACCTTAGCCTATGGAATTGTGCAATCCCTCAATCAAGAATTCAATCAATCACTCGGTTCTAGTCCTAACAAGCAATTTCATTAAGCATGTTATATTAGGAGTTTTCATATTGATGTTGGCTTGTCATGAGTAGTCTCAGTTGCACGTACTCTATTTTATTATAACATGATGATGATGGATGAAAAGGAGAAGCAGACGATGCTAGAAGACACCTATGAAGCTAAAGAGATAAGATGATCAATAGGCGAGAAGAAAAAGGAACACTAGAGTACAATAGAATATCAAAGGTCAGGACCACATGAAGAATCCACACTGATTCACAACCCTTTGAAGGGTGGATAAGAAGAACAAAGCATATCTTTCATGAAGACTAAGTATTGGATAAATATTTTATTGAAGACAAAACATCAAGAAGGAAAACTTGGCACTGCCATGTCACCATGCAACCCATGTCATCAGTGTCATGTCATGTTGTGTCACAAGTCATTATTTTCCAAATCATTTGTGGATTATGTAAATTAAATATCATAGAAATGTAATGTAAAGTGCAAGTCCAAGAGTCATGCATGTAATACGAAAATTCATTTAGGAAGTTGAAAGGTAATTGAGAAGTCAAACAATCATGAGGAAAATCTAAGAGTCATAAGGGAGGTGAATGGACACCCCATTTTTTATATATGCACCCTCATTGCTCATGTAAATTAATTTTCACCTTGGCTCCTCCTACCAAGAATTCAAGAGGAAGATAGTTGTTTTGGAGGGGAAAGTGACTACTCTAATGCTCCAGTAACGGGGCTAGTGGTGTTCACTGTCTTGATGTATATTGGAACTTTTACTTAATTAAAAGCTCGTTGATCCATCACACTTTCATGCATATGTTGTGAATATTGTAAGACTATGTTGCTTTCACCTGTAGTATGGAAATTGAACTATTTCTGTGGCTTTGGTACTTATATTGTTGAAGGTGTGTTGTATTTTCTTTAACAATCATTGCTTCCTTGTGAACTATTTCGTTGGTTGATCGATGATTCTTTCATATGTATATTCTTGTGTGTATTTTCCAGATTAGTACTATTAATTGTCTTTAAAGGGACCACTTTTCTATTCCTTTTCGGTAGAAAGTACCTTGATACTTTCCGTTGTTGAAAATTTCACAAGGCATACTCACTTGTTGATTCAAAAGTACCTGTGTATTACTCTCTTCTATTGAAATTTGAGATAAGGAAAATATATAAGGATACATGGCATCCGGGCCGATACTCCAGATGGGGATCCTACTTGAAACGATGTGAGGTATAATTGGGAATTCACATCAAGGGGGACCCCTTTTGTTGACAAATTTCAAACATTGTTAACAAATCATACTAGAAGGAGAGCCAGATGACAATTCACACACATTGAGCCTATTTTGAACCTCTTATCTGAAATGGCTCATCCTCAAATCATAATCCCCAGATATGTTTCTAACCTGTCCCCTGGTGAGCTTTAAATCCCCGATGAGTCTCTCCATGACGTGTCTCAATTCAAGTTTGATGGCGAGGGTGATATATCCATTGCCGAGAATGCATATCTTTTCCTTCCCAAAATATTTTAAGCTTCGAGACACCCCTAATTTCAGAGGAGGAACCTACTATTCCTTTTTTTCCTTGTTCCTCTCCTTTTCCATCTCTGAAGAGGATGCTTCCTTGTGATGATAATAAAGTTGGGAAATATGTAAATCAAATTCCTAATCCATCTTCGCATCCTTTATCCGTTTTTCATGATTCAGATCCCATGGAGGAAATCTAGAAATAGTTCACGACACCTATGTTGAAGACTAATTTTTGCATTCCTTAAGGTGATATTACTACTCATAATTTAAATATCGAATATGATTTGGATACCTGTCATCCTCTATTATCTGTTTCTGATGACCCCTTGTCCCTCAATATTCCTAATCAATCTCTTCCAAATCCTAGTAGTGAACATGTGCAAGGTAGTCACATTTCATAGTTAGAGGAGCAAGAAGGTGAAGATTCTTTCAATATTTCTTCTCTTTTTCAAAATAATCCATGTGAAGATGGGGTTTGCTAATTCTTGGTTGATAATGAATATGGTAACCTTGGTCGTCAATCAGATATAATAAATTCTCCTAATCAATCTGAAGTCTTGGAAAAAAATCATTCTAATGAGGATGAGTTCATTGATATATATGATGATGAATTCCCAAGGGCACCATCTGATCTTTTAGTTCTCAAGATGATTTTGTTTCAAAATATTTAGATTTAAATTTGTTTTGGTCAAAGAATATTCGCTTATGAACACTTATTCCTCTTCACTCCCCTATCCTTTGTGCTCTACTATTTGTAATGCATCAACTTGCGATGGAAAATATTCATGTTCTTCAAGTTTGTTATCTGATGAGTTAAATATTAAAATGACACATGATAGTGATATTATCCATGATGAAGAAGAGATCAATAAAATTATGTAGAATCCATTCCATTCCTTATCTTCTCTTGCTCCGTATGTGGGAAACTCTTCGAATTAGTGTGATCGTGAGATTTTTCGGATGCATACATTCTTAGACATGCGATCAGAAGAATATTATGACTTGAGTAATCTTCTTGTTGAAGTTGAAAAATATGATCAAAACACTGACGTAGATACTTTCCATCCAGATAATGGTGATCTCGTTAACTTAATTGATAGGAGTTGTCCACATGCAATTTTTAATCTGACTCAATTTATAAAATTTTCTTGTATGTCTTCTCAAAGTTTCAAAACTTGTGAGGAAATCAAGAAACTTCAACTCTCCTTGATGGTTATGTCAGGTGCTCGCAACCTTGGTAAAATTCCTGAACCATGTCAGATCTAGATTTTCTCGCATAATTATTTCATTCAGATTGTTTCACTGGATGCAAACTCGTTCTTGATGAATTTTTGGATTTCCCATTAAAATTTTCGTTTTTATTGAGATCGAGTTTCTGATCATACTACTTTGTTGAATTCACCCCCATGAAAATGTCTTGTATCGAATCTGGGTTTGGAGTGTATAAATTTTGTGAATTTGTGGAATTGCGAAGCTAATCGATTTGAAGATTACCTTTGGTTGAAGAATTCATATTTGTTAAGTGTTATTGTGGATAATCAACTCCTATTCTCTCTTGTGAATCTCTTTATGAAACCATAAATCATTTTGAGTGTTAGAAATTTCTTGAGTTATTTGTTGAATCAAGTTCCTATTTTTCATGAATTACACCCTAATTGGTTTCATATATTTTCTATACTATCATTCCTCTTCAATTTTTTAGGATAATTACGATGCTTATACAGTTTGTCACTAGTTAGGGGAAGATGGTTCGTCACATTCTACATGCGAGGAAATTGGTTCTATTGTTCAGAGCATTTGCAGAACTGTTCAAATTGATTTATCCTTGTTAATTGCAAAATGGGAATCTGATGCTTTAATCAACCCATATGATCATGTTTTTGTCTCTGATGACTATCATTCAACTTACGATTTTCCCATCATCATATCCAATGATATTTTTTTTAAATCCTTTGATCTTTACGATTTATCATCTCAATATTAGATACTAGCTAAGAATTTAAGGCATTCCAGCATGCGCTGATGGTTATATCAAGTCCTCACTGTCTTGCCATGATCATATTTGGATTAAGGACCTAAGTGATAACTCAAAAATAAAAGTGTTTGGAAGTGTGTCAAACTTGAGCGACCAGATATATCTCGTCTTCCTAATTCCAGTGCTGCGAATTTCAAAAAATCGACATCGTATGAATAAGTTATTGCGATTTGAAAAGTCCAATAAACTATAATTTTTGGACTTTGACCAAGTTTTACTGGGCCTTTGAATATTAAAAAAAAGAGAATATTCTAGGGAATATTCCTAGAATATTCCTAGGAATGTTCCTTGGAATATTCCCCAAAATATTCCTCTTGGACCAGTAATATTTGGACAAGTGGTGGATGTTTATTGTCTATTGGTTTGTACGTATTTTTTTCAACCAATGAGAGGGTGACACGTGGCCAACCCTGAGGCAACCATGTGTCCCCAGTACTGTGTAATAAAATTTAGGGGGAGACGACTGGAGTCGACCCCGTGACCTCCGAGCACGCACGCCCACGCCTTACCGTTGGGCTATGAATTTGTTCTTAACCATATGTTAGCATGGATTTTATTTAAATTTTATTGAAATCTGATTTTGGGGCTCGGAGGAAGGCCAACCCTGAGAGCTAGCTTCCCCATAAGATCGTAGCCCATGACCTAGGGCTAAAATGCATAAGAGATAGTCAAATGCAACTGCCGTTTAGGTAGGTGGACACATTGGTGATGTTTAGTGTTTCCACACGATCAAAACTCAACTGTCGGGTTAAACCGCACTTCCTAGCCATCTATTTTGGAGTGTTCACATGGCTCAGTTTTAATGCCATCCGTCGACAGTTGTTAAACCTCCAAACAAAAACCGCGGAGTTTTGTGAGACATGTGTCCATCCTTCAAATTGTCCATTAAATGCTATGGTTAGAAGTGGCGGAAGATTTTGCGTGAGCCCCAAAGTTAGGCGGATTTCAAAACTTAACTGTAGGTATGTGTAGTCTCTCCACATTTGGTGGAGGAATTTTAGGGGTTACTGGGCAAAATGAGTTTAGCCTCTATCTTGAGGAAGATTTGTCCATTATAAGAGTGCCAATAGTCAATTTAAACTATCTCAGACTTTTGAGACTCATTGGTGAGGATTTTAGAGCCATCACAAGACTTTTGGGCAAGTTTTTGCTTCAAAGAATTTCTAGGGGCCACTAGGTCCACGAGGGGCTAGCAGTAGTTTGAGGCCTAGCCAGAGCAGTTGGAGGCCTTATTCAACAATCCAATAGTCAATTTTGGATGTTTCAGACATTATGGAACTAATGGTGTGGTTTTCAGAACCTGTATAGGAATTTTGAAGGCCTAGATACTTCATACAAGTTCCAGGGGCCACCAGGGCCAGTAAGTGCCAAAAGTAGTTTGAGGCTTAGCCAGGGCAGCTAAAGGCCTTATTTAGAAAACCAATAGTCATTTCTGACTATTTTCATACTTAGGAATCCAATGGAGGACTTTGAAGAATATTTTGAGGACTTATAGAGGTTAAGAACCCACAGAGAAGTTTTCTTTGACCTAAAGCCAGAGGGTGCCACCAGATGTTGGAGGCAAAACTGGAGCAGCCAGAGGCCAATTTCAGAAAAAAGAGTCTATTCTGACTATTTTTGGAATTCTCAATTGATTTAAGGGATTTATAGAGCCATTTGAAGACTTCCGAAGGTCGAAGAGCCACAGGGAAGTTTTGGGCAGCCCGGGGCCAACAATGGATGGAGGCCTAGATTGGGGAGCCACTGCTCTTTTGGAGAAAAACATCAGGCCATTTTGGAGGTCTGATATGTGATGGAGATAGTAGGTGAGGTTTTATGGATAGAAAAATATTTATGAAGGAGTTAGTGCCATAGAGAATATAAGAGAAGTTGAAGAGCACCAACAGAAGGAATCAAGTCTAAGGAAGCCTAGTTCTGTTTTCAGAGTGATGACATCCATGACATGGATATAAATGGTATTCTAAACCAATTGGCTCAGGTCATTTAACCATTGGAGTTGATTTTGTAAATTGTAAAATAAATTTTCTTATAATCCCAAAGAGCCTAGTCAAGATGACATGAGCTCAAGGAGACGTAGCCCATGACATTTGGGTGAGCTCCTAGATTAAATTTGCTATTATGTGTTGATGTTTATTTGCTACATTATATGGTTCTTTCTCATGTTTAATATCAACAAAAAAAAATGGACTTAAAGCACTTATATAGTTAAAAACATACACATGTTTCAAGTATAATATTCCGCAAAAGTCAAGTATAAGATAGATCTTTTATTTGTTTAACTCAGTGGGAGGTTCTTGAAAATAATAACAATTTATCCAACCCATTTTCAGAGCAGGTTGGTATCAGAGCATAGTTTTCTTGCTTGACAAAGCACAAGTTTTCTTGTTGACTTGAAAGGTGTTTGCACTGTTAAAGAATTTTACTGTTTTCAAACTGGTTGTTGCTTACAAGTTTGAGTTTGCTAGAGGTGAAGGGAAAGCTACTAATAGCTAAGTATAGAAGAGAAAAATAAGGAATAATTCATCTTACTTACCCAAATGATCTCAAGGAAACCCTTGAAGCACAAAGGGGCTTCTTTGCAAAAGGTTGCTTGAAGAAGAGCTTGACTCTACAACCTTTTTGTTCAAAAGCTTTGTCGATTGGTTTTGAAAGCTTTGCGAATTTTTTATTGAAGTTATTTTTTTCATTTTCTTAAGATGAAAACTTCTTCAAGTGAGGTTTCAAAATCCTCCTAGTTCACAAGATTCTTCGATGAATACATGAAGCGATACTTCTTCAGGATGAAGGATATGGTGCAAATTCTGTTTGAAGATAAAAGAGAAAGCACTATACTTCATGAGCAACTGATTGCTATGAAGGAAGATAAAGAAGGACTTCTTCTAAGAATGCATGAGATGGAGATGCAACTCCATAAAGCCCAAGTGGCCTTAACCAAGAACATGCTTGAAGCAGAGGTAATTCACTCTAATTTGTCTTTAGTTTCCTCTTTAGAAAGATGTGTTGGTTCATTTGAAAAGCACACTAGAGGTATAGGGTCCAATTTAATGTTTAAAATGGGCTATGAAGGAAAGGGTTTATGAAATCATGCACAAGGCAGATTGATCCTATTTTGGTTGAGGAATACCTAAGAAATTTGGTCTTGGTTATGTTCAATCTTATGGCGAAAACTCCAAATACATGAAGGCATGTGAGACAACTTCAAGAAGAAATTTTGTTGCAAGTTCTAAACCACAAACATGTCAAGTTTGTTTTCAAGTTGATTACCATTGTTTGAAGCCTATGTTGTAGTAAGGTGTTTGTACACATGCAACTTATGGTGAAGCTGGAGCCTCTACAAGTTCATCTCCTCATGAAGGTAAAAAGGATGGACATGTAAAACAACATTTGAGGTATAATTCTTCCCATAGTCAAGTTGATTATGTTTCTACAAAGCATGAAAAATCTACATGCTTGAATGGAAGAAAGAGTTTTTGTGCATATTGTGGTTTGTGTAACCATGTTGTTTCAAAATGTTGGAAGAGGATGAAGGCGTATAGGAAACAGTTGAGGCAAAGTAAACTTGTAAAGAAGGTGCATAAGACTTGCACACATTTCCAGAAGAGAGGACATTTTGTTGCCCAATGTTGGAAATTGCATCCAACTAATCATCCCATGCACATGAAGCAAGAGGAAAAAAAGCATGGCGAAATTGAAACCAAGGATTCCATCATTGATGTGAGAACATATGTTTCACATGAAGAAGATTTTTAGTAGCAAAAGATGCCGTGGAAGTGGCTTGGTAAGAAGTGGTTTGACTTCTTAACACAGTAAGACAAACATTCATTTGTACATATACAAATTTTAGTTATGTATGCATTTCTGAAGGAAAATCATGTTCGTTTGAGACACCTTGGATCGATGATCAAGGACATGATGTTTAGATACCTTCTATCAATTTATCGCTGGAAAATTTCTAAGTGAGTTCAAGGAAGATAATTCTCGACAGGAGGAGAAGAGCATCCAAGAAGGGAAGTGTTGACTACCTTCGAGTTGTGGTTTAAAGGAACTAAGCCATGAAAGGAAAGTGTATGGAGGCTAAAAAGTGAGGGTGCTATACTCTCATATATTGAGAAAATCAGGTAATCAGTCTTTTGGGGAACAAAAGATTCCTAATGGGGAGGTGTGATCAGATTTGGATCAAGGACCTAAGTGATAGCTCAAAATTCAAAGTGTTCAGAAGTGTGTCGAACCTGAGCGACCGGATAGATATCGTCTTTCTGATTCTAGCACCGTGAACAATTCAAAAAATTGACACCCTATGAAGAAGTTATCACGATTTGAATAGTCTAGTAAACTACAATTTTGTGGACTTCAACCAAGTTTGACTAGGACTTTGAATATTCAAAAAAGAGAATATTCTAGGGAATATTCCTGGAATATTCCCTAGAATATTCCTCTTGGACCAGTAATATTTGGACAAGTGGCAAATTTTTATTGGCAGTTAGGCTGTACGTATTTTTTTTGGCCAATGAGACTGTGACACATGGCCAACCCTGAGGCCGCCACATGTCCCTAGAACTGTGTAATAAAATTTGGGGGGAGACGACTGGGTTTGACCCCATGACCTCCGAGAACGCATGCCCATGCCTTACTGTTGGGCTATCAATCGGTTCTTAACCATATATTGGCGCAAATTTTATTTAAATTTTATTGAAATCCGATTTTGGGGCTCGGAGGGGGGCCAGCCCTGAGGGTCAGCCTCCCCATAAGACTGTAGCCCATGAACTAGGGAAAAAATGTGTAATCGACAGTCAAATGTAACCACCATTTAGGTAGGTGGTCACATTGCTGATAGCTAGTGTTTCCATGTGGTCAGTACTCAACCTTCGTGTTAAACCGTAGTTCCCAGCTGTCTATTTTAGAGTGTTCACATGGCTCAGTTTTAATGCCATCCGCCAACAATTGTTCAACCTCCAAATGAAAACCACGGAGTTTTGTGGGACATGTATCTAGCCTTCAAACTTTCCATTTAATGCTACGGTTAGAAGTGGCAGAATATTTTTCATGAGCCCCAAAGTTATGCAGATTTCCAAACTTAACTGTAGTTATTTGCAGTCTCTCCACATTTGGTGGAGGATTTTTAGGGGTTATTGGAAAAAATGAGTCTAGGTTCTATCTTGAGAAATATTCAACCATTCTAAGAGCGCCAATAGTTAATTTTTACTTTCTCAAACATTCCACACTCATTGGTCAGGGTTTCAGAGCCATCAGAGGAATTTTGAGTAGGTTTTTTCTTCAAAGAAGTTATAGGGGCCACTAGGGCCACCATGGGGCAGCAGCAGTTTAAGGTCTAGCCAGAGTAGCTAGAGGCCTTACTCAACAATAAAATTGTAAATTTTGGATGTTTCAGACATTCTAGAACAAATGGAGTGGTTTTCAGCCTGTAGAGGACTTTTGAAGGCCGAGATGTTTCAGAGAAGTTCCAGGGACCATTGGGCCAGTAAGTGCCAGCAACAGTTTGAGGCCTAGATAAGGCAGCTAGAGGCCTTATTTAGCAAACCAATAGTCATTTCTAACTATATTGATACTTCTTAATCCAATGTAGGAGTTTGAAAAATATTTTGAGGTCTTTTAGAGGTAGAGAACCCACAAAGAATTTTTCTTTGACCAAGAGCCAGGGGGTCCCACCAGGTGTTGGAGGCGAAAGCAGAGCATCTAGAGGCCAATTTCAGCGAACCAATATTATATTATAACTATTTTTGGCATTATGAATAAATTTAATGGATTTTCATAGCCATTTGAAGAAATCTAAAGGTCGAAGAGCCACAAGGAAGTTTTGGGTAGCCTAGGGCCAACAATGGATGGAGCCCTAGATTGGGGACCCAATGCTCTTTTGGAGAAAAATATCAGTCCATTTTGGAGGTATGATATGTTCTGGAGATAGTAGGTGATGTTTTAGGGACAGAAAAATAATTCTGAAGGAGTTAGTGCCATAGAGAAGATCAGAGAAGCTGAAGAGCACCGACAAAAGGAATCAAGTCTAAGGAAGCATAGTTCTGTTTTAAGAGAGATGACATCCATGAAAGGGATATAAATGGTATTCTAAACCCATTGGTTCAGTTAATTTAACCATTGGAGTTGATTTTGTAACTTGTAAAATAAATTTTTCATAATCCCAAAGAGCCTAGTCAAGATGACAAGAACTGAAGGAGATGTAGCCCACGATATTCGGGTGAAATCCTAGATTAAATCTTATGTTATGTGTTGATGTTAATTTGGTGCATTATATGGTTTTTTTCTCATGTTTAATATCAACAAAAAAAAATGGACTTAAAGCACTTAAACAATTAAAAAACATACACCCGTTTCAAGTATAAAATTATACAAAAGTCAAGTATAAGCTAGATCTTTTATTTGTTTAACTGAGTGGGAGGTTCTTGAAAAGCATAACAAGTTATCCAACCCATTTTCAGATCATGACATGTCGGCTGAATATGATCATATTCGTGTTCCCTCATAAGATTCTCATCATGACCTTGTGATTCTATTTGAAAATTCATCTTTTCAAGGATTTTTGGGTTTTCAAGAGGATTTTTTTCGAATTTCACGATCCAATCTATGATTTCCTGGAAGAATCTTACTTATAAATCCCTTTTTCTAATAACAAGTTTCTATCTTTTCTCATGATTTCTAAGAAGGATGTCATTGATGAAGGCACATTCACACTAAAGCTTTCAAGGTTTGTCTTCTTATAATTTTCACCAAGAAAGGTAGGATTGCAAGTTGGGTAGAAGTAGTGACTATGGCACATCTTTCTGCTAATGGGTACTACCTTCAATTTGTTTTTCAAATTATTCAAGATCTTATCTTTTTTTTCACATTGTTTTATATAAGTTTCAATAGATTGTATCTGTGTGTATGCAAGTCGAAAATAACTATAGTAGGTTCGCTGGAGATTTCATTACACTTGAACCTCACCTTCTAGTTGTTTAGGTTAGGAATAGGACTAGACGCATTCTAGTTTCCCCTCTCTTGCACTCATCCTACACTTTTTATCCTTAGCATTCTTGTGTTTTCTTATTTTTGTCTTGCATCATGATTTTCTTTAGCCTCCTCTTGCTTGGTGATCCAAAAGGATCTCGATCATTACAGTTCAGCAGAAAGGTGTAAGTCAACTCCAGCAGTTAGATGTCCAGTTCAATTTCCAAATCCACAGTTTCTTCAATTCGCCAGTGAAAGGGTCCTTCAGCTTCATGGTTCAGTGTTAGGTTCATGGTTTGTAAAAGTTTAAGGTTCATGGCATGATCGTCATGTGTGTGATGAGAAGGTGAATAATGGGTTAAAATTATAGTGAAATACATTAAAGTGTAAAGGTCTATGGTTAAAGACCTAACCTAGATCTAAAAACCCTAATAACTAAGCCTAAGTCTTATCTCTAAAACCTACACCTAGAAGTCTATGGTGTCAAAACCTAAGCATGGTGCAAAACCTTAGACCTATTCCTAAATTGCTATGTAAAAACCATAAGCACAAATTTCCTAAGTCTAAATCCTATGGTACAAACACCTAAGTCCTAAAACTATAGCGCAAACTATATATTAAAAACCATATTATAAAACCTATGTTATAAACCTTTTACATAGGGTTTGAGATATTAAAACAAATGTTGTTACAAATAAAATTTATAATAAAATCCACCACAACATTATGATAACCATGTGGTTTATGAAACTGTGTTGGAGGTCTTCAAACAACATGTGAGAAGAGAAAATAGACCGCGACAGAGTTGTTAGTTGACAGCGTTTGATAAAACCGCAGTGCTAACGGCCAAGGTAAACCGCGTCGGAACCATCAGGTAGTTTCCTATGTGAACATGGCGGTGGCTAAGGATAAGCCGAAAGCACTAGATGTAACCGTAACCGCTAGAAATAAACCACTCAGAATGTCTGTTCACATGCCGACAGTTAACAATTTCTGTGTGGTAATGCTGACCGTCGAGATAAACTTTATTATAAAGTTTAAAAATGGGTTTTTTTATTTAATTATGTGCTAAGGTTTGGGGACTTAATCCCTAGGTATATTTAATTGATAGGGATTCAATACCCAATCACTTAAAATCTTCAACCAATTTCTATTTTGGAAAACAGAGGTTCGATGCAGCCTATTTAGGCCATGGAAATTTTCATAAAGATATATTGGATTATTGTGAAGACATAGAGTGGATTTAGAGTGCAGTTTCAGAAGGACATAGGCGAATTTGTTTGCAGCATTGCTCAGCCGTTGGTGGTCGGAATTGAGCACGAAGACTGGCGTCGGAAAGGAGAGGAAGAGTAATTTCTGTTTATAGGGTTCAAAAGTGCCTGCGAGCACAGTCATTCTATTCCATTTCAGAGTAAAGATTCTTCAAGATCAATCCTAATAAAAATCAATGCCCACTTAAAAGCAGACCCAGAGATGTAGTCTAGGAGGGACAAACTCCGTCATCAAATTGTTTGCCTCTTCTTCTCTCTAATTATTGCTATTATTTATTTCATTTATGCTGCTAGTTTATGTTATTTTTCATTAAATCATACTTCAGTTAACAGTAAATCCAAAGGACAAACTAATCAAACTTCTTAAGCACTTTATTCGATCAGTTACAGATCATTTTTGGTATCAGAGAAGGTTGTGCTTGTAGTTTGTTTGTCAGTGGATGTTAACTAGGTTGGGATTGCAACGTGGAAAAGGTGAGCTTGAGGAATTTGATCCAGAGATTGGAAAGCAGAAAGTTGATCATCAATCAACGATGACAGGGACTGAGACCATTGAGACACCTAAAGCTACTGAAAAGAAACCCATGGATGAGAATCAAATCCAGCATATGTTTCTAAACATGCACCAAATGTTGGCAGAATTATATGAAGACAAGAAGATGAGAGATGCAGCCTTATCGTTGAAGGCATCAAAGAAGGACAAGGGTAAAGGCAACGAAGATAAATCTCCTTCTCCTCTGTCATCTCCATCATCTTGTTCTTCCTCATCTACTTCTAGTTCTGAATCAGAAAAAGAAAAGAAACATAAGAATTAAATTTTGAAACTTGATGTTAAGTTCGAATTACCTGTGTATGATGGAGAAATAAACCCTAAGAAATTAGATAATTGGGTAAAACAATTAGAAGTATATTGTCGTATTTAAGATATTACTGATGATAAGACAAAGATCCAATTAGCTACTCTAAGAATGGGGGTACTGCTTTGATCTGGTGGGAGAGTAGGGCACAGATAGATTTAAAGCGTAAGGGAAAAGTTATCACCTCATGGACTAAGTTTATTAAAGCTCTAAAGAAACAATTCTATCCATTGGGTCACACACAAAAAGTTGTAATTGATTGGCAGCGCTTGCGACAAGGTAAGGGATCAAGTGTTCAAGAGTTTACATAGGAATTCAGAAAGAAGGAATTAGTACTCGGTATTTATTTGGACACAAAAGAAACTTTTTTGAAGTATATTGGCAATTTTCATTCATATTTGCAACATACATTATTAATGTTCAATCGTAATGATTTTGATGAAGTTTGTGTTCAAGCAATTCATGTCGAATCAGGTGGTAGAACATTCAAATTTACACCAAAGACATCCAAGCAGATGGAAACTGAAGACAATAAAAAGAAGGGCAAGTCAAAGGGAAAGAAGACTGCCACGGCTCAGAAGAAACATGAAATACCTACGTGTACACATTTCCAAAGGATCGGCCATGATGAAGCTAGGTGTTGGAAACTTCATCCGGAACTGAAGCCGAAGAAGTTTCAATCAAAGAAGGGTGAAAAGAAGGCAGAAACAACAATCCAACAAGGCTTAGACTTGGGATCTGATTCAGGCGATGAAGGTAAAATCACTACTATGGTTACAACAGGTAAAATTTATGATGCTAGTACTTTTGCTTCTTCAAACATCAAACAACAGAATGAAGATAAAAGAATCGAGTTATAACTTCAAAGCGTACTAAGATAGATACATTGTTAGATACAGGATCACAGGCAAATTTGATTTCCGATTCATTGGTTAAACAATTGGGTTTGAGAACACATAATCATCCAAAGCCATATCCTTTAGGGTGGTTAAAGGAACAAATTCAAATTCATATTACCAAACAGTGTCGGTTAAAATTTGCAATCACAGCTAACTATATCGATGAAGTGGAGCTAGATGCGATACCGTTAGACATTTGTAGAATTGTCTTAGGTAGCCCTTATCTCTATGACCATGATGCATTATTTTATAGAAAGGAACATATGTATCATCTCATAAGAGATGGGATTAAATACATCGTTCGGGCACATAAAAACAAAGATCACTTGAATTTAATTAATGCTAATCAGATGAAGCACTTAATAAGTTCAAGTAGGAGATGCATACTCATTTTGATAAAAGAGAAACATAAGGATCTTATTGATACTTTTTGAGGTTGTGAAATTCAATATGAAGGTAATTTGGTTAAAAACGTAGATTCATTTCAGGATCTAGTTAAAGAACCAAAACATTTACTTCATAAAATGAAAATATCACATGAGATGCAATTGATGTTTGGTGCCTCTAATAATGAAATGTATCACAAGTCAGTTATAGAGCATAAAGAAATAAACCAAAAAATTCCAGAGAAGGTTGGAAAAGAATTAATGCGACTCAGATCATCTCCATACAGTTCATCCATAATTTTGGCTCATAAGAAAAATAGGGCAAGGGGACTAAGTGTCGTTGTTAAAGTTGATTCAATTAAGCAGAAACATTTTACAACATCGATAAATCATCAACAACCATATGAAGTTAAAACAGATGTTAAAGGTTATGAAATGGAAACATTGATTCACATAGATTATCAACTACTTCAATACTTTCAGTCATATACTGAGATGCAATAATTTCACTACAATTGGATGGGATTTCTTTAGCAAAATCACTTAGTAATTAAAGACAGGGAAGGTGTAAAAATTAAAGTAGTTGATATGTTGTCTTTGAATGCTTCAATAGTATTGCATAAAATTTCATTGGTTTATGAAATTTATATAGAAAAATATAGTACTAATAATGATTTCGAAGATACTTTTGAATCGCTAACTCATGATGCTCAAATCGAAAGAGTGCAAGTTATTTGGGAAGTTCATCTTTCTCGGATTGCAGGATATTTCGGTTTAAGAAAGACTATGGCACAAAGTCAAAAGTATTGTTACTGACCTCATATGTATGAAACAATTGTGAAGTACATAAAGGGATGTGTAATGTGTTCGACAAGCAAGCCATGCAATCGAAAGATTGGTTTGCACATGCCACTTCTAGTTCCTTTGAAACCATGGGGCAGCATGGATTTGGTTCAAGGACCGATGGAAATGGTGAATAGGACCGGGATACATATTCTTTGAGGCAATTTCAGTATACATCCTAAGATGTGGGATACATTTGTAACTTATGTGCAACAAGCTTACAATCAAGCCTTACATTCTTCTACGCCACGACAAGCATTAAGTGAAGACAGGTTCAAATTGTGCTATGATAAGCATCAGTTTCAGGTCAATGAGTAGGTATGGTTCTATGTCATCAAAGCCAAGATGAAAGTAAGAGAGTTGTATTCTCACTTATTGTGAGGTTAAAATTAATATTTTGTGGTCAAAAATATTTTTAAGTGGAGAGGATTGATCCAGGAGGATCTTCATCATTACAGTTCAGCAGAAAGGTCCAAGTCAACTCCAGTAGTTTGATGTCCAGTTCAGTTTCCAAATCCATGGTTTCATCAATTAGCCAGTGAAAAGGTCCTTTAGTATCATGGTTCAGTGTCAGGTTCATGGTTTGTAAAGGTTTAAGGTTCATGGCATGATCATCATGTGTGTGATGAGAAGGTGAATAATGGGTTAAAATTATGGTGAAATACCTTAAAGTGTAAATGTCTATGGTTAAAGAGCTAACCTAGATCTAAAAACCCTAATAACTAAGCCTAAGTCTTATCTCTAAAACCTACACCTAAAAATCTATGGTGTCAAAACCTAAGCATGGTGCAAAACCTTAGACCTATTCCTAAAATGCTATGTAAAATCCATAAGCACAAATTTCCTAAGTCTAAATCCTATGGTACAAACACCTAGGTCCTAAAAATATAGCACAAACTATATATTAAAAACCATATTATAAAACCTATGTTATAAACCTTTTACATATGGTTAGGGATATTAAAACAAATGTTGTTACAAATAAACTTTATAATAAAACCCACCACAACATTATGATAACCGCGTGGTTTATGAAACCATTTCGGAGGTCTTCAAACAGCATGCGAGTAGAGAAAATAGACTGCGGCAGAGTTGTTAGTTGACAACGTTTGATAAAACCACAGTGATAACCGCCAAGGTAAACCACGTCGGAACCGTCGGGTAGTTTCCTATGTGAAAGTGGCAGTGGCTAAGGGTAAGTCAGAACCACTGGATGTAACTGTAACAGCCAGAAATAAACCAATCAAAATTCTTGTTCACATGCCAGAAGTTAACAGTTTCCTCTGCATCTTTGTCGACCGTCGGGATAAACTTTATTATAAATTTTAAAAATGGGTTTTTTTAATTAATTATGCGCTAAGGTTTGGGGACGTAATCCCTAGGTATATATAATTGATAGGGATTCGATACCCAATCACTTAAAATCTTCAACCAATTTCTATTTTGGAAAACAGAGGTTCGATGCAGCCTATTTAAGCCATGGAAATTTTCATAAAGCTATATTGGATTAATGTGAAGACATAGAGTGTATTTAGAGTGCAGTTTTAAGAGGACATAGGCGAATTTGTTTACAGCATTGCTTAGTCGTTGGTGGTCGGAATTGCGCACAGAGACAGGCGTCAGAAAGGTGAGGAAGAGTACTTTCTGTTTACAGGGTTCATAAGTGCTTGCGAGCACAGTCATTATGTTCCATTTCAGTGTAAAGATTCTTCAATATCAATCCTAATAAAAACAGACGCCCACTTAAAAGCAGACCCAGAGATGTAGTCCAGGAGGGACGAACTCCGTCATCAAATTGTTTTCCTCTTCTTCTCTCTGATTATTTATGTTATTTATGCTACTGGTTTATGTCATTTTTCATTAAATCATACTTCAATTACCAGTCAATCTAAAGGAAAAATAATCAAACTCCTTAAGTACTTTATTCGATTAGTTACAGATCACTTGCACTTTGATTTTCTTTCTTTTTGTTTTCTGTATTTTATTTTCTATTCTGTTAATGATACTTTGCATGAATCGTGTTCCACTTAAAATCAAAAGACAATGTGGAAAAATAGAAAACCTCTTTTTGACACTACAACATTTGGCTAACCTTCATTCTGTATTTTCTATCTTGGTTACACCTTTTAGTCGACGATGTTATGAAGAAAAATATCATCCTTGCGTAAGGAAAGCTTTGTGTTGAACCATGATAGCTATGTTTATTCTGGAAACCTTATTCCTACATTTAGTTCTTTATGTTTCATTGTTTTCCACATTGATCCAATCAAGTAGAGAATGACAAGGGGAAAATATAAAGGAGCAAACTAATATCATTGGTTTTATATATGATTCTATGAAGGAAAAACCTTTTCTGCTCTCAATAAGTCGGCATCCCTCTTTCGCCCATGAAATAAATACGTGTCAGTGCACAATCCTATGTAAAATAAATAAATAAAAGGTGAAAGAAGAGAAAGGCTTCCTTTGCAGGGAGGTGAATAAAGTAAATATGTCAGGGTATTGTCTAGGCTCACTCGCAGTGGAGTAATGTTTATGTTCTTAAAGTGACTCTGCTAGGTTACTCTCTAGGCCTTCTGATAGAAGAGAAACACCAAAAAGGAAAAACTATACTATGAAAATATAAAGCTCATGAACTACATTACCCTTTTCCTGTTTCAAAACATTGTGATATGAATGGATTTATGATTGTGTTGAGATGATAAAGGAAAAATGGGATTATGTTTATGCACAGGGTAAGTGGGGAAACTAGAGTGATATGAATGATGAATCAATACTCCCTCAGGAAGTAGACCTTGCTCGAAATATTTGACCAAGGAAGAGAATATGGAGTTCTATTAATGTGTCGCCAATTTTTTTCACTGCGAAAAAAATCCTCCAAAATTTGGTCTACACTTGAATTTTGGAGCCCATTGTGAATTACATGATTAATTGTTTCGTAGTCACTTCTTAATCAGTCGATGCCCATTTAAGTCTTTGAGATCCCTTTTGGGTGAGGTTCCACATACCCCCAGATGGAAATCGCTACTTCCTCCCAAGAAATTTCAGTATTTGAGACGTTCTCCTATGCTACCCCTCCTAAGCTTCGACCCTACATTCCTCAATGTATTTCGGCCCCTCCTACTTTCCCCGAACTTGCATGACAACTTCCATGTATGGCCACTCCGACACTCTAGTAGCCACTAGGATTTTGGAATTTACTCTTAAAGGGGTTAAATTTCTCCTCGCATAGGTCATTTCTGCAAGGACCCTTCTTGAGCCTGAAAGCAGCTCCATTTCATTGTGCAGAACCTTCCACTCACCAACTGCCAAGGCGACGACGCTAGCGGAAGATAACTAGTCTATTGAAAATGAAAGGATGGAAAAGCCTTTATTCAAGCGCCTGAAGGCACCATCATCGGTAGAAGAATAAATAACTTCATCAAAACTCACACTGATTCCTCTCTACACAAACACAACTTAGAATTAGAGACATCAAGAGTTGAAAACAACACCTGGGCCCCTCCTAAACAACTTGTCTACATGTAACCTTGTACGTTAATAAATGGGTCTCTGAGACCTCTCTTTTCTTTTAAGCTTCCATCCATATTTTTCCCGCCTCCAATACAACCCATAACTTGAACTGCTACTTCTCTGTTTTGAATCATGTGTTCCTTTTCAATAAAGTAAATCTTTTAAAAACAAATTTCGTTGAGATTAGAGTTACTACCTTGCCTTTATTACCGTGTGATTCATTATACTATTTCTGCATTAGATGATTTACCATAAACACCGCCAAATCACTGACATAGCACCATGCTTCCAGCTCAGAAGCTTGTATTGAATTGCTTACTCCTCACTTTGAAGTATGTAGAAAAGGAATGAGGAATTCTACAAAAATCATTTCTACATTAGGGGGGCTGCTGTTAGAATACTGTACAAATGTATGCTTCTGTAATTTTCAGTTGTCTTCTTTATTAGTTTTGTTTTCATGAGTTTTACTTGTACACTGTTCAACTAGTTCCACATGCTCCCACCGAGTAATGAACTTCAAATACATACTAATTAAAAGATAAAGTTTGGTAAATTTATTAGCGATACTTACTTCCTTCTGTTAGTTCATAATTCTACAAAAAATTGTTGCAAACAAAAATTTCACTTATAAATTCTCCATAATCTACATACTATAGAAATAAAATATTGAAAATATTTAATATAAATAAAATATATATAAAAAAAGACTCGACAGAATAAAAAATGCATGGAAAAAATATGAAATTTATTAGCATTATCTGACCTTCAAAATAATAGATCAATATAAGTAATCTCCAACAGAAATTTTGGCATTTTCAACAGTTATATTTTCATTAAGAACTCAAAATTCATATGTTAGTCACCTCCAAAATATCTCTTCATAATTTAACAAACATGGCATCCGCAACAATGTCCATAAAAAAACTTCTTGAATCCTCAAATGCTAAATCAAGTTATCCACATGAAGTAGTGGAATATTGCCAATTGAATTTGTATTTGGAGAAAGTGAGAAAAAATTTCCACTTTCGATAACATCATTGAAACCTTCAACCATCTCCACATGAAACCTAGATGTTATTGGCATGGACATACCATCTGCAATTTTTGGTGTGCATAATCTAGTCACCATATCATACACCTTTAGTTACACTTCCATAAAACCCAACATAAGTAGTTTTACTTCAACTACACGAAAATGTACGTAGCTTGGGAATATACTATTTATATCCATTGACATAATATCAAGAAATATCCAACTAAAACCCCACTCATATTCAAAATATTCTAATCTTCGTTCAATTGAAACTTGGTATGTATGGGCATCATTCTAGTTTCTCTTCCAAGAGACATCATCACAGTTTTCATCGTCATCATCCTTATAGGAGGGGTGAGTATTTGCTAGAGGAGTTTAAGAAAGTCAAGCCTCCTACATTTGATGGAGAGATGAAGAAGATAGAAGATGTAGAGGCATGGTTGCTAGGGATGAATATTTTTTTTAGATTTCATAGCTATACAGAGAAAATGAAAGCCAAGATAGCCACTTTCGGTGTTAAAGGGAAAGTAAATATCTGGTGGGAGGATGTGAATAATGTTAAAGGTATTTGAGAGGATTACTTGTCTTGGGATGAGTTTGAGAGGCTCTTCAAGAAGAATTACCTTTCAGAGAGGTACTATGATGTCATAGCTAACGAGCTTTATGAGTTGCGGATGGGTTCCATGACAAATGATGAGTATTCTAGCAGGTTCCTAGAGCTATTGAGATATGTGCCTTACCTCAAGGAGAAAAACAAAAATGTTCATAGATTAATTAGTGGGCTACCAGTAGCATATATATACTAGATTGAGTTTGATGATCGTAGATCGCTAGAAGAATCCATTCGAAATTTGAAGCATTGTTATGAGCAGTCAAAGCAAAAATTTGAGACTAATCGTGACTTGGAAGGAAATGAGAGAGCTAAAGGCATATGGCCACCAAAGTGAGGAAGACCTCAAGATGCAAGTGAGAAAGAAAATGTGGTTCCTTACAAGAATTTCAATATAGTTGAGAAGGGACATGGATCACGGCCTGGAGAGCAACAGACTAGAGGTGATTGTAGAGCACCATTGCAGTGTTGTATATGTGGCAAAAATGATCGCAAGAAGGATTTTCCATTGTACCAGGGTGGTAGACCTTAGATCTACAGTGCTAAGGAGGCACAAATAGTTGGGGAGGTTGGTCATAGTATTCCCTAGATTTATGTAGTTGTGGACAATATGCATGTAGATCACCAGGAATCTATCATTGAGATCGAAAGTAAGCTTTGTGATCAAGTTATTTCAATTTTGATTATCCTGGATATAATTATAGTTATGTTAATCCTCAACTGGTGGATAAATGTGGCTTGAGAAAAGAAGTGCATGCATAATTTTGGTTGATGTAGTTGGATACAAGTATTAAGAATATATTTCACCATTGGGTAAGATCTTATGCATTTGAGTTAAATGGTATGCCTACAACAACACATTTGAATGTACTTCCATTGGGATCATATAACAAGCTTTTGGATATGGATTGTTTGTACCTTAACAAGACCAAAGCGGATTTTTATGACAAGACCATTGAGTGCCTCGATGATAATGGATAAAAGAGAATTTTGCAAGGAAAGAAGAAGCCTACATCAATGAGGATGGTCACTGCTATGCAGGCTAAGCGCAGTTGCAGAAAAGGTTATGCAATGTTTGCAATGCATATTTCTAGTGACAATGGTATAAGGATATTTGAGGATGTAGAAATATTCTAGAGGTATCCTGTATTGTAGAAATTTCAAGATGTGTTCCCAGCAAAGATTCTAGAGTTACCTCCTCACAATGAAGTGGTATTTTCTATTGAGTTGGTACCAGGGGAAATACCGACGTCAAAGGCACCTTACAAGATGAGTACACCAAATTTAGTAAAGTTGAAGTTGCGTCTGAAATAAATTCTTGAAAAGGATACTTTAGACCGATTGTATCATCTTGAGTGCACCAGTGTTGTTCGTAAAGAAGAAGGATGGCACTCTCAGGTTGTGCATTGATAACAGGTAGTTGAACAAGGTGACAATCAAGAACAAGTACCCATTGTCGAGGATTGATGATTTTTTTCATCAGTTGAAGGGAGAAACATTGTTCTTAAATATCAATTTGAGATCAGGATACCATCATGTATGCATCAAAAAAGAGGACATCTACAAGACCGCCTTCAGGGCCATGTATGGGCATTAAGATTTTTTTTTAGTTTCATTCGGTTTGACTAATGCCCTAACTACATTTATGTGTTTGATGAATAGTATGTTGCATCCTTATCTGGACAAGTTTGTTATTGTATTCATTGATGACATCTTGCTATATTATAAGAATGAGGAAGCGCATGTCGAGAATTTAGTAGTAGTGTTGAGATGCACCAAAAAAGGAGATGGAAGGAGTACCTTCCATTGGTTGAGTTTTCATACAACAATGGTTATCGGGAGTCACTAAGGATGAGTCCTTTCGAGGCACTGTATGGGTGGACTTGTAATACTCCCATCAGTTGGAGTGTGTTGAAAAGTCAACAAGAAATGTGTGTCTAATTTAATTTTCCCTTAATTAAATTGGACAATAAATTGTAATATTATCTCATAATCACTTGTAATAGTTAACTGAGTGTGATAAACTCAGTTAGCTCATGGAATTCGAGTTGAGGGTGGTTGGTGAGGCATGCAGAGTGATTCTATATGTTTTAGAGTCCAATTTGCAGTTAGTGTATTAGTTTAATGCATGAGAAATAACTTAACTCAATTAATTGAGCTAAAATCAGTTTAACTAGTTGTAACTAATTGTTGCAATAGTGAGAGTTCAAGTGAATTAAATCAGATTTAATTCACATGTAGTGATATTTCAAGTAACTGATGATTTACTATTAGTAGTTGCATGCATTTCAGTTCTGATGAAGACCCAATTGAGACAGAGGTTAAAGGAATGTTATCTATCAGTTGTATTATTAGCAAACTTCCCGCATGCAGTAATACACCCATAGGATTTCCCATGACCATTGCACAGTTTTGGAAGGCTGAAATTCATAAATAATAGGGATTTATTTTCTACAGGAATTGCGCAAGTAAGGTAGGCTGAGTAGAGGCAAGAAATTGGCTAAGTGTTGGTCGATTTTTTCTGGATCAGTGTGAGAGAGTTAGCAGAGTGCAACAGACTCTTGTGAGAAGAGTGCATTGAAATTGTTTCATGATTCCTTGGTTGAATATACAATAGAAGATAGAGGGGTTTTGAGCAGCAAGATTTCCCCAGGAAAAATATCTGTTTTGTGGATTGATTTTCTTCTTTCTTTTACTTGGTGTGATTGTGCGACCTTGTTTATTTTCCACAATTAATTTGTAGAAGGATTCATTATATTTCTTTATCATATCGCATGATCGGGTTGAATCCATTGTTATACATATTGTTTGTATAATTTCTACATGGTATCAGAGCACAGGAAATCACTATAGTGTAGAAGAAATTGAGTTTGTGTTGAATAGCATTCGAATTTGTAAAATTATTATTTGGTGCAATAGACAGATCAAGATGGCTTTCAATGGCTTAAGATTGGAATATGCACTTGAGGGAAGTTCTAATTATATTGCATGGAAAGACAAAATGGAGGCAGTTTTGGAGGACAATGGGTTGAAAGAATTCATTGATAATGATATTCCCAAGCTCGCAGCAGCATACAAAGCTCTTCTTGATGGTTGGAAAAAGAAATTTGCAAAGGAGAGGAGGATCTTATTAGAGGGAGTTTGAGACCACATTTTCTTGAGTATCCATGGAAAATTGACTCCATATAAAATGTGGAAAGATTTGACAGATCTATTTCAAAGTAGCAATGACCACAAAAAATTGGCACTAAAGGACAAGCGCAGGAAAATCAAAATGGAGAAAGGCAACACTATTCTGAAATATTTGACCAAGTTCATCCAATGTCGAGATGAGCTTGGGAGTGTTGGGATTACTATAGTGGATGATGACTTGGTGAGCCTATAACTTCTAGGCCTTCTCAAGAATTTACATAGTTATCAAGACTATGTTTTAGGTTTTAACCCTGTACAGAAATTATCTACAAACGAATCTTGAAATAGAAAATAAAAAATAGCGAGGGCATAAAACATAAAATAGATAAACACAGATATTTTCCCCTGGATCCCAAATCGGGACGACCAACTTGATTTTTCATTACATTCCTTTTAGTGTTACAATAGATATATATACATGCCAAAGAATACATAAACCCCAATCCATTAACTCTAGATTAGAAAATAACTGTAGTTCCCTTGAACGAATCTACAAAATAACAGGGGCCAAAAACCATCATGCCCCAAAACCATGTGCAAACCCATGCACAAAACCATGGGTGGGTCTGCCCACCAAAAAATAAGGTCCAAATTTTTTTTTCCTGGGGCGCTGCCTCAGACCCTAAACAAGGGGGCTGCCACCTCCCCTGTGGCACCCTTGCTACACCCAACGCAATGTACATGGGACCCTATCGCCCCCCGCGCGTGACTAGTCATGGAAAGAATATAACAAATACACAACATTCTCCCACTTGTTGTTTTCTTTCCGTCGGGAGCCACAGGAGAGATTAGTCATTAGCCCAGCTCTGTAATACCCATTGTTTCTCTACACCAAGAGAACTTCTGAGTGCTCACAGACTTCGTCAATGCATCTGCAACATTCTTCAAAGTGTCCACCTTTACCAGCAACACCCTTTTAGCCTCAACCATATCTCTCACAAAGTGAAATTGAAAATCAATGTGCTTTGTCTTTGAATGATAAGCAGGGTTCTTAGCCCAGAAAATTGCACTTTGGATATCATAGTCTATCCTTATAGCTTGCTGCACCAACCCCATACTTGAACACAATCTCTGCAACCAAACTGCTTCCTTGCTTGCATGAGTGGCTACTATGTATTCTACCTCTGTAGTTGAAAGAGCCACTACATACTTTATTTTACTCATCCAATTGACTGCACCTCCAAATAGGCTATACACATACCCACTTGTAGATCTTCTTTGGTCCAAATATCTAGCCCAGTCTGCATCAACAAAACCATGAATGTCCAACACTCTTTCCAAACGTGGTCTTCCCTTGTAGCACAAGCCATAATCACTAGTGCCACACAAATATCTGAAAACCCACTTCACTGTTGTCCAATGCTCCTTCCCTGGATTTGACATAAACCTGCTTAATACTCCCACTGCATGTGCAATGTCTGGTCTAGTATAGACCATTGCGTACATCAGGCTACTCAATGCACTTACATATGGAACATGGGACATATCGTCCTCTTCTTCTTGTGTCTTCAAACATTATTCAACAGATAGCTTTACAACTACACGAATAGGAACATTCATCGGTTTACTATCATGCATATTGAACCTCTGCAATATAGTCTTGTCATACTTCCTCTGGTTTAACCAGAGCTTCCTCTATGCCCAATCTCTCTTAATTTCCATGCCCAAAATATAGTTTGCAGCACTAAGATCCTTAATGTCGAATTTGGAGAAAAGTTGGGTCTTCAAATCTTGGATGATTTCTTTGTCATTTCCAATAAACAACATATCATCTACATACAATAACAAATAAATAACACGGTCACCAATTAATTTAAAATAAACATAGTGATCCTCCTTGCTTCTGGTGAAGCCAAGTCCTTGTATATAGGTATCAAATTTCTGATACCACATCATTGGTGATTGTTTTAACCCATACAGAGACTTATTTAAATTGCATACAAGTTATTTATTCCCCTTCACAATAAAGCCTTCAGGTTGTTTCATGTATATCTCCTCTTCCAGATCCCCGTGAAGAAATTTTGTCTTCACATCCATCTGTTCTACCTCAAAATCAAATGCAGCAACAACAAATAAAAGTAATCTAAGAGAAGTAACTTTGGAAATAGGAGAAAAAATATCACCAAAATCAATTCCCGGCACCTGGGAATAACCTTTTGCTAGCAACCGAGCTTTGTATTTCTCCACCTTACCTTCTACATTCATCTTCTTCTTAAACACCCATTTTCTCCTTATGGGCTTCCTTCCAGCCAATAATGCCACGATATCCCATGCCTCATTTTTGTGCAAGGATGCCATTTCATCAACCATGGTCCCCTTCTAGAGTTTTCCATCCTCTAAATCTACTTCCTACTTGACAGTTCTGGGATCATCACCAGTTATGGTTAAAGAAAAATTTGAATAGAAGGCAGAAGGACTACACCTTTCTGGTTGCCTTCTTTCCCAAACTAATTTTCTCATAGCCGTAGTTTGTGGCTCTTCCTCTTCTGAGTATTCTTCTGTTGTAGAGTCTGATTTGTCTTCATTTAGCTCAAACTCTATCTTCTTAGGTTCGTTTGGTAGGACTTCATGTTTAACAAAAATTTTCACCACTCTAAAAACCACATCTCGGCTGTACACAACCTTCCTTGTTTCTGGGTTCCAAAGCTTGTAACCCTTTAAACCATCTGTATACCCAATAAAGATGCACCTTTTAGATTTATTATCCAACTTGGTCCTTTTCTCCTTTGGAACATGTACATATGCATCACATCCAAATACCCTCATATGTGAAAGAGAGGGTTTTCACTACCATACCTCATAGGGAGTCTTATCCTCCACCCGCCGATGAAGGTGATCTATTAACTAGGTAACTGCGTCTCCATCGTCGCTGCACTGTCTCAACTCGGCACTACCGAGTATGCTTCTTGCCTTTCCATCAACGTTCTGCCTGGTCTTTCTGCAATCCCTGCTTCGTAAGGGTTGAGCAGGCTTTCAGGCCCACACTTATTAAAAAATTCTCAAATTCTTCTTGTAACTCCCACACTATTCATCTCCGACACCTTTATCTTCAGAGTACTCGTCTGCTTCCACTCTATTTTAAATTCTTTAAATCTGTCAAAGAATTCATATTTCTTCCTCAAGAAATATATCCATGTATTCCTTGAGAAGTCATCTATGAATGAAACATATTACATAGACTTACCTAGTGATGGAACCGACACAGGTCCAAACACATCACAGTGCACAAGCTTTAATATCTTGTTCACCCTCTTAGCACCAAACGGAAAACTCACCCGATTTTTCTTCCCATATACACAATGTTCACAAAAATCAAAATCCAGAGAGCTCTTAGACATACCTTATACCATACCATTTCTATGCAGTATCCAAAGGCCCTTCTCTCCAATATGTCCAAGCCTTTGATACCATAACATGGTATTTTCTCCAGAGACCGCTAGGCTTTCCGCTCCACTTTCGAGAACCACATAATTGTTGCATACATCAATAACAATGTTGCCCTGAAGCTTGCACAGAGTTCCAATTCGAACTCCCCGCATTAATACCAGTGCTCCCCGAACCATCTTACAGTTATATTTCTCGAACACTGTTTTTACACCTGTATCATCCATCTTGCATACAAAAATAAGATTTCTGGCCAATGTAGGAATGTGCAGAACACCAGGAAGTGTTCTAATCCTTCCACCTTGCAGCTTCTACTTGAGTTTTCCACGTCTGATGATTCTGGCCTTCCTATCATCACCTAATAAGACATCACCGCCATCATATTTCTGATACTCGCAGAACCACTCCCTATGGGGAGTGAAGTGAAAGGATGCACCTGAGTCAATCAACCATGACTCATGATCTACATGTGTATTTGAATAAGAAGCCAAATACACATCCCCACCTTCATCTGAGGTGGTTTTTGCCTCTACATAAGGAGCATCATCAGATCCCTTTCCTTTCTCAGGAGCTTTAGATCTGCAGTCCTTTTTGTAGTGCCCTTCATTTTTGCATTTCCAGCACACCTTTACAAAATTTCCAGGAGATTTATATCTCCCTCTAGATTTAGATCTCCCACTCGAAACCTTATTCTTGTTTATGTTCTGGGACCTTCCTCATACATATAATGCATCTCCATTCTGACCCTCCATATTTCTCCGTTTCATTTCCTCTGACAACAAGGCTGAGACAATGTCATCAAAATTCAAGGTAGTTGTTTGCTTCCTATTGCAATAACCAGACTGTCCCATGAGTCTGGTAGAGAACAAAAAAAACTGATGCACTTATCTTCATCTAAGATTTTAATATCAACAGATGACATCTGACTTACCACAGTATTGAATGCGTTTAGATGCTCTATCACTGAGTCTCCATCCTTCATCCTCAGGTTATACAACTTTTTCCATAGGAACAATTTATTCACCAGAGATTTAGATTGGTACAAAGTCCCAAGTTTGTCCCACAAATTCTTCGTCGTAGCTTCCCAAGATACATTCAAAAATACCGAATCTACGGCACAACTGTAATTTGCTCTTCGCCTTCCGATCCAACTTTTTCCAGTCTTCATCTGAAATTGTCGTTGGTTTAGTACCTGGATCTACCGTGATCCACTGGTCTTTATCCACCAGCAGATCCTCCATCTTGAGCTTCCACAACTCAAAACTTTGACTATTAAATTTCTCAATCTCTATCTTTCCATTGCTCGCCATCTTCTTTCACTGCAAGAATCGATCCCGCAGATCTCCCGCTGAATAGGTTCTACCTCAGGCCGTATCAAAAAACCCCTCAGCAGCAAAGGCGTCTCCTGGGAGTTGAAACAACTTTGATACCAAATGTAGGTTTTAACCTGGTAAAAAAATTATCTACAAACGAATCTTAAAACAAAAAATAAACAATAGTGAGAGCGTAAAACATAAAACAGATAAACACAGAGATTTTCCCCTGGATCCCAAATCGGGACGACCAACTTGATTTTTCATTACATTCCTTTTAGTGTTACAACACATATATATACATGCCAAAGCATACATAAACCCCAATCCATTAACTCTATATTAGAATATAACCGTAGTTCCCTTGACCGGATCTACAAAATACGAGGGGCCGAAAGCCATCATGCCCCAAAACCATGTGCAAACCCATGCACAAAACCATGGGCGGGTCTGCCCACCAAAAAATAAGGTCCATTTTTTTTTTCTCGGGGCACTGCCCCAGACCAAAAACATGGGGGGCTGCTTCCCCCCTATGAACCCCCTGCTGTGCCCAGCGCAACATACATGGGACCCTATCACCTCCTGCGTGTGACTAGTCATGGAAATAATATAACACATACCCAACATATGTCAATGGGAGGGAGAAGCTACCAGGTTGGGAGCGACTTTGGTCGGATTTGGTACAAGAAGAATTCAGGTGGAATACCAAGGATGGATCCTCATCCAAGGCAGATGATGAGGAAAATTGTGCCTTGGATGGTAAGGCAAAGAAGGGGAAGGGAAAGAAATCCTATTCCAAATCTGAGACCAGCAAAGAAGGAAAGAAGCATGATATGTCTAGAGTGAAATGTTTTCATTTTCACGAGCATGGACATTATGCCACTAATTTTCCATAGAAGAAGAAGAAAAACAAGAAGGCTTAAGGATTTGCAGCGGGTGAAGCTTTGGCTTCACACTTGGAGTTGGAATTCTCACTCATCGCATGCATGGTGTCTAGTGTGATGGGATCATTGTGATACTTGGACAATGGTGCATCTTTCCACATGAAGGGAGACAAAGAACTCTTTAGTATCTTGGAGGCGAAATATCTTCAGATGCACATCGATATGGGTGATGATGGGAGGTATCGTGTTACTGGGATTAGTACAGTTACTTTCCAGAGACAATCAGGTAAACCTTTCTTATTAAAATATTTCATGCATGTATCAGGCTTGAAAAATATTTAGTTTCAGTTGCTATGTTGGAGGATAGAGGATATGATGTGGTTTTCAGTGAAGGGAAAGCATTCCTTCATCACAAAGCCACACGAAATGTTAGGATATTTCTACACATAGGAAATAGGATCCTTTTGTGTCACCTTTGTAAATCCTTCAATCCTATCCCAAGTTGTTCTTAAGGGAGGATGTTAGGATATTCTGACACATAGGAAATAGTTAAGAATAAATTAGTCTAGTGTAGAGTTAGGTAAAGTGTGTTTCTTTACTATGTACATTTGTAACTTATAATCTGACAGTCACGATTTGTAGTGATCTGATGATTCACTTTCTCCTCGGTATTAACGACACTTGACCCGTGGCTTAGCACTCGATTGGTCCATGATCTCTATTTAAAGAGCATGGAGGGTCATTTTTCCGGTCACTGTTTATGAGAGAAACATATGTAACCTTTCTTTTATATTAATAAATTTCCTAACGTGGCCGCGTTAGCTCAGGCCGTGGACTGTTTCCCACTTCAAGGTTTTTAACCACGTGATAATACTGGTGTACTGATTTGTGATCTGTTTGTGAGCAGTGACCTTTGGTTTTGATTTATGAAACTTACCCTGTAAATTCCTACATGCTATCAGAGCTATTTTGAGGGCCACATTTGTTGTTGATCCAAATCCGAAGTCGGTTTGACTGCATGCAATTTTCGTTTAATAGATCTACTATTTCTGAACATTTTCGAGCATGGAGAAGTGCTCTGTTTTGTCCATAGTGTCCGTTATAGACAGTAACGCTTTTTTTTTCATGCAAAAAATTTTCCTATTGCCCAAGTTATGTCAGTTTAGATCTGGAGGTATAAAGTATCTGTTTTGCAGTTATATTTGATAATAGTTCTACTTATTTCGGTTCCCTCTGTTTATTTTGGTTTTTTGGTTTTATTTATTTTCCGGATCTATACCCTCTTCTCTGTGTATGCTCTTTTCTCTGTGCTGTGTGTGATCTCGGAAAATCATAAACAGGAAGAAGATATTTCTTTTGCTATGTATGCTCTTTCCCCGCGTCTTAGTGCGATCTCAGGAAATCAGAAATAGTGAAAAAATATATAGTTGTCAGTAAGGCTACCTGAAAATCTAACATTCTTCTGTAAGGCTTGCATTTTTTTTCTCGGTTTTTTGTGTTTTTTGTGCAGGAAAAAGCACGCACACCGAAGACTAAAAAAAAAAAAAACTCCTTCCTCCTTTCAAACAATTACAGAATCCTTTTACTATCTCACTTGGTGAGAAGTTAGTTTTTAAGAATAGAGGTCTTGGGTTCAAGTCTCTTTCTCAAGCTTATTTAAAAAAAAAAATTGTTAAAGGGGCGGGATTTTTTAAAATTTGAACTTCATCATCAAATTTCAAACCGTTCCCGTAACTATTCAGCATCTACAACTCCGTTTTTCAAAAAGGCATAACTTCTTCATCCGAAAGCCATTTTTCGAGCTGTTTTTTTTAATCGGCCTATTTTTTCAAGATATTTCCATTGCATCAGTTATTTTTAGCTCTTTTCAACTTTATTTTAAAAAAAATGGAAAGTGCATGCCTGGTTATTCTTAACGGCACCAATTATTTCCAATGGCTACCTCACATGGTAGATATACTTAGAAGTAAAGGGCTTTATAGAATAGCCACAGGACCAGAAAATAAACCTTCTAATGATGATAAAATTGCTAAATGGGAAATAAAAAATATCAAGCACGAGGGTTGATAGGAATGTCCATTGCTCAAGATCTTCGATTTCATATCCTTGACATGGACACCCCTGAAGAAGCCCTGAAAAAGCCCAATATTTTTTTTGGAATTCAAAATAAAATCAGGGCCCACCAACTTGAAAATGAGTTGCTTACTTTGGAACCCAATAATTTCTCCTCTATTGAAGATTTTTTGTCCAAATTCAAGACCCTTAGACTTCTTTTAGAATTTTTTAAGGTAAAAAAGGACGATGGTAGACTCATCTATTCCATTCTTGCTAAGCTTGGCCCTGCATACTCTGTATTTGTTTCCACCTCCCATTCCACTAGAGAAGCCATCATTTCTTCAGGAACCGCCTACAAGAACCCCTCTTTCGATGCCCTTTGTGATTCTTTGATAAGAGAAAAAGAAAAAATCTTACACCTTGGTCTTATATTTTTTGGAAACACTTTTAAGAAAGCCTTAGCAGCCCAACAGTGGCCATATCAAAAGAATCCCAAGAAGAAGTATCCTAAAAAGTATGGTCCCAAACCAAACAAGGGTCCTAAGCAATTTCAGCTGCAACTGAAAAAGCAACTCACCAAAATGATAAGGAAAATAAAAACAAAGGGAAGAATACAGATAGACATTGCAACTTTTGTAATCGTGATGGCCATATAGATTCCAAATGTTTTAAGAAGATGGAAGACTTAGTAGCAATGAAGAAGCACAACATTGATTTAGAGCACTCTTCATCTTCATCTTCAGGAATGACACTTTCTGCTTGTGGTTGTCAAGAATCAAGATCTAGTTATGCATTAAATGTATCTTCTTCTTCTCATTCTCATGAGTGGCTCATTGATCCTGGAGCTTCTTACCACATGGCCAAAAATAAAACCATGTTTTTTTCTTTAAATGATTGTAACACCAAACATATTTATGTTGGTGATAATAGATCTCTTAGTGTTGTAGGATCTGGCACCATTCATCTATATAATCGTCAGTTTAATGATGTACTATGTGTTCCTACCTTGTCATGCAACCTTTTATCTGTTTATCAGATAACTCATTCAGGTGAAGGGAAAATAGTGGAATTCTCACCTCATGATGTTGTAATCAAGGACCTAAAAGATCTAGACATATTTTAGCTACTGGCATTGCTAATGATTCCACAAGGTTGTATAAGTTTGACAAATTTGGGTCATCATGTCTTCCCTCCATTTTTGTTGCTCATAACGATGATATGAACTAACTTTGGCACGAGCGATTTGGTCACTTAAACTATCACTCTCTTCAAACTCTATGTAAAGAAAATATGGTGACAGACCTTCCTATAGTATCCTGCTGAGATGGTGCTTGTTCTGGGTGTGTACTTGGAAAAAATCATCAGGATAGTTTTGACAAACGTGCCTCTTGGCATGCTTCAACCCCTTTGAAGCTTGTGCACAGTGATTTATGTGGTCCAATTCCTGTTGTTTCTTTCTCTGGTTGCAAGTATTTCTTAAATTTCATTGATGATTTTTCCAGACACACTTGGGTATACTTATTAAAACTCAAGAGTGAAGTTTTTAACATGTTCTTGGTATTTAAGGCCTTTGTTGAGAAACAATCTGGACATCAAATTATTAAGTTAGGATCAGACAATGGAGGAGAATATGTTAACAACAAATTTATCAACTTCTGCACTGATCATGGCATTCAATTGCAACATACCGTTCCATATACTCCACAACAAAATGGTGTAGCTGAAAGGAAGAATCGCACCTTAAAAGAAATGGCTAATTGTATGCTTCAATCTAAAGGACTTAGCCTCAATTTTTGGGCAGAAGCAATTAATTGTGCAAATTACATATTAAATCACACTCCTACTAAGGTCTTAAAGAATATAACTCCAGAAGAATCTTGGAGCTCAATCAAACCAGATGTAAGTCACTTTCATGTTTTTGGAGGTGATACTTGGGCCGATATTCCAGATGCGAAACATAAAGCCTTAGAACTTTAGAGTGAAAAATGATTTTTTTTTGGATATTCTGAAGATGTCAAAGGATATAGACTTCTTCAACCAAAATCCAAAAATATAATAATTAGAAGAAATGAAAAATTTGATGAAAATATATTGGCCTGCGAGCCTAGTTCAGTGGGTGTGCCACCTTTGGCCTGTGAGCTTGATTTGGCATATGTGCCACCTCTATCTCTCTCTTCTATTTTTAATAGCATTCCTTATAGTTCAGATGATGACAATGAGGATGAAAATCCTCCTCCACCTCTTGAAATTATTCCTTTCACTCCACAGCTTCCAAGATGGGTCCGCTCTACTCGAGATGCAGCAGGTTCTCTTGCAGGTGATCCTGCAGATCGACGATGTACACGTTCTTAGTTCGAAAGAGCCTCTTCCTTATTGGCTCAAGTTCTAGAAAATTCTGATCCAGAAACCTTTGAAGAAGCTTCTGGTCATCCAGATTGGGATGAAGCTATGAAAGAAGAATATTGTTCCTTATTGGCAAACGATACTTGGGATCTTGTTCCTCTTCCAAAAGGAAGAAAACTTGTCAGATGCAGATGGGTGTACAAAACAAAGTTTAGACCAGATGGAAAAGTGGATAGACATAAGGCTTGTCTTGTTGCTAAAGGACTTTCACAAGTTGAAGGCATTGACTATACTGAAACCTTCTCCCCTGTTGCCAAAATGAATTCTATCCGCCTTGTTCTTTCCCTTGTTGCCTCCTTTAAATGGGAAGTTCATTAGATGGATGTTAAATCTACCTTCTTACATGGAGATTTGCATGAAGAAATCTACATGGAACAACCTCCTGGCTTTATCCAAAACGACCCTAGCCTTGTTTGTCGCCTTAGGAAATCTCTCTATGGTCTCAAACAAGCTCCTCGAGCTTGGTATGCCAAAATGGATAGATTTCTTTTAGATAATGGCTTTTCTAGGTGTCATTATGACAACACTATCTACACCAAGAATGTGGGTAAGTCCTTCGCCATCCTTGTTCTTTATGTTGATGATATTATCCTTACTGGTAGTGATCCAAACCATATAAACCATGTGAAGTCTAGCCTCAACAAGAAGTTTGAAATGACAGAATTAGGACACTTGCATTATTTCCTTGGTCTTCAAGTCTTGCAATCCAAATAAAGCATTACCCTCTCTCAGTCCAAGTATGCCTGTGATCTTCTACACCACTTTCACATGGAAGACTGTAAGCCAACCCCTTCTCCCTTTCAGTTAGGAGTCAAGCTTTCAGTCACTTGTACTACCCCTGAAGTTGATGCTACCCTATACCGTCAACTTGTTGGTAAACTTCTGTATCTAATCCATACCCATCCTGACCTTTCCTTTGCCATTGGTCTTGTTGCTCGGTTTATGCACCAACCTCATGAAAGTCACTGGAAAGCAACTAAAATAATACTTTGATATATTCGAGGTACAATTCAATTCAATATTCATTACAGTGAAGGGGCATCTCCATTCTTTACTGGTTTCACTGATTCTGATTGGGCTGGTGACCCTGATGATCGAAAGTCTACTGCAGGATATGTATTCACTCTTGGTTCAGGACCTATTACTTGGTCTTGTAAGAAAAAAAGTGCTATCTCTCTTTCTTCAGCCGAAGCAGATCATCGTGGTGTAGTTTAAGCTAGCAAGGAAGCCATGTGGCTTCATTAGATCCTGTCTAAATTTGGTCTTCATCAGCAGCATCCAAATACACTTTGGTGTGATAATCAGAGTGCCATTCAGCTATGTAAAGATCCAGTTAAGCATCAACATATTAAACACATTGAACTCCATATAAAATTCATTAGAAATCTCATTCATGATCGTGTCCTTGAAGTGTAGTACTGTCCAACCAATGATCAAGTAGCCGATATCTTTACAAAGGCTCTCACAGAAGCGAAGTTTACCAAACTTCAATCCATGATTGGAGTTGAGGAAATTTGTCATTAAGGGGGGATAGGGTGTAGTGCCTCCTTCCTTCTCTTATTGTGTCACTTTTGTAAATCCTTAAATCCTATCCCAATTTGTTCTTAAGGGGGGATGTTAGGATATTTTGACACATAGGAAATAGGCCCTTTTTGTGTCACCTTTGTAAATCCTTCAATCCTATCCCAAGTTGTTCTTAAGTGGGGATGTTAGGATATTCCGACACATAGGAAATAGTTAAGAATATATTAGTGTTACAAAGCATTTTGTCACCGTCCCTGCAATCCCTCACCCCGCATATTGGAGGGTCTTTCCCATGACCTGTGAGCAATGTCATACTCTGAAAACACCTTCTTTGCATCCTTCTGCATAAGGAAATCATTTCTCCTTTTGAACATTTCCTAAAAAAGCCCATAAAAACCTATGTTTTGGCATTGGTGTAGGTAGCCAGTTCACCCCTCGCGCCAGTGTGGAGGATGTACACTAGAGGCCGCGCCAGCTGGCACTCTGTCTCTTTGTTGTGCACATGCCAGCCTTTTTGGGAATGTTTTTTAACACCAACAAATTGGAAACTCATACATTAGGTCTTCTTCTTGGTCTTTGCTTGCTTAGCTTGCCTTTGCTGATTATTTTTACTGAGTCTAAGACCCCTGTTAAGCCCCAGAGGATCAGATTTGACCTCTGTTTTTCCAAATTTTTCCTTTTTCTAGGGTTGGCTTGATTGGCGCGGTTTCTAGTCTGACAATTGCACCCACTGCCACTTGTTGCCAGTTTAGCACCTGCGCCATTCCCTGTCTAGCGCTGATTTCAGCTAGACAATCGCGCCATTTCCTGTAGGTGTTAGGGTTTCCCCTGTTTTAGACTTTTTGGCCAGTACTTGTCTCTCTGGGTGTTTTCTTGACTTGTTTTGAGTGCTTTGGGATTGTTTGTGACTATGAACGGCCTCCTTCCTTCGGTTATTTGTCCATTTATTTTCAACATCATGGCCTTAGGTTTTTCTAGTGTCTTGGTATGCTGAGCCTCCTGTAGGAGTTTGGGCCTTTTGTTTCACAACCACTTTCATTATTCGCTTGATTACATTCAACTCTCTTGATCCGTTTGAGTGATTGCATTTGGTGGAATGAGTCTTGGATGACTCTTGCCTCTTTCATTTGGTTTTGCTTCTTGTCACTCCAAGCATAGCTCATATTGCTTGTATGGGTCTGTTCCAACATCTTTCTTCGATTTGAGAGATTGCAACATTGGTTTGAGTTTTTGTCTTGTTTGCTTTTGAGTTGATTGGATTGTTTTTTTTCGACTCTCACATTAACATTATTGAACTAGTGTGAAGGTTTATTTTTCATGTCATTTAGTGCACCGTTTGCTCTATTTCATTGAAAAAAAAAAAAAAAAATTGTGCTTGCATTCTTGTTTGCATTGTGGAATTGGAAAATCTTTCGCATAACTAGCATTGGGAATTCTAGGGAAGATTTCTCACTTTCATTAGCTTGCATCGGGTACTATAGTGGATGCTTCTGTGTGTTCCTATTATTTTCTATCGCTTGAAAAATCATAAAATTTCTCGTAGATAGCTTTTCATCAAATGAAATGGTATTTTATGGCATGTAGCTTGCATTTAGGGATTTCTGAGATCCAAAATTCGGTAGGACCTTGGAATTGGAACATAAATACAAGATCAACTTAAAATTTATTCAATTAACCTAAGGAAAAATTGAAACTTAATGAAACATTTAGTGGTCTAAGTTAGAGATGTGTTCCGGCATCTTTAAACCTAGCAACTTTCGCTCGCCGTATGGCTTTAGACAACACTAGTATAGACTTGTGCTCCCTGTACCATCGAGTATATAAAGGGAGACCCATCTAGGTTGCAATCCTTTTATCCATAGGAAGCCAAGTCTGCCGCCTTGTAACCGTGATACACCGAACACAACATTCGGGGAGACTATCTGCACGTACGTCAAGTCCTTGGTTGATTCTTCTTTCATTTTATAACCAAGGTGTATATGCCAGTTGACGGGAACCTGGTACACCCTTTTACCTAGACTACTTGAGCAGTCATTTTCGATCTTTACTAACTCCATAAATTTGAAAATATCATCGAGAACTTGTCCTTTCGCACTCGCTTAAAACTAAAAGAGACTAGAGTCATCTTTGACTGTTTCTTGACTCTTAAAACATGAAACAACAAATTTTTGGTTTCAATATGGTAAAATAAACTACTTGCGATTACATGCCCTTTAAAGTTTGATTACTTGGCCTGTCTTTGTTTGCCTTGGTTTTGATCCAAGAGTCTTCATTTTCGATCTTTTTCCCTTTTCTGGTGTGCTATAGCCACAATGGCGGAACCATCGATTTCATCTATTGGCAGTACTTTCTTGGACGATTCATCTGAAACTTCTCAAATCTCTAGGTCTACTGAGATTCAATAGCCTATCATCCTGATAGAGTACCCCTTTGGAGAACCAGTTGAGTTCCATTGGCCTCTTTCCAACGCTTGGTTTGGGTTTGGGGTCGGGGAGCATTTTCCCCTGCTTACATCAGGATCACCATTTTTGGCTGCTATTATACCTCCTAGCCCCTGTAGTCTTTTATAGGATCTCATAGTGGATTCAGACATGGAATCGTCTGGTCCTAATGGAAGTGAGGGTATTCCATTTTCTGATGAAGAATACCAACTTTTCTCGGAAGACATCCATCAAGAGCCTGCTCAATCTTCACCATCGGTGTCACTTCCAGCTGGATATAGATCTTTGGGTTAGATTATAGCCGGTATTGCCTCAATGGAAACATCAACTCTGTCAAGGGGGCCGGTTCTCCCATCGTTAGGGATGTCGCCGACGACACCTATCTCGTCGACGCCTTTTGTTACGTCTGTCCCCACTAGGCCTACTATCTATGTGTCTGCATCAGCACCTGTTGTCACCGCTCAACCTTCAGGTGTTTTGACTTCGGTAAAGACTTCGATTGCCATGGACATCCCTGACGGCCTTTATTTTGAGGAGTATCGGATGGTTTTTTAGTAGCAGAGTTCCCAGACTAATCAGTCCCCTCAGGATCCTAATCATCCTTATTTTTCTCATTATGGTGCGGATGGTACCCTGATTTATTCACTTCTATTCCAATATGATGAGCACGAAAACCCTGTCTATTTGCCTGCTCCTGAGGCTTATTAGTTCATTAACGATTTTATACCTACCTTGCCTGTGCAACCTTCTAACCAACAAGGACAACCCTTTTAGGGACAACCTTCAATTCAACAAGGGTATGCTTTCGGCCCACAAGGACAACCTTTTCAGGGACAACCTTTTTCCTAGCAAGGGTATGTGTACGACCCACAAGGGCAACCCTTATAGGGACAACCTTCAGTCCAACAGGGATTGTTTTACAGCCTGCAAGGGAAGCCTTACAATCCTCAAGGTCAACCTTTACAAGCTCAGTCTGTGATCCAGCCAGGGCAACCTCAAGGACCAGCTAGGCAGCCGATATATCAACTCGGACCTTCATATGGTCTTGGGGGGCAGATCCATCCATCTCAACCTTTGGTGCAACCGCAACAACCATATTTTCCAATTTGTCAAAATGTTGCACAGCCAGGGCCATCTTATGGTCCTACTGCAGGTCAACCTAGTTATCAGGAAAAACCTGGCCCACCACAGCCATCAGGCCAACCTACTCCATAGGGGCAACCTAATGGCCCTCATTAGTTAGGTCAACCTGCTCAGCCGGGCCAACCTGCATAGCCTATTAACCCTTCTTAGCCACTGCTTTACTCTATGCCACAGCCAAATCAACCTGTGTGCTCGACCTATTCAGCTCAGCATGGCCCTACTTATTAGCAGCCCGTTCGACCCCAAGGCAGGTATTACCCTCAAGGTTAATATTGACCCCTATACAATGCGCCTCAAGGTTCTGATTATTACCCTCAACCGCCAAGCTATACTTCTAATCCGCAGCAAAATCCTTATGTTGTTCAATTGGGACCCTCGTATACTCAGAATCAGTATCCTGGTCTTCAACCCCTGTATCCTGTTCCTCAACTGCCATATCAACCGAATTATCTGGCTTATACCCCTTATGGTCCGAATCCTCTGGGACACAACCAATGGGGGCAGAGTTATACTCAACCAGGATGGAGTATGGGTATGGGTCCTTATCGAGGACCTGTTATGCCTTTTAACCCTCAATTACCTTTTCTTTCCATGTTGGAGTTACCGGATGTGTCCAAATTGACAAATGACCCCATTCTTCGTAATCCTTATTGGCCTCCAGTTCCAGTGAAGGTTCCTCGTGATTGTCCCAAGTTTGAGGGAAAATCTAGAGAAGACCCCCAAGCACACGTCATGACGCACCATTTATGGTGTTCTTCCAATTCTTGGGTGGATGACTCTGTCCGACTCCGTCTTTTCTAGCGCACTCTTATCGGAGTTGCTGCTAAGTGGTACATCGAACTGCCTCGTGGTATCTTTCAATATTTCAACACTCTTGCTATGGCATTCCTTACCCATTTGCAGTTGCCGGTTCACTACGAAGCCAGAACGCATCTCCTAACATCCTTGAAATAGGACTGGGCTACCCATATCTTGGACCACATTCATGAATGGAGACGGTGTCGTCGCCTGATCAAGTTCGAAATTCCTGATCAACTTCTTATTCATTGGTTCACTACCTCTTTTTTTAATCAGATTGCGAAAGACATCGCCATGGGGGCATGTGTAACCGAGGAACAAGCCATCGCTCGTGCCCAGTACCTTGATTTAGTGTACTCTCAATCGGGCATTTTGTATCACATCTTGACTGAGGCTCCACGACCTAGGACCTCTAAAGCGCCAGCTACCCCATCAGTCTGTTAGCCCCCTATGAATTTTTTGACAAGCAAACAGGGGGCTAAAATGTTTTTTGAGCCTTCAAGGAATGCATATCCTCCAAAAACACATCATCCTTGAAGCCTCCTGTGCCTTTTCCTTTTGATAAATCCTCACTGTTGTTCTCGGTTTAAAAGCCTCTCTATTGTGAAGAAAATGCCCAAAGGCCTTCATTTTTCCTTTTATTTCAGCCCTATTAAACCTCTGTTTTCATCACCTTTTCCCCCCTTCTAATTCCCTTTAAACCCTGCAAAAATCCTTTGTTTGGTTTAAAATCCCCCTATTCTTTCTACTGATTCCCTCTTTAGCCTTAAAATCCTCTTTTCTGGCTAAAAACCAATATTTTACCATTTTACAGGCTTAGCCCCTTTTGGCTAGCCCCCTAAACCTTTTCCCCTCCATAAGCCCGAGCGCTAAGACCAAGCACTAGTCCAAAGCGCCATCGCATTGGAAAATCAGAGCAGGACATGCTTTCCATTATAAAGCCCAAAGTTTCGATGCGATGGCGTTACAGTCTGTCGGCTTTGAGTTGTTTTCCGCCGTTTATTGAGATAGATCCAACGGTTGTCGCACGACCCATAATTCCCGCATCTCCCTTTCGTCACCCCTTCGATTGCATGCCCACTGTCGATTCAGTTTTAATCCGACGGCCCTCGCATCCTCGCTCTGATCGCAATCGCAAATTTTAACTGTGCCATCCTATGTCCCTCTCAATTGCGACCCTTCGACGCGATCCTGCCTGTTTAATCCACAAGAACCAACGGCCAGGATCTGCCCTCATCTCGCCATGTGTCCCCCGATCGTGCTCCTCCGATCCAATCGCAGCCGTCGATCTCTCATCGATCCTAGGTCCAAAGCTAATCGCTCCATCGCCCATCGGATTTAGGTCCCCCCCCATCGCTCCCTTCCTATTAGATCTCAGCCGTCCATCTCAGCCGTCCATCTCAGCCTGATCGGATGGTCCACATGCATTTCTCCACCAAACCTCCATTTCACCGCATGTTTTACCTATTTTCCCTACAGCCCCTATCTCCATAGTTGCGCCACTATTCCTCCAGGCCGCCACAACATCTCTTCCGCCACCCCTGGATTTTATAATTGGTTTATTTTACTGTGCAAGGTATACAGAGTGATGATTTCACTCTATTTTCCATAATCGCAGTCACTGTGATTCGGAACACAGAGAGGCCATTACAACATTGGCTTAGCGAAACAGCAGAGATGAATTAAGCTGATTAAAGTCAGTTAATTGAGTATTCAACACCTAATCCCGTGATCAAAGGGTTAAGGTGCAGTATGAAGATTAAAAGAGCACATGAAATGAGCCATATCTGCTCTCAGCATCAACAATACATTTTCTCAGAATAGTACGCCCTCGGACAGAAGCTTTCATGCCTCCCCGAGCTCCCAAAGGCCATCTCACTGACAGAAAGCTTCCAAGTCTGTCAGGACAACGATAATGGAGGTATGGAAGCCCAGAAGACCTTCAGTCACCTTACTTGCTTCAGAAGACAAAACAGAGAGCCTTGTAGCCAGAAAGAACTTCAAAGAAACATCAGAGGTCAAATCTGACCTGACAAAGACTCCAAACCGAACCACCAAGTACAGCGCAGAGCTATTAAGAAGAGTGGGCACGAAATGCCTCCTCCACTCTGTCTTAATAAATCGATTTAATGTGTATCACCTACTCCTGCTATCCATTTTTCCTATAAATAATCCTAGAGAACACTTTGTAAAGGGTTGGGATCGCGTTATTGCGGTTGTAGCTGTAGGGATTCATTTTTGACTGTTAGAACAAGTTTTGGGAAAGGGTAGTAGAGTAGTCTGTAATGTAGTAGGCTGGGAGGAGAAAGTTAGGACTGCAATCAGCTATTGAGCTCAGTGTATGTGACTGGTTTTGCATCAATTAATCAAGAAAATTTCATAGGATCCTTGTCTATTACTACAGGTGATGTTTTCTCTTTACATTATTTTATTACATTTTTCGATGCTGTTCATTTCTTCTGGAACACATTAGAAATATGGCATAGGATTTACCCTCGCATGGTACCCTATTTTTCTGCTGTCCATACCTTTAATGTGTTTTGCTGATAGTGAAATCTGAGGGCAAATTCACGTAGTTTAACTAGTGTAGTAGTTGTTATTCACTACCAGCTGATGTGTGAAATCGGAGTTTGCTGCTTGGTTGTTCTTGTTTGGGTTCAAGATAGAGGATTTGGGATACCGGGGATTTAGTGTAAGCCCTGTCCACTGGGGTCCTTGGTCGACAGATTGACCTTTCCAAGATCTCATGAACTGGTGTCGAAGCATTGAATTTTCAAAGTCCTTCTATGGTCTCAGGCCTGGTTATGTGTTTAAATCTTATTGTTTCTCTTTCTAGAGTATGTCAAAGCAGATCTGGAGTTAGATGACCCCTGGTCTGATCTGAGGCTACCCTTTGTGTTTTTCTTTCTCTCCTTAATGTTCCATCCCATCATCTATCTCAAAGATCCTTTAGTATAGCTGACGTGCCCTATGAAAGCCTTGGATATTTGTTTGCAAGTAATCTCCTTTCATGACTCCATAGCCCAATGGATGGCACGACCTTAACCCATCCTCTTTTGCCGAAATGTCCTACTTCTCTGCTCCTTTCTTCCCATTACCTTCTCAGTCTATGATCTTACGACCAACCCAGTAACCAACCCAATCATTTTAAACCTCCCTTGTGCTTCATACCTAGCCTAACATCTCATTTTGAGCTTCAAAGATACATCATTATTTGTTTTATTGGAGAGATCCCTCTCCGGATCCAGGAGGGCTAGATCCTAGGAGCTAAGAGTGGTTCTGATGTTGTCTCATCTTTTGGTCTTGCCAATCTAGCCAAAACATGGGAACTCCAACATAGTCGACGGAGTTATTGGTTCCGTGTCTCAGACTTCACGGAAGTCTTCCAATGGGAAGCAGAAATCGAATTCTTCCAATAATTCTGCTCCTTAGGCTACCCCGGATTCTGGTAAAACCTCAGAGGTCAATGTCGTTTAGGCCAATCCTGCGGACAACACATCCAAGGGGAGAAAGAAGGGCAAAGGTAAGGCCAAAGCTGATGCCCCAAAACCAAAATCATCTAAACCTCGTGCTAATGATGGTTCACAGTGAAAGCCGAAGTATCCCTGTCTGATTTGTGATGAGGAACACTATACTAAGGATTGTCCTAGACGATCCAAGGTTAGTCAACTACTCAAAGGCGCTAAGGGAACTCTAGCAGTCCTTAAGGAACCTTTCCCATCTCAGCAAACCGAGATGGTTGAGGAACCTCCGCCATCTGCATCGTTTGGCTCTCAAGTATTCATGATGAACGGTTCTACACCTGTTTCCATCACTACTCGGTTGAAGGATTATACTGGATCACGCCAAGCAACCAGGAAAGAGGTTGTTGATGGTCCTCCTCCCCCACCTCCCTCTGGTCCTCTTGAGATTGGAAGGCCCAGTGCTGAACCCATTGTACAACCACCTTCTAAAGGTGTTCTCCATAAATATTCTTATAATCCTAACGCTTGTGCTGCCCAACATTACAATATTGTTCAGGATTTGGCATAGGTTCCATCTGTAATGTCCGCATTAGAAGTGCTTCAGAGTTGTCCATCTCAATGGAAAGCGTTATTATCTGCGATCGGCAGGATTGATCCTGCTGATTCTAGCCTTCTCTCTTTCGACTTAGAGAATTTCGTCCCCCGAATTCCGCACCAGATTGCGCTTGTCATACAAGTTGACATCAACGGTCTAAACATCCATAGAGCCATTGTGGACAAGGGTGCATCTACCTATGTCATGTCATCTGCTTGCTGGAAGGCTATTGGCTCTCCAGCCCTGACTTTGTCACCCAATGCCCTTGAGGAATTTGATGGAAGGGAATCGAAACCCTTGGGTGTTCTCGCTAGCTTGCCGATCATGTTGCAAGGAAAGATGGTCAACATTGAAGTAAGTCGTTGATGCCAAACTTAATTACAATCTTCTACTCGGTCGTAGTTGGACTCATGCTATGCCATACATTCCTTCCACCCTCTTTTGACTTCTAAAGTTTCCACACGAGGGAAAAATCATTACTGTCGATTAGTTGTCGTTCTTTACCTTGTCTTATGAGAAAAACGTGCCATACGTGGATTAGATTCCTTCTCCCCCTAACAGTGTAGGGACGGGTCTTTTCAAAGATCCCACTCTCATGGGTATCTTTCCCCTTCTGTCACCAAATACCATTCAAGTTAATATGGTCTCTCGGTCAGATGACCCATGGATCATCCCTTTACCTGAACAGGTTGATTCATTTGGAGATTAAATGCCGCTTAGTCCAATCGAAATCAATTATTGCAAGCTTACAGCTGCATCTAATTCTCCCCCTCCTGAAGGTGATCCTTTGAGCATGACTCTTGACGTTTATTCTCAATCCCCTTGGCTCGGCAATGCATATTTTCCTGATCCTTTGAAAGAAGTGTTTCCATCCGACAAGGCTATCATGGAAACCATGTCTCTCAAAGATCTACCGTGGAGCGATAGGCATCATCGTTCCTCGTTTATGCTTGGCCTCGGGGAAATTTATAACTATATTGAGCATTTTTCATCTCAAGTTCCTTCTTCGCCGCTTCAAATGCCTATTTTGACTCATAAATTCTTCGCTGAAGGTAACTTGGGTAACATCACTCAAACGATGCCCATCGACATTTCCATGAAACCGGGAATTTTCGAGAATATCCATGTGGGAGTCACTTGCTCTTCCGAGGAAGTCCAAGTGTATACCAGCCTCTTTCATGAATTCCGTGATGTTTTCGCTTGGTCTTAAGAAGAGATGCCTGGAATCGACCCCAGTATCGTGGTGCACGATATTCCCACCTACCTAGGTGCGAAGCCTGTTTTCCAGCGTCTTTGTCCAGTGCATCCTCAGAAATCAGCCGCTTTAAAAGTTGAAGTTGAAAAACTTCTCCAAGCAGGTTCCATTTATCTGATTCCTCTGAAAGAGTGGGTTTCTAACATTGTCCCTATGGATAAGAAGGAGGGAGAAATTCGTGTTTGTGTTGATTATCATGATATCAGTCGGGCCTGTCCTAAGGATAACTATCCCACCCCTTTCATTGATCAGATCATTGACGATTGTGCAGGGAGTGAAATTTTTTCCCTTATGGACGGTTTTTCTGGCTACAATCAGATCAACATTCTCTCGTCCAATCAACACAAGACCTCTTTTTTCTGTCCTTGGGGAACGTTCGCATATAAGAAACTCCCTTTTGGCTTGAAGAACGTTGGGGCTACGTTCCAGCGCATGATGTCTTATGCCTTTCATGATATTTGTCATATTTTTTAACCATACCTAGATGACCTTCCGGCTCATTCAGCTACGCGAAAAGACCACCCGGACCATCTCCGCCAAATATTTCTTCGTTGTAGACGCTACAACATTCGGCTCAATCCACATAAATGCGTCTTCTACATTGATTCTGGTAGACTTTTAGGGTTTATCGTATCTAAAGACGGAAATTTCCTTGACCTGCATAAGGTTGAGGCTATTGTTAATCTCCCCTCCCCATCCTCGTTACACCAGCTCCAGAGTCTCCAAGGGAAAGCGAATTTCTTACGAAATTTCATCCCTAACTACATCGAAGTAGCCAAAGGATTCACTTGAATTTTGAAGCAGGAAGTCCCTTTTTGTTGGGATGAGATTTCTTAGTAGTATTTTGATAGGCTTAAGACGTTTCTTGCCAACACTCCCCTATTACGTCCTCCGAATTACCATCGTGATTTCACCCTCTATCTAGCTGCCGCCTTCAGTACGATCGCCATGGTTTTGGTTCAAGATGATGATGATGGTAACAAGCATGTCATTTACTAGCTGTCTCAAAACCTTCTCAACCCTGAAACACATTACGCACATGTCGAGAAGTTAGCGCTAGCTGTGGTCCAGGCCATCCAACGCTTTCGTCATTATATCCTTTTACACACGGTGACCGTGATTTCTAATTGTAATCCCATGACCTATATTCTGTCTCGGAAGTTGTTGGGGGGAAAATAATCGAAGTGGATCGTTGTCCTCCAAGAGTTTATTTGGAGTTTACTACCGCCAAATCGAAGAAATCACTTGTTTTCGCTAATTTGATTTGTTCTCTCCCCGCCGAATCTGATCCTTCTCATTCCAAGGATCATATTCTGGACGAAACTCTTTTCTTGATTAGCACCCTCGATCCATGGTATGGTGATATCATCGTGTATCTCCAAACATCTACTTTTAGGTCTGAGTTAACAAAAGATGCCCGACACCGTAGTCGGCATCAGTCGCAACCTTATCTTATTGTCGGAGATACCCTCTATTGTGTTGGAGTTGATTTTGTACTCCGCCAATGTCTGACCCTCGAGGAAGATGAGAAATTTTTAAATGAATACCACAGTGGCGCCTATGGTGGTCACATGTCTGGTTATGCCACTGCACAGAAGATCCTTCGTGCTGGCTATTTCTAGCCATCCATTTTTAAAGACTGCATTGTTGCAGTACGCAAATGTCATGCGTGCCAGATATATCAATGAAAAATGTGTGCACCACCTATTCCTTTACACCCTGTCATTACTGTTGGTCCTTTTGCTAAATGGGGCATCGATTTTATGAAGTGCAACCCTCGTTCGGCCGGGGGGCATGCCTATATTATCGTCGCCATCGATTATTTTACAAAATGGGCCGAAGGAATTCCTACACTGGCTGCGGATGGTAAGATAGCGGCACAATTCATATTCAATCAAATTATTGCTCGATTTGGTGTCCCTCAAGCCATCGTTATCGATCATGGTTCTCATTTTTGGGATTATATGATGGTAGAGATGACGTCTAAGTTGGGTCTATGTCATGACAGCTCAACGCCTTATTACCCTCAAGCTAACAGCCAAGTTGAAGCCGTAAACAAAGTCCTTGTTACAATTATTCAACGAACAATTGGGATCCATAAATCAAACTGGCATCTCATGTTGTTTTCAGCTCTTTGGGCTTACCGAACTTCGATTAAGAGTGCAACCAGATTTACCCCATTTCAGTTGGTATACAGTCTGGAAGTCACTCTTCCGATTGAATGTGAAATCCCTTCACTCAAATTAGCTGTGGAATTACTGCCTAATACTTCGCCTGAGGAAGAGTGTCTCCTCTATTTAGAGAGATTGGATGAAACTAGTCGCTTAGCTGCCTTGGTCATCAAAGCACAGAAGAAGCGAGTCAAAGCTCATTTTAACCAAACAGTTTCCCCTCGCTATTTTATCGAACTATACGACCAAGCTCACGACAAGCTGGGGGCAGGTAAATTCCAACCCATGTGGCACGGGCCCTACATCATCAAACTTTTGTTACAAAATGGGGCTTACGAGCTTATTGATTATGAAGGGTATCCTTTAGCACAACCCAGGAATGGGTTGTACCTCAAAAAGTATTATGCTTGAGTCATTCATGCATGATATGTGTACATAGGTGATTTTTTCATTTTTGTGCATGCTTTGGTTTGATGTGATTTGTGAGTTTTTTTCTGCTTATTGGGTCTTGTTTGTTATGTAGATGTCTATTTCCCCTTATGTCAGTTTCACGAATGGTGCTTCCCGCAGTACCAGGAACCTGTCTTCAGCAGCCTGGGTAATTTATGATCCTGTTGGTGAGTTGATTAAATTACAAGGTATTTGTCTAGGACCAACTACAAACAATTTTGCTGAATATAGTGTTATTTTGGAACTATTAACCGAGGCAGTTAACCTTGGCATACGTGCATTGCTTGTGAATTTGGATTCGCAGCTTGTTGTTCTTCAACTTAACGGTCATTATTCGGTTCGAATTCCATGAATTTTGAGATTGTATCTATGTATTCATTTACTTGAAAGACATTTTAATTTCATTACATATCAACATATACCAAGACGAATGAATACATTAAATGATGCAATAGCTAACATTGTGCTAGATAGACATTTGCATAATTTATAAAACATCGTCATATGTAAATAGACCCATGTAGAAAATAGATGTATATGTATATATATATATATCGACTGTTTGCAACGTGTGCATCATATAAAACCCAAAAAATATATATGTTTGTTTCAATTACATCATGAGACAACATGTCTCTCAAAAATGTGCGGAAATAAAAAGCCTAAGTGCCTAATCGACGTGGTGCTCATGATAGCACGTCATTTCCCATTCCAACTGCCTCAGCAAGTGGCAGATACAACTCGGCACCCCTACAGTGTGCCTTTGATAGGCCCGAGGAATATCATCAAAATGAGCATAGTTTGGAATCCCATGGCTGATCCCCTCCAGGTCCTGTACTATCTCCTCGTCACTGCCCTCACCATGAGGATCGAAATCACGAGGAGTTCGCCTCGCTATCAGTGACGTACCTGTAGGATGCTCTGGGCCAACATCTAAATACATATAAGAGTAACTGTTAGAACATGCATATATACCAAAAAATCATAAACTCATGAAAATAAAAAATGAGTCTCACCTAACTCTTTGTCCCAATCCTCTCCCTTTGGGAGCGGGAGGTCTGGATCTCCAGTGAAGTATATGCCGGTGTAGGGCCAATCCTCCACGACAATCAGTTGTTGTCGGAGCCAATCAAAAAAATTTGGCCTCTAGGACATCTGTTGGCCACCCCCTACTCTAGGCATCAGTGCAGCCCATCGGGCCATCCGTGGCTCTCTGCGTGGCGTCATCGGGACAATAACCTCCTGACACTGGAATATGGGTAATCATTCCAAGAAGAACGATACCATAATCAATCCATACCCAAAATTATTTAGTTTAGTCTTCTTGCACTTGGTGAGTCGTCGTTTGATGTTGATAGTCATGGCCTCGACCCAGTTGAAGATAGTCGGGTTCATGCACTCTGAGGCAAGAAGTAGTTGTGTCTTCGTGGCCTCATCTGGTGCTTGTGATCTTGCAACCCGCATCATAATATGTAGCACTACTCTTAGTGCCAGATCATGGACAGTTTGGATGTCCACTTTTCCACTCCCTGTTCCTTTTCGTGCCCCTAGGCACACCCTGTCAATTACCATTCCCATGCTTTCCCCGGAAGGATGGGTACCATTTAAGATAGGGATTGCACCTCTACATGAAAATATAGTGATGAAATACACATCAGAGACTTTGAGTTCAAGCTCTTGATCCTGAAGAAAAATATTTTCTTAATCTTCATCCCACATGCTGATCAAATATTGAAGCAATTCGGGCTGAGCCCCAAGACATGGTGTGAGGAAGAATTTTTTTGAGCCCACAATTTCTGACAGCGTTCATGCATTGTTCATTTTCCATGGCCTCTTCAGACTCCTCACTTTGTTCTCTCCCTTTCCACTCAATTACCATCTTTTTTGCTTGGTACCTGCATGCATTGTCCATATGAACATTGTAAGTCCCCTTGGGCATTAAACTTTGTAATCAAATGGTTGCATTTTCTTTAAATTAAGGCAGATTTAGGGTTGCACGGTTGGCACGAATTTTTTGCTAACAGTCGCACCACTGGGTGCGACCCCTATGTAAAAAAGGGCCGATTGGCGTGGGTCCGTGCCCAAAACCCACACCAACCGCGATGCCCTAGTTTTTACAAATTCCCCCCTAAGGGATTCAAAATGAAAATCAAAGGTAATAAAATTTAACTCAAAAGATGGAAAATGGTGTCAGCTCTTACTTGAAACCGATGGAATCCGGATTGGTTCACTGGATTGTTCACAATCATCGCCAGAAGATCACAAGTAAAACCGGTCACTGTTGCTCTGCAAAGAGGTAAAAGTGAAAAGTAAATAGTTTGTACGACTTATGGTCTTTTATAACTTTTCAAAATATTAAATTAGGTTTTAAAACATATTTGTCAATTATTTTATCATATTTTTCTTGAGAAATAATTTTTACACACGTATTTTTGTGCAACGACAGGTTTTCACATGGTCATGACGAAGAAACAAGTTGTATTTTATAATTTTTAGGACTCGGTGAAAACATGAAAAAGTCACTACTGGAGTCACCTTTCAGCTCTTTTCTGACTCTCTAAAACTAAAAACATTTCCAAGTCGCTTGTCGTTTTGAACTCATTAAATTGGCTATGAAACGATATCTACCCAGTATACGTTTACCCCTTTTTCGGGTTGGGATAGATTATTTACGAAAAAGGAATACCTTAGCTGATCGCGACTAAGAGGTTATTTCAGATATTGTTTTCTACCTTTTCGAATCTGAGAGACTATTTACGAAAAGGGACTGCTGGAGTTTTCTTTTCCGTTGTCCTTTCAAAGTCTCTAAATATGAAAAGATGTCAAGTTATCCCTTTGTTAGACTTGTTAAAACCTGATGACATCGGACTCCGTCGTCATGATGTTACTCGAGTTCCTCCTTCCTAGGGCTCGTAAAATGTACTAGGTTGGATTTGTCCGAAGGACAAACTTACATCGCAAGCACATGCTATCCTCTTCAATCTTATTTTCAAAAATAATTGGGGTATTCGCCAGAAATGGTGGGGGAAAATGGAACCACATTGTAGTCGTGTTGGCAATATGTCGCTCTTGAACATGGCACTTGTTTGCATTCGTGTCAGGTTGGGAACATCTCATCTCATTATTTTTTTGCCTCCATGGGTTTGGGTAATCTCTTTTGACCACTCATTTACTTTTTAGAAATATTGCTTCTGTGATCCATAAATTGTGATAAAAAATCTTTCGGTAAAAATCACATCCAAATAAATTTGGTCGACGTGTTTCGAACCAGCCAGTGTGGTTCATCATCAGGAGTTGATGAAAAATCTGATCAGGAAACCCAATTAAATAGATACGAAAGGCTCCAACTAGCCGTTGCAAAATAACGGCTAGTTTGACTAAATCTAGGTCAAAAAAATCCAAAAAATCAAAAAAATATATAATAATAAATTCTTAAATGATTAAAGTTTATAATTTTAATATTATTTAATTTTAATTTTAATTTTTAATTTTTATACAATAAGAATTATTCAATATATTCTAGAAGATTAAATAAATATTTACTATTATATATATATATATATATATATATATATATATATATATATATATATATATATATATATATATATATATATATATATATATATATATATAATTTATTTCTATTTTTAGAATAATAATTAAAATATTTATTTAGTTTTATTTTTATTTATTTTCATAATGGAATAAATGCTTAACAAATTTAAAAGGAAATTTAAAAATCTATTTTAATTAATTAAAAATAAAATAAATTAAAATAAAATAAAATAAAATAAAAATTAATAAACATTTATAAAAAGAATTTAATAAAACAAATATAAATAAATAAATAAATAAATAAATATAAAAATAAAAATAAAATAAAAAACAAAAAAACTAGGAAAGAAGAGCAGGAATCCAACACCTGCTAATCATCCACCCATCGTCCCTGTTGAGGTTAACTGGCCTCTTTTCGATTTCCAAGGCTTCTCTCAACTTGCGGTGGTGGAAATGGTCAATCTTCGCAATCACCTTAGCATCTTCAATACAAATGTGATGATTAGTCTTCTTGACATGCTCTGCTAGGGCCGAGGAGCGCGATCTATTATGCTTAAGGTCAGCGACATGCTCATGAATTATTTGATTAATAGACCAACCCGTTTCACCAATGTAAGGTGTCCCACAAGAGCACGGAATCAAGTAAACACCCTTACCATCCTTAGGGCAAATCGGGTCTTTAACCGATCTAAGTGAACTTTGAATGGTGCGGTGGGGTTTAAACATAGAGGAAACATTAAAATTATTTAGGATCCTGGCGATTTTATCCATAGTACCTTGGATAAATGGAAGGTGAACTCCAGATAACCGTTCGCACGGATATTTCTTACTTCTAGGACCCTTTTCAGCTTTTTGAAAAGCTTTAAGACAATGACTTATACTATAACCATTTTTATTAAATACTTTAAGGAGATGAGCCTTTTCACCTTCAAAGTGGTGTTCATCAGAGATTCTAAAGGCTCTGGTAGCTAGGGTGTTGAGAACCCCAAGCTTATGAGCAAGGAAATGGTGAGAACTAGCATGTAAAAACTGCTCATTGTGTGTCTTCTTTCTAAAAACTTGACCTCATCTGCTCTTTTCCACATCGCCATGACTTCAAATCCCTTGATGTAAAACACTGCCAAATCCAGTGTTGTGTCGCCGATATGTTCAAGAGAAGTTTGCCTCTAAAGTTGTCAACCTCCCTCTGATTCTCTGTTGGTCTTGATTCACAAACATCATATTCCTCTGCCTCGTGTCGATGATGTGGGAAATGTTATGGCCCACCTTCGATCGAGGTCACTTCCTGTCGACTCTAGCTCATCATCCAGGAAGTTGATCTAGAGACTCCCTTTAGGTACCTTGGAGCCTGCATGCCTCAATGGCAGGTTCTTCGCATTCGACGTAAGGTCCACATCATTGGCTTTCGATTGATTGATTCTGAGGGTGTTCGATGTCAGATGATTGTTCACATTCCGTGGATTGTACCTTTTGTACCTTGAGATCCATTGTCATTATTGGTGGTTTCTCTCGCGTCTGTTAACAACTTTCATCATTGGCTAGTAATTAGACAATTTTCTTGCATGTTCGACTTCAGATCACATATTCACATGCTCGAATTTTTACTTTGTTTGGGTCGAGATGGAGCGCAAGACCCTGGTTTTTTTTGGATGAAATCCAGGCTGTGGGTTCTTTGAGGGTTACTATGACTTATCACATGACTCATGTGATTGGATGGCTGCGACCATACCTGAGTCTATTTGTTGATCCCTACTGCTGGATGGCTGTGTCCATACCTCGGATCTCATTGTTTATGTACTCTATTATGGATGGTTGCGCCCATGCCACATGTCATGTATCAGATGTATCAGCTGTATTCATAATTGCAGGTTTTCTGACAACAGTGTTTGGGTTGAACGCGTTCTCCTAAAGAATTTCACCCCTCCCTCTCTCTCGGACCTCATGCTTTAGGGGGCATCTGTTACACAAAATTTTGTCACCGTCCCTGCAATCCATTGCCTCGCATATTGGAGGGTATTTCCCATGACTTGTGAGCAACATCATACTCTGCAAACACCTTCTTTTCATCCTTCTGCATAAGGACATCATTTCTCCTTTTGAAAATTTCTTCAGAAAGCCCATAAAAACCTATATTTTGGCATTGGCGTGGGTAGCCAGTTCACCCCTCATGCCAGTGTGGAGGATGTACACTAGACGTTGTGCCAGCTGGTGCTCTGTCTCTTTGTTGGGCCCACGCCATCCTTTTTGGGAATGTTTTTTAACAAATTAGAGGCAGAATTTTCCTTTAACCACCTCATGGATGAGTCACAGCAAGTGGTTAAACTTGATAAGCCACGGATCTCTTCCTTTAGGTCGTGGTTTTTTGGAACATTCTTTGAAGATATGACTCCCCTCCATGATTATAGGGATCCTAAACTCTCCCTCTTCCTCTATATAAATAGGCCTTCTCCCTTTACAAAAGCTAGCTGAACATATAGCCAAGAAGATGAACTTGGAGAAGAGATACTATAGCTAAGTAATCACTATCGAGAAGGTATAACCAAGGATAATTTTGTAGAGAGAGCCCCGTCCAAATTCCCGACGAGCCTTTGAGAGACGTGCTCCGTTGGAACCCTATTGGAGGAGACCGTAACGTCGAAGCTTGGTTGTACTCTTCCTTCCTTTCATTAATATACTCGATTATGGTATTGGTTCCATCATTGTGTTGTGTTTATTGAGGCAATTGATTTAGTCTTATTTGACTGACTGACAGTTACGGATGTGAAATAGTATGTTGTATATCTTCTTTGTTTCTTGTGTATGTGCAGGTATCTGAACGTGAGAACGAGTGGATCGTGATTTGTCGAACTAGGAGTGAGAGGTAGCCACTCTTTCGACGACAACAACAGCGCAGGATATACGGTAAGTTATCTATCGAATCTCCGTCCATTCGTTAACTAGGAATTGATGTCACAGCGTGTCTTTTTTATGGCTAGACCCACTCTAGGGCTAGTGGGATTGCCTCTGTCCATAGAGGGGATTTACCTCACCAACAGTTAGTCTAGTGTAGAGTTAGGTAAAGTGTGTTTCTTTACTATGTACATTTTTAACTTATAATCCGATGGTCATGATTTGTAGTGATTCAACGGTTCACTCTATCCTCGGTATTAACCACACTTGATCCATGGCTTAACACGCGATTGGTCCATGATCTCTATTTGAAGAGCATGGAGGGTCATTTTTCCGGTAAGCATTTATGAGAGAAACATATGTAACCTTTCTTTTATATTAATAAATTTCCTGAAGTGGTCATGTTGGCTCAGGCCGTGGATTGTTTCCCTCTTCAAGGGTTTTAACCACGTGATAATACTGGTGTATTGATTTGTGATCTGTTTGTGAGCGGTGACCTTTGGTTTTGATCTACGAAACTTACCCTGTAAATTAATACAGGAAAAATTAATAATATTGGGATTTGTGTGAAGAATCTTTACAAACTTGATGTAGATGGCTGCACAACATTGATGGGTAAAGAAGACAGAGTGGTGAGCGGAGATTAGAGTGAGTTATGGCACATGATATTAGGCCATCTACACCATGGTGCTTTGAAGGTCATGCAACAAATTTCTACGGGGCTTCCAAAGGGTACTCTTGCGCAGAATGACATATGCAAGGGATGTACCATGGGGAAGTATGCAAAAGCCACTTTTCACGAGAAGGAGAATCAAGCAATGGAAATACTTGAGAGAGATCACTCAGATGTGTGTGGACCATTCTCTACAACTTCTACATCAAAGCACAGGTATTATGTGATTTTTGTTGATTATTTTTCTAGAAAGTGTTGGATATACTTCATGCAGAAGAAAAATCAGACGTTCTAAAAATTTTTTGAGTTCAAAGCCCTGGTTGAGAAAGATACATGGAAGCATGTGAAGGCTCTAAGGAGCAACAATGGTGGTGAGTACATCTCCAATAAATTCAAGAACTTTTGCAGCAAATAAGGAATTCAGAGAGAGTTGATTGCACCTCATAACCCACAACAGAATGGGGTTGAAAAAAAAATAACAGAACAATTGTGGGTGTGGCATGAGTGATGTTACATGATCAGGGCCTACCATTGCATCTATGGGTAGAGGCATGCAACACAACGATATTTTTGCAGAACCGTAGTCCTCATTGGATACTTGGCATGAGTACACCAGAGGAGGATTTTTCTGGTAAGAAACCTGATGTTTCATATTTTAAAATTTTTGGCTCGTCTGTCTATTTCCATGCGACCAAAGTTTCCAGAAAGAAGCTAGAACCAACAACTGAGATTGGGATATTTGTGGGGTACACTGATACTCCCCACAACTATCGGGTGTATTTGCCGAACAACAGGATGATTGTTGTTAGACGAGATGTAGAATTTCATGAGGATAAATCCATGTGATTGTCCCTTGAGAGGGAGCTTGATTTGCATGCAGATGAGGAACTCTTGGTTCCAAAGGATGAACCTCAAGATGTGGAGCAGCCACATGCGGAGGATCATGGAGTGGAAGAAACCACTCATGTAGAGCCATCCACCAGACATTGTAGGAGACACACCAAAGCTGACAGATTGAGACTTGATGTGGCAAAAGATGTAGGAGTACCTACATCACTATGCATACAGAGATAGTCTCCAGGTAGGTTTACTAGATACATGGATATTATGAGTGCTCACCAAGGACATATGATACGCAGTTAACCAGCTTAATCAAGCTATGGTTAAGCCAACCAAGCTCTTTTGGAAGGAGTGCAAGCATGTATTGAGATATCTCAGGGGCACTACAGAGTATGGATTATGGTACATACGGACAGATGGAGTGAAGCTTCAAGGCTTCACTGGTGCAGATTGGGCAGGCAGTCCATCAGACAGAAAGAGCACATCAGGAGGGATCTTTAGCATATGATCAACAAAGGTTTCTTGGTACAGTAGGAAGCAGAGATCAATTTCACTCAATTCATCCAAGGCAAAGTACATGGAAGCCAATCAAGCTACTTATGAGGCCATCTGGAAAAGGAAGATACTTGTTGGTTTGTTTGGTCATCGGATGGATCCAATGGTGATACATTGTGATAAAAATAGTTGCATAAAACTCTTGGTTAATCTGGTATTCCATGACAGGTCCAAGCACATAGACATCTAGTACCACCATCTCAAAGATTGTGTTCAGAGATGCATTATGTTACTTCAGTACATTCCCACGGAGGATCAAGATGCCGATATTATGACGAAGGCAATCGCTAAGAGAAAATTCGAATACCACAGAGGCAGGATCAAGGTAGCTTATAGTCCCTTTCTTGTTGAGAGGGAGTGTTGAAAAGTCAACAAGAAATGTGTGTCTAATTTAATTTTCCCTTAATTAAATTGGACAATAAATTGTAATCTTATCTCATAATCACTTGTAATAGTTAACTGAGTGTGATAAACTCAGTTAGCTCATGGAATTCAAGTTGAGGGTGGTTTGTGAGGCATTTAGAGTGATTCTATGTGTTTTAGAGTCCAAGTTTCAGTTAGTGTATTAGTTTAATGCATGAGAAATCAATTAACTCAATTAATTGAGTTAAAATCAGTTTAACTAGTTGTAACTCATTGTTGGACTAGTGAGAGGTCAAGTGAATTAAATCATATTTAATTCACATGCAGTGATATGTCAAGTAACTGATGATTTACTATTAATAGTGGCATCCATGTCAGTTCCGATTGTTGTGAAACCATCTCCAAAAATAGAAGAAAAGAGATATCAACGCCTTAGAAATAAGCCACTTCGAGGGGGAAACCTCCAATACATTACATGAATGAAAAATTCTTGGATGATACAAATTACAAAACATCCTTTCTATATATAGGATTCTATGGGGCCACAATGTAATCCTAGCCAACCTAACAATAATAATTTAAGGGCACAATAATAATAATATGGGAGTTACAGGGGTACAATAATAACAATAAGGGGGTTACACTAACAATAATAAGGGACTATACTAGTAATATAGGGACCTAACATGCCCCTCTCCTTCAAAAAGTGTTGTCCTCAACGCTTGAGTAGCTTTGGGTGCTTCTGTATAAAATTCTCATCCTCCCATGTAGAATCTTCTGTGGGTAAGTTCTTCCACTTAATGAGATACTATGAAATTGATTTATTTTGTAGCTTTTGATTTCTTGTTTTTGTGACCGCTTCAGGTTCCAATATGATTTTTCCTTCCTCATCAAGTTCGGGAAATATTGTTTGAACTGGAAGATTTTCACCTATAACCTTCTTTAAGCATGAAACTTGGAAAATTGGATGCACTCATGAAGAAGCAGAAAGCTCCAATTTGTATGCCATAGTACCAATCTTTTGCAACACCTTGTAAGGACCATAATACTTTGGTGATAATTTATTATCCTTCTTAGCTTGCTTGAGGGACATTTGTTTGTATGGTTGTAGCTGTAAAAATACCGAATCTCCTACATCAAAACTTCTCTCGATGTGATGTTGATCTGCCTGTTGTTTCATTTGATTTCGTGCCAAATTCAGCTTATCCTTTAAGAGTTGGAGAACTTCTTGTTGATGCTCGATGTGATATTCCACTGCCTGAACCTTCGAATTTTCTCTTAAATATGATGTGATGGACAGTGGATGATATCCATAAAGTGCCATAAATGGGGTCACTTTTGTTGCAGTATGGAAGGAAGTGTCATACCACCATTCAGCGAGAGGTAACCACTTGATCCATTGTGTTTGTTTATCAGATACAAAACATCGAAGATATCCTTCCAAACATTTATTTACTATCTCAGTTTGACCATCGGATTAAGGATGATAAGATGAGCTATGAGCTAATTGAGTACCCAAACAAGAAAATAACTCCTTCCAAAAATTTCCAGTAAAAATGGGATCTCTGTCGCTCACAATAACCTTTGGGTTTCCATGTAGCTTTTGAATTGTTTCCATAAATGTAGTGGGAACTGTACTAGCTTTAAATGGATGAGATAATGCACAAAAGTGTGCATACTTGGTAATTCTATCAACTACCACCGTGATGACACTCTTTTCTTCAGACTTAGGTAAACCTGTGATAAAATCCATTGAAATCTCCTCCCAATGTTGGCTTGGAATGGATAAAGGTTGTAGAATACCCGGGGTCTTAATTGTCTCAAATTTATTCTGCTAGAAAACCAAACATTCTGCCACAAACTTTTGAATATTAGATTTAAGGCCACCCCAAAAAAAATTCTTTCTTCACCCTGTGGTAAGTTTTTAAAAATCCCGAGTGTCCTCCTAAAGGAGAAGTGTGCAATTCCAAAAGAATCTTTTGTTTTAGTTGGGAATTCTTACAAAGATATAAGCAATCTTTATACCATAAGGAATCATTTTCCAAACTAAATGTATCAGATGTACTAGGATCTTGCTACAACTTTTGAATGAGTGTCCACACTTCTTCGTCCTTCTTCCATTCATCCCTTGCTTCGGTTATCCAATCTGGTTGGATAATAGAAATGGCATAAACAAATGCTTCCACCTCTTCATTCTTTCTTGAGAGTGCATCTTTGTGACCCATTTTTGCTGCTCTTCTGAAGATAGTCTTTGTTCCAAAAAGTGTTTAAGACTATCATGATTAGTTTTTACCTTGAAGTGTTTTTCCATTAGGTAAGGTCGCCATTTCTTTAGTGCATGCAGTATTGCTAACATTTCTTTCTCATAAATAGCTTTCTGTAAATACTTTCCTTTGATTGGACGATTTTCAAAAGCAATGGGTCTTCCTTATTGCATTAAAATAGCACCAATTCCATTTCCTGAGGCATCACATTCCACAATAAAGGTTTTTGTGAAGTCTAGCATAGCTAAGAATGGTGCTAGGCACATTGCCTCTTTAATATGTTCAAAGGTCTTAGTTGCCTCAGGAGTCCATGAAAATGCATCTTTCTTCAATAATGTTGTTAGAGGTGCTGATATTCTCTCATAATTTTTAACAAACTTGCGATAATACCCTGTTAACCCAAGAAATCCTCGCAACTGCTTTATGGTTGTGGGGACTTTCCATTCCTTAATGCCTTTAATTTTTTTAGGGTCTACCTTAACACCCTCGTGAGATACAATATGACCCAGATATTCCACCTCTTGTACTCCAAAGAAACATTTGGATGTTTTTGCATATAATTGTTTCTCCTACAATAGTTTGAGCACACTGTCAACATGTTGAACATGATCCTTCCAAGACCTGCTGTAGATTAGTATATCATCAAAAAATACTAGCACAAATTTTCTAAGGAAGGGTTTGAAAATGGAATTCATCAACCCTTGAAATGTAGAAGGTGCATTGGTAAGGCCAAAAGGCATGACCAAAAATTCATAATGACCCTCATGAGTTAGAAATGTTGTTTTTGGAATATCTTCAGTTTTCATTCTAATTTGATGATATCCTGAACGAAGATCCAACTTGGTAAAATAAATTGCTCCATGTAATTCATCCAATAATTCATCAATCACAGGAATGGGAAATTTATCTTTAATGATGAGCTTATTGAGCTCCCTATAATCCGGGCACATTCGCCATGATCCATCCTTCTTGTGTACCAATACTACAGGAGCAGAGAAAGAACTTTGACTAGGTTGAATTATACCCGCCTCTAACATTTCTGCAATCATACGTTCAATTTCGCTCTTTTGGAAGTAAGGATATCTATAAGGCCTGATGTTTGGAGGAACACTTCCAGGAATCAAATGAATAGCATGATCATGATCACGAATAGGTGGGAGTCCTTTGGGAGTTTCAAACACCTTGGAATTATTGTCCAAGACTTTTTGGAGATCTGCAGAAATAGAAGATTTTGATGTTGGAACTTCTAGTGAGCATAATTGTGCAATTACGCCTCGTTTTTCTTTCTTTAGAAGCTTTGTCATGAAATTAGAGCTTACTATTTTTCTTAGCTTCCCTACAATACCCTATAATTAAAATTCCTTACCTTCTAAAATAAAATTTCAAGAAAAGTTCTTGAAAATTAAAATCTATCGTCCCCAAAGATTGTAACCATTGTACTCCTAGTACCACATCAGCACCTCCCATAGGAATCGAAAGCATTGGACTATTCAATACATATTCCCCCATGGTTAGCTTGATATTATGGCATTTTCTAGAGCAATTTATAGTTCCTCCATTTGCAACCATCACTTGACATTCTGGTGCTGGGTATAGGAAACAATTCAATTCCTTGGCTACCTTACAATAAATAAAATTATGGGTGCTATCTGAATCAATCAACACTATTACCTTTTTCTTCTTGATATGTCCTTCTATCTTGAGAGTTTGAGGAGTGGTAATTCCTGCCAATGCATTACACGATATGGTCAGACTCATTTCTTCCTCTTCTAGGGTTGGTTCGTGGTGTATACCCTCTTCTTTTGAAGATTCTTGTTCATTTTCTTCTTCCTCTTCACAATCTATGTAAAATAATTTCTTCTCATCACACTTATGACCTTTAGTGTATTTGCTATCACAACTGTAGCAAAGCCCTTTTTCTCTTTTTTCTTTCAATTGTTGTGGTGTCAACCTTGTAGGTTGTTGAAATCTAGGAGTAGCAACACTTCCCTCTTTATAGAAGTGAGTGGTAGGCTTCCTTGTCGCCATAATTTTACATTTAATTTTTCTTGCCAACCTGAATGCCTTCTCCAATGAATCAGGTTCCAAAACACGAACTTCATGTTGGATGTTATCCTTTAAAGTACCTATAAAGTGATCAATCTTGTGTTCCTCTAAAATATCAGTTACCCCTATATTCAATTTTTGGAAGTCCTCAATGTGCTCCCCCACTGAACACTTTTGTTTGAGATTTATCAATTGGCTAAAGAAGGTGTTGCTCTTTGTATCCTCATAATGTGCTATCATTTCCTCCGTAAAAATTGACCAAGTGACAATTTTTTTACGGGAGCAAAGCCATCGATGCCATACAAATGTATTTTTTAAATTTAAAGAAGTTGCAATCTTTGGCCAGTTTTGTGTGTTTTTCACGTTATTGAGATCAAAATATTGCTCCATCTGTAGTATCCATGTTACAAGATCATTTCCATCAAATTTCCTCATATCCATTTTTGGAATATGGTGGTTCTTCCTTCCAACATTAGAGTTTATGAAATCATGATTAACATTTATTTTTTTCTCATCATGAGTTTCCTCTACTATATTTTCACCATTAGGAAAAATTTCTTGTATCAATCTTTGTCAAACCTTCCATGTCTGCTTTTAGTTCATTCTTCATGTTTTCCATTTTTTCATCGATCTTAGCTTCCATGTCATCCATATTAGATTCCATGCCAGCTTCCATGCCATCCATACAATTCTTTAAATCATCCATCTTAGATTCAATGCCTTTCTTCATACCATCCATCTTAGTTTCCACACCTTTCTTCAAAACTTCCATGTCATTTTTTGTTGCTCTTTGCGAGAGCGAAATTTGTTGCACTTGCTCTTGTAATTTTGATATGTCATGTTTCCATTCTTCATCTTCATGATTCATAGTAGAGCCTTCTAAAGGCTTAATGGGTGTTGAATTCTTTTTAGGGGCCATTTTATAATCCAATATTGATATCTATTCTACAATATTCCCTTGGAATCAATTCAAATTGATTCTTAAAACAAGACTTATGCAATTCGGAAAAAAATACACACCTTTTACTTGCTTTGCAAGAGCTCGATATTGAAATTAAATTATCTCTATAACTGTGGACCATCAATATCTGAAATTTGGCCCTGTAGTAGCCCTAAGAAGCTTCTTTCAAATGCCACAGGTCTGATCTGATTTGGATTCTTCAAGGCAAATTTATGTCTAATCTCCCACAATAACCTAATTATGGACTAGATCAGTAGAGTGAACTTGTATGACTTTCCACATGTTACAGTTTGCTCCTTTGGCTATGAAATTGATAGACAGAAAACAAAAGTTTGTGTACTTGTGGTCACTTTTTACGGCATTCCAATCCGATGATCAGAAATAGAGTTATGAAGATTTTCCCATGATCACCTCTTTGAGATGAAATTCAGAAGCATGAAAAAGTCCTAACTTCCACAAATCATATCTCCGCCAATATTACGAACCAAGATCTGAAATTTTACAATGATGTTCCTCGGGATTTCGACTTCACACTCTAAAAATTTCAGCTTCTGAACCTTCGTAGAGACAAAGTTATAACGAAAATTCCACGATGACCTGTTTAGGTTAAATTCAGGAGCCTACAAAATGACCTACCTTCCATAGATCATATCTCAAAAAATATTGCGAACCAGGCTCTAAAATTTTGCGACGATGTTCCTCCAGATTTTCGCTTCATACTCTAAAAATTTCAGCTTCTGAACCTTCGTAGAAAAAAATTTATAGTGAAAATGCCACAATCACCTGTTTGGAGCAGCAAAACCCTAGAATCCCAAAGCTCTGATGCCAAATGTTGTGAAACCAGCTCCAAAAATAGAAGAAAAGATATATCAACGCCTTATAAATAAGCCACTTTGAGGGGGAAACCTCCAATACATTACATGAATGAACAATTCTTGGATGATACAAATTACAAAACCTCCTTTTTATATATAGGAGTCCATGGGGCCACAATGTAATCCTAGCCGACTTAACAATAATAACTTAAGGGCACAATAATAATAATATGGGGGTTACAGGGGTACAATAATAATAATAAGGGGGTTACACTAACAATAATAAGGGACTATACTAGTAATATAGGGACCTAACACTGATGAAGACTCGGTTGATACAGAGGTTAAAGGGATGTTAACTATCAATTTTATTATTAGAAAACTGCTCGCATGCCGTAATACACCCATAGGATTGCCCATGAGCATTGCACAGTTTTGGAAGGCTGAAATTTTGAAATAATAGGTATTTAATTCTACATGAATTGCACAAGCAAGGCAGGCTAATCAGAGGCAGGAAATTGGCTAAGTGTTGTTCGATTTTGTCTGGATCAATATGAGACAGTTAGCAGAGTGCGACAGACTCTTGTGAGAAGAGTGCATTGTAATTGTTTCGTGATTCCTTGGTTGAATATAAAATAGAATATAGAGGGGTTTTGAGCAGAAAGTTTTCCCTAGGAAAAATATCTATGTTGTGGATTGATTTTCTTCGTTCTTTTACTTGGTGTGATTGTGCGATCGTGTTTATTTTCTGCAATTAATTTGTGGAATAATTTAGTATATTTCTTTAGCATATTTCATGGTCGGATTGAATCCATTGGTATACCTATTATTTGTATAATTTCTACAAAGTGATCCAGTGAAAAAGGTACTTATTAGACCGAACATATTAGCGGACGTGGAACATGAAATGCAGATTATAAGGAAGAATCTAAAGGCAACATGGGATAGGCATAAGAGTTATGTAGACTGACACAGGGCATTTAAGGAGTTTCAAGGTGTGGAGCATGCTTATTTACACATCAAGCCCAATAAGAGCTCCTTGAGGATTGAATCATGTGCAAAGTTGGAACCATGCTATTGCGGGCCTTTTGAGACCCTTGAGAGGATTGGACCAGTGGCCTATCGAATTTCACTTCCTCGAACAGTGAAAGTACATGATGTTTTTCATGTTTCATTGCTTAAAATATATATAAAGGATGTTGATCATGTTATTAATTGGTATGTATTGCAGGTGTAGCAATAATGAGAATTCCAGCCAAACCCTCATTGTATATTGCAGTAGCAACAATTCATGCTCCAGAACAGAGCCATCAAGCAAGTTAAAGTGCAGTGGAAACACTTTGGGCATGAAGAAGCTACAGGGGAGATTGCAGATCAGATGTGGGATATGTATCATTCATTGTTTGTTGGTTGAGGGAAAGCATTTTTGGTATTTGTACATATTTATGCATGTTTTATATTGTAATTATCACCATGAGCTAAGTTATAAAGCTCCAATAGCGGTATGGTTGTTATATTGTCATGTTGTCATAATGGATTTTTCTTTTGAGAAGGTTATTCATTGTAAATACTACATCGTTCTAAGTTATAAATCTCCATGTATAGTATGTTTTATTTTCAATGATTTTTTTGAGGTATAGGTGTGGTTTAACAGTGAGGACGGTGATCCCTAAGGGGGGGCGGGGGGTTTCGGTAATAGACTCGGGCTAAAAGTTCATGTAATAAAAGTTAATAGAGGAAAAACTAAGACCATAGTTAAAAGACACTTATTCCAAGCTGAGTGTTGGGAATGATATCCTAGTGGGCATCACTTGATGTGTTTATGGGTAAGGGGAATTTGGAAAAGGAAATGGCTAAGGCTTTGAAAAGGAAATAAGTATTTTTGACACATTTATCTATGAAAATAAAGGAAATTAGGAGAAAAGGAAGTCAAAAGGTCACAGGTTGCATGTAAGGAGGGAAATAATGGAAAATGAAGAAAATAGAGGCCTAATTGATAAAAAGGCTTATGAGGATCAGTTCATAGCTTTTTGTCTGTTCATTTTGGAGCTCTCTCTCTATTCCATCTCTCTCTCGCACTCTTGGATACTTAGAGTTTTCTTGGACCATTCTAGCATTGGATCAAGAAAAGCAAAGGAAGGACAAAGGAAAAGCAAATATCAATAAAGAAAATGTTGGAACATGCAAGATTCAATAGGAATACTTGTAGGTAACACATCAAATGTATGATTTCCTAGACAGTTTTGACATGCATTGTATGTGCATGTTAGTATTTGGTTATTTTGTTGTCGGTCAAAGGGTTTTGTCGGGTTCTGACAGTGGTTTTCAGCCTTGCATTTCCATTTCTAGATATCCATGGTGTGATGGGATTTTCCTTGATTTTAATATTTGGAATTTCCATAACGTTTCGCAATCTGGGGCAGAGGTGGTCTCAGGAACATTCCCAAAGGCATAGGAATTCCTTGAATGGTAATGGTGGGATACACAATAAATACTAAGGGTGGAGTCTTGGTTAGGGCCTAGTGATCCAATGTGGATTGCAGCAAATCCTAGAGACTGGGAGATGGAATATCCCTCAATGATGGTGAAATAATCTGAAGGAATTCCAAGCTCGGTTTGTTTTTGTGATCTCAAAGCTAGTTTAAGTGAGATCACGATATGGTGACGGTGGAGGTGGTTTAACCTCTAGATTCCCTTGATTATTTTGGATTGGCTTATCCCATGAGATCGCATATTCATTCTTGGAGTATGGCACAACAGTGACTGGATGAAAGAAAGACTTGGTTTAGCCATGTCTATGGTCAGGTGGTACCTGGAATTTTTGGACTTGGTTGGCCCTTGCATATGTTTAATGAAAGCTAAGTTATCTTGATTTTGATTGGTAAATGTACTTGTTATTATGTGGCTTTAATGGTTTTTATCGTATGGTTATTTATATGTTTATATGCTGGTTATAAGCATGTATATATGACTGGTCTTAGTCACGGTTCTTTTCATGTTTTTACTTATAACTGAAAGAATAATGGATGCAAGAAATAATTGATGTTTAGGAAACTGATGGAAGAGGGTGGTGATCCTTCTTGTTAAGTATCATATGAGTTTTTAGTCCTTTATTCTTAGACTTTCATTAATGACTTGTAGTTTTCATATCTACCAAGTGTTTGATGGAATGTTTGTCCTGGTTGGGGATGGTCAGGCATAGTATTGGTTTTATTTTTTGGTTTATAATCATTGTTGCCATGTATTTTATGAGTTATGGAAGTTACATGGATATTTTGGCAGAGGCTTGGCCCCAACCCTTAAAAAGTGGCTTAAATTCCGTAGTTGCTGGCATAACACTAGGAAAAAAACGCCATAGTCGCACTGAAGCAGGCCTATGGGAGCGGATGGGGGTTTCTAGTCACATGGAGGGATTAGAAAGGGAGAGAATGGGGCTCTAGCTCATGGAAAAGTAAGTTGGATTAGGGGATGGACACCTCGAAGGGTTGGGCCACTCTTGGAGGGTCCTGAGGCGCCTGAGGGAAGTCAATAAGGTTTTTCTTGTCGACTACATTTCCTTAAGGTCACCTAGGAGGTTGAATATTTTCATAACAACCCCTCATCTGATTTTTACCCCGGGTAAGCTCTTGAGAGTGGGTAGAGGTGATGGGAGAGGTTTGTTACAACAAGCCTCTAGCATTTCTACAACCATACGTTCAATTTCACTCTTTTGGGCATAAAAATATCTGGAAGGTATGATGTTTATTGGAGAAATTCATAGAATAAAATGAATATAATGATCATGATCACAAATTTGTGGGAGGCCTTTGGAAGTCTCAAATACCTTGGAATGATTGTTTAAGAATTTTTGGAGATTTGGAGAAATAGATGATTTTGATGTTTGAACCTCTAGGGAGCATAATTGCACAATTACGCCCTATTTTTATTTCTTCTGAAGTTTTTTCATGCCATTAGAGCTGATTATATTTCTTGGTTTCCCTCTGATACCCCTTATTTTAACTTCCTCTCCTTCCCAAAAAAAAATTCAAGAAAAGTTCTTGAAAATTAAAAGCTATTGTCCCCAAATATTGTAACCATTGGACTCCTAGTATAACATCAACACCACCCATTGGAATGGAAAGCATTGGACTATGCAATACATATTCCCCCATGGTTAACCTCATATTATGGAACTTTCCATAGTAATTTAAAGTTCCTCCATTTACAACCATCACTTGACATTAAAGTGCTCAATATAGGAATCAATTCAATTCCTTGGCTATCTTACAATGAATAAAATTATGATTACTACCTGAATCAATCAGTAATATTACCTTTTTCACATTCGTATATCCTTCTATATTGAAAATTTGAGGAATGGTAATTCTTGCTAATGCATTCCACGATATGGTCGAATTAATTTCCTCTTTCTCACGGGTTGGTTCTGGGTGTATATCTTCCTCTTTTGATATTTTGTGTTCCTTTTCTTCCTCCTATTCACAATATATGTAGAACAATTTATTCTGAGCATACTTATGAACTTTAACGTATTTTATATCACAACTATAACAAAGCCCTTTTGCTCTTTTTCCCTCCAATTTTTGTGGCATAAACCTTGTAGGTTGTGGAAGGATAGGAGCATTAACACTTCCATCTTTATAGTTGTGAGTGGTAGACTTCCTTTTTGCCATAATTTTTCTTTCAATTTTTCTTGCCTCTGTGAATGCCTTCTCTAATGAATCAAGTACCCAAAGGCGAACCTCATGTTGGATGTTATCCTTCAATGTCCCTATGAAGACATCAATCCTATGCTCCTATGGAATATTTATTACCCTCATATTCAATTTTTTGAAGTCCTCATAGTGCCTCGCCATTGAACCCTTTTGTTTGAGAATTATCAATTGGATAAATAAGGTGTTTCTCTTTGTATCCTCATAATGTGATATCATTTCCTCCGTAAAAAATGAGTAAGTGATAAGTGGTTTACGTGAAAAAAAACCATTGATACCATACAAACTGATTGGTTTCTAAATATAAAGCTGCAATGTGTACCTTTTGTGTGTGTTGCACAACATGGAGATAAAAATATTTCTCCATCTGCAGTATCCATCTTGTTGGATCCTTTCCATCAAAATTCCTCATAATGATATTTGGAATGTGGTGGCTCTTAAACCCAATTTTGGAGTTTCTAAAATCATATTTCATATTATTTTGTTCCTAATCCTCATTTTCATGGAGTACCTTGTCACCACTATGAAGCATTTCGTGTAGAAACTTTGTCAAACCTTCCTTCAAACCTTCTATTTATGTTTTAAAGCTGTTAGGGTCCTATAATAATAGGATTCATAATTTTTGAATTGACTTTGATAGTATTGTAATATGTACATACTTACTTTATGCAAATTGTTTTCCCATATAATTAAAAAAAAAATTTGAAAAGAGGGTAAAAGTCCTAAAATAAAAATCAAAGGACTTGAAAAGAAAAAATCAAAAAAGAAGAAGAAAAGAACCCAAAAAAAAAGAGATAAGAATAAGACATGAAAGTGATGCAAGTCAAAATGCCACTACTAGTTACTTCTCACTGAAAATAAATGATTATGTGCAGCTTGTTCAAAATTCCATAATCCATGATGAGTTAAATAGTTTAATCTTAAGTTTTTGATGCTTTGAATTTTATGTTTATAGATAGAGAATAAAGATTTTGTTAAACAGTTTAAACTTGACAAATCAGTAGTTAGGTAGAGTATAAATGAAGAGATCAACAGTTTAATCTAAGCTCTCGGATGAAATAAGGTTAGAATTAGATAGTTTCCTATTTTAAAAAGAAAAATGGATGAGGGTTTGCAAGCTTAAGTGCACCCATACAAATAAAGGAAAATATGGTAGAATAAATGTTGGGTATGTAGAAAGTAGTTTTACCAGGAATGGATAAAAATCATCTGGAAAATTACTAATTCCCTCCCCATAATGTGCTCCAGTACTAAAAAATCTTCAGTTATAAAGGCTCACAACATTTCTCTGACTTTTGGTGGGACTGGACCCACGGCTTAATGAATGATTGGTACTAAGACATTGGAATCCACTTCATAAGACCATTGCCCTTCATAAAAGCCCTTTTCCCCTTAATAGCATTCATTTTACCCTAATAAACCCCCTTTTCCTAAGTCACAACACCTTTTTTAATTAGGAAAAGTAAAACCCCCTTGATTAATTTCCTTTTTCTTATAAAATCCTAAAAAACCCATAAAATGCTATTTATCCTAAGGATTAAGTGTTAAATGATTATGTTGGACCACCACTATGAAAATCCTGCCTAATGACTTAAAATGACACTTTACTTAGTGTATTTACTATTCCCAAGTCCATTTCATATTAACACTTAACTTATATATTAACTCCTTTATTAAAACCTTCCATCCCGTATTATATTAATTCAGGTTTATTAAATAAATCCCAGCCCACATTTAAATATTTATCCTATGGTTTAATTTCCCCGTGTGATATATTCCTGCTCCCCCATAGGTTTAAAGCATACTTTTTATATTAATCTGCCCAAGATTCACATTACACCTCTATGTATTACATTTGTTGCACAATACATTCAAAATACACCACCCGCCTGTCCCTGTTAACATTGAAACTTTATGTTCAAACTTTGGTTTAAACGCATAAAGTTAAAACCCATCGCATATAAAAATTCCCCGGCCCCAAGACTAATACCCAGAAACTAAGTCGAGCAATCCTGACCGTTCACATCTCCATGATAGATCCAATGGGCTATAATCCACATCACAAATTCAATGGCGCAATTGGTAAACAAATTCGGATTTGCGATATGAGTGGTTTTGACCTTCCCTCTCTCCTCCACGCATCCATTTTATATTGGATTGCATCCATCTGAGTAATACCATTTACTGCCCTCCGACGGTGCGATAACCACTCAACGGTAAATAACTTCCCCGCAGGTAAACCGCATTCAAAGTGATTTGGCTGTTATTAAATGCAGACACTGTTTCAATCAAATTTCGTATAAAACACTAGCATATACGCATTACAAGACTTTTATTGTGTTTTCTATTCATAAACTATTTCTGACTGATAAAAAGATGTTGTTGCCATGTTTTCATGCAAAAATAACAGAAATTCAGTCAAATTCACTGTTGCAAACTGCTCAAAGCCTCTAGTTTGTGTTTAAAAGACCTCAACAAGCTTTTGAAAACTTCCAGACTCCCAAAAAACCCTTATTTCGAGTCAAATTCATAAATTTACAGGTATTTTTTAAGAAAAATACCCATCCATCATCTAAAAAGAAGCATACTTGTGAATTTAAGCCTTCTTGAAGCCTGTTTACCTGAGGAAAAGCCTTATTGCCTCCAAAAATTCATATTTTGCTGCAAACCCCAAGAAATTCACATTTCCTAAAGACTGTAATCTGTTTTTAAGCAAATTGAAGATAATTTATCCATTTTCAGACCTTTATAAGACTTATGAGTGATTCAAAGCCTTTTTATAGTGCTAAAAAACCCTTTGTGCATGAATTTGACTGTTTTAAGGTTGTTTCGTCAATGAACAGTGTAGTAAACCCTTGTTAGCCTTTCCTCAAGTCTGTTTAAGGTTAAGAAATTGATTTTAGAGCAAAAGTGACTGTCTGAAGCAGAGAAACCCAAATTTCACTTGTTGTAGTCCAAAAGAAGCCTCTGTTATACTAAAAAGACCTTCTGCAAACAGTCTAATCTATGTTAAAAACCTAAAAAATAGAGTTTTAAAGATCCAAGACGGTTAAATTGTTAAAAGAAAAACCTACCAATGGCCTCTAAAAACACAAATGTCATCAATCCACTACAACCTCATGTTGTAGATGTTGAACACACCCCATTGGCTGATGTAGACTATAAAATCACTGATCCAGTAACTGAATATAACCTTCTTGAGCTACACTACTGGAGCCAAGAGAAATATTTGGATCAAGTAGATGAAGTACTTTTTTGGGAGTCTAATTTTCCCAAATATGTAGTTCCCCACACACATCAATGCCTTGAGGTCATCAGATTGTGTCAAATTCACTATTCCCCAAATCAAAGAGAAATTGTCAATACTGAGAAAGAAATATTATTTACTATCATTACTGAATCCATAAACCAAATGCTTCATCTGCAACATGAACCTAATGTTGTCCCTTTGTCCATTGAGGTTCTGAAAAAGTCCTATTTGGATTTAGACTTTGCTAAAATATTTTAGATCTTTCAAACATTCATGCCCTATTATGTTGAAATCCCCAAGCTTAACCCTCCATATTCATCCTCCAAATTCCCAGAAGGATCAAGACATATTATATCAATGTTGTCTTTTTGTTATAGCATCATTTTTCACCCTCAGGTGATTCATGATTGTCTTTATGGCTTTCGGCACCCATTCCTATAGACTTGAACAAAATTCACTAAAAACAGTGTTAAAATTCCCATATGCGGTTATGCCCAGACTTTTCCGCGTGTATACGCGAGCCACATGTACTTTTCCGCGTATGCCATTAAAATCATTAAAAAATATATAAAAATTCCCTATTTTTGGGCTGGGTTGATGGTTACTCCAGTAGTTCAACCACCCCAGCACGTGGCCAACTGTTTCCAACTGATTGAAACTACTTTGAGGGAGTATAAAAGCCCCTCATGTGCATGGCCTAAGAGAGAGAGAAATTTTATAGACATTATACTCTGTTGGAATCCCAATTCAAGTCTGATTCCCCGTGCCTCCTGCACTTTCCCAGATTTATACAGGAAACCCTTGTTTCCTGGAGATGTTCATCCGTTTATATGCCATCTCGAGTGCACAAGTCTTGAAAGTATCTTAGTGAGGCAAGGGCGGGACGGATCCGGACGACGGTCTGCTCGAAGATCATGGAAGGATTCAAGTGATCTCTCCACTCTTTGCTTCTGTACATGCTGTTCGTAATAATGAAGAACCATCTTGTTCCTAAACTTCTGTGTTAGTATCTATTTGTATATGTGAAAAGATTGATTATTAAGCATTTATTATCGTTTATATCATATTTCACATGGATTACACTAACGTTTAGGAGAAATATATGCTGTACAACTAGGTTTCCGTGCATGTTCTTTCTTGTTTTCCAGGTTGAAGGAGGAAGAAGGGTTGCTGGGGGTTTGGACCCCGCGGGATCTACATCAAACGTAGGACTACGGGTGAGTTCTGCTATCGTTGTTATCTAGTTTTTAGCATTTAAGTATGGTTGTGTGTGAGTCCTTCTGAATAGCATGCCCTGCTCTGTGGAGGTTTTGACCCAACAAACCTCTAGGGTGATTTTCCCCGAAACAGAACTGGCGACTCCGCTGGGGACCGCATTTTTGTGATTCCCCTGTTGGGTGGTTTCAGCTGTTTGATAGGTTTCCAACAGTTTTAACTTTTATTTCCAGTCCAGTTAACTCTTTCTCAGTCAGACTGAAGTCCTGGTTCCTTATCCAGGCTTGATCTTTTTTATTTTTCATTATTTACCTTTTCATACGTGGGTTTGTTTGCACACAGATGCATATACATGCATTTTTTGTTAAAGGGAGTCGCGTATATGCGTGTTTCCTTTAACATAGTCGTGTATGCACGCTTGTTTCAAAACTGTAAAGTCGCGTATATCTGGGTCAATTTTGAAATTTTAGGTTTCTTGGCTTTTTAGTCTTGTCTGCCTGTGGAGGCTTGTTTCTACAGTGTCTTTGTATCCTCTGGATTGTGTAGAAAGTGGTCTTTGGTCTTTTCTCTCTCTTGTTTGGTTAAAAACTAGCTTATTTGGCAAATCTTGTTTCTTGTGCTTGCATTTCTGGGTCGAGTACCAAGATCTCTTTCTGGGGATTCTTGGCTGTTCTGCTTTATCATAATAGAGAGCATCTGCTCATTTACTCTTTCCTACCTTTGTGTCTTGCTTTGCACTTCGATTTTTGCCCATTTCTTGGTTGGTTTTCTTGAGTTCAGTTGACTAGGTCTTGTTGCAATTTTTGAAGAGTCTTTCTTGGTTCTTTGAAGTTTTTTTTTGCTGCAAGGTTGTACTATTCTTCTAGGCTAAGTGATTGAGTTTCTTGTCTTCTTGTGCTCATATAAATCTTGCTACTAGCTAGCCCTATAAGATTTGGAGTATTTTTGAAGTTTTTTCTTGAAATTCAGAGTTGTTTGGCTTGGGATTTGATAGTTTTTCTTGGTCTTTTCCGAACTCTTCTTTTATAAAATTCAAAAGCTCAAAAAACATTTTGTTTTATTGTTTGCTTTTGTTTTGCGTTTTTGTTTTCATTTTATTATATCTTTTGAATATTTGTTGAGGTTTCTTGCCTTTGGTTTTTGACTTGATTTTGGAAAGGAATTGTCATTGGTTTCTTCCTCTTGTTTCAAGCGTTTTCGGTGTCTTTATATTAAGAGTTTCTGATTTTGGGAACTAGCTTTCTGGACAACCAAAAAGAGATAAAACTGAAGGATCTTTGGGAAATTTCTCTTTGCTTTAGTAGATTTTGCATCTTAGAATTTGCATGCTCTTAGTGATTTGCATCAGGTGCACTTAAGCATTTAGTCATTTTCATAGTTTTTGTGAGTGTGAAGTTTGTTATCTGAAAAGAAAAATAAATTTTTTTAGTCTCGTAGAACCTGTGTAGAAGTTTCTTTTCATCGAAAGACAATTACTACATTTGCATGTAGTTTGGTTTTTATTAATTTCTTTTCTGCGTCAAAACACCACAAGTTTCATTTCCGTATCCCTTTGACTTAACATAACAGCCAATTAAAATAATAAATATAATTTAAAAGCAACTAGCAAGTTTTTTAAGAGTCATACACCAACTAGCTAGGTTGTAGGGCCTTGGATTAGGTGAGTGGAGAGTTAACTCTCCAAGGCCGCTCAAACAAAACATAGAAGTTGATTAATTGAGCGAAATCCAACTCCGTTAGGTGGACCGAGAAAGCTCTCCTCCAGAGAGTCAAGCGCGAGCGGAAGTGAAGGCTGAGAAGAGAGATACCCCCTCTCTGATTTGCTGGATCTAACCTCAAGACCGTTCCGCTCGGCTTCTGACATGGATTGGTGCCCATAGTTGCCACTCCTAGGTTCCACATAGGTGACTGCGGGGGGGAAATACCCGTGGTACCTGAGGCAGACGTCGTATCACTTTCAGTAGTACTTCTGGGGGGTGCCCTTGCGAAGCTTGGGTACTTATGCTGGCAAAGGCTGTCGTTAGGAGTTCGGCGTAACTGTTTCTGTTACCTTCGCTAGTAGGCCTGGGCCGTAATTATCCCAGACTACTTTCGGGAGGTCCTATATTTTGCTTTCTTGTATTTTGGTGTCCAGTCCTAATCATCCGGAGCGGAAATACCTGAAGGCTGTTTGCTTGATTGTATCTCAGAGATTATTTTTTGTAGTGAGTGCTCTTTGCTCCTAGCTTGCCTAGCTTTATACTTTTTGAGTCTAATTAAAATTTGTTAAAGTGGCTGATCAAGGGCCTCATCGATCAAGGAGAATCCGGGGGTTATCTCCCGAGAGTTCAGAGCCTTCTTCAAGAAGGCGTAGGAGTAGTTTAGCAGGTGAGTATCGCCCTGTGGCATCTGACGTAGTGGAGCGAGATCCTCCACAAGGGTTTGAAGGTTTCGTAGCTGATTCTGGTGTTGGTTCCGAGAGGAACGCTCCGCTCACCTCGCGAGTTTTATTTCCGCAGGAAGAAGAAGTTCAAATAGAGGAAGTACTTGAACCCTCTGTGTCGCTTCCATCTCCTCTTCCTCCTGATTATCTGTTTGTTGTTGAATACATCGGACCTGAGTCAGAGAGACCAGAAGATCCTCTGTATTATACATACCTTTCGATGGCCACGACTGGGAACACGGCTTCTGCTGTGAGTGCTGTAGGCATTCAGACTCCTGCTTCTGTTGAAGGGGGAGGCACTAATGCTATATCTTCGATTGCTTCTAGTACTACTGTGTTTGGCTCTGGTTTCACCCAAGCACATGCTTCCCAATCTGGTTCCTTCTGTTTTGGAATTCCCACTAGTGGGATTCCTTCTTTTTCCTTTTCCGTTGCTGCAGCTGCATCTACACCCATGTCTTCCATGGCTAGTGGATCAGCTTCTTTTCAAGGGTTCCCCTTTGGAACTGGGCATATTCCTAGTTCGAATCCTTCTTTAGTGTCCTTTCCGTTTACTTCTCAGACCCAGAGTTTCAACCCTTGGTCTGGAGGTCAGAATTCGACTACTTTTACAGGTTGGAACCCTGTATTCACCACAGTGGGGGCAGGGAATCAGTTTTACGCTGGTCACCAAGGGAATGCTTCTTTCCCTTCGTCGAGTGCTTATCAGACCTTTTTCCCTCTTTCTAATGCTTGGAACCCCTATCAGGGGCTTTCCTCTTCATTTCATACTTCAGTGGGGGGAACTGGTCTGGTCTTTGGTAACTCTGTGTTGGGAGGAGGTTCTTCTCCTTTTTCTACGAGTTCTTTCTGGCAACCTGGTACCTCATCAAATCCAGGGTATTCTTTTCAGAATGTTGGGAATTCATCCTATCAAGGATGGAATCCTCAGGCTCCACCTCGTTTACCTTTTCTGGCAACGTTAAACTTGCCAGATCTGTCGAAATTGACGAATGACCCGATCCGGTACAGTCCGGGGTGGCCTCCGGTCCTTACCAAACTACCTTCAGACATTCCAAAGTTTGAAGGTAAGAATGGAGAGGATCCGGCTGATCACATCACCACGTTCCATTTATGGTGTTCTTCGAACTTCCTGATCGATGATTCGATTAGGTTGAGATTATTTCAACGCACCCTAACTGGAAACGCTGCCAAATGGTATATTGAGCTAACTGGGGGCAGTTTTGCTACATTTGGAGAATTGGCTGTTACATTTCTAAACCATTTCCAGTTGCCCGTTCGTTATGATGCCGAGACTGAACTCCTGGCTAATTTTAAACAGGATGACACAACCCACATTTCTGACCATATTCAGGAATGGTGGAGAAGGAAGAGGCTTATTAAAGCTCATATTCCAGGAGAATTCCTTTTGGAATGGTTTCTGAAATCTCTACAGTCAGATATTTCTAAAGATGTATCCCTGTATGGGGTATTTTTTAAGGAGCGGGCCATTTTTAGGGCCCAGCAGCTTATATTGATATATTCTTAGTCTGGGGTCCTTCATAAATATTTTCCCAATGCTCCTCGCTCCAAATTAGATTTATCCAAAACTAAGCCTGGTCCTCATGGTGATGGACTTATTGGGTTGATCAATAGTGGTGCAGCCAGCCTGCTTACTCAATTGCAGCAGTTGTCTTTGCAATCTGCTCCTTCTAGTCAGGCTGTGCCTGCTGAGTCATCGCCTTCCCAATCTTTGTCGATAAATGCTGTCCAAACTTCCAATCCCAAAGGAAATCAACAATCCGAAGGGAAGAAGAAGCCACGAAATAATAAGAAAAAGGGCAAGAATGGGAAGGGTAATGTGAATAAAACCAACGAGCATGTTGGTGAGGGTTAAAAGGATAAAAATAAAGTGAAGTTTCCATGCAAGCTATGTGCTGGAGACCATCTTACGCACCTTTGCCCTAAAATTCAGGATGCGCAGTGCTTGTTAGCTCAGCAGGGTTCTTCCAGTTCCCAGGATGTGTTAACAAACCCTTTTCCCCAAGGGCAACAACTAGTTGTTGGCGCGAATCAAAATGCTGGGGCTTCCTCTGGGGGCACCCAGGAAGGGGAAATTCCATCAAACATATTCATGATGAGTGCTCACGTGGATGTCGCTACGAGATCCCGTGATTATGGCGGAGAAGACTCTTCGAAAGCTAAGGATGCTCCTGATGCTACTAAGCCGCTTCATATTACGAGGCCTACTGTTTAGCCTATACCTCGGATGCCCAAAGCATCTACCAAGCGTTCGACGATTAATCCAAACGCTAGGGCTGCCCAGAACTACTCTATTGTGGAAGATCTGGTGCAGAGTCCTTTTGCCATGTCGTCTTTAGAGGTGCTCCAGTCTTGTCCGGCTCAGCGCAGTGCTTTGCTCACTGCCATTGGGGCAATTGATCTGAAAAATTCTCTTCTGATTACATTTGATATGACTAATTTTAAGAAGAGACTCCCCCATCATATGGATTTTCATATTAAATCATCGTACCGGAAGTGCAATATCTTTCGGACGGTTGTTGATGAGGGTGCTTCCACATGCGTGATGTCTCTCACATGTTGGAAGACGATTGGATCTCCCAAACCTGTTCCATCTACCACTCTTCTGACTGCGTTTGATGGTCATTCTCACAGACCGCATGGTATTGTCCTAGCTTTGCCTATCTGTGTTGGGGGCAAAACTATGAATATAGAGGTTGAGGTAGTTGATGCAAGCTTGGACTACAACCTTCTGTTGGGGAGAAACTGGATTTATGAGATGGATGCCATTGCATCCTCATTATTTCGGATTATTTGTTTCCCTCATGAAGGGAGGATCGTTACAGTGGACCAACTGGGCTGTCCTCCTGTAGACCTGAATGCGTCTACTGACTCATCTGTTCCAAAGTTGGATAATACTAAGGCGCCTGTTGAGAATTTAGGGGTTGGAATGTATTCTTCCTTGATGGGTACTTTCGATATTCCTCCTCCTACGGTTCATATTAATGCAATTTCATCCTCCAAGGCTCCTCTTCGAAGAGAGTTCTTCAAAACTCATTATTTTTCGGACCCTTGGACCTTACCTTCCCCTACTGCCACATTAGCGGAAGGTCAAGTGGGTGGAATGGCATTTCCAATGTCTGCAGCTGAGATTGCTTATCAGTCTATTGTTGACTCTGCAGAATCCATCCCAGCTCCTCTCTCACCGGAAGAGTTGGATGGAGATGTGGCTCCGGCTTGGGCACTTAGTTCTTCTTCTGCCCAAGATTGCCTTGATACCACTCTTCCATCTGAAGAGGCCATCCTGGAAGCTATGACTGGTATAGATAGACCGTGGGATGATTTGCATCATCGGTCTTACTTTTTACCTGATTTGAGCGAAGTTGAAACAAGTTTTCCAAGTCCTCCGTCTCCTGGTCCTGTTCGCCCAGTCCTGAACCCTTTAGCACCAACACAGGTTTATGCTGAAGGGAACATGGCTGTGATTTCTCCTACTATCTCGGTGAACATTTCCAGGGATCCCAATATTATTGATAATGTCTTCATCGAAGTTGAATGTTCCTGTGAAGAGATTCAGATTTACACCGAGCTCTTTAAAGAGGATAGGGATGTATTCGCTTGGTCTTATGAGGAAATGCCTGGTATAGATCCATCTATTGTCCAGCATGAGATCAAGACTTACGAAAACGCTAAGCCTGTGAGGCAAAAAATTCATCCCGTCAATCCTAGGAAGGCAGCAGCTATCAAAGCTGAGGTGGAGAAGCTGCTTAAGGCGGGATTCATTTTCCCTGTTCCTTTGACTGAATGGGTTTCAAACCATGTTCCCGTAGATAAAAAACAAGGAACAATTCGAGTTTGCATTGATTTCAGAGACCTAAATAAAGCATGTCCTAAAGATAACTACCCCACACCATTTATCGATCAGATCATTGACGAGTGTGCCGGTAATGAGATTTTCTCCTTCATGGACGGTTTCTCCGGATATAATCAGATTACTATCCATCCTGAAGATCAGCATAAGATTGCCTTTATTTGTCCCTGGGGTACTTTTGCATACAAGAAGATGCCTTTTGGTCTTAAAAATGCTGGGGCTACATTTCAGCGAGCCATGTCATATGCCTTCCATGACATAAAAAAGATTATCGAGGCGTATTTGGATGATTTAGCTGCTCATTCTTGAAAGAGGATGGATCATCTTGCTCACCTCCGTCAAATATTTGAACGGTGTCGTTTCTATAAGATTAGGTTGAATCCTAACAAGTGCGTTTTCGCGGTTACATCCCGTTGGTTATTGGGATTTATTGTGTCTAGGGAAGGGATAAGGGTAGATCCCTTCAAGGTTGAGGCAATACTTCGGTTGCCTCCCCCGTCCTCTATCCGTCAACTTCAAAGTCTACAAGGAAAGTCTAATTTTCTTCGGAGATTTATCGTAAATTATGCTGAATTTACCAAGGGATTTATAAGATTGTTGAAGAAGGGAGTTCCATTTCTTTGGGATGACTTCGCTCAACGCTCATTTGATGCTTTGAAAAAATCATTGACCTCTGCTCCTTTATTGAGTCCACCTGATTATAGCAGGGATTTCCTTTTGTATCTAGCGGCAGCAGAATCTACTATTGGTATGGTTCTGGTTCAGGAAGATGATGCTCTTGCAGAGCATGTTATATACTACCTTAGTCGAGGATTGGTAGGACCTGAACTTCGGTACACTCCGATAGAAAAGTTAGCTTTAGCAGCTATTCATGCTGTACAGCGACTCTGACATTACATTATTCTACGAAAAACTTATGTTTTGGCAGCAGCCAATCCATTTCAGTTTGTCCTCAGTAAGCGAGTGATTGGGGGCAAATACAATAGATGGATTGTGATTTTGCAGGAATTTGATCTCGAGTTTATGTCTGCCAAGTCCAAGAAATCATTGGTTTTCGCAGAATTGATCTCCGAGTTGCCCTGTGGGGAAGAAATGATCTATGATGAATCCTTCCCGGATGAACATTTGTTTCTTATCTCTTCACAGGATCCTTGGTATGGAGATATCATTGTGTATCTTCAGACTGCGAAGTTTCCCTCTACTTTTTCGAAAGATGACCGCCGTAAGTTGCGTCACTTGGCTAAGAATTACTTGATCATTGGTGATGCTTTATATCATCGAGGGGTTGATTCAATCCTGAGACGTTGCTTAACTCTCGAAGAAGCTGAGGCTGTGCTGAATGATTGCCACAGTGGAGCTTGTGGTGGTCATTTATTTGGGCTTGCTACAGCCCAAAAGATCTTACGTGCTGGGTACTTTTGGCCTTCGATTTTCAAAGATTGTATGGAGTCGGTCAAAAAGTGTCATCCGTGTCAAGTTTATACTCGAAAAATGTGCGCTCATCTAGCTCTGCTTTTTACAGTCATTACTGTCAGTCCCTTTACAAAGTGGGGTATTGATTATACTACTTGTAACCCACCTTTGGCTAAAGGTCACAAGTACATTATTGTAGCAGTAGACTACTTTACGAAGTGGGTTGAGGCTATGCCTACTTTTGGGAATGATGGTGAGACTGCAGCTCTTTTTCTTTTCAACCAGGTTATTGCTCGTTTTGGTATTCCTAGAGATATTGTCACTGATCATGGCAGTCATTTTCAGAATAGCATGATGGCTGAGTTGGCTCTAAAATTAGGTTTCCAGCAGGAGCATTCATCTCCATATTATCCTCAAGCCAATGGGCAAGTGGAAGCCGTGAATAAATCCTTGAAGACAATTCTTCAAAGGACAATTGATAAAGCTAGATCCAACTGGCATATTATGCTATATCCTACACTTTGGGCATTCAGGACGTCAGTGAAAACTGCAACTGGATTTACTCCGTTTCAGCTAGTGCACGGGTTGGAATATGTATTTCCTATTGAATGTGAGATTCCTTCTCTTAAGTTAGCTGTTGAACTTCTTCCTGACACTTCTAGTCTTGAAGAATGGCTCCTTCATCTGGAACATCTCGATGAGCAGCGTCGGGATGCCACCACGATGAATGAAGCGCATAAAAACCGAGTTAAAGTTCAGTACGATAAGGTGGTCAAGCCTAGGGTTTTTTTGGAAGGTGACCTTGTTTTGGTCTATGCCCAAGAAAAAGATGCCCTGGGGGCAGGAAATTTTAAGTCTATGTGGTATGGCCCCTTTATCGTCAAAAAATTCCTCAAGAAAGGAGCATATACCTTGGTTGATTTTGAAGGGAACGAGTTGCCGGAGCCCAGAAATGGGCTCTATTTGAAAAAGTATTATGCCTAGGCTTGGGCCTGGCATGTTGCTTTTGTATATAGTAGTTTTGCTTTGTACATATCTGGTTGTTTTTCGATCTTTGATGGGATGGTGATGTTTTTGATCTGCTTTGGCAGGTTGTGTCAGATGTCATGAGTCATTTTGGTTTCTCCGATGGTGCTAATAGACACACCCGGAACTTAGCTTCTGCGGCTTGGGTGCTTCATTATCCATCCGGTCAGCTGTTAGTATCAAGAGGGGTCTACATTGGTCCTGCTTCCAATAACATAGCAGAATACACTGCAGTTGTTTATCTACTTTCGGAGGCAATATCTTTGGGTGTTGATTCGTTGGTAGTTTTCTTGGACTCTCAGCTGATGGTGTCACAGTTGAACAATACTTATCGGTTTCGAGATCCATTTTTACTCCGGTTGTTCTTGAGGGTACGTTTGTTACAAAGATCATTTCAATTTTTAACTTTCATTCATATTCCTCGAGCTGATAATTGGTTGGCAGACTCACTAGCTAATCAAGCAATTGATTGGCACATTAATCATTCCATACAATAAAATTTAATCATCAAAAACATCATACATTTTGATACATTTGTCACATCACATCAAACATCGCTGTATATATATCATCAGAGTGTTCAAAAAACTATACAAAATTTGGATCCATAAGTCATACAAAAAATTGGGCTTATGCCCCCAATCATGTTCAGTCTCAAAAAATATACAGTCATCTGATACATCATATCTATCTACTCCTGAGGTCCCTACCCAAAAGTTGTGTTCCTATAGAACACGATCGTGGTGGCAACTCGGCGGAATAACTGTACCCAGTCTTGGGGCACTCCTACAACCCATCTCTGGATGGCTTCAGGCAGATCTTCCACTGCAGCCATAGGTACTTGGCGGGTTAACCCGTCCAAGTTCCTCTGTACAGCCTAGAGGGTTCTGTCTGAATCTATTGTATCCGCTTCGCCCCTGCGACGCTTATGTCGTGGGCATCCCTCAGGTCGAACTGGTCCAATATCTGTTTCATGATCATTTTAAAAATTGTAAGACATTTTGAATCCAATCAAAAACATCTTTGTTTTTCATTTTTTCACATATATTGAAAAAATCCAAAAAATTATATAACTCAAAAATTGCAAACTTACCGACTGTGCCCCATGCCGTGCCTGGTGGAAGGACAAGATATGGATCGCCACGAAAGTCCATCCTGGCATAGGGATAGTCATCCACAGTGATGATTTTTTCTCTCCACCATTGGAAGAACTCATCATCCCAAGTGGTCCGGGGAACTTCACTTCCCCCCAATCTCTTCATCATGTCTGCCCAGCGGGCAATTCTTGCGTCTCTCGGGCTGCTGATGGTAGAGATTACTCTGGGTCTCAGCGCTGGAATCTTCTCGAAGAAGAATGTCATCAAAATTGTGCCGTATCCAAAATGTTTTTTCTTTGTTTTCCAGATAGAAGTCAATTGTTGCTTCATGTTCATCAGTAGAGCTGTGCACCAATCATATACATGAGTTAAGCATTCCACTGCTATACTCATTTGCGTCCTGGATGCCTGGTGTAGAGAAGCTGATCCTGCTACTCTCCCAATGGTAAAAAGGAGGATTTTCATGTGCAAGTCTCGTAGATCTTTGATAGCAATTTGAGTTCCAACTTTCTTGGAACCCTCTACGCAGTACACGTGGACGTAATCTTCCACGGTTAGCCCTCCCAAAGGCTTACCGTGCAAGTCTACTGGCTCCCCCCTCTAGGAGAGTCCAGTAATAAAATATATATCTTCCACTTCGATGCGTATGGGCATCTGATCTATAATGAAACAATCTTCTTCCGGTTCCCAATAGTTCACAAGCATTTCGAGCAACCGGGCATTACTCTTCATATTTGGCATTTTAAAAAACTTGATCAATCCACAATTTTGAAGAATATTCAGTGATACTTGGTCCTGCATGACTTCATTTTCTATTGCACTATGTTCACGCTCTCTCCATGATATGGTCATCCTGCAAAATTTCAATAATTCGTTCATTAGCTACGCATTTTTGATTTTGGGTTGCGCATACGCGTCTTTCTTTGTGCACAGTCGCATGTATACGCGACTTGGTCATTACCAACCCGCGTATGCGCAAACCCGTGATTTTTAGCAAGAGATTCTATGGTAAAAATTCCTAAATTTTAATTTATGAATGGAAAAAATGAATAGCAAGGATGGTTGATGAGCTTACCTGACAAATTCAGTGAAGATTGACGGTCGGTTGCCCCTGTTTTGATGAAAGAGGTTTTTTTCTCCAGAGCACTTTTTCCCAAATCAACAATGTAATAATAAACCAAATATGAGGTAATTTGTCTATTTATGCCCAAAAAGTTGAAAATTTTCGCAAAAATTTGTTATGCTTATTTTTTCAATCTATCTTAAGCTGCATAACCGGGATGCTTGGAAGTGCCCAGTTTGGTATTTTTTCAGGTACATTTTGACGATTTTTGAGATTTTTCCGGATTTTGATCCATGACTGTTGACTCGTCATGGCAGGTATATGATCTTCACTGGCATATAGGTTAGGGAATCCACTTTCCATTGCATTTTGCATACTAGCCTCCATTCTGATCACTTGCCATAGGGTCGATCCCATCAGGTCATGAGTATTACACCCATTTCACTCGCCAATTATTTAATCATGACTTGGTGGTAGAGCCTTCCTTTACATGGGCTTCCTAGTTAGTTCCTCACTATCACTTGTTGCCCATGCTGCGTTTTATGTAGGCTCGGGAGTCCTCTTTAGTCCTGCCATGACTTATGTGTTGAAGCTTCATTCTTCTTCTTCCTCACTATCATTTTTCTAGCTTTTACCCTAGAGGCTCCCTGGTGTTGTTGAGTTGTATTACTGCATTGCATATTGGCTACTTGTTTATCCTGGCCTTTAGCCGGCTTCATTTGGACTCAATGTTTAAGCCAAATTTTGACCTTGTTTATCTGTACAAGTTAACCATTGCATGCACATAGCTATCGCGACTTGACACCCTTTTACCCATGGATGGAACATTCCTCTGAGTATCGCTTACCAGTTTCTGCCACCTTGCATTGAGCATAGGATCGTTCCAATCCCAGGAACTAGTGCATCTGTTTCTTGATACTCGTTCTATCCATTGTATCATAGCATTCTTTTATTCTTTTTCAGGCTTATTATATGAAAAAGACAAAAAAATCAAATATAACAAAAAGAGCAGGAACGAGATGTATCTTCGTTGTTTTGATGGCAGTACAGAGTCAGTTTGTCGCCCTTGAACAAAGCACATTTACTTATATATATCTCCTACATTTGGGATGGTTTTAGTTTTGACCTAGGTTCAGCCTTTACCATGTTTCACTTGTCATTTCTCCCCCGGTTGGTTATCTCTTCCAATCATATGGAGAGTTTGTTTTGCCTCCTGCATAACAGACTTATACAGTGTCACTTTTTACTGCCATGGTCATCACGAGTCGTGCTTTTGTTCAAGGGAAGTCTAACCAGAGTCGGCCATTTTGCGGTGTCTCTTGACTCATTATTCAGTCGGCCTTCCCGGTCTGGTCAGTATCTTGTTCTATCACATCAGATGTTTTGGTCTTCTGCTCGTGCTAGTTTGAGAAGGTCCCCATTGACTTCTTGCCGGCGGGTTTGTCTCTTATCGACTACGACACATTGCTTTGAGAGCAAACCTAGAGCCGCACCTTGGGCCTATTTCCATCATTGATAGGTGACCTCGTGCTCAGCATTTGATCATCATCATCATGGGTCTTTGACTGAGTGGTTTCCCCTGTGTTCGACGTCAGCACACATTATCACACTTGGGATTCGTGCAGTACCTTGATTTCCATTTTGACCCTATCGGTGGATTTCTCGCCTCTGTGTCAGCCTTCATTATTGGTTGGTTCAGAGGGTTTCTTCCGTGCGCTAGCTTCATCTTGTGCATGTCAGAAAGGTACTTCGGTTTGGTTCCGTCACTCTACTTCGTTCGATTCCTTCCAAATCTTGGCCTGCGGGTTACACTCGCGCTGGACTGATGTGTGATGCCTTAATGCCTTCCTTCCAACAGATCTTTTCCCATCGACTCCGACTCATTGCTCTGGGAATAAGGTCTAGAGTCTTTTTGTCAGTACCTTAGGGTTTGCAGTAATCAGTGGCAGACTCTTCGCTATCGATAGTGGGGATTCATCATTGCCTCCTGATTGGTAGATTCTCTCAAGTGTTTGACTTCAACTCATTCATTCGCACTTGTTAGATTGTACTGGGGCACCTTGACACTCATTTTCATTATTGGTGGGTTGTATCGCGTTGGTTAACGGTATTCATCATTGACCGGTAATCCAACGATTTCTCACATGGTTGAATTCAGCTCATTTATTCCCATTGTGTAGAATTGTGCCATAGTGATCGGTGAAGACCTCGGGTTGCATCAGCATTTCTCGGTTCACTTTTGACAGTCCATTCAGTTTCTGCCAGTGATGTCGTTCACCCTTATATGTTGCAGTGTCAGTATAGCAGCATCCTATATGTTGGCTCCCGAGTTGCATGATTGTACCGTTTATTCCACCTCTTATGATTTGGTACTTGGAGATTCAGTTACTTATATGATCAGACATCCAGTTTCAGCATCATTGATCAGCTTTCTATATGTGATACTTGGACATTGATTCAGACTTATACTTCCGGGCCATGCTCAGATGATTCATTATGTACTTTCAGTTTAGCTATACTTGTATACATGTTGGATCTATTCTGTACTTTCCATATGATGTATTTTTTACTAAGCATGGGTATGCCTGCCTTAGCATGAGTTGACTCTCTGTTTTCTTTCATTGGTTTTTGGCAGGCTGAAATCTAGTGAAGTCCTCTCTTGTCCTTGCGAAGTTCTTTCTATGTGCATAATACATTTCGGCCATCATGTACCCCTTCTGACCTCATATATTAGGGGGCATCTGTTATAGCATCATTTTTCACCTTCATATGATTCATGATTGCTTTTATGGTTTTGGGCACCCATTCCTACAAACTTGAACAAAATTCACTAAAAAACAGTGTTAAAATTTCCATACGCGGTTATGCCCAAACTTTTCCGCATGTATACGCGAGTCGATATGTACTTTTCCGCGTATGCCATTAAAATCCTTAAAAAATATATAAAAAATCCCTATTTTCGGGCTGGGTTGATGGTTACTCTGGTAGTTCAACCACCCCAGCACGTGGCCAACTGTTTCCAACTGATTGAAACTACTTTGAGGGAGTATAAAAGCCCCTCATATGCATGGCCTAAGGGAGAGAGAAATTTTATAGACATTATACTCTGTTGGAATCCCAGTTCAAGTCTGATTCCCCGTGCCTCCTGCACTTTCCCAGATTTATACAGGAAACCCTTGTTTCCTGGAGATGTTCATCCATTTATATGCCATCTCGAGTGCACAAGTCTTGAAAGTATCTTAGTGAGGCAAGGGCGGGACGGATCTGGACGACGGTCTGCTCGAAGATCGTGGAAGGATTCAGGTGATCTCTCCACTCTTTACTTCTGTACATGTTGTTCGTAATAATGAAGAACCATCTTGTTCCTGAACTTCTGTGTTAGTATCTATTTGTATATGTGAAAAGATTGATTATTAAGAATTTATTATCGTTTATATCATATTTCACATGGATTACACTAACATTTAGGAGAAATATATGCTGTACAACTAGGTTTCCATGCATGTTCTTTCTTGTTTTCCAGGTTGAAGGAGGAAGAAGGGTTGCTGGGGGTTTGGACCCCGCAGGATCTACATCGAACGTAGGACTACGGGTGAGTTCTACTATCGTTGTCATCTAGTTTTTTGCATTCAAGTATGGTTGTGTGTGAGTCCTTTTGAATAGCATGCCCTGATCTGTGGAGGTTTTGACCCAACAAACCTCTAGGGTGATTTTCCCCGAAACACTTTTATCCTTGTTTACTTTACTGATGAATCAATACTAGGTTTCCTGTCTATTTTTGTGCCTGATCAACCCCCTGCAGTCATCTATAATTTTGCTGAATATATTGCTGATAGTATGCATGAACAGCTTGTAAAACTTCCTACTGAAGGTGTTTTTAGATATACCTCATTCCTATTCAATGTGTTCCTATACTTTCAGACAGATAAGTTTCCAATAAATCTCCAAAATATGGATGTAGAGGGAAATGAACAATCAATCATTAATTTTATGGAATTCCTTGATCAGAAAGGAGTTAACTGAGTTCACATATGCAGAATTCATAGATTGTTTCATTCACCCATTGGTAAATCTTCTCAAGAACAGTGTGCAACCTAGGATAAGTGATGAAATAAAAAAAAAATTATAGCTATCAGAGCAGAGTAGAATAGGTGATTGGTATCTATACCAAAACCATACTGAGGTTAGATTTTATGGATCAGCTCTCCTTCCCTATAAATTTCCAAAGTATTTACCAATGAGATTGTTTGCCTTAGAATATATTTGACAGATTCTGAACTCAGATTCAATAAATTTTTTGGCTTCTAAAAATAAAACTCAGTTTAAATTGAAAAACCAAGTGGGTCCTTTCAAATGCAACAATAGGGAAGCAGGTGCAGAGGGACCAAAACAATTTTTAGAGTATAAGTTTGATGAAATTTTCCTGTGGAACTATGATCCTTATGGAATAATCAGTAAGATGAGGGTGAAATATAAATTAACCCCATATGTTCATGAATGGAATCCTGAAATTGAAAAGATTTCAAACCAAACTGAACAGTTAGAAAATACATTGATTGAATCTGTTAAGAAGAGTTATACTAGTCACATTCTGCAAACATCAAATCAGGAAGAAAGAGGTATAAAAAGGAAAGGGGAAGAAGGCTCATATACTGCTGAAACTACCACAGAAACTGAGTTTAAGGTAAGGTACGCCAAGAAAACAAAGACAAATCTAGCAGATAAAGGAAAGGAAACAATTGAGGTTTTAGATGAAGAAAATCCAGAGAAAGACACTATGACTACTACAGTGATTGAAAATGAGTAGAAACGTAATACTTCCAACACAAAGATGATTCAGAAACAACAAAGTATGGAAGCATATTCATCAAAACAGGTATAGGATAAAGACATGGATATCAAAGAGAAATATAGAGAGATTAAAGCTAGAAATGATGAAATCAAGAATTAAATCTATTCACATTACTTGAATCAAACTCCAGGGATACAAAATAGGGTGATTTCAGCCTTTTATTATAAAAATAATAAATTTGTGATGTCAGTACTTCAACCTACAGTGAAAACACCTAAAACAACAGTTGATTACAAAATGGTGGATTTTGAAGTACCAGTAGAAGACATTAATCCCTTGGATCAGATTGAATTCCATAAGAAAAGCTCAGAAATGCTATATTATACCATAACCACAAAAGAAATGAGTGTTCAAAAGCCCCAGAACACTTTGAAAAATATGAAATATCAACTTAAGGTTGAAAAATATTCTTCATTTGCTAAAGATACTAGAAAAAAAAATCTTTAGAGGAGTTGGTGATTGAAGTGGGTTATGACCTTATAATGTGAAAGCTGCAGAAGAACTAGTAAAAAAGAAAAATGTTGATATTGTGGCACTCAGAAAACAACTGAAATTACCCCCCACAGAACACCCACAGGCAAAAGAGATTGTACAAGAATACAATCAAAGAGATGAGATGTTGAATCTCATATTACAGATGATAGCACAAATCAAGGAGATGGAAATTGAGATGGACAAGCTAGTCCAAGGGAAAGAAGCCATTAAAACAAGATAAGTCCCCATAACTATGATTCATATGGTGACCACAACAGTTCCATCCAATTTAACAAAATAATTGGCTCCAAAGGTTCCATTGGCCACAACAGTGCCAACCACTTAATCCACCACCTCTGTCACTGAATCATCTACTTCAGCAGTTCAACATTTAGATGAATCCAGAAAATTGATAAATGCAATGGAAGAAGTGTGCATACAAACTAATGAAATCAATGGGTTGAAAGAGAAAATAAAAAATCTAGAATATGCCAAGAAATTAGCACAGATCAATGCTAAAACTAAAGAACAAAAGTCTAAAAGGTTAAGTGAACAACTCAAAAATTTAGAAATAGAGTTGACCTTGAAAGAGCCCATGGCATACATCAAAAATCAGTTATGGACCAATATCATTGAAACAATCAATGTTACTTGGCCATTCATACAGGTGATATATGAACAAAAGGACTCACTAAAAGCAGCTAAAGAAGAAATTCAGAAGACTAAAGATGAATTAGGCACCAAACCTAAGGAAGCAGTGGAAATCATCAAATTCCTCAACAGTAAGAATAAGCAGGAATTGGATGAAATGGGAATAACTGACAGGATGAAAACAATTCTTGAGGTAAGAAAAGTAATTTCCAAAAAGAACCTCATGAAACAATTGGAAGAAAAGTGCCAAAATATGGATGTAGCCATCACAAGATTCATGGTTAAGTTTGACACTTCAAGACAAAAGGGTCTTCCAAGTATTCTTGTTATCAATGATAAAATGATGAAACAAGAAGATTACAATAAAAATATTAGATATTTTTCCAAAGAAAAGGCGAATAAATCATATTGACAAGGAATTCCAACAAGTAAAGTTGTACACAAGAGCATTGAAATCTATTTTATTTACAACATGAGTTAAAGCACCTCTTTGTGGTGAAACCAACTTTTATGAGATATACAAAGATAGTTGAAAACTTTAGGAAGTTAAAGAAGATAAAATTACCTGAGACAGAATTCTGGGAGAACATTACAGATTTTCTATAAAATTCAGTTTACAGTGAGAAAAGAATAAAAAAAGAGCTATTGTTTTTACTACACAGTAAACAGATTTGTAAACAGTAAAACAATTTTCAGAGGTTAAAGCGTATCAATAGTTAAAGAGTATTAGTTGAAAAGAGTATTAGATGAAAGAGGAATACTAAAATAGAATAAAGGTCAGATTTCCAACGTGGGTGACACCTCATTAGCCCAGCTGCAACCCAAGTCCAACAAAAAGCTATTTAATTTGAATAAATAGTACAACTTGCAATTTTTTAGGCAACTGTCACTATATTTTTGTAAAAGATATTTTATTTTCCAAAAATAATTCCTTAGATTGTTCTAGGATATTTTGTACTATTTTTTGTATAATACTTCATCATTTGAAGTATTGAGTGTGGATAAATTGCTGAAGATTTATGTAGTCATAGTTTTTGAACCTGAAGGGTTTTTGTACCAAGTTCAAGTTAGCAGGCTGGATCAAAGCAATAAAGCATCATATTTTAGGATTCATGTGTTGGGCCACTCAAGTGAAATACTTTATCATGTTACTTGTTAATATTCTTATGCTTTGATGGACGCCGATTCCTCCTTCGCTGTGCTTGCAGACTCTTCGAGCGATTGGTTGGTTCCTCTGAACGGTGTGTGCCCTGCTCTATGCGCTGAGCCAAGCACTCACACGAGCACGGGCCGGCGTTTCTCCCTCTACTGCTGTATTGAATTTATGCCGGGAGTGCATTTTACTAACAGCGACTTCTGCCCTGGTTTGTTTAACACTCCTCCGTCTCCGCCTGGCTCTTTGGTTCTTCAGACTCTTACGGGTGCGCTCGGGGCTCAGTCTTCTCCGGTTTCGGTTTTTGCTTCTGTCTTTCATCCGACGCAGGACACCAACAATTCAGGCCCAATCATGCCTCGGCTCCGACAGCGTATGACTGCCCGTCGTGGAGGCTCCCGCGGAAGTTCTGCTGCAGACCGCACCTTTTCTAGCAGGTATGGCCCGGTTTCTCCTTCTGTTCCTCATGGCCGTTTGACCTCTTCCCCTCACCTTGATGCCCCTCCTGGCTCTTTCACCTCCGCCCCTCAGCCCTCTCGCAGTCTCTTCACCCGTCAAACTACGCAGAGAGCCGAATTGAATTTCGACAATGTTTTTAACCGGCCCTCTATTACTGCCTACATTACTGTTACTCTCAGCGAGGAGGCCACTCTCTGCTCTCACCCCTGGCCCGGTTCCCCTTCTGCCTCCCTTGACCCTATTCCTACCTCCCTCGCGCCTCCGTCTACCTCCGCAGCTACGCCTCTCGCTGACCCTAGCGACCCCTCTGTTCATCCCTCTCCCTCCCCGGGCTTTTTCTCCTTGCAGGTGCACGCGGATGGTGTCTTGAGCTCTGAGGACCCTCTTCCAGACGCTGCTGTGGACGACCCCGAGGCCTACTTCGGATGTCCAATTGAGGAGGAGCACCCCTCTCCGGTTCACTCCAACTGATTTTGCTTTGAACAGGACCAGTATGAATTCTGAACTTGTTTACGTCCACAGAGTTGATAGTCTTTTCTTCTGCACAGCAGATAGTGATAGTTTTTTGCCTTTGATAGTGATAGTTTTCTGCAGACTCATTACAAACAGTATGACTATTCCATCGGTTTCCCATACCAAGGGCGGTGTGACAGACACTAAAGAGCTGGTTTCCCTATATGGGCAGCTTATTTTTGAGATCATGCATGGTTTGCAAGCCCAGTTTCAGGCTATCAAAGCTGAACTGAGGCAGTTTTGTATCATAATATTTAGTTAATAGAAATTAGTCAAATTTAGAAAGAAAAAAAAATATTCTTATGCTTTCCATTCATTCATAAATGTGTTCTAAATTTTAATGTGAAATCAGGAAGTGTTATATCAAAATTTGTTAAAAGCACTCTATTATTTACTGGTTTTCATTTAAATGTTTTCTGCCGATATCCAGACTAGGGAATCCTTAATTTCTCACTAATTTTGATTGACCCCTACCTATTCATACCTTATCCGGATCAAAGAACCCCTAATTTCTCTTTTTCCCGATTAAAATCACTTCACCAATCAGCCTTCAAATATCTTGAGTGACTCTCCTATCTTGCCCTGAAAAAATTTGACTTTAGACCTTGATCCTGATCTGTCTACTTGGCACATTGACTCCAGTTTCCCAATGGAAAATAGATCTATTACTATCCATCTCAGTAAGTGATTTTCCCACCAAACCAAATCCAAAACTCAAAACCATTTTTCCCTATATAACTAGCCTAAACTCATATATTAAAAACAAAGTTAAATCTTATAGAAATAGCCCTCTCTAAGCCTTAGGAAGGATAGATCCTAAAGCTTAAAAGTAGGTTTGAAATTACCTTTTATATTATTTAAACTATAAATCAAAATCTCAGAACTTTGAGAATTATTAGAGTGATAACATACTAACGACCATACTGGGGAACTAACCAATCCTCGGTTTTAAAATAGATCTTAAAGGAAATATTTTTCATTATATTTTCACCTTAAGACTATTTTATAAGTTGAGTATAATTTTATAAAAAATTGTAATTATGGCTTCCAGAAGAGTCTACTATACCAGGTCAAATCCAGATCCACAACCTGCAGTTATAGTAGATAATCGTCACAGAATTGGAAAAAATAATAAAAGGGTAGAAGATTTAGGTAATAAAGTTTCATTAGTCAAAGAAATTTCCCTTCCAAAACAACTATCACACTTACAATATTTAGAATTTGATATAAATTTTGAATAGTCTCTATTTAGAACCAAATCAGGAAGTGATTTACAAAGCACTGTAATATATCTTGATTTTATTTCATTTCTTGAAACTAAAAAGGAAACTATTTCAGTAGATTTTGAAGAAACAATTTTTGAAGTTTATGATAAGCTTGATGCAATAACTGCTACTTTAATTGAAGAAATAGATGAAGCTTATTTACAACACTCAGTTGAATTGAGTGCTTTATCTTCTTATACCCCTATGCCTTCCACTACTCATTTAGATACCAGTCTTATAGAATCTGTAGGATCATCTCTATTCACTACCACCTCATCCATTCCTTCCACCACACTTCATTCCATAGATCCATTTATCCCAAAGAAACCATTCCAAACTAGAATATTATTCCCATCCTCCAATAGCTCAACTCCATCCACTAGTTTTTCTTCTGCATTTACCAATACATCATTCTCATTCCCAAGTACCTCTTCATATATCCCAGTTTCATCTTCTAGCATCTCAAATACATTTTCCAGTAAATCTTATTATATTCCAATCTCATTTTCAAGTGCTTTAACTGCATTATAAATTACTTCAACCTCTTCCCCAAGTGCTTCCAACTTACCTCCTATCCAAGCTAGAATTCAAGCCATGGATGCTAGATATGCTCCCTTGGTCCTCCCAGCACAATTACATGACATGCATCAAGATTATCAAAGCAAAATACCTCAATTTGATGCAACCACTCAATACACTGCCCAAAAACATGTTAATAAGATGATAGATTATTTGGAGCTTCATGAAATAGATGATTCTAATGTACAAATGAGACTTTTTGCTCAAACATTAACTGGTGAGGTGAAAAAATTGTTTAAAGGTTTGAATCCTAGTAGTATTACTAATTTAGCAGTTTTTCATAGATTATTTATTAATAAATGGGAAAAGAAGAAAAATCCACTTCAAATCTTATCGAAATTTGAAAGCATAAAAAGAGCACCAAATGAAATAGTCCAAGATTATTGTACTAGATACAACATCATTTATAATTCAATCGTTGCTAATCTCAAACCCCCTCCAGAATTTGTTCTTCTCAAATTCCCTGATGGATTTGATACAAATATAACTTATCAATTGAGATAGAGGAATCTCGAAACTTTAGAGTAGATGCAAAGTAATGCTGTTACTGTAGAGGCAAATCTGTTGGCTAGAAGAGATAGATTAAGGAATGAAAGAAGAGTAACAATAAAAGAAGAAGCATTTCGTTCAGATTTAAAAATATATCAATTAGCAAAAACATTAGAGAGAATTATGGATAGGTTAGATAATATGTAATGGAAGCCACAAAGGGATAACCAACGACAAATAAGAAATCCCAATTTTAGGAAAAACACAAACACTGAAAAATCTAGAGAATCAGCACCTGACCAAATAATAAGACCACCTTTCCAAGAGAATTATACTGAAAGTTCTCATCAAGATGAAGATGATGAAGACACCATAAATCTAATGGGTATTAATGATGATAACACTATCTTTCTTGCAAAAGAGGACCAGGAGTTATATGAATTATAACAAATGCAATTAGATTCTGGTGAATCATTTGATTACAAGCAAGGTTATGAGTTTGCTATCAATGAAGTCCATAATAAATATAACCTTAGGAGCAAGAAAAACGTAGACCCTTCTATTAAGAAAACTACCAAAACACCAAAGAAAATAATAGAGGCTCCTACTACTAAAGTTCTGCAAATTCTCCCTAGGGAAACCAAGCAAAACTCTAGTTGAACTCAAAAATTTTCGAGCCCCAAAATTTCATCTAGTCCCAAAATTGTTGACATAACAGATGATGCTGTCCAAACATCAACAGCTTCACAAAAATCTGCTGCTATCAAGACAACTAATTCTGCTAAAACAACAATTTTAGACTCCAAAACACCTACTACTCATCCAAAGTCAGCTGATCCAAAAGCTACCACTGCTAAAGCAGCTACTGAAAATATAAAATCTGCAAAAAAATCTACTGCTTCTCAAACTATCCCTGAAAAAAAAACTAAAAGCAATAAGACAGTAGAAACTCAAATAGAAAATGAAAATACATTTGTAGAAAAAGAAGATAAAGCTACTCAAATTACAGTTAAAATAGAAGAGATAATTTAGCTAGAAAAATCACAGCCTCAATTTGATATCCAAGCTTAAATTTCCAAATTAAAAATACCAATTCCTTTGACAGACTTGGTAAAACATGATTTATATAAAACACCTATCACTGAAACCTTTGAATATGAATGATGGAGAAGATTCATTCAACTTGAGTGATGATCAAATTGAATTAATTTTTGATCGTGATGTTAATGGGAAACACCAAGATGGAGTAGTTCCATCTTTTTGTTTATCAACGGTTGTCATTGATGTCAACCCAAGCAGCACGAGGGGCTATCAAAATATTGCATGGGAATTTTGACCTACCAAATTACTATATTCTAGGTCAAGAATTATTTTTGTGGTTTCTACTTGTTGAGATGTTTCCATTGATATATGGTACACCACGTAATTCTTCACGGTTTGAGAGATATTCATGTTTGAAGTTTGTAACCCCAGTTAGTGGGCTAAAACCCCATGGGGTTGTGGCATGGATCATTGAAAAGTCACAATTAATCTTTTTTAAGCTCATGAAATCCCTCCCACATTCACTTGTTGAAGCCACTCTCAACCTAAGCATTTATATAAATTGTGATCCTCATATCCTCCTTATGCAGGGATTTTGTTATCTGAAACAGGTGATTGTGGAATTTTCGCCCTAATTTTTTTTCTACAAAGCTTCAGAAGTGGAAATTTGTATGAGGCGAAGCTGAAATCCCGAGGACTCTCCCATATAAATTTTAGATCAAGGTGCGCAATAATTTCGTAGATATGATCTGTGGAAGTCAGTGTTTTTGCAGGCTCCTGAAATTCATCTCAAAGAAGTGACCTTGGGAAAATCGTCATAACTCTCTCTCTGAGTATCAGATTGGAATTCTGTAAAATGTGGCAGATAGTGAATGGGCTGTAGTTTTCACTATATCAATTTCAGAGCTGAATGAAGAAAAAAAAACATGTGGCACTCCATACAAATTATCTCTACTGAAATAGTCCATAATTAGGGCATTGTGAGAGATTGGGAATAACTCTCCCTTGAAGAATCCAAATTGGGCCAGACCTATGGAATTGGAAATAAGACTCAGAGGAGTACTACAGGGCTGAAAATCACATATTGGGGATCTAAAATAACAGAGATACACCAGATTCAATATCAAGCTCCTAGAAGGCCAGAAAAAACTAGATCATGTGTTGTCAAGGGCTACAAAGGACCAGACTTTCTAGGGAAGCAAAGAAAAGCAAGTTGCAGCAGAGGGTAGTGTAGCATGAAAAGAGAAGTAATCAAGGTGCAGAACAGAAGCAAGGAGTTCATCACATGATGTCTTCAAGTGGGCAGCACTGCATATAGTCACTGTAAAGGTATCATTGTACTAAGTCATTGTAATTAATACATTATTGTAAAAAAATGTACTAGTGCCTATCTGCCAAGAGCTAAAGAGGTAGTGTTGGGAGGTCTAGGATCATCATTTGGTGGTTGTGTCATAGTTGAGGTTATGGTCTAGTGTGTCTTCTTCTTCTACATCATTCTATATCACTATAAAGTGGACCATTTTCCTTGGTACAAGAGTCCATTCTTCTTTTATTCTTCTATAGGGTGGTAGGGTGGTGCTAGGCTGGTGCATGAAGTCACCAACAAGTTCAAGCCTGTGAAAAATTCAGGGTGGTAGGGTGGTGCTAGGGTGAGTTGTAGCTCATTTGGGTGTTGGGGCATCCGTTCAGTTGACTACTGAAGAATCTTGGGCATTGGAGCGTCCATCCAGTGGGAGCTGGAGAAGAATGATTTTCTAGATTCTAGGAAGTTGGAGCTTTATTTTCAATTGGAGTTGAATATTAAATAAATATTAGAAAATCATTAGGTGGTTTTTGTCCCGCAGTGGGTTTCCACCTTAAAAATTGTGTGCATTTGTGTTCCTTTTGTTTACTGCTATCATGGTACAAACATTGATAATAATTGAATATTAACTAATGCTCTAATTGAAAGGAATACTGATTCACCCCCCCGGCCTCCCCCTCTAAGTATTTCCAACAATTGTTTTTAGAGCTTGGTTCCTTCAATAACAGTTTAACAGCTAGAAAGAGGTCATGGAGCATACCAAGAATGGTGTACCTCTGTTCAATGAAAATAATTATGTGCTTTGGAAAGGAAGAATGGAGGTCTATCTCTTGGCGCAAGGTTACAAAGTATGGGACACTATTCAAAATGGATTTACACCAACCACAGATGAACAAGGAAAGAAAATTTTGGTAAATGATGCAAAAGCAAAGAATATTATTATTAGTGGACTTATTGAATCTGCTTATCATAAGGTGTTGGGTTGTAAAACCGCCAAACTTGTATGGGACAAGCTTGAGAATATATATAAAGGTGATTCAAATGTCAAAGAAGCAAAGCTTCAAATCTATAGAAAAAAATTTGAGCAACTCAGAATGAAAGAAGATGGCAACATTGCTGCATACTTCCAATACGTTGATAAAATAACCAACACTCTGGAAGGATTGGGAGAGCCAGTTGACAAGAAGACTATTATACAAAATATTCTTAGAACGTTACCAGGGAAATTCAACCCAAAGGTATCAGTCTTAGAATACAGTGCAAATCTAGAAAAACTCAGCAAAGAGGAATTACATGAGTTCTCATAGCATATGAAATGAGACTTGATGAAGAAGAGGGTACTCCGCATCTAAAAATTGCGTTCGTTGCATCTAAGAAAACCAATCACGACAAAAAACCTTCAATTGAAAAGACATGCACCTGCAAGTGTGAAGAAAAGGGAAATGATGAAGAAGGTCTTTTATATGAAGAATATGCTTACTTTACGAGAAAGATAAAAATTGGTAAGGGAAAAATAAAATGTAAACTTCCATTGATATGTTTCGGTTGAGGTGAGGTTGGGAATTTCACAGCAAAATTTCCGAACAGAAGTGATGGAAACTCAAAAAGAAATAAAGGCTTTAAGAAATTCAATAAGCAAGGACAAAAGAAAGGATCCAAAAGGAACTTTCTCTCTAAATAAGATAGCTCATCATCCGATGAAGATAGTGACAGCAAAGAATAAGCCAATGGGAAAGTATTGTTTATGGCCAAGCACAATAAACAAGAGGTATCAAACAACGAAGAAGAAGGGTTGACCATAGAAGAATTTTTTGAGGAGGCAATCAGGCTTATAAAAGAGCTCAAGGCGATTCGTTCCAGTACTCTTGAAGAATAGGTTCAAGGTCTCAAAATTGAAGTTGAAGAACACAAATGTATTGAAGAGTCACTTCAAAAGAGGTTGGAAGAAAGCAGCCAAGAAAGGGAAGCATCAGAAGCCAAAGTAGGCTCGCTGCGTAAGGAAGTGAAGAAGGGAAAAATTGTCTAAAAATATGCCAATAGATTAAGGGCATTGGAAGGAATCATCAACAATCAATGATATTACAATGACAGAATTGACCTCGGTTACAAAGACGAAGAAACAAGACCTTCTACAACAAAATACAATGAACCTATGAGATCTGACATGCATGTAAACTTATTTGGACAAGATTCACAAGAAAATACTTGGAATATGATTCCTCGACAAATATTTCCATCCAGGTACCAACATATTTTACATGCCTATTCTTATTCATGTGGAAAATTTGGTCATAAAGCTGTAGAATGTCGCACGTGCCCTAGGAACCAATACAATTCCAGGAGATCCTTCAAATATGAACCTCCTAGGGCTCAACGAAACATCAATAGATTTTAACATTTAAGAAATAATATGGAATGTTACAAATGTCATAACTTTGGACACGTAGCTAGAGACTACAAACTTGAAAATCTTCTAGAAGAATCTTCGAAGCCACAGAACGAACGAACATGGAAGAAGAAGAATAATGATAATTGTGCTCTCGCTCTCAAGGCTCAAAACAACAAAGATGTATGGTATGTTTATAGCGGTTTCTCAACGCATATGACTGGAGTTAGAAGGAAATTTGTATCCCTGAAAGAGAAGAAGGATGGAACCGTATCCTTTGGAAATGATGGATTTTCAAATGTTATAGGATCAAGTACCATCACTCTTGGAAGAAAAGATGTTATAGCCAAGAATGTTCTATTAGTTGAAAACATGAGTCACAATCATCTCAGTGTTGGACAAATGTGTGATCAAGGACACACAATGCTATTCAACTCCACAAAATGTGAAATCAGGAAAGGCATGTATGGTAAAATTGTGGCTACAGCAACTCGAGCTCCAAACGACATATATGTTCTAGATGAAGCAACTAAAGCATGTCTGCTATCAAAAGAATATGAAAGTTAGTTATGGCACAAATGAATGGGTCACATAAACTTTGACAATCTTGTCAGGATAAGCAAAAAGGAAGCAGTACGAGAAATGCTGAAAATATCAAAACCTTCCAACACACTATGTGAGGCCTGTCGGCACATCAAGCAGACAAAATTCCAATTTAAAACAAAAGAACAGTTTTCATAACATCCATTGGAATTTATACATACTGATCTATGTGGTCCTGTGAGAACAAAAGGCTTAGATGGAGAATTATATTTAATGTTAATGATAGATTACTATACCAGGATGATAGCCGTCAGTTTCGTAAGGAAAAAATATGAAGCATTTGAGTGCTTTAAGATCTACAAGGAGTTGGTCGAAAATGAAACTGATTTGAAAATAAAGTATCTAATATCAGATAATGGCAGAGAATTCACTTCCAAATTATTTCAGCAATACTGTGATGAAAATGGAATAAAAAGACAATTTTCAACAGCATGATCACCTCAGCAAAATGGATTTTCTGAAAGAAAGAACAGAACCATATAGGAAATGGGTAGAAAAATTTTGAAGGACTCAAATTTGGATGAAAAATTCTAGGTTCAAGAAATTGATACAGCAGTCTTCATTATCAACCGAAGTCCTCTCAGAAATAATTGCAACAAGACTCCATATGAATTATGGACAGGAAAACCAGCTAATGTAAAATATTTCAAAATCTTCAGAAGCAAATGTTATATGAAAAGAGAAGATCAAAATTTCGGTAAGTTTGAATCACGTGTTGATGAAGGTATCTTTGTTGGTTACTCACGCAAAATAAAGGACTATAAAGACTATAATATAAGACGAAAACAGATAGTGGAGAGCATAAATGTTACATTTAATGAAGATGGTGTTCTAACAAATAATGATGAGGATCTAGAATCTTTGAAACTTGAGACAGAGGCTGAAAAATACATAGGGAAAATTCTAGAACAAGAAGCAACTATCAACCAGGAAGAAGTAAGTAATGATCATCAAGATATACTAGAACAACAACAACAAGCTCCTCCAAAGAGAACAAAATAGTGGATTCAAAAGAACCATCCATCAAATCAATCATTGGTGACATAAAATGAAGGTCGACAGCTTCGTTCATCACAACAAGCTCACATTGCTTTTCTAGAAACCTTTAAGCCTAGTAATTTTGAGGAAGACGACCAGAATGAACATTGGATAGTAGCTATGAATGAAGAATTGGATTAAATCGAGAGGAATAACACCTGGGAATTAGTTCCATGACCAAAAGATAAAAATGTCATTGGGACAAAATGGGTGTTCAGGAACAAATTGAATGAAGATGGAAAGGTTACCAGAAACAAATCAAGATTGGTTTGCAAAGGCTATGCACAAGTGGAAGGAATTGATTTCGACGAAAAATTTGCACCAGTTGCCAGAATGGAAGCCATTCGAATGCTTCTCACCTATGCATGTTCAAGGAAAATCAAATTCTACCAAATGGATTTTAAGTCAGCATTTTTGAATGGAGAATTAGAAGAATTTTACATCGAACAACCTGAATGTTTTCTACTATCAGAAAAAGAAGACTATGTTTGCAGGTTAAAGAAGGCTCTATATGGTCTCAAGCAGGCTCCTAGAGCATGGTATGCTTGTCTTGATGGATATATACATCAACAAGGGTTCAAGAAAGGTACTATTGATAGCAATCTTTATGTACAAACAGATAAAGATAATTTAATAGTTGTTGAGGTATATGTGGATGATATAATATTTGGTAGCAATGATGATTGACTAAGTAAGAACTTTTCTAAAAAGATTCAAAGTGAGTTTGAGATGTCTTTACTTGGTGAGATGAAATACTTCTTAGGGCTCCAAATATCTCAGAAAGAGAAAGGAATATTTATATGTCAAGCCAAGTACATCAAGGAAATGCTCAAGAAATTCAAAATGGAAGATTGCAAACCCGTCCTTACTCTGATGGTAACAAGTTGCAAATTGAGAATAGACGACTCATCTAAGGATGTGGATCAGAGGCTGTACAGAACTATGATTGGTAGTATTCTATATGTAACAACCTCCCAGCCAGATGTTATGCAAGCAGTTGGACAAGTAGCAAGATTCCAAGCAGCACCAAAAGAATCACATATTATTTCCATCAAAAGAATTCTTCGATATCTAAAGGGCACAGAAGAATATGGCTTGTGGTATCCCAAGGGTAATAATCTCATTATTCAGGCCTTTATAGATGTAGATTGGGCAGGAAGCATTGATGATCGTAAGAGTACTAGTGGAGTAGCATTCTATCTAAGTGGTTGTCTCGTATCATGGTTGAGCAAAAAGAAAACCTCAATCTCGTTATCTACAGCGTAAGCATAATACATTGTAGCGACATCATGTTATACTAAAGTCCTTTGGATGAAACAAACTTTGCAAGATCTTCAAGTACAATTCAATGAGCCTATTCCCATATCCTGTGACAACACTAGTGCCATCAGCATCTCCAAGAATCCTATCATGCATTCAAAAGAAAAACACATTCCGATCAAATATCTTTTTGTTAGAGAAAAAGTCACTGAAAATAATATAAAACTTGAGTATGTTGGTACAAAATAACAAATCGTTGATATCTTCACTAAACCTTTACCTTGTTAAGCATTTGAATATCTTCGCCAGAAGCTTGGGATTCTCCCAAGTTCTCATTAGATTTTCCTTATTCATAATATAAGGGGGGCGTGGAAGTGTGTAAAAGTCCGCAGGATGGTTGTGTGTCAGGGGGAGTTACCCTTTTCCATTGATGTCAAAGGGGGGGAGAATGTTGTAGGAAGAGGTGTCATGATCGTAGGGGGAGTACTTGTGTTGTCAACAATGCCAAAGGGGGAGATTGTTGATCAACAGTTGTCATTGATGTCAACCCAAGAAGCACCAGGGGCTACCCCAATATTGCATGGGAATTTTTACCTACCAAATTACTATATTCTGGGTCAATAATTCTTTTCATGGTTTCTTCTTGTCGAGATGTTTATGTTGATATATGTTACACCACGTAATTCTTCACGGTTTGAGATATATTCATGTTTGAAGTTTGTAACCCCAGTTAGTGGGCTAAAACCCCATGGGGTTGTGTCATGGGTCATTGAAAAGTAATAATTAATATTTTTTAAGCTCCTAAAATCCCTCCCACGTTCACTTGTTGAAGCCCCTCTCAACCTAACCATTTATATAAATTGTGATCCTCATATCCTCCTTATGCAGGGATTTCGCTATCTGAAACAGGTGATCATGGATTTTTTTCTCTAATGTTTTTTATAAGAAGGTTAAGAAGCTAAATTTTTTATGAGGCAAAGCCAAAATACTGAGGAAGCTCCTGTAGAAATTTCAGATCAAGGTGCGCAATAATTTCGGAGATATGATTTGTGGAAGTCAGTGTTTTTGCAGGCTCCTGAAATTCATCTCAAAGAAGTGACCTTGGGAAAATCGTTTTAACTCTCTCTCTGAATATCAGATTGGAATTCTGTAAAAAGTGGAAGATAGTGCACGGGTTGTAGTTTCAGTTGTATTAATTTCAGATCCAAATGAAGAAACAGAGACATGTGGCATTCCGTACAATTTCACTCTGCTAAAACAGTCCATAATTAGGGCATTGTGAGAGATTGGGAATAAATCTCCCTTGAAGAATCCAAATTGGGTCAGACCTGTGGCATTGGAAAGAAGACTCAGAGAAATACTATAAGGTATAAAATAACATATTGGGGATCTGAAATAATAGAGATACACCAGATTCAATATCAAGCTCTTAGAAGGAAAGAAAAAGTTAGATCATGTGTTGTCAAGGGCTACAAAGAACCAAAATTTCTAGGGCAGCAAAAAAAAGCAAGGTGCAGCAAAAGGTAGCATGAAAAGAGAAGAAATCAAGGTGTAGAACAGCAACAAGTAGTTCATCACATGAAGTCTTCAAGTGGGCAACACTGCATATAGTCACTGTAATGGTATCATTTTACTAAGTCATTGTAAAGACATTATTGTAAAAAATTGTACTAGTATCTATCTACCAAGAGTTGAAGAGGCAGTGTAGGGAGGTCTAGGATTATCATTAGGTGGTTGTGTCATAGTTGGGGTTATGGTCTAGTGTGTCTTATTCTTCTACATCATTCTATATCATTGTAAAGTGGACCATTTTCCTGGTACGTGAGTCTATTCTTCTTTTATTCTTCTATAGGGTGGTAGGGTGGTGCTAGGCTAGTGCATGAAGTCACCAACAGGTTCAAGCCTATGAAAAATATAGGGTGCTAGGGTGGTGCTAGGGTGAGTTATAGCTCATTGGGTGTTGGGGCATCCGTTCAGTTCACTACTGAATAATATTGGGCATTGGAGCGTCCATCTAGTGGGAGCTGGAGAAGAGTGATTTTCTAGATTCTAGGAAGTTGGAGCTTTATTTTCAATTGGAGTTGAATATTAATGAATTATTGGAAAATCATTAGGAGGTTTTTGTCCCGCAGTGGGTTTCCACCTTAAAAAATCTGTGCATTTGTGTTCCTTTTGTTTACTGCTATCATGGTACAAACACTGATAATAATTGAAGATTAACTAATGCTCTAATTGAAAGGAATGGGCTTCACCCCCCTTTGATGTTTCCAACACTTTCTAAATTAGCTTAACTGTTCATGATCAAATTTTACATAATGCAATGCTAGACTTAGGGGCTTCACACAATTTAATGCTAAAAGAAATAATGGAAACTGTGAATTTAGACATCACTAGGCCTTACAAGGATCTTTTCTCATTTGATTTAAGCAAGGCGAAATGTTTAGGATTGATTAAATACTTATGTTATACTTTAGTTCAATATCCTAGAAAAAACATAGTCATGGACAGTGTAGTAGCTGACATCCCTCCCAAGTATAGAATTCTCTTATCTCGCTCATGGGGAGCTAAACTGCAGGGATCTCTACAACTTGATATGTCATATGCAACAATCTCATTTTTTGGCCAAACAAAGAAACTTTATAGATAAACATTGATGAAGTATATGGTTAGTAGTGTAGAAAGACCAAGAAATTATCTAATTTATTCTACACTATCTGACATGGATTCATTCATTTTATGTAACTTTGAAACTAGAATTGAAAATAATACTGAACTAAAAGATAAAAACAAAGCACCAGACAGTGAAAAAATCTTTCATGAATCATTATGGCACCTAGATTTTGATGGACCAGTCAATAAATTAGGAGCAGGAGTAGGATTCTGGATACATAATATGGAAAAAAATCATGCAGAAGGTCATTCTTTTAGACTAAATTTTAAACGTACAAATAACATGGCTGAATATGAAGCTCTTATTTTAGGACTGCAGATTGTTATGAATTTAGGAGGTAAAAGAGTGCCAATTATGGGAGACTTGGAGTTAATTTTGAAGCAGATAACTGGAGAATATTCTATCTACAATCCAAGATTAATCTAATATAGAGATACTGTGTTAGAGTTGATCAAAGAACTGCTAGAATGTGATTTTTCTGCAATACCAAGAAAACAGAACATATAGGCCCACTGCTTAGAAACTTTTTCTAGCACCTGTAATCTACCATTTCAACCAAATCATAGATACATTGCAGAAGTTAAACATAGACCTATAATTTCGAATAATCTTAAATATTTGCAAATTTTCTGACAGGATGAACAGATTTATCATTTCATGAACAATGAAGGATAATTTCAAGGTTGTAATATAGACACAGACTATACAATAGATTAGAACTTAGATAGTGAAATTGATTTGAATAATGTAGACGTAAATAACTTCAAGTTTGCTAAACCTATTAAATTTTCTCAAGTAGACATAGATAATTTAGAGAAAGTAGAGATTGATGAGTTAGTTGATGATGAATCTGACATTTTAAATCTCAAAGATAATTTTTACCAAAAGGATTAGCCCCTTTAGAAGATTTATTTGACTCTAATGATGTTGCAAGAAAACCTAAAATGGAGCCACTTAGATTTGATATTGAGGAATGTAGTATAGGTATAGAGTTAAAACCTAAGATGATTATACTTTCCAAAGCTTTACCTCATGAAGAAAAAGTAAAATACATAGCTCTTTCTAAGGAATTTCAGGATGTATTCGCCTGGAGTTATGAGGACTTAAAATCCTATGACACTAGTATAATACAACATAAAATACCTATAAAAGAAGAACAAAAACCTTTTAAACAGAAGCTAAGTAGGATCAATCCTGTTTTGATGCCTTTAATTGAGAAAGAGGTAAAAAGAATGTATGATGCCCAAATAATTGCACCAATCATATATCCAGATTGGGTTTCTAATCCAGTTCCCACTAGGAAAAAAACAGGAGAAATCAGATTATGTGTTGATTTTAGAAATTTAATAAAGCGTCCTTAAAAGACAACTACCCTTTACCAAAGATGGATCACATTTTGTAGCGGGTAGTTGGTTCATTTAGGATTTCATTGTTAGATGGATTTTCAGGGTATAACCATATTTTAGTCCAACCAGAGGACCAAGATAAAACAATTTTTACTACTCCATGGGGCACTTTTATGTATGTAAAAATGTCTTTTTGGTTAATGAATGCAAGAGCCACTTTTCAAAGAGTTATGGTTATAGCATTTGCAAAGGAAATTCATGAATTCCTTGTGATTTATTTAGATGACATTACTGTATTTTCAAAGACTGATAATGAACATTTGGATAATCTCAAACAAGTCTTTATTAAATGCAAAGAATTTGACATCTCTCTAAATCCTAAGAAAACTTTATTTGGATTAGAAGAAGGTAAGTTACTAGGAAATATCATCTCTAAAGAGGGAATTATGATAGACCCAGCCCAAATAGAGGCCATTCTAAACATTAGTCCTCCTAGGAACATTAAAGAATTACAAGCTTTCCTAGGTAAAATTAACTTTCTAAGAAGAGTCATCTCAAATATAGCTGAAATAATTAGAGAACTTAATGATATGCTGAAAAAAGACTCAGTACTTAAATGGACTGTTGAGGCCAAGCAATAAATTTAATTTATTAAACAAGCCTTAACTTAAACACCAGTGCTTATAAGTCCTGGATTTAAAAAAGATTTCATTATTTTATCTTTTGCTTCAGAACACACTATTGCTGCATTTTTACTACAGAAAAATGACCAGGGCTATGAGTAGCCCATTGCTTTCTTTATCAAATCACTCAAATATGCTACTTTAAAGTATACTATAATTGAAAAGCAAGCATTAGAATTAGGGAAGGCCATCAAAGACTTTAGAGTATATATTCTTTATTCACATATCATTGCTTATGTTCCAAATGCAGTTGTAAAGGACATTCTGACATAGAATAGGCCTGATGGTAAAAGAGGTGAGTGGATTGCCACAATTTTGGAATATGACATAGAAATCAAACCCACCAAACTCATAAAAGGTCAAGGTTTAGCCAAACTCATGGCTAAATCAAATTTTCATGGTTTAGACATTAATTTTATTGCCCAAATGCATAATCAAGAAGAGATGGTGACTCCAGAGATCAGTGAAGCCTTTTCAGACTCACCATGGTATGAAAATATTGTATTTGTATTACTAAATTTACAAGCTCCTCCTAGATTATCAGGAAGAAAAGCTAGATTTTTAAATTAAAGGCAGTAAGATATTGTATCATGGACAATGTACTCTTTTGGAAAGATCATGGTGGAATTTTATTGAATTGTTTGCTTAAAGAAGAAGCTGACAAAGTTTTAGAAGAATTTAATGCAGGTGATTTTGGTGGACATCTCTACTGGAAGACTACTACAGAAAAAAACTTGAAAGCTGATTTTTACTGGCCTACCTTGTTTGCAGATGTAAAAAAGTATGTGACCTCATGTCATAAGTGCCAAATCTTTGAAGGAAATAAAAAGCTGCTACCTTTGCCCTTAAAACCCATCTCAATAGAAATTCCTTTTCAATAATGGGGTCTTGACTTCATTAGTGAAATTCACCCTCCATCCTCAGCTCACACAAGTGGATTCTGACAGCCACTGACAATTTTACTAAGTGGATAGAAACCATAACCTCCAGGCAAGCCACTGACACTGTCATTATCTCCTTTTTGGAAAATAACATACTCTCAAGTTTGGATGCCCCAAAAATATTATCATTGACAGTGCAGTTGCTTTCAAATCCAAAAAGATGATAGACTTCTTTCATAAATATCATATTACCCTTGGCCATTCTACTGCATATTACCCTCAAGGTAATGGCCTTGCTGAATCCTCTAATAAAAGCGTTGTGAACATCATCAAGAAATTATTAGAAGACAACAAGAAAACTTGGAACAAGAGGTTAGTTAATGCCTTATGGGCATATAGACTTACCACTAAGAAATATATTGGTACATCCCCTTACCAACTTGTTTATGGAATGGATGTTGTTTTTCCATCTTCCTTAGGAGTACCAGTAATGACGATAATCCAAGAGTTACAAGTTGAGACCAGTGATATTCAAAGAAGGATTAAACAAACTATAAACTTGCAACAAAAAAGAGAAGAGGTTTATCTTAAGTCTCAAGTTATCCAAGACAAGATTAAGAAATTTTTTGACAAGAAAATTAAAGAAGATGATTTCTATATTGGTGACAAAGTTCTAAAGTGGGATTCAAGAAGGGAAGAAAAGGGTAAACATGGGAAATTTGATTTCTTGTGGAAAGGACCTTATGTTATTTATGGTTACAAAGGTAACAATGCTTTCTTTTTGAAAGAGATGAATGGATCATATCTACTAGGTGGATCTATCAATGGTGGAATGTTGAAGCATTACTACTCGCTAGAAATAACCAATAGTTAATTTGTTTACTTTATCCATTGTACATAACATTACAGATTTTAGATTGGATTGGATGTTTTTTCTAACAGAGTTGAAGCCCGGAGAGAAGACCCTAAGCTTTGAAGGGTAAAAAATCATAAGTATGAATAATTACAGAAGCTCTGAAGACATTTCCAAGGCCAGCATAGTCAAAGTACAAAGGCTAGTTGTCTCAAAGTTCATGACATTTCACCAGGAAATGCCATCCCCATGTGGAGCTACTGTTAGGGCCCTATAATAATACGATTCATAATTTTTGAATTGACTTTGATAGTCTTGTAATATGTACATACTTTGCTTTATGAAAATTGTTTTCCCATATAATAAAAATAAAAAATGAAAAGAGGGTAAAAATCCTAAAAGAAAAATCAAAGGAATTGAAAAGAAAAAGAAAAAAGAAAAAAAGAAAAAAAGAACCCCAACAAAAAAGAGATAAGAATAAGACATGAAAGTGATGCAAGTCAAAATGCCACTACTAGTTACTTTTCACTGCAAATAAATGACTATGTGTAGCTTGTTCAAAATGCCATAATCCATGATGAGTTAAATAGTTTAATCTTAACTTTTTTATGCTTTGAATTTTATGTTTATAGATAGAGAATAAAGATCTTGTCAAACAGTTTAAACTTGACAAATCAGTAGTTAGGTAGAGAATAAATGAAGAGCTCAACAATTTAATCTGAGCTCTCAGATGAAATAAGGTTAGAATTAGATAGTTTCCCTTTTTAAAAAGAAAAATGGATTAGGGTTTGCAAGCTTAAGTGCACCCATAAAAATAAAGAAAAAAGTGGTATAATAAATGATAGGTAGGTAGAAAGCAGTTTTACAAGGAATGGATAAACATCATCTAGAAAATTACTAATTTTCCTCCCCACAATGTGCTCCAATACTAAAAACTCTTCAGTTATAAAGGCTCATAGCATTTCTCTGACTTTTGGTGGGACCAGACCCATGAATTAATGACTGATTGGTACTAAAACATTGGAATCCCATTCATATGACCATTCCCCTTCATAAAAACCCTTTTCCCCTTAATATCATTCATTTTACCCTCATAAACCCCCTTTTCCTAAGTCATGGCACTTTTTTTTACTTAGGAAAAGTAAAAACCCCTTGATTAATTTCCTTTTTCATATAAAATCCTAAAAAACCCACAAAATTCTATTTATCCTAAGTATTAAGTGTTAAATGATTATGTTGGACCACCACTATGAAAATCTTGCCCAATGACTTAAAATGACACTTTACTTAGTGTATTTACTATTCCCAAATCCATTTCATATTAACATTTAACTTATATATTAACTCCTTTATTAATACCTTCCATCTCGTATTATATTAATTCATGTTTATTAAATAAATCCGAACCCACATTTAAATGTTTATCCTATGGTTTAATTTACCCATGTGATATATTCCCTCTCCCCCATAGTTTTAAACCATACATTTTATATTAATTTTCCCAAGATTCACATTACAGCTGTATGTATTACATTTGTTGCACAAAACATTCGAAATCCGCCACCCGCCTATCCCTGTTAACATTGAAAATTTATGTTAAAACTTCGGTTTAAATGCATAAAGTTAAAACCTGCCGCATATAAAACTTCCTGGGCCCCACACCTAATACCCAACAACTAAGCCGAGCAATCCTCACCATTCGCGTCTCCCTGATAGATCCAATGGCCTATAATCCATATCGCAAATTCAATGGCATAGTTTTTAAAGAAATTAGGATTTTCAATATGAGTGGTTTTGACCTTCCCTCTCTCCTCCACGCATCCATTTTATATCAGATCGCATGCATTTGAGTTATACCATTTACCGCCCTTCGACGGTGCGATAACCGATCAGCAGTAAATAACCTCCCCGCATGTAAACCGCTTTCAAAGTGACTTGACTGTTACTAAATGCAGACACAATTTCAATCAAATTTCCTATAAAACACCAGCATATACGCATTACAAGACTTGTATTGCATTTTATGCTCATAAACTGTTTTTGACTGATAAAAAGACATTGCCGCCCTGTTTTCATGCAAAAACAACATAAAGTCAATCAAATTCACTACTGCAAACCGCTCAAAGCCTCCAATTTTCATTTAAAAGACCCCAAAAAGTTTTTGAAAGCTTCCAGACCCCCAACAAACCCTTCTTTCGAGTCAAATTCATAAATTTACAGGTATTTTTCAAGAAAAATACCCATCCATCATCTAAAAAGAAGCATACTTGTGAATTTAAGCCTTCTTGAAGCCTGTTTACCTGAGGAAGAGCCTTATTGCCTCCAAAAATTCATATTTTGCTGGAAACTCTGAGAAATTCACATTTCTTGAAGACTGTAACTTGTGTTTAAGAAAATTGAAGATAATTTATCCATTTGTAGACCTTTATAAGCCTTATGAGTGATTTAAAGCCTTTTTATAGTGTTCATAAACCCTTTGTGCATGAATTTGACTGTTTTAGGGTTGTTTCATCAATGAACACTGCAGTAAACCCTTGTTAGCCTTTCCTCAAATCTGTTTAAGGTTAAGAAATTTATTTTAGACCAAAATTGATTGTCTGAAGCAGAGAAACCCAAATTTCACTTGTTGTAGTCCAAAATAAGCCTTTGTTATACTAAAAAGACCTTCTGTAAATAGTATAATGTTACAGAAGTGTGTTAAAAACCTAAAAGACAGAGTTTTAAAAATCCAAGAGGGTTAAATTGTTAAAAAAAAACCTACGAATGGCCTCTAAAAGTGTCATTGTCATCAATCCACTACAACCTCCTATTGTAGATGTTGAACACACCCCATTAGCTGATCTAGACTATGAAATTACTGATCTAGTAACTGAATATAACCTTCTTGAGCTCCACTGCTGGAGCCAAGAGAAATATTTGGATCAAGTAGATGAAGTACTTGTTTGGGTGTCTAATTTTCCCAAATATGTAGTTCCCCACACACATCAATGCCCTGAGGTCATCAGATTGTGTTAAATTCACTATTCCCGAGATCAAAGATAAATTTTTAATGCTGAGAAAGAAATACTATTTACTATCACTACTGAATCCATAAACCAAATTCTTTATCTGCAACCTGAACCTAATGTTGTCCCTTTGTCCATTGAAGTTCTGACAAAGTCCTATTTGGATTTAGACTTTCCTAAAAAATTTCAGATCTTTCAGAAATTCGTGCCCTCTTATGTTGAAATCCACAAGCTTAACCCTCCATATTCATCCTCCAAATTCCGAGATGTATCAAGAGATATTATCTCAACGTTGTCTTTTATCCTTGGTTACTTTACTGATGAACATATTGATGAATCTATACTAGGTTTCCTGTCTATTTTTGTGCTTGGTCAACCCCCTGTAGTCATCTATAATTTTGTTGAATATATTGTTGATAGTATGCATGAACAACTTGTAAAAATTCCTACTGAAGGTGTTTTCAGATATACCTCATTCCTATTCCATATGTGCCTCTACTTTAAGTCAAATAAGTTTCTAATAAATCTCCAAAAGATGGATGTAGAGGGAAATGAAAAATCAATCATTTTCTGGACTTCCTTGATCAGAAATGAGTCAACTCAGTTCACATATGCAGACTTCACAAATTGTTTCATTCACCCATTGGTAAATCTTCTCAAGAACAATGTGCAACCTAGGATAAGTGGTGAAATTAATTTTTTTTACATCTATTAGAGCAGAGCACAATAGGTGATTGGTATCTATACCAAAACCATACTAAGGTTAGAGTTTATGGATCAACTCTCCTTCCCTATAAATTACCAAAAGATTCATGAATGATATTGTTTGCCTTAGAATATATTAGACAGATTCAGTAAATTTTTTGGCTGCTAAAAAGAAAACTCAGTTTAAATTGAAAAACCAAGTGGGTCCTTTCATATGCAATAACAGGGAAGAAGGTGCGGAGGCACCAAAGCAATTGTTAGAGTATAAGTTTGATGAAATTTTCCTGTGGAACTATGATCCTTATGGAATAATTAGTAAGATGAGGGTGAAATGTAAATTAACCCCATATGTTCATGACAAGAAGCCTAAAATTGAAAAGTTTGCAAACCAAATTGAATGGTTAGAAAATAAATTGATTGAATCTATCAAGCATAATGATACTAGTCACATTCTGCAAACATCAAATCAGGAAGAAAAAGGTATAAAAAGGAAAGGGGAAGAAGGCTCATATACTGCTGAAACTACCATAGAAACTAAGTGTTTGGTCTAAAATGCGGATGCAAATTAGAGTTTCATTTACTATCAATCCGGGTAAGTAAACTTCGAGGGTCATCCAATATATATGGACTTAGAGACAAACTAAACTAAGCTAGGTGAAGAAATGCCAAAGTTCCCTTACAGGAGGTCTGTCATTAGGATCTCCAACACCTATTTAGTCATTTAACAAAATGAAATTTAAAGACATTGTGACAAGTGTAAGAAATATTAAGGTTCCCTTATAGGAGACTATTCATTAATATTTCTAATCATCTTAATCAACAAACTATTTAAACTAATGAAATTAAAGCACTTAAACCTAATTCTGATTGATTGCATGAAATGTTAAAGCTCTCTTACAAGAGACTATTCATTTATATCTCAAGCATATAAATCAGAAACTTAAACTAATGAAATCAAACATTAAATAACAAATCAGATTCATTGAAGGAAACATTATTGCTTTCTTACGAAAGGTTGTCCGTTAATATTCCAAATATATGAACCTAATAATTTAATCTAATGAAATTAAGAAACAAACATAAAATAAAAGCCTACTAAAATAAAAGTGTACTTGCTAGGCAATGGGGATCCTTCCAAGGATTCACAAGCACACCAAAAGAAAAGTCAAATGTAGAGGATCAAAGAAGCTCCGTCTTATTTATCATTAATTGCAAATTGCAATTTCAACCATTACATTGACTCTCCAATCTAACTCCTCACTACCAACATATAAGATACTAAGATTACAAAATGAAGAAGAAGATTAAGATTAAGATTACAATTCAAGATTACAAATGAAGAAGATAACACTCCTATTTATACAAAAGCTATGATAACAAACTCATAAATGTAAATCCACTATTCCCTCCTTTGACACACATATTTCTCAACCAATGGTGACACATAACCCTATCCTCTATGATCTCCTCCATGAGGTCCATGATCTACTCAAATTCGAATTTGAACATAGAGTGCCACATAAGGGTGCCTAGGAAGCTTCTTTTGTACCTACACATGTCAACAAACTCATTCTAATTGTTAGGTATAAGTATAAGCATATTATTTTCTAAAGTTTAACCACAAATCCACTTAAAAATGTTAAGAATTAATAAACTTTGGAAGAGCATAGTTATAACCCAATGATGAGGTAAATGTAATGATGTGGAGGTGGAATGAAGGTGACATGAAGGTAATATGGAAGTAATGCGAAGGTATTGGTGAATAATGGAGTGAGAATAGGGACTATTTTGAAGCCTAACACCAAGTTTAAGCTAAGGTACGCAAAGAATACAAAGACAAATCTAGAAGGTAAAGAAAAGGAAACAATTGAGGTTTTAGATGAAGAAAATCTAGAGAAAGAAACTATGACTACTACAGTGATTGATAATGAACAGCAACCTGCTACTTCCAACCCACAAATGATTTAGAAAAAACAAAGTATGGAAGCATATTCATCAAAACAGGCAGAAGATAAAGACATGGATATCAAAGAGAAATATAAAGAGATTAAAGCTATAAATGAGGAAATCAAGAATGAAATATATTCACAATACTTGAAGCAAACTCTAGGGGTACAAAATAGGTTGCTTTCAGCCTTTGATTATAAAAATAAGAAATTTTTCTTGTCAGTAAATCAACCTATAGTGAAAACACCTAAACCAATAGCTGATTACAAAAAGGTGGATTTTGAAGTACCAGTAGAAGACATTCATCCCTTGGATCATATTGAATTCCACAAGAAAAGCTTAGAAATGCTATATTCTAGCATGAACACAAAAGAAATGAGTGTTCAAAAGCTCCAGAATACTTTGAAAAATATGAAAGGTCAACTTAAGGTTGAAAAATCTTCTTCATATGCTAAAGATACCAGAATAAAATCTTTAGAGGAGTTGGTGATTGAAGTGGGTTATGACCCTTCTAATGTGAAAGTTGCAGAAGAACTAGTAAAAAAGAAAAATGCTGAAATTGCAGCACTCAGGAAATAACTGAAATTACCCCCCACAGAACACCCATAGACCAAAGATATTTCATAAGAAGAAAATCAAAGAGATGAGATGATGAATCTCATATTACAAATGACAACACAAATCAAGGAGATGGAAATTGAGATGAACAAGCTAGTTCAAGAGAAAGAAGCCATTAAAACAAAATAAGTCCCTGTAACTGTGATTCCTATGGTGACCACAACAGTTCCATCCACTTTAACAGAAGAATTGGCTCCAAAGGTTCCATTGGCCACAACAGTGCAAGTCACTTCATCCACCACTTCTTCCACTGAGTCATCTACTTCAACAGTTCAACAGTCAAATGAATCCAACAAATTGATAAAGGAAATGGAAGAAATGTCTATACAAACTAATGAAATCAATAGGTTGAAAGAGAAAATAAAAAAGCTAGAAGATGCCAAGAAATTAGCACAGATCAATGCTAAAACTGAAGAACAAAAGTCTAAAAGGTTAAGTGAACAACTCAAAAAGGCTGAAACAGAGTTGACCTTGAAAGATCCCATGGCATACATCAAAATTCAGTTATGGACCAATATCATTGAAACAATCAATGATACTTGGCCATCCATACAGGTGATATATGAACAAAAGGACTTACTAATAGTAGCTAAAGAAGAAATTCAGAAGACTAAAGATGAATTAGGCACCAAACCTGAGGAAGCATTGGAAACCATCAAATTCCTCAACAATAAAAATAAGTAGGAATTGGATGAAATAGGAAGAACTGATAGGACAAAAACAATTCTTGAGGTAAGAAAATTAATTTCCAAAAAGAACCTCATGAAACAGTTGCAAGAAAAGTGCCAAAATATGGATGTAGCCATCACAAGATTCATGGTTAAGTTTGACACTTTAAGACAAAAAGGTCTTCCAAATATTCTTGTTGCCAATGATAGACTGATGAAACAAGAAGATTACAATAAAAAGATCAAAGATTTTGCCAAAGAATAGGTGAGTAAATCAGATTGGCAAGGAATTCCAATAGGTAAATTTTTACACAAGAGCATTGAAAATCTATTTTATTTACAGCATGAGTTAAAGCACCTCTTTGTGTTCAAGCCAGCTTTTATGAGATATACAGAGGCAGATGAAAACTTCAGGAAGTTAAAGAAGATCAAATTACCTGAGACCAAATTCTGGGAGAAGCTTACAGATTTTCTGTAAAAGTCAGTTTATAGTGAGAAAAGAATAAAAGCAAAGCTGTTGTTTTTACTACACAGTAAACATATTTGTAAACAGTGAAATTTTTTTCAGAGGTTAAAGTGTATTAGCAGTTAAAGAGTATTAGTTGAAAAGAGCATTATATGAAAGAGGAAGAATAAAACATAATAAAGTTCAGATTGTTAGTGTGGGTGACACCTCATCAGCCCAGTTGCAACCCAAGTCCAACAAAAAGCTATTTAATTTGAATAAATAGTACAGTTTGCAATTTGTTAGGCAGCTGTCACTATATTTTTGTAAAATATATTTTATTTTCCTAGAATAATTCCTTAGATTGTTATAGGATATTTTGTACTACTTTTTGTATAAATACTTCATCATTTGAAGTATTGAGTGTGGATAAATTGCTGAAGATTTCTGTTGTCATATTTTCTGAACCTGAAGGGTTTTTGTACCAAGTTCAAGTCAGCAGGCTGGATCAAAGTAATAAAGAATCATATTTCAGGATTCATGTGTTGGGCCACCTAAGAGAAGTACTTTCTCATGTTACTTGTTAATCTTCTTATGTTTTCCATTCATTCATAAATGTATTCTAAATTTTAATGCGAAATCAGGAAGTGTTATATCAAAATCTGTTAAAAGCACTCCGTTATTTACTGGTTTTCATTTAAATTTTTTATTTTGATATCTAGACTAGGGAATCCTTAATTGCTCCCTAATTTCGATTGACCCCTACCTATTCATTCCTTATCCGGATCAAAGAACCCTTAATTTCTCTTTATCCCGATTAAAACCACTTCACCAATCAACCTTCAAAGATCTTGAGTGACTCTGCTACCTTGCCCTGAAAAAATTTGACTTTAGACCTTGATCATGATCTGTCTCCTTGACACATTGACTCCATTTTCCTAATGGAAAAAAAAATCTCTTACTATCTGTCTTAGTAAGTGATTTTCCCACCAATCCAAATCCAAAACTCAAAACCAATTTTCCCTATATAACTAGCCTAAAATCATATATTAAAAACAAAGTTAAATCTTATAGAGAGAGCCCTCTCTAAGCCTTAGAAAGGCTATATCCTACAACTTAAAAGTAGGTTTGTGGTTACTTCTAATATTCTTTAAACTATAAATCAAAATCTCACAACTTTGAGAATTATTAGAGTGATAACAAAAGCCATCCATATTAGCTTCCATTTCTGATTTTAAACCCTCCATGTCCCCTTTTAATCCATCCATGTCCTCTTTTAGTTCATCTTTGGTTTCTCATTGTGACAGTGAAATTTGTTGCACTTTTTCTTGTAATTTTTATATATCATGTTGCAATTCATCCTCTTCATGTGTCATAGTAGAGATTTATTATGGATTAACGGGTCTATATATATATATATATATATATATATATATATATATATATATATATATATATATTGGATGAATTTTAGAATCCAATACTGATATATATATGCTTCAATATTCCCCTGGAATCACTTCAAACTAATTTTTCAAACAAAATTTATGTAAAAAAAAATACACATTTTTTTCTTGATTTTTAGGAGCTCGATATTGAAGTTTTTGTATATATGTAATTTTGGATTTCCAAGGTATGATATTTGGTCCCATGGTATCTATTTGAGTATTGTTTCAAACCCCACAAGTCATGTTGAGATTGGATTCTTCAATAAAGAGTTATGATAGATATCCCATGATGACCTGATTATTGATAGTTTCAGTAGAGAAAACTTGTATGGAGTGCCACGTGTCACTGTTTGGACCTTTGACCCTAAAATAAATACACACGAAACTAGAGTCATTTCTCATTCAACCACTATTTACGAAATTCAAATCTAATTCTCGGAGATAATGTTATGATGATTTTCCCTAGGTCACCTATTTGAGATTGAATTTTGTATCCTTCAAAATCTCGAACTTCCTTAGATCATATCTCCTAAAATGTAGTGAACCAAGATCTGAAATGTTTACAAGAGGTTCACCACGCTTTCAGCTCCACATTGTTGAACTACTAACTTCTGAAGCTTTGTAGAGAAAAATTATAGCGAAAATACCAAGATGACATATTTGAAGCAACGAAACTCAAAAATCTAAAGCTATGATACCAAATGCTGTGCAACCATCTCACAAAATACTAGAAGAAAAGATATATCAACGACTTAAAAAATTATCCTCTTCGAGAGCGAAACCTCCTTTAAATTACATAAATGAACAAATTCTTGGATGATACAAATGATAAGACCTCCTTGGTACATATAGGAGTCTGAGCCTACATAAAAATAATAATTTTATGGCACAACAATAAAAATAGTGGGCTTCTATGGGGCACAACAATAACAACATGGGGAATACATGAACACAAAAATAACAATAGGGAGTTACACTAACAATAATAATAAGGGGAATACACTAGTAATATAGGGATCTAACATCATAAGTAGTAGCTCATGTAGGTATTGATGGGAAGCCAATTTGGAATCTATCTAGTACCCATCTAAGACCTGTTTTCACATATTTTCCCATTTTCTTCTCATCAAACCAACCTTCTTTCTCATGTAGATGTGTTTTGGTCAAGGTATAATTATCCTCTTAATATTTCATTTTACTATCCATTCTTATGCATTTAAGGAGATAATTATCTTTCTATGGTAACTAATAATATTTAGGAGGAAAACATGGACAAGTACCTTTAGATAATAATAGGAAAAAGGTGTTAAAAATCAGTGTCTTAAATTATCCTTTTCCCTTACACTCAACTCATTTACATGTTGGGCCCACTTCTTTACTAGAAAAAAAAAATCATTCTAAAGAGTCCACATGTTATTTATTCTCATTAAAGGCATGCTTACATATTAATTTCCTTAAAAAAAAAAGGTGTATGTACCTCAAAACTTACCAAAACAAATATTAAAAAAAAGTGAAAATTATGCACTCTTGAGCATAGTATGAGAAAACCACTTTTGCAACTCCCTATATGCTATGGAAAATGGTATCAACCTTCTTGAAATGGTATGAATGAGGCCTAAATAAAGGTGAAATTACATGAATTGTTATTATAATAATTTTATGCTAGGATCTAAAGCAATTAGAGCCATCATATACTTGTAGTCTTTATGACTCTCATATAGTAGAAAACCCGTGTTCCCTAAATTTCACATATCCTTATTCTTGTCTTGAGGCATAAATCCCACTAGTCTTCCTCACATTTTAATGGAGAAGGGTGTAGGACATGAAGAAAAATTTACTGATTTGAGGGCAAAGGAATCTATGTGGCAATTATGGTTAGTAATAGTAGTAAAGTTAGTTATACATTGTTTATATCATTGCTAATTTAAATAAAATGAATATTTCTATGAGCTTTGTTTTCCTAAATTATGAGTTATTTGCATTAATAGTATTTTTTAAAATATTTGGTTGTGGTTCTAATTCACATAAAAAAAGTTGGTTGGAGTAGTTATTTCACAATTCTTTTTGTTTCTACCAGTTGTTCACTTCATTGTGTAAATGTTTACAAGTTCGAATTGGAGAAAATGCTATTGGAATGTGGTAAACTTCTAAGGTTTATCTCCAAGCAACTATTGAAGCTATAGTATTCCCTCATTTAACTAACTAGTACTTATACTAAAATTGTTGTATGCCACTTTAGGGAAATATTTGTATTGTTTTTCAAATTTATGATTTTTTATAATCCTCCACTAGCCATAGGATAAGTTTCATCTACACCATAGCTAGTGAATCCACTTGAGAGAACTCCACTATTTATTCTCTTTAGGGTGTATTTATTGATTTTTTTTCTCTTAAGGTTCTTGGATAGCTCCTACTATGTAAACCTTGCTTCCCTCTCTATAGGTTAGTTTTTAAGGGACTATTTCATGTTTTTGAGAAGTCTTTCACCTAAATACGAGATTGTACACATGTTTCATTCATAAAAAAAGCATGTACATACTTGAATCCATTAAAAAGTGTGTGTGCATGCATGTTTCATTCTCAAATAATGTGTATGCATACAAATTCCTTCATAAAGGTTATGTGTGCTAGTTTTCAAGAAAATTTTGGGCCTTTATGTGCACTTCTCCATAATTTTGGACATAAATGTACCTTTCATTCACAAAAGGATTATGTGCACTCTAGTTTCCTTTACAATAGGAAACTTCTCTCACGAAAGGAGCATATACCTCTTGTACTAGTGTTTTCATGGCTTTGCGTGCTTCTTTTCTCTTTCAACGAATTTTTGTTGTTGTTTTGAAAACGTGTTGATGAGGGGCAAAAAATTGAAGAAAGTGTCTACTTTTGGTTGTCATATGTAATTTCCCCTACATATTTCCCCATGGGGAAGATGTTGTAAAGTCCATAAAATAAAGTATTAGATAAATAATAATATAATAATATTAGCTCTACTAAAAAGTATTAAAAAGTAAAAAGTAATAAAAATAATAAATCTATTCAATTCATTTGTTATATTATAATTTTATTTTCAATTAATAGAACTACAAATGAAGAAAAAACATAATATAAATGTCACATTAAAATAAATTAAAATAATAATGAATTATATTTGTAATCATGATATTTCAAAACATATAATTAATAAATATATATAAAAACTTAATAAATTTAACTAATAAATATATAATTAGAAATAAGAATCTTTTTATATAGAGATATGTAAAATATATATATAATAAATAGTAGCTGCAAATTAAGATTCATTTTACAATATAAATTGAAATAACGATTTATATTGGTAATAAATACATTTGAGAACTTTACATTTAAATTTAAATGATAAACGCAAAAAATTAATACTTACAATATTTTTTTTCTTTGCACTCTATCTCTCTCTAATAAATGCTATGCATATAAGATATTAAAAAAATAAATTTAAAAATGTATTCCAAGGGCATATATATGTAACTAAATATATGATATTTTTAATCAAATTAAAAATCTAAATATTTATATATAGAGAGACTTGGAATGTATAGAAATATAAATAATATTACTAAGAACCAATATAGATGCATCTTAACTTAGGAATCAAACCTCTATAGGTGCAAACCTTTCATTAGGTTTTGCACTAAAAAAGAGCTTTTCATTTTAAGAGATCATAAGCTAAGATAGATCTATGCTACTATGCATTTTTTTTTACTAAGCTCAGGATCTTATATCATACTAAAAAATATGTACATTGTGTAATGCATGTTGGTGTCTTGATCAGATTTGGCGTGAAGAAATGGAAACTAAGCAAAGAATTCTAATGAGGGATGAAGCTAACATGTATCGAAAAAACCATTACAAAGTTGGGTATGACCATGCTCCTTGAGTACAAGATTGCAAAATGAGGCTATGAGAGTTGTAATGTCTGAGATAAAATATTTAACTGCAAGAAAACTAAAAACCATATAGAACGTCAGAGCTTACTATTGTTGGCATGTAACCACATGAATATCATGCCCACTAGCTAGCAAGAGTTGGAGGCTCTTGATTGGTAGTTGGAGGATGTGCATTTTTCAAGAGTAGAGCCCCTTCTAGTTGTTGTAGTCACCCATAAATAATATGATACAACAAATAGAGCTCCTCCATCGTAAGGAAGAGCTCATTTATGGTTTCACTTCCATAAAAAATGACCTTCTCAAGAAAATTCACGATGTGCCAGTATGTATTACCCATGTATAAGTAGTGGTTTCTTCTTGCTCTAGGAGTGCCCAAACGTGGCACCCAATTTCGAACCTCTACCAAGAATTCAGAGTCTAACAACTCTTGTTGCTCATTAATCAATTTGTGTTCCACGTCTGATAAGTCCCCCTATGTTTCCAAGGGAACATGTTCTCCATATATTTTTGTTGATGCTTAAGCCTGGACGTGGGCATGGGAGTGCCCTTATTGCCCATAAACTCCCCACCTCTCCTTAAGTGAGCTTGTTCTGTGGGAATTGCCGAGTAGTGGAGAAAAATGTTGTAAATATAGGACCCTTTCACTCGGAAGAAGCCAAAGTTAAGGAGAATGTAGGTCTACACTGGAGAGTGAGAAGAGAGAAGGGATAACTATAGAAAGGGAAAGAAAAAACTGAAAGAGAAACACCAACCAAAAGGACCACATCTAGGCCACTAACCAGAACTCCCCAAAGCACTAGAGATAACTAGATGCTTATTAAAAGGAGAGGAAAAATAGAACCCGGGAAATAAACCTGAGCATTGTTCAATTGAAAGTGCAAAGAGGATAGTCATTTTACTATATTCATCTCATGGCGAAGCTGGTTGATAAGCTAAGCAAGAGGAAGCTAAGAAAAGAAGGAGAGAAAAGTCCTTAGAGGAAAACAAACTAGGCTATGAGAGCTTGTTCCTTCACGTTGGTATGGGCTATTCTGTTGCATCGATAAACAACTCCATTATAAATTGTTAATTTATACAAAACATGGAAAATTATGAAAGATTGTTAATAATAAGTTTAGTAAAAAAGGTTGATTATTTACTTTCAATTAGGCTAATTATTACATAGAGATGTTGTAGTGATTATCAATGTAAAAATTTAAATGTTAGTTCAATATAAGGAAAATGTTAAGATATCTAATATAATGCAGTGCTAAACCCTAAATACTTGAACATAAAAAACATTAAATAAAGAAGGATAGTAATTAAATAATATAAAATTAATTAATATTTAATGATAAATAATAAATAATGAAAATAATAAATAAATTTAATTCATTAAGTTTCACTAGCACAACCGATTGAGGATGGGCCTAGTCAACAAGGTGACTCGGGATCAGTTGTGCCTTGTGCTAGGGGGAGGAGACCTGCTAAAAATATAGTGAGCTAAAGAGCTGGTGTGGCCCATGCTGGGTACGATCCTCAGGTGACTTTGACAGCTTAGATTCCCTTGGGTCACGACTTCTCAAGCCACTGGTCAAGCCTAGAGGATCACAAACAACTTGACACAAAAAAATAAATAATTCAATTTAATTCAATTTGTTATACTGTAATTTTGTTTTATTAATAAAGTTACATAAAAATTATTGTATTATAATTATTTTTTATTAATAAAATTATGAACAAATTTTTGGGAAACAAAATCATAATTCATACAAATTGTATTAAAATAAATTAAAATAATAATGATTTATATTTATGCGTGTGATATTTTATAACATATAATTAATAAATTTAATTAGAAAACATATAATAAAAAATAAAATTACTTACGTATACAAGATATATATAAAGATCTATTTCACTATCTAAATTAAAATAATGAGATACATTTGGATCGAAATCTCGGATTCTACCACCAATAGGATCTTTCTTGCAATCTGCTATTTCACTCCTATCAACTCTACATCCTAAAAGAAGAACAACTCGGACAAGAATTATCCCTTCAGTTCTTTAAAAAAATACATCTTCAACCTGAGAAATGATGGTAATATCCTTTTACTAGGAGACTTTAAGCTAGAACTACTACTAACCAAGGCATTACATTAAGCATTAATTGTAACCCCGGCCCCTTGTGGCTTGATGAAGATAGTAACTTAGCTAATAAATTCAAGAGAAAATCTGAAGACGTTATCGAGAACTTATTCAGCACTGAGCTCCTCAAACTTTGTAGTTATAATGATCTAATTATTTGTAATGATATTAGCAAGTGGCCCCTCTCTGGTTAGATGACATGTTTCCATGCGTTGGGTAGCAGTGTCATGGATTATGCAATTTCTGACATCCTCGTCCTCAACCATATTACAAACTTTAAACTTCTTAATGGATTCAAGCCTAACTCTAACCACAGACCTCTATCTCTATCCCTCAATCTTGCTATGCATACCACCCACATGCAGGAGACCAATGAAAGAAAATGACACATTTGCATCGATAGAAGTAAAAACAACCTATTCTTAAGGGATTTAGAGAGGGATGTAGGCCCCATGAATTATAATAATAACATTGATAAAATTTATTACAATTTCACTACTATCCTTTCCAACATGATTAGAAAGTTTTCTAATGATATTTCGTTTAAGGAGTCTAATAGAACTTCCAATCCATGGTATGGAAAAGATTGCAAAATTTCCAGGAAAGCGATCAGAGACGCTCCTAATGAAATCATTAAGCTAAAGAACATCAATATATAAAAAAATATCATCAAGAGGAATAAAATATTATATATTAATAAAATATAGGAGTATCTTCTCCACCTTTCTAAAGTCGTGCCCAAAAAAATTTGGCGGAATGTTCTTGTCCGTAAAACCAAAGATAACCATTATATTCCCTTAGAAAATTGGGACAACTACCTAAAGACGTTGTATGAGTCTTTGGACACTATGGGCACCACCTTAATCACTCCAATTAAGGAGGATGTATTCTCTCTTGACGACATTGAGTTTGTTATTAATAATCTTGCTAATGGGAAAGCTAAATATATTGAAGGATACCAAGATGAGATCCTTAAAATGGGAAGATCTATCATCATTCCTTATCTCCACAAGCTTCTCAATTTGGTTGTAACACATGGCTTCCCTCGGCTTTGGACACAAAGCCTTATGGTGCTTATATTTAAAAATGGGGACAACAGTGTTCCATATAACTACAGGACAATTATGGTTAGCCATATTCTGGCCAAAATTTATGGTCTCATTTTGGAGAAGAAGCTTGGCCTTTGGCTTGAAAGATAGGGAAAAAGAGCTAAAGGGAAAGCTAGTTTTAGGAGACATCACTTGATTATTGACCATCTGGTCAATCTTAGAATCATTGTGGAGAAATTTCGCAATAGTAAAGCTGACATCTTCTATTTATTTGTGGACTTTAGAAAAGCTTTCGACATTGTTCCTCAAGGTAAACTTTGGGAGAGACTTAAAGAGATCATGGTCCCTCCTGAGCTGAGGATTGTTGTGATCTGTCTCCACGAGACCATCACTGCCAAGCTTAAGACCAACGAGGGGTGTTCTAAAGACATTAAATGCAATATTGGAGTTAGGAAAGGGTGTCTCCTATCCCCTACCATTTTGGCATATACATCGATAAGCTAGAGGAGTGTCTGGAATCTGCGGGGTGCAAGGACACTGAGCTTGCTAGTGTTCTCATTCCTCTTCTACTCTATGCTGATGATATCGTTCTTCTTCCAAAAATCCATGATGACCTTGACAAACAACTCTAGATTCTTCATGACTACTGCTCCAAGATGGGTATGACAGTTAAACTCGACAAGACTAAAGTCATGATCATTAAATCCAAAAAGATCACACATGGTAGTTTCGTGTATAATAACCAGTGCTTAGAGCAGGTTTCTTCTTATAAGTATTTGGGCATTGACTTCCCTTATCATCTCAACTAGAATTATAGCATCAAGAAAAGAATTATTGGGGGCAGGAAATATTATTATGAGCTTGAAAACAATTGTAAGTCAGTCGATCTTTACATTTGGAGTAAAAAAAGGTTCCTCTTTGAGATCCTTGTCACCCCTGTTGTCTTATACGAATGTGAAGTTTGGGGTTCCAGTATATCCAGAGAGTCATGGAGGAAGATTGAGATGATTCAAAAGAAATTCATAACCTACAACCTTGAAATCAAGGGAAATACTCCCTATCTTATCCTCTTGATCAAATCTAGCTTGTCCCCCATTGAAAGTACAACTATGTTTAGATATCTGATGTGTAAGAAGAAGCTTGACAACATGGATTAAAAAAGGCTCCCTAATATTGCTTCTAACTATAGCCAAAACCCTCACCTTCGCCTCAAGTGCGCGTGGCATAAGGATGCCCATTCCTGGCTCAACCATTGGGGAATTAAGGAGGAGCTCAGTATGGGAAGAAAAGATAATATCAAAAATAATATTACCTCCAAGTTTAAGGATAAATTGTGGGAGGATCAGGAGCTGGAAGGTAAAAGGAAGCTAAGATACTATAAGGAAGTGATCAACACCAACCTAGATAATCAGAATTATATTTCTGTGTTGTCTAGCAATAAGAAAAAATGAACAATGCTAAGATAAGAACTAATTCCCATGAGCTTCGGAGTGAGACCGAGCAGACGTCTATTCCCAAGATCCCTTGGAACGATATAATCTGCCAGATTTGCGATTCTAAGTAAGTGGAAGATGAAAAGCACTTCCTTTTACACTGCCCGACTCTTACTCACATTCACGCTCAATTCCCTACCATCTGCCACACTTCCAATGTTCTTGACCTATTAATCCAAGCCACCTATAACGATCTTGGAGCACTTATTTTCCTTCTCTTTGACCATAGAAACAAGATTTTGAAGAATCAAACTTAGATTCTTTCTCCTCTCTTAAAGTGTGAAAGACCGCATTGGTCTTAACGAACAGTAACCATCATCATCATCATCATCAATACCGATATTTCATACATGCAATCATTATATTTCAAATTTTCATATTTAAAAAATTAGATATTTATATAATTTTTTTTCTAATTTATATACTTTAATATTTATATACATAAAAAAAATTATAAAACATGTTCAATAAAAATATCACATATATAATTATATGTATTATCAAAATTTTAATAGAATTAATTATTATTATTATTATTATTTATATATAAAAATGTGAAATTTATATGTACATAAATAATATTATTAACAACTAGCATAGTATATTAAACTCAATTTACTAAATGAAAAAAAAAAATACAAATATTTTCTTAAAAATATTTATATTTTATATAAAAAAATCATTTTAAAAAATTTAATTTTTTCAAAAATTAATAAATTTAAAATCAAAATAACCCTATACTACTTTAGTTTCTAAACATCGATTTATGTAATCAAAATAAATTAATTAATATAGAGATAACCCCGAAAAATCAAACCCGTATTACAAAAAATTCCTACCCTTATTACGTAAGTTTACATACACTTATCATTAACCTGGTGATAACAAAATTGACAAACTTTGGTTTTTCGGTGTCACGTATCTAAAACCCCAAACCATCTAGAAATGCGCATGAATGGGCTGGAAGTTTCATAAATATAAACTCCAAAGCTTGTCATCCACCTTACCCACAGCTAGCTTTATTAAAATTTAAATTCTGTACTCTTTTATTCCGATATTAAAAATTAGAAAAGCTATCGGTGGTTACTATGTAAATGAAACCCACAAAGCTCGCCACATCATCACGTAGTCAATCTTAATTGAATAGTAATTTTTAACTATAATCTAATTATAAAAAACTATATTTTAGTATTTTAATAAACGTCTAGAGTCTAGAAATATTACTTACAATCAATGATTAACTCGCCACATCATCATGTCGTTAATCTTAATTGAATAGTAATTTTTTAAACTATAATCTAATTATAAAAAACTATATACTTACAATCTATGGTTAACTTATTCCATTATAGTACACCATCACTATTACTTTACAATCTATGATTTTTTTTTTTTTTTTTTAAGAAAAAACGTTGGTTTATATTATGTACCAATTCATATGTGTCCTTATAAACATTACAAATCTCGTATAAGTAAAACTTTAAGGTTACTATTACCTTTATGAAGAAAATAACTATCAGTGTCACTTTGTTTTCTTATATCATTGTAGTCTTACAAAAACTTAATGCTGATTGAAAACCAAAACAGGATATCTATCCGTAAACTCATCGATCACTCAAAAGCTAATGCAATTTTTTTTTTGCTGAAATGATAAAGTAGCCAAAAACTATGTTCGGTCTCTGTCACCCAAAATATTCTCCCCACAGGATCATTATTTTCTTCTATTCTTTTATAATGTGACGAACCTACCCCATCTTACATAGAAGTGTGCCTAACGTGATCGTCAATAGCAAAGGGTGTTGACACCAAGTTGGTCGGATCAGTGAACAAAAATATAGTCAACATGATAGCTTGATCAAGAGTTATGAGAAAAGAACCATACCTGTAGCGCATTCCCCTTCCGAATTCAACAACTCATAATGCATCTGACCAAAAACACCATTCAAACCTTTTTTGGAGAGCCTATCCGCCTGGAAATTCTTTTCACGGTATATATGCTTGAATTGTATAGTGTTGAAAGAATTCTTTAAAACTTCGATGCGCTCTAGCCAAGTCACAATATGTCCCGGTGAAAGCTTGGATCCTCCATTTAGATGGTCGATGAGTACTTTCAAGTCACCAAACACCCAAAATTCTTCAATGCATAGCTGTGAAACAAACCATAATAACCCCCATAATGCCAACACTTCTGCTCTCATATTTGACCCAAATCCACCATGCCAGAAAACCTTGTAATGACAGTGTGGCGAGAGCGTCAGCCAGGCACCACACCCACATCTAGACTGCTATGAAGCTTCGTAAAAAGAGCCTATCGGGTAGTGGATTTCTACTTGGTCTCATTCTCTTTGAGAGATCCACCAGATGTTTCTGCACAGATTTAAGCCTATCCGAGTGTTGTAAAATGATGGTAGCAGTCCCCATGGAGCAGCACCGCACCTCCTCGAATATCCATTTATTTCTGTCACACCATATGGCCCAGTGGAACAGAGCCGGGATATTTCTGTAATTTATGCTTTTCAGATTCCACCATAAAATGAAATCTTTTGTATTCTCTAGTTTAGGAACCTGCATCTTAAAAAACTCACAAATCCCGTTCAAAACATTCCTGGCATAGTTACATAGATAAAACAGGGTGTATTATCTTCATCCTCCATCAAACAGAGCTTGTAGATACCCGGACCAATCTTCCCTCTCCTTTTCAGATTTTCCCACGTAAGATTTTTGTCCAATAGAACCAACCATAAAAATAGTTTCATTTTCAGTGGTGTCATATTGTCCCATATCCCCTTATAGGTTCTGTGATAAAAAATCTGTGTATCATGCAAGAACAACTCGTTATATACAACATTCACCAACAACATACCATCCTTCATCGGGCCATTCCAATCCACCCTATCGTCACCTGAGACCCAAAGTAATCCCTTGCTTATTAATGCCTTTGTGTAGTCAGCCTACTCACCCTTAAAATGGTTCGGAATCTGCATATCCTCCATCAACAACCAGGAAAGAATACCCTTTTCAACCTCCTTATTGATTTGACTCATGAAGAAATATCCCTTTCCATTTATGAACCTTAGAAGTTGATCACTACACTGGGATGTTGCCACATCACCACATAGTACGGGGTTTCCTATCAGAATATTACCCCCATCTCCAAATTTCCATCTCAGAAAGGTAGTGAAATCGGGCCAGCAACTCTTAAACTCATTCCATATAGCCGATCCCCCTTTTAAGTTATTCCACCCCAACATGTATAAATTTTCCAAATCCGACACCTCTGGATGCTTATACTTAATGATTTCGCTCCAGATCCCAGTACGCTTCAACCCCCTCCATAAATATTTCATAAGGAGAGCCCTTCCAAAAGTATTCAGGTCTTTTAGACCCCACCCTCCACATATCTTGGGTCTCATAATAATATCCCATCTCGCCATATGATATTTGCCTCTATCCTCCCTTCCATTCCAAAGAAAATTCATAATAACCCTTCTAATATTGTGTAGAATTTTTTTCGGGACGGTATAGATATGAGCCCAAAAAACCATAACATTATGTATTATCGCCTATATCAAGATGAATCTTCCACCGCTTTTCAGCCACTTTGATGTCCTGCCCCTGATTTTCTTTTCGACCTTCTCCACTAGCCATTCCCAATCCTTAGTTTGGTAATTATTGAACTTCATGTGAAAACCCAGGTATTTGAACCCCTTTCTCAAAGGAGCAGCACTGAAATTGAACATGTTAGCTATGGAAATATCAAAATCTCTCCCATCCTCCTCGTGGTATATAGAATATTTCCCTATGTTAGCCAACATACCCGAGGCAATACCAAATCTAAGAAAAATCTCATAAAAAGCCTGCTAGACAGATCTAATGAGCATTCCAAATTGCAAAACATCATTAACAAAGAAATTGTGGCTAATTCCCTACAATGTGACAACTTTATACCCCTAATATTACTCGATCTCACTGCACTGCTAATTTTTAAACTCAACAAGTCCATGACCAATAAGAATAGGAGTGGGGAAAGTGCACAACCTTGTCTCAAACCTCTCCCATGCTTAAAAAACCTCGAAGCCATTCCATTAATAATAATCACCATGGATGTATTGGACACACATCCCATGATCCAGTTAACTGAAGCCCTATCTAGACTAATCTTATATAAAATCATCCTCAATAAACCCCAATCGACCCGATCATATGCCTTGTTGAGGTAAATCTTCATAACCATAGCCTACATCTTCTTTGAGTGTAAAGAGTGTATGACTTGCTGAGTAGATGCAACCGAAGATGCAACCGCATCATGAATTCTCCTATTCTTTAACAAGCGTGATTGTTCTCGAGTGATGTGACTAGAAAAAACTCTCTTTAACCTATCTGGAATAGTCTTTGAGATTATCTTATATAAAGTATTGCAAAGTGATATCAGACGAAAATCATTGAAAGTCATAGCACCAACCTACCTTGGAATCAGAACCAGGAAAGCAGAGTTAAGAGCCCCTCTAACATTCCCAATTTTTCTAGCCTCCTCATCCATCTGCGAAATGTAGTCGATGAAGAGATCATTAAAATGGACAAATAAGTCTGGGGTCCAACCATGTGGCCCCGGACTCTTGTACACCGAAAATGATTTTAGCATGGCCGTTATCTCCTCCTTATTGATCGGCTTATAGAAATTAGAGTGATCCCTGTCATCAAACATCTGAGGGAAGTCCTCAAATTCCCATAACTGCTCCTCATAGTGACCTGAATCACTCGCTTTGAACAAATCTTGAAAATTTCTAACAACTCCCCCTTAAATGTCATTCGATGAGATTAACGAAAATCCACCCTCATCAATCTGCTTGATTGAGTAGTAGTCCCTTCTCCCATTTGAAAATGCATGGAAGAACTTAGTATTTTTATCTCCTTCGTGTAGCCATACATATCTACTCTTAAGCCTCCACATCTGATCTTCAATGAGAAGGATTTTCCTTTTTTCCCGCTCCACCTCCTTTAATATATCCCAGATGCCATCCTTTGGATTTGCAGATTCCAGCTCTTTTATAAGAAGAGCAGTCTCCCTCACAAATGACATATAACAGACCTTTAATTGAAATTTCTTGCCCCTTTCCCATCTCTTCACTTCTTTCTTTAGCCCCCTAAACGTGTCCATTAGATCCGTCACTGATGTACCTGCCTCCCTTATATTTTTACTCATATAATCCACCACCATAGAGTTAAAACCGAGGTCCTTCAGTCACACTCAGTTGAACTTAAAGGGATACCCTTCCTTTTTTAAATCAAAATCCGATGCAAGAATTATTAGTCTATGATCTGAGATCATAACATCACCAATGTTGGCTGACCATTCTCCGATCCTGGCCATCAGATGGAATTTTACCATAAATCGGTCAATTTTCTTGCAAATGGATGCATTACCATGTCTCCCATTAAGCCAAGTAGGACCGTGATTCTTCATCTCCAAATCGACTAGATGGACCGAATTGAAAATCTTCATAAGAGTGTCTGCGAATGGATCCCTCCTAACCTATACACCCCAAATCTCATTCTCATCCAAAGTAAAATTGAAGTACCTCGCAATTATCAAATTCTCCAGCAAGAAAATGCCACTGCTAACCATCCTTTTCCAGAAAACAACCCTATTCTGATAGGGAACATATAAATTAATAATATGTATCCTTTGATTGTATCCTCAGAAATGTCCCGAGAGGATAATCCCTCCATAAAACCCAAATTATTTAAAAGATGCAACTGCAGGATCCTACATCACAAGCTCCCTGCCAGACAGACCCGCAGCATCCTGAGCTACCATGTGCCACACTGGGAACATAGAGCGGAAACAAGAAATAGCCTGATCAACAGAATTCATTGTCTCTTGAACAAAAATTATGGCAGGATAAATTTTCCGAAAAAACTCACGCATTGACAAAAACTTAGCTTTCCCCCCCAAACCCATGATATTTAACGAGACCAACTTGATCATGATGCAACCTTGGATGGGTCTAGTGCTCTAAGTACTCGGTCTAGTGCCATTGTGATGGGTATATCTCTGAAATTCCCATCATCCAAAGCCCCACACTATGAAGTAGAGGATATAGAGGAGGGGCTAATAATAAGAGGAGGTGTTGGAAGCTTTCCTCTGTCCAAGGTCAAAGGTACAAGGTTAACATCAGGATCCAAAAATAATAGATCAAGGTCACTGCTAACTGAATTTCGAGAAGTCGTAGACGGGCTCACCTTGTCCGCCGAAGACGACACAGTCAGCAGTAGAGTAGGAGACAGGGACAAGGGAGAGGATGGTAATAGGGCCGGTAGTTCCATTAATGAATATGGGGAAGTCATAATATTGACAGGTAGAGTATTTGCATGGGGGATGACAAGAACATGTTTTGTAGGTGATCCCCTAGCCTCAGACCGAGAACCCCCACCAGTCAGGGTGCACTCCTCAACAAAAGACTCAGTGATAGTACAACCTGACTTGCACTTAAATGTAAAACAATCATCAACCCAGAATTGGTTTATAGGCACGGTAGACAAACCCATGTATGAAGGACCTGGAGGAGTAGTCATAACAGGTAATCCCCCGACCTTAAACAGAGAATCCCCACTAGTCAGAGAATAGTCCTCTATGACAAACTCAAAGACCGTTCCATTACGACTCGACAAGAATATATTCAACGCCCCACAACAATCATCAACTCGATGCAGGTTTATAGGCTCATGTGACTTACCCGTGATAGAAGGTCCTGAAGGAGGTGGCACAGCCCGCATTAACTTCCCATGATCCACCCGCCGGTTCCATTGGAAACCATGTGCATTCTTGACAAATTCCTCTTTCCATTGTGAGCAAGTCCACATTAAGTGCCTAGTTTCGTGGTACAGGTGGCAATGGAAAAGGGTGTTCCAATAGTCCAGACGCTGTCGAAGGATCTTCCCTTCCCACTCAAGATTGAAATCCGCTGGTAAACGCCCCCGTGAAGGACACCTCCACAAGGATCCATGCAATGCGTCTATCAAATATCCCGGTACACTTCAGATCCATGAATATGCAAATACCTATACTATTCCCAATATTCTGCAAAACCGCCTATGACCAGAATTGTATAGGAAGTCCCAACAACTTCACCCATAACATATGTGATTTCGAATCATTTTCAGTCGGGTGAAAATACATAGTCCACCTGAACAATGGGAGAAAGGAATGACCATTTCCCCACGTCTGAAGGAGAATTTCCGGAATGTCTTCATCCTTTAAGAAATGAAAACAGTACCAGCCATTTGCTAATTGGTTGATACGAGGCTCATATCCAATGATTAATCGCCAAGCCCCCATGAGCCAATTCTATAAATCCACAGTTATGTGAGTAGCAAACTCCCACTTACCCACTAATGCCCTCGAGAGCAGACTCTCCGTTTGCTCCCACATCACATCACTCCCAAAACTAAGGGTTCTTCGCTTAACTGAAGGCTTGAAAGGCTTTATCGACTGGTGACGTCTCAAATTTCTCCGGACAACAGTCGATGCCTCCCCCACCCTACCATTTTGAGTCACATACGCCCCGCAGTCCTCTTCTCATCCTGACCACACCCCAGAGAAATGACTGCCTTTGATACAAAAATGTTGTCTGAGCCAGCCAAAACCGACCCAGGAGCATGGATAAATGGAAATTCAAAAGTAGAAAGAGAGCAAAGAGGGTCGCGATGGCAGGGGCGGTTGGAATCGAGTGCTTTGGCTTCCACCAACTTGAGCGCATGCAGAAATGTGTTGTCGAGGAGCTCTAACTCGAAATCAACGTTAGAGCCACTTATCGCCATGAAACAGATGCAAGTACCGAAAATAAAAAAGGGATAAATGATCCCCACCCACCTATGTCAATAGCCATAAATAGAAAATCCTGTGGCATGTCAATACCTACACAGAGTAGTACCTGGAAATGGAAACCCACCCACTCCTCCCATGAAAATGGCTCTAAGTCTCGATCACCTTACCTCCAAAATTAAAAGTTCTTGTCCTCGGAGTACTGGCTCGCCGGCGCAAGTACGTCAATCCAAAATCGAGATGTACGTACCCATGCTTCCCACAAAAACCAAACAGTAAACCCCCCAGCACTAGATATTTTTAATTTTTCGGTCCCAGATAATTCATCGCGGCTACCAGAATAACTAGTGGGAGCGAAATCCCTCTCAGGCCTCTGCACAGAAACAGCAGAAACAATATCCAATGTTCTACCACCTCGCACACAATTGTACCCTCATGTTCCTAAAAGGTCTGTAAATAAACCAATATTGACACCAACCATCTTGTATTGGGTCAAAAGTCGCTTGCTAGTCATTCTTCTCGAAAAAAGAGGAAAAGAAATATGTCCTGAGCTACCAATACATGAAGAAACTGATCACAGAAACTAACCAACCAAAATGGTTCTGCTCGATGGCACAGAATGTCCTGGTACTAAAATAGTATAGTGCTGGTACGTGAAAAACCTTCTACGAACCAAAAAGAACCTACCAGCCTTTGAACAACAGGTCTGGAAAGGTTAGTAAAAAGACAACCATGTAATGCCTAGAAAATGGAGATCTCATAAGTGAGATAAATTGTCCCAGAAAACATTCAACATACTGTCATCCAAGTCTTGACACAACTCAAATCTCCTCATGCAGGACCCCACTGAACTTGATATGCTACACAAGAAGGAAAATATAGAAAATTATGTTTGATTCTCATACATTACCTTGCCTTGCTCTCAACCTTGCATTGCTCTTCCTTACCTGGGCATTACATTTTTCGAAATTTTCTAGAAGTAACAGAGTGGTTCTCCAAGTGCTACGCTCCAAGGAACATCAAATCATGGAACATCACAATAATCTTATATGTGGTTCAAAAATTTTGTTCCTAACACACACATCAATCTATGATTAACTTAGTCCATTATAATACACTATTAATATCAATATTAAGCATTTAAGCATATCACTCGAAGGCTTAGCCAAACAAATCTTGCTTTAATATCCTTAGATGTCTTAGTTTCCTCTACATTCAGTGACAATCTCAATGAAATCAAATAAAAAAAAAAAATTTAATTTTATGATTGCCTGCTGAATAAGATTCTTTATGTTTGGGCTGGTTCATGTGTGGAGGGAGTATAATCCTTGTGCCTCCTTCATTTTATATTAAATTCCAATCAACTAAAATTTCTATTCAATTAATGAAACACATATACCCAATTCCAGCGTTGCAGAATCTCGGCTACCTTCTACGATTCCTCGCTCAGCCACGCTGGCTGTCTATATCACAAAGAGCAGAGGCGCCTGACTTCCCTTCCCACTTCTTCCTCCTTGCACAACCCAACACCCTCTGCAGCCTATATTATCTTTCTCTTTTCCACCCTTTCAACTCACTCCCACTCAAAGAAGCCTATATTATCATTAAAATTCTCTTTCCCGAGAACAGATTTAGTACTAGGCATTACGAGCAATGGGCACGAAGGGCATTATTTCTAGAGAAATAAATAGTAAATAGACACACACCAAATTTCCCACCTAGCGAGGAACAATAAATTTGGCAGATAAAGACCGTTTAATGTTAGTTAATTATTTGGAGAAGGGTGAACAACAAAGAAATAAATAGAATGGAGATGGATTTATTGTTTCTCACGAGCTTCAAGTTGAAAGTGAGTGTGAATGTGTTCGATTGTAGCCATCTAGAGAGAGGTGGCATTGGGGAGGATTCCAAATAGAGAACCCTTCGTCCATTCATTTTTTCTTGAACCCAGAACTCCTCTGGATCAAGCGTGTTTAACTGTATGCATTGGGGAAACCCCTCATACTCAAATACAAAGAGTAAAGGGAGCTCTATTTGAATGGTTCATGAGACACAATACTCATTAAGGTTTTGCAAATGGGGTAGCAAGTTAAGTGGGTTTGATTGTGGGGAAAAACTCCAAATTTAAGCATGCTTGAGCCAAAGGAGTTCTTGTTGAGAAGCAAAAAGATGATGAGCTTAGTGAAAATTAAGCTCCTGCACTAAGTGGGGCCTGCAGGCTATTTTTAGGCGTATGTCTATTTTTAGACATGGTGAGCATATTCTATAATTTGCAGGATGCTATTTGTAGAAGGTTGATCAAGTTGGAAAAATAGATGAAATTCTATTTTTAGAATATTGGGCAAAGTCTATTTATAGATCGTCAATCTAAAAATAGATGCATGTCGATTATTATTAGCTCTTAATAATAATCCGACAATAAACATCAACTTATTCTCTTGGAACACTTTATTTCAGTGAACAGATTTGGAAAATTAGTGGGATGAAGGAATTACGCAATTCCTAGTGTTTATGGTGGCTCGTGCATGGAGGACTCAGTTAGAACTGAAGTGGAAAAGTTATGACAGAGTTGGAAGAATAGTTACAGGAGTTGTTATTTAGTTTAACTCAGTTAATAGAGTTAAACTCACTTGAGCTAGTTGTGTCTAGTCTAACTGAAAGATACACTTGTGAGAGTTAAGTGAATTAATTAGTTAATTAACTCACTAAAAACTGAACAAATACAACAGTTAACTACAATGCATGTCAGTTCCAGTGGAGACACAGTGGAGAGATAGGTGAAAGGGTGAGATGGACTATCCGTTGTGACTATAGTGATGCATTCAATGCATCTGAAACACATTGGAGTTTCCCATGAGGATTTCATAGTCAAGGCAAGGCCATTTTGAATTCATTCAGGGGTCTTCTTTAACAGGGATTGCGTAGTGGAGGCAGGCTATCAGGAGGCAAGAAATTGGTGCATAGAGATGCAAGTTTCTGCATGACAGTGTGTAATGATTGTTGATTGTACTGAGAGCTTGATGTACTAAGATTTGTATGAGATTATTACATGATTCCATTGATATACATAATATATGATAGTTGAGTTTTTTAGCTTTAAGATTTCCTGTTAAACAATTGTGTTATGTGCGATTGAATTTATTCACATGTGTTTGCGATTGAGTTTCCAATTTTTGCAAGTTTAACAGTGGAAGGGTTCAATATTTGCAGGAAGATAAATATTGTGAGATCAGGAGAGTCCAGTAATACATCAGTATTAATAAATTTCTACATGGTATCAAAGCAATATTAATCACTAGAGATTGCAATTGTGAAGAGTTGTTGAGTTTGTGCTGGTGGACAATTCAAATTTGCTGCAGAAATTTCTTCGTGCGACAGTTGAGTATTCATTGAAATGTCTTTCAATGGGTTGCGATTGGAGTATGCCCTTGAGAGCAGCTCAAATTACTTAGCCTGGAAGGATAGGATGGAGGTGGTTCTTGAAGACAATGGACTGAAAGAGTTCATCGACAGCGATGTTCATAAGCCTACTTCTTGCGATGTTGTAGTACTTGACGCATGGCAAAAGAAGGTAGCAAAGACAAGAAGAATTCTATTGGAAGGTGTGAAGGACCATATTGTGTCAAGCCTTCACGGGAAAGCCACTCCATTTGCAATGTGGAAGGCTTTGACAGATCTTTTCCAAAGTAGCAATGACCAGATGAAGTTGGCGCTGAAAGATAAGTTTAGAAAAATAAAAATGGAGAAGGGCAACGGTATTCCAAAATATCTCACGAAGTTTGTCCACTGTAGGGATGAACTGGGAAGTGTGGGGATTACTGTTGATGATGATGAATTGGTGAGCTTCGCTCTCCTTGGGCTTCCAAAGAGTTGGCATAGCTACGAAGACTCTGTCAATGGACGAGAGAAACTGTCGGGTTGGGAGTGACTTTGGTTGGATCTTATAAAGGAGGAGATAAGGCGAAGTACCAGGGAGAGAATTGTGCTTTGGCTACAATAGAAAGGAAAGGGAAGGGGAAGAAATTCCACTCAAAATCTGAGGCTAAAGGTAAGAAGCTGGATTTGTCCAAAGTGAAGTGTTTTCACTATCACGAACATGGGCATCTCGCCACTAACTGCCCATAGAAAAAGAAGAACAAGAAGGCTACTAGAGCTGAAGCTGGAGAGGCCTTAGCCTCGCAATTTGAACTTGATTTCTCTTTGATTGCATACTTGGTTTCAAGCTCGATGGGATCGGTGTGGTATATTGATAGTGGCACGTCTTTCCATATGACGGGAGACAAGGAGTTGTTTCGTGACTTGGAGGAGAAGGATCTCCAAATGCATATAGAGATGGGCGACGATGGTAGATACAGTGTGATCGGCATAGGGACCATTACCTTTGAAAGGGAGTCAGGTAAACCATTTCTGTTGAAAGATTTTATGCATGTTGCAGGTCTGAAGAAGAACTTGGTTTCGGTCACAATGTTGGAAGAGAGAGGTTATGGCATTGTTTTCAGCGAGGGAAAAAATTTCCTGTGACATAAAAAAAGGGGTAAAACCAAGAGGATAGGGATTTGAGGTAGATGGTTGCGCTATAATGATGGGCAAATCAGAAGAAGTGGTGAGCCGAGATGAGGGCGAATTATGGCACAGGAGATTGGGCCATCTTCACCATGGTGCCTTGAAGATTTTGCAGTAGATTTATACTGGACTTCCCAAGGGTACTCTTTCATAGTTAGATCAGTGCAAGGGATGTACTATGGGTAAGTTTGTGAAGAACAATTTTCATGAGAAGGAGAACCATGCTTCGGTGATCCTGGAGAGAATTCACACTGATGTGTGTGGACCTTTCTTGGTTTCTTTAACAACAAAACATAGGTATTATGTTATATTTGTTGATGAATATTCTCGTAGATGCTGGATATTCTTCATGTAGAAGAAGAGCGAAAAATTCTCAAAGTTCTGTGAGTTTAAAGAATTGGTGGAGAAGGAGTCGGGGAAGCAAGTGAAGTCTCTACGGAGCGGTAATGGTGGTGAATATATCTCTAACGAATTCAAATAATTATGTAGCAAAGAAGGAATTCGAAGAGAACTCATAGCACCTCATAACCCGTAGCAAAATGGGGTCGTGGAGAGGAAGAACAGAACGATCGTGGGTGCTGCACGAGCTATGCTTCATGACCAGGGCCTACCGATGCACTTGTGGGAAGAAGCATGCAACACTGCGGTTTATGTGAAAAATCGTTGTCCTCATAGAGTACTTGGCATGAGTACACCTGAAGAAGATTTTACTGGTAAGAAGCTTGATATTTCTCATTTGAAGATTTTTGGCTCATCTTTTTACATTCATGTGTCAAAGGATGCCAGGAATAAGATGGAGCTGCCTGTAGAAGTTGGGATATTTGTGGGGTACACAGAAACATCCCATAATTATCATGTGTATTTTCCAAACAGTCAAATGACTATGGTGCGACGGGATATAAACTTCAATGATATGAAAGCCATGAAGTTGTCACTTGAGAGGGAGCTACACTTGCATGCAGAGGAGGAAATTCTTGTTCCCAAAGATGAGCCTCTAGATGTGGATCAACCACAAGAGGATATTCATCGAGTGGAGGAGTCCACTCATGCAGAACTAAACATCAGGACAAGCAGAAAGTGTTCTATAGAATCTGAGAGACTGAAGCTTGATGCGTCACAGAATGTAGGAGTCCCTACATCATAGTGCAGACAGAGACAGTGACCTGATTGCTTTACTGGATACATGGCTCTTATGAGCAAGTGTGTCATGATAGAGCCATATTCTTTTGAAGAAGAAGTGCAGAAGCCCACATGGGTAGATGCCATGGTGGAGGAGTATGACTCCATTGTCAGAAACAGTGCTTGGGAGATTGTTCCAAGGCCAGTGGGTAAATCAGTGGTAGATTCGAAATGGATCTACAAGTTAAAGCATAAAGCAAGCTCCTGATGGGAGCATCAAGAAGTATAAGGCAAGATTTGTTGCCTGTGGCTTCTCACAAATTGAGAGGATTGATTATGAAGAAACCTTTGCACCTTTCGCATGGTATTCTTCCATAAGGACCATCCTTGCTCTCTCAGCACAGATGGGTTAGCACATTCATCAGATGGATGTGAAGACTGCGTTCCTTAATGGGATCATTGAGGAAGAGGTGTACATTGAGCAGCCTGAAGGATTTGAGATCTTCAGCAGTGAGTCACATGTGTGCAGACTCAAAAGAGCATTGTATGGGCTGAAGCAAGCACCATGTGTTTGGTACACACGGATCAACATCTATTTCACTGGACTTGGCTTCACCAAGAGGAGGCGGATGCAAACCTATACCAAATTGTGGTGGAGGGTAAGATTTTAATAATTTTTCTTTATGTTGATGATTTAATACTAACGGGTGATGAGCAATTGATACACTCATGCAAGGAAGATCTTGCAAAGGAGTTTTAGATGAAGGATTTGGGCCTCCTTAATTATTTCCTTGGATTGGAAACATGGCAGCGAGAAGGTGAATTGTTTGTATCTCAAGGCAAGTATGCTCGGGAGATACTTGGTAAGTTTCACATGGAGGACTGCAAGCCCATGGATACTCCTCTTCCAAGAAATTGGAGGAAAGAGGATGCTACATCAGCAGAGGTAGTGGATGCCACTGTTTATCGACAGTTTGTGGGTTCGCTCATGTATTTAGTTAATACAAAACCAGGCGTATGCTATGCGGTGAACATATTTCACAAGCAATGGTTAAGCCAACCAAGATTTTTTGGAAGGCAGGAAAGCATGTCCTGAGGTATCTCAGGGGCACATCTGAGTATGGATTATGGTACAAATAAACGGATGAAGTGAAGTTGCATGGCTTCACGGATGCATATTGAGCATTCAACCCAACAGACAGAAAGAGAACATCAGGAGGGGTTTTCAGTATTGGATCTACAGTAGTTTCTTGGTACAACAGGAAAGAAATATCCGTGGCACTCAGTTCAGTGGAAGCAAAATACATGGAAGAAATTCAAGCTGCATGTGAGGCTATTTGGATGAGGAAGATCCTGGTCGGTTTGTTTGGTTCACATTTAGATCCTACAGTGATACATTGTGATAATAAGAGTTGCATTAAACTCTTGCTTAATCTTGTGTTTCATGATACATCTAAACATATTGATATCCGGTATCATCATATCAGAATTTGTGTGCAGCAGAAGATCATGTTGCTTCAGTACATTCCTACGAAAGATCAAGATGCAAACATTCTGATGAAGGCGCTCGGCAGGAGAAAATTCGAATACCATAGAAACAGGATCGGGGTGAAGGATAATCCCTATCTTGTTGAGAGGGAGTGTTGAGATTCAACAAGATGATGAGCTTAGTGAAAATTAAGCACCTTCACTAAGTGGGGCCCGCAGACTATTTTTAGGTGTATGCCTATTTTTAGACATGGTGAGCATATTCTATAAGTTGCAGGATGCTATTTGTAGATGGTCGATCAAGTTGGAAAAATAGATGAAATTCTGTTTTTAGAATATTGGGAGAATTCTATTTATAGATCGTCAATCTAAAAATAGATGCATGTCGATTATTATTAGCTCTTAATAATAATCCGACAATAAACATCAACTTATTCTCTTGGAGCACTTTATTCCAGTGAACATATTTGACAAATTAGTGGGCTGAAGGAATTACACAATTCCTAGGGTTTATGGTGGCTCATGCATGGAGGACTCAGTTAGAACTGAAGTGGAAAAGTTATGACAGAGTTAGAAGAGTAGTTACAGGAGTTTTTATTTAGTTTAACTCAATTAATGGAGTTAAACTCAGTTGAGCTAGTTGTATCTATTCTAACTAAAAGATACACTAGTGAGAGTTAAGTGAATTAATTAGTTAATTAATTCACAACTAATAACTCACTAACAACTGAAAAAATACAACAGTTAACTGTAGTGTATGCCAATTCCAGTGGAGACCCAATGGAGAGATAGGTGAAAGGGTGAGATGGACTATCTGTTGTCACTATAGTGATGCATTCAATGCATCTGACACACATTGGAGTTTCCAATGAGGATGGTGCAGTCAAGGCAAGGCCAATTCGAATTCATTCAGGGGTCTTCTTCAGCAGGGATTGCACAGTGGAGGCAGGCTGTCAGGAGGTGAGAAATTGGTGCATATAGATGCAAATTTTTGCATGACAGTGTGTAATGATTATTGGTTGTACTGAGAGCTTGATGTACTAAGATTTGTATGAGATTATTACATGATTCCATTGATATACATAATATATGATAGTTGGGATTTTTATATTTAAGCTTTCCCGTTAAACAACTGTGTTCTGTGCAATTGAATTTATTCACGTGTTTGCAATTGAGTTTTAAATTTACGGAAGTTTAACAGTGGAAGGATTATGTATTTGCAAGAAGATAAATATTGTGAGATTAGGAGAGTCCAATAATACATCAGTATTAATAAATTTCTACAGTTCTGGGATGGGTGACCTCCCGGGAAGTCATGGTTACCAGGTGCAAGCCCGGATGCAATGAGTATTAAGTGGACTATTCAAAAATCATGAGAAATTAGTCAGTTATGACTACCTCTCATGGAAATGGTCATGGATGGATGACTTACTTAAAGCAGTTGAATCCCAAAAATGATATCTAATATAATGCAGTGCGGAAACCCCTCATACTTAAATAAAAAGAGTAAAGGGAGCTCTACTTGAATGGTTCATGAGGCACAATACTTGCTAAGGTTTGAAAATGGGGTAGCAAGCTAAGTGCGATTGATTGTGGGAAAAAACTCCACATTGAAGTGCGCTTCAGCTAGAGGAGTTCCGGGATGGGTAACCTCCTGGGAAGTTCTAGTTACTGGGTGCAAGCCCCGGAAGTGATGATTGAGGCTATGTACTTCATTTCACTAGTTTAAATCCCACTCCTTTACCTCTGTGAGCATCACCTGATGAAATGAGTGTTAAGTGTACTATTAAAAAATCATGATAAATTAATAAGTGACGACTACCTCTCATTGAAATGGTCATAGATGAATGCCTTACTTAACGCAGTTGAATCCCAAAAATGATATCTAATATAATGCACTGCGAAAACCCATCATACTTAAATACAAAGAGTAAAGGGAGCTCTACTTGAATGGTTCATGAGGCAAAATACTTGCTAAGGTTTTGCAAATGGGGTAGCAAGCTAAGTGGACTTGATTGTGGGGAAAAAATCTTGATGTAGACTAGTTGCACAAATAGGAGAATATGCGTGGAAATATATAGTTTATGGGTCCATACAATATTTATTCGCAACGGATTTCAAACTTCAGAGTTTTTTAAAAATACATATATGCGTGATCAACAAAGCTGAATTAAATAGACACACATAAACTCAAAAAAAAATCATATACGTAGATCTTCTTATTGGAGGGTCCCACGACACACCCGACCAATCACCAGAGATCACACTTCGCACAATTCACAGCTTAACTTAGGACTTAAATATTGTTTCTTGCGAACTGCGATGTTGCGCTCAGCCAACACGTGTCCTCCACACTTCCCATCACAAAGAATTTAGTTTACCTTGTGACACCTTAACTCTTAACTTCTAAATATTGTGATTTGCGAAATCGCTTTCTAGGTGCTGCAATCTCCACTGTTGGTTTGTTTCTTCATCCGTTGATCCACGTTATATCTCCGTCTTCTCACTTCACATGGCAGGTAAAATAATTTAACTTGTGAAACTCTTAACTGTAAACACTATTTAGTGCGATGTGTGATGTCCTTCAACTACGATGAGATCTCTCCTGTTGATTGGTGTTAGATCCACAATCCTCGTCGCGCCTGCAATCCAATTGATCTCCGACTGTGCAATTGATACATACACGTTTTAACAAAGATTTAAAATAATGGTTTCGAATAGAGAGCCCGATCAATTAAACAACACTTGTAATTTAATAATAAATGAAATTACAGAGCCAAGCCCTTGTTCGGCTGGTTATTACAATTATTTCTTCTCTCTCTGCCCTCTCCTCTCGCACACCTATTTCACACTTAACTCACTCTTTTTCACACACTTATATCTATTTTTCTCACATCTATCCATACATATCTATATCTCACTGAAGTTGTCCTTCTTTTCTCTAAATAGATTTATGTTTGAACCACTCTTAACAAACAAATGCCACCCTATTTCTACGGTCTTATCCTACTTGGCTCAATCTCCTCACAAGGAGAAACCAATTGCTATTTTATTCCTAATTAATTTTAGCAAACCCAAACAAACTAACTTCTCTCATTTAAAACTAAGTAAAATATTGATGAACAATGTTTATCCACCTCATGTTAGCCACAACATGTGAACACACAATCACATTGTTGGCTAAGTCTCGATGCTCTTGAATCAGACTCCTGGGGAAGAAAATATTGATCCATCAATGCTTGAGGATCTGTACTAAACTTATGTAACTCTGATACTGTCATCCAATTGAAATATTCCAGAAGGAATCCTTTCCATTTGACCAGATACTGATAGTAGGTCTATGCCCTCGTCTTCTTTGCTACTCTTTTCTCCAGAATGGCTTCCACTTATTTCCTTGATGTCTTTGGCATCTGTTCCTTCCAATTCAAAGTGCTTGACATCTTCCTGCAACTTCTGTATTTTTTCTCCAAATTATTCAGCTTTATAACTCCTTGTCTCTTGTTTTCCTAAATCTCTAAGTTCATACAATCTTCTTGGATGCATCCCAAAAACTATCTGAGATGGACACATTCTAGTACTTCGATTAGGAGTATCATTATAGGAAAATTCAGCTTGAGCAAGGGCTAAGTCCCATTTATTTGAATTTTTGTAAACCAAACTCCTTAATATGTTTCCCAAGCTCCTGTTCACCACTTCATTTTGTCCATCCGTCTGAGGATGATAGGCTGAACTGAAACTGAGATTTGTACCTAGCTTCTTCCATAGATTCCTCTAGAAGTGTCCTAAGAACTTTGTATCCCTGTCTGAAACAATAGTCATAGGAAATCCATGCAATCTTATAACTTCAGAGAAATTTTTTTTTGCAATGTGAGTTGCATCACTAGTTTTCTTACAAGTAATAAAATATGTCATTTTAGAAAATCTACAACAACATAGATAGAATAATGTCCTCTTTGCATCTTCAGCAAAACCAAAAAAAAAATCCATGATGACAGCATCCCAAGGTATATTGGGTATTGGCAATGGCTGATATAGCCCAATGTTTTGGCTTCTTCCTTTAGCATGTTGACAAATCCTGCACTTCTCAACAAACTTTTTCATATCATTTTGCATTTTTGGCCAATAATAAAAATCACTTGAGAAAATGTTTTATCCTTTCCAAAGTGTTGAGATAGTCCTCCATTGTGTTTTTCCTTAATCAAATTCTCCCTCATGGAACACTTAGGTATACACAACTTATTATTCCTGAACAAAAATCCTCCTTGACTCAAGTAATCTAACCACTGACTTCTATTATGAATCACTGGATTCCTAACAACTGCGTATATTTCTTTGAAATCTGTGTCTTCCTCATACATTTCAATCATTTATTCAAACCCAGAAATTCTAATCTTCAATTCCTTCATAATCAAATTTACTCTATTGAAAGAATCAACAACTTTGTTTGACTTACCACTTTTATGTTTGATTACAAAGCTAAAAATCTGTAAAAACTCCACCCACTTTGCATGTTTTTGGTTGAACTTCGGCTAATTTTTTATGAACTACAATGCATGGTTATCTGAATACAACACAAATTCCTTGGGAAACAAATAATGCCTCCATTTCTTTAAAGCCTGCAAAATAGCATAGAACTCCTTATCATAGGATGAATACTTCTTCTTGGCCTCATTTAAATTTTCACTGAAATAAGCTATCGGTATCTGATCTTGACTTAAGAAAACTCCATTTTCTATCCCATTGGCATCAGTCTCAACTTGAAATGTTTTATCAAAATTTGGCAAGGCCAAAACAGGTCTTTCGGTGATCTTCTTTTTCAACAACTTGAAATTATGATCTGCTGCTTCTATCCATTTGAATGGCTATTTGTTCTCCTTTATAGTTTGAATTATTGGTGAACAGATCTCACTAAAACTTCTTATGAACTTCCTATAAAAACTTGCAAGACCATGAAAAATCCTTACCTCAAATATACTTCTCGGAGTTGGCCAATCCAGTATTACTTGTATCTTTTCTGGGTCCATCTTCAAGCCTTCTTTTGAGACTATAAATCCCAAGTAAATGAGCTCCTTCTGCATGAAACTACGCTTCTTCAAATTTATGAGAAACTTCTCCTCTTACAAAGTACTTAACACCAGCTTGACATGCTCCAAATGTTCCTCCTTACTCTGACTGAAAATCAGAATGTCATCAAGATAGACTATCACACAATTTCCTGCATACTTGTTCAAAACCTCATTCATTAGTATCATAAATGTTCTTGGTGCATTAGTGAGGCCAAAAGGCATCACTAACCACTCAGACAATCCACTGTTTGTCTTAAAAACAGTCTTCCATTCATCACCTTCTCTAATCCTTATTTGATGGTATCCACTCTTTAGTTCTATTTTAGTAAAATACTTTGACCCACTTAAACATTCCATCAAATAATCTATGCATGGAAATGGAATCTATCCCTGATAGTGATCTCGTTAATGGCTTTGGAATTAGTACACATGTGCCACTCTCCTCCTTTCTTTGGACTAAACATAACTGATACTGCACATGGACTAAGAATTTCTTTGACTAGTCCTTTATCTAACAGCTCCCATTAGGAGAATTTTGAGGTCTAAAATGAGCCTCCTAAGGAAATAATAAAATAATAGCTAAAGAAATAAAATAATATTTATGAATTTTCAATTCACTTTTTGCACCACAATCCATGTAACCATAGTTAAATTCCATTCAAACGTTGTACCAAAATAAAATTAATAATTTTTTTTTATTGATGTGACTATAAATAAGAATGAGCTTTTTAAGAAAAAGTCGTTATCATTGAACAACTAATGCATTTGTCCTTTGTACTTAAATAACTTAAAATAAAATATAAATGTAAATTTATGAATTTTTAATTCTATTATATGCTATTAATTAAAATTTATATTATTTAAATTGTATAATAACATGTAATTAATATACTATATAAAAATAATATAATATAAGATAATAAATGTATAGGGATATGCACTATTTCTTTCAATAAATATGAAATGCCAATAATATATTTTTATCCAAAAAGTGAGAAATGACATTTATTATGAGTACTTTAATTTGACTTTAAAAGTACTTAGAGAACTACCATGGTTAACCATGAGTTTTTATCCACCATTGGGAATGTGACAAGTAAGTACCTTTAACTCAAGCAATGCCACCTCAACCATTAGGGATGATGTCATCCCCGAAAATGTGCTTGGTTCTCATAAAGTGAATTTTGATTGTACATTTTCCTTAGGAGGCCCATTTTAGACCTCAAAATTCCCCTAATGTGTACTTGTCTTCCAACTTCTTCTTTCCCCCAAGGGGTCATTCTATATGCTGCTTTGTTTGGTAAACTTCGCACCAGGTATTAAATCTATGTGATGAATGATACTTCTGGTTGGTGGAAATTTACCTGGTAATTCATCAAAAAATATATCAACATAACCATCTAACAGATCTTTAATTTCCACAGGCAGATTGTCTAAATTTGTAGAAGTCATAATTACCTTGGGCTTACCAACAACAACAAAATGCATTTCTTTCTTCATTTTGACTTCTTGCAACAAATCCTTCCCACTAATCAACATAAAATTATTCTCAGATGTTCCATTATCTACTTCATCCTTCGAAGGTAGCAATGTGTGCTTCTTTCCATCCTTCTCTATGGTGTAGGTATTCCTTTTTCCATCATGAATGGATTTTCTATCAAATTTCCAAGGTATTCCCAATAATACATGGCACACATCCATTAGCATCACATCACACAATATGACATCTTTATATGTACCAATATGTATCTCTACTTTGCACTGTTCTGTCACCAAAATCTGATGTCCCTTCTGTAGCCACGACACTCTGTAAGGAGTAGGGTGTACCACCTTAATCAACCCCAATTTCTCAACCATCTCTATAGAAACAAGGTTATCAGTGCTTCCACTACCAATCACAACTTTGCAGCACTTTTATTTACACTTGGATACAGTCCTGAATAGAATTTTCCTCTGCGCTAGCTCATGCGCTTCCTTCTCTGCTTTAACCAATACTCTTTTGAGTATTAAAGACTCTCCTACCTCAGGTGGTTATTCTTTCCCCGTGACCTGAGGGTTTTCTTCTTTTTCTTCAGCTACATTCACATTTTTCTGACTTGCTGGTTTGTTATGAGGACAATCCCATGATCTGTGTCCCCATTCTTCCCATGTGTAGCACCAAATCTCTCTTCCTTGGCCTCTTCCTCTAGGTGCAAATATTCCTCTACCAAAGTATCCTCTCTATGGCAGTTTGCTACTCGAACCTCCTGTTTCATTCTAAGAGTGCTGAAACCTTGCTATGAAATTTCCTCATCCTCTTGCTGGAATTTTACCTCTATTCCTCTGACTTTGCTTCCTCAACATTTTCTCCTTCGCCTTCAAACCTTCTTGACAGGCATCCTTAATTTTCTTTAGACTCAAGAAACTGATTTCATCCTGTATATCATACCTTAACCCATTGATGTATCTGGCTACTTTCTCCATATCATATTCAACATGTCTTGCTCTAATGCTCAACTTGTAGAACTCCTTTGTATACTCCTTGACAACCATTCCTTTCTACCTCAAATTCTGTAATTGCTTGAACAGATTGAGTTGATATTCCTTTGGCATAAACTTTTTCTTAAACTTCCTTATCATTTTATCCCACTGCTTTATCTTAGGCTTTCCTTTCTAACTCTGGATGTCTGTAGTTCATCCCACCAGATAGATGCATGGCCCTTCAACCTAGTAGCTGAATACTTTACGTTCTTCTTATCTTCGATCTCTTCCAAATGAAATACTTATCCATTGAACTGATCCAATCCATAAACTCATCCACATTAAGGTTCCCCTTGTACGAAGGAATCACCATTCTCGATTTTCCACGAGCCTTTGCCAATATCTTGAAAAATTTAGCTGCCTCATATTCTGCCGCTTCTTCTTCCTCAAAAGTTTCCTCTGTTGCACTGACATCTCCTCGCTTAGGTGCTCTCCTATGAGCAACCTCTACTATCTCCATTCTTGTACAAAAATGTCGAATTTCATCTAGCAAAATTGCATTTTCTTCCAACCTTCCACGACTTATGCCACCTCCTCTCTTGGGTGGCATCTTTTCTCCAACATTCAAGAACAGAAATCAAGTCTGCTCTGATACCAAATGATGCAGACCAGCTGCAAAAATATCAGAATACACGCGAAACTATATATTTTATGGTTCCATACAATTCTTTATTCGCTGCGGATTTAAAACTTCGGAGTTTGTTAAACATACATATATGCGCGATAAAAAATACTGACTTAAACAAACACACATAAACTAAAAAAAAAGCATATATGCAGATCTTCTTACTGGAGGGTCCCATGACACGCCCGACAAATCACCGATGATCACACTTTGTACAATTCATAGCTTAGCTTAGCACTTGAATTTTTCTTCTTGCGAATTGCAATGTTTCACTGAGCCAATGCGTGTCCTCCCCACTTCACATCGCAAACAATTTATTTTACCTTGTGACACCTTAACTCTTAACTTCTAAATATTGTGATTTACGAAATCTCTTTCCAAGTGTTTCGATCGCTGCTGTTGGTTTTTTTATTGATCCGATGATCCACATTATATCTTCGCCTTCTCACTTCGTGTCGCAGGTTAAACAATTTAACTTACGAAACTCTTAACTGTAAACACTATTCAGTGTGATCTGCGATGTCCCCCAACTGCAACGAGATCTCTCCCATTGATTGGTGTCAGATCCACGGTCCTCGTCGTGCCTGCAATCTGATTGATCTTCGACTGTGCAATTGATACATATGCGTTTTAACAAATATTTAAAACAATGGTTTCGAATAGAGAGCCCGATCAATTACAAAACACTTGGAATTTAATAATAAATGAAATTATAGAGCCAAGCCCTTGCTCGGCTGGTTATTACAATTGTTTTTTCTCTCTCTGCTCTCTCCTCTCACACACATATTTCACACTTATCTCACTCTTTTTCACACACTACTATCTATTTTTCTCACACCTATTCATACATATATATATATATCACTGAAGCGGTCCTTCTCGTCTCTAAATAGATTTTTGTTTGAACCACTCTTAACAAACAAATGATACCCTATTTATAAGCTCTTATCCTACATGGCTCAATCTCCTCACAGGGCGAAACCAATTGCTATTTTATTCCTAATTAATTTAGCAAACCCAAACAGACTAACTTCTTTCATTTAAAACTAAGTAAAATCTTAATGAACAATGTTTATCCACTTCATGTTAGTCACAACATGTGAACACACAATCACATTGTTGGCTAAGTCCCGATGCTCCTGCATCAACTCCACAGTTAAGTGCGCTTGAGCCAAAGGATTTCCAGGATGGGTGACCTCTTGGGAAGTCCTGGTTACCATGTGAAAGCCCCAGAAGTGATGACTGACGCTATGTGATTCATTTGAATAGTTTCAATCCCACTCCTTCACCCCTGTGAGCATCACCCGATGCAATGAGTGTTAAGTGGACTATTCAAAAATTATGAAAAATTAATCAATTACGACTGCCTCTCATGGAAATGGTCATAGATGAATGATTTGCTTAATGCAGTTGAATCCCAAAAATGATATCTAATATAATGCACTGTGGAAACCCCTCATACTTAAATACAAAGAGTAAAGGGAGCTCTACTTGAATGGTTCATGAAGCATAATACTTTCTAAGGTTTTGCAAATGGGGTAGGAAGCTAAGTGGGCTTGATTGTGGGGAAAAACTCCACAGTTAAGCATGTTTGAGCTAAAGGAGTTCTGGGATGGGTGACCTCGCGAGAAGTCCTGGCTACCAAGTGTAAGCCCCATAAGTGATGATTGACGCTATGTGATTCACTTCACTAGCTTCAATCCCACTTCTTTACCCTTGTTATCATCCCCCAATGCAATGAGTGTTAAGTGGACTATTCAAAAATATGGCCTCTCATGGAAATTGTCATAGATGAATGACTTACTTAACGCAGTTGAATCCCAAAAATGATATCTAATATAATGAACTGTGGAAGCCCCTCATACTTAAATATTTTTCATGTAACATATTATTTAATAAACTTAATTTAAAATATTTTATTTTTTATCAATAAAAATTAAATTGAATAAATTACTTTTATAAGATAAATTTATTTAAATAAATTTTACAAAAAGATTAATATTCTTTCTATCTAAAAGATTAAGATAACAAATCCAAAAACTAATTACCAATTAAAACAAATTACAATTAAAAAACAAAATAATTTGACCATTGCTTCATAAAAAAACATAGTACTTTAATCTCACCTAATATCAACATTAATTTATACCTGAATAATTTTGATTAAAATAATATTTAAATGATACAGATATTGCAAGCTTAGTTGAATTTTTTATCTCAGTTATATTTAAATGAAATGGATATTTCAAGCTTAGTTTAATTTGTCAAGGCCAAATTGGTGGCAGAGTGTCACTAGTTGGGAGGACAAGGCCCACCTCAACTCATAGTGGGGGCCTACATCCTACTTTCTTTCAGTAGGGGCCACAAAAGTAATATGTGTGTATAGTTCTGCGTATTTGAAGGAATATCATAGTACCATTTAAAAGACAAGGTTGAGTTAGCCAGACCTAAGACTTGCTTCTAGGAGGGCCCACAAAATAAGTATGTGTATATTTGGGGTGTTTATAATTTATTAATTTTTTTTCGTATAACATATTATTTAATAAATTTAATTTAAAATATTTTTTTATCAATAACAAAATAAATTGAATAAATTATTTTATAAGAAAAGATTATTTAAAGAAATTTTACACAAAGATTATTATTCTTTCTATCTAAAAGTTTAAGATAACAAATCCAAAAACTACCTACAAATTAAAAAAAAAAAACTATTAAAATGTTTAAAATATATGAACGTGTTATCCGCCTTTTAAAGAAAAAATAATGTAAATGTGGTTATTTTTATTTTCTTTTTCAAATACTAATGATACAAATTAGTCAATAATAAATAATATATATTATTATAAAAACTATTTCATTTCTTATTTATATTTATAAAAAAATTAAATTCAAATCAATTTTTTTTTAGCTAAATGCCACACAGTCAATGTATTTAATAACAACTAATTTTACTAGACATTTAACTTTTAATTTACAACATATCAATTGATGTTAGATTCAATCATAAAACTATAAATAATAATAATAGCGGTGAACTAAAATCTCAAGAATCAACTTTATTAATGAAACTGGACTGCTCTGAGATGAGAGACTCCACCTGGAGACTACCTATGTAGAATGCTCTACATCAATCACATTACAATCGAGAATATATAGTATTCACACATATAGGGAAGTTAGAACAACTACCTAAGGAATAGGAAGTAATTCCTAATCTAAGGTTCGAGTGAACCGACTCTCTCGTAAATTACATTCTCCATTATCTTCATCACTCCCCGTTAATAGAGAAAGGGTTCAGTAGTACTCCTAACATCTCCCTAAATGACTCAAATTTAATTCTTCCAAGAGGCTTAGTGAAAATTTCTGCAACATTATCACAAGTATTACAATATCCAATATGAATTTCCTTTGACTGAACCTTCTCCCTAACAAAATGAAAATGTGTATCAATATGTTTTGTGTTTTTATGAAACATTAGATTATTTTCAAGTTTGATGGAGCTATGGTTCTCACATTTGATAATTGTCGCATATTTTTTTTCTTCTCTGGAATTTTGGAGAAGTCTCCTAGACCAAACTGTCTCACATGTTGCTACACACATTGCTTGATACTCAAATTCGGCTGAAGATAAGGATACAATGTTCTGCTTCTTTCTGCTCCATCCAATGGCCCCAGACCCCGTGCTGAATGCATAACCTATTATGGATCGTCTGTCATCTAGATTTTTGGCCCAACCGAAGTTTAAAAAACCTATCAATCTAACATCAAACGAATCAGTATATTTAATACCAAAGTCTAAGGTTCCTTGAAGATACCTTAAGATACCTTTCGCTGCAACCTAATGATTCTCAAGAGGCTTTGACATGAATTAGCTCAATACACTGATTGCATAAGCCAAATTCGACCAAGTTTTAGTGAAGTAAATTAGAATCCCAACCAGTTGTTTGTACAGTGTTGCATCGACCTCCTTGGAACCATCATCACTCTGAAGTTTAATATTCTGTTGTAAAGGTACTGTTGCAGCTTTGAACTGATCCATTCTTAAATTTTTCAGTAAACTCCTGACATAATAACCCCATGACAGAAAAGGCTGAACTGAATCTCTCCAGACTTCAAGACCCAAACAATAGCGTAGCTCTCCAAGGTATTTCATCTCAAAAACTTGTGACATCTTCTCTTTGATTTCTTTAATGAGTTCATCAACATTTCCTGTAATGATAAGTCATCTACATATAAATAAGTCAAAACAATTTGCCCCTCTTTATCAAACAACGTATACATATTAGGATCATTCTTGCTTCTTTTATAACAATGCTATAGGAAAAATGAATCAATTTTATCATAACATGAAGCGGGTCTGCCTGAGAATTCTTCTCCTTAAAGATGTGGCAGAAATAAATAGAGTGGAAATTTGCCTTCATGGATTGGATTTGTAGGAGCTAGTGGGTTAGATACAATAAGTTATGGGTTATGCATCAGCTCTTTATCTCAATATATGACACGGGTTACGTATCTATAAGTAAACCTACAGGGATTATTTTTGTATCACTCCACACACTTGAATATTATTCCTTAGAAACAGGGGTAGAAAGGGCTTGCAATACATAATTTGTGTTCCCATAAGGTACATTTGATTTAGAATCACCATGTATTGACCTAGAATAAGTATCAAAGGAGACTTGTGGAGGGTGTTTATCTTGTAAAATAATCTGTTATAATTCTAATTCCATTTACTTAATTAGTTGACAACTATTGTGATTGTGATATGTGACATGAAATTCTTCTAGGAATGGGGCTGCCCATGAAAAACATTGAGTTTTTGGAGCATAAAATTGGTTTTACTATTTTATTTGTCTTTCAATGCATATTCTATTTTTTCATATGGTATTTGGACATTGGTGATCATTCGATGTCCAAGACACTTGTTGGTCTCCAATGGTTATATTATTGAGAGTAAAAGCAATAATTATACATAGGGAATACCTCTTAAATATTTCAAGAAACTAACACAATTGAAGGGTGTTTTTTTCTCCTTGGTAAGTATAATTGATAAAGGGTGAAATTCAAAGAAACCATTTTAGGATTTATTTTTATTGAGACAATGTCCAAATTTGATTCTTTAGAATTATTAAGAACTCTAATGTTATCTATTATTCATAAAACAATCCAAATCAACAAGGACACTCTCCTTGACATTCAAATTTGTTTACAAGATGCACATGAAAATATTGAGTTTCTGCAACTCAAATCATAATTCCAACCAAATGAGCTACTGTAGAAGAGTCATCATTATGAATTGGTGTTTGTTTAGAACTTTTTTTTTTTGAGTTTTAGAGAGACTCCCATCATTAGCAAGAAATTGATCTTTGATCATTAATGTTAAGTTTGACTGAGATCTAGTGCCCATTTCAGGAGAAATTTTGCATAAATATGTAGGGGTTCATCCTACACTTCCCAATCCCTTCACCAGACCTTGGGAAGAAGTTATTAACAACAAGAAAAAAAATTGATCTTGGATATTACAAGGACATTTCCTTTCATATCCCATACTATTATAAATTCATTCATTTTCAAAGTGTTTGGTTTCTTCAAGGAAACTCAATTTCACCCACTCCTCTACCGCAACCACCATAGATTATCAAATGTGAACACTAATATCAGGTTCTACAAGTGAACTATTAATGTTTGATCTTCACCCATTTTGGAAAATAAACTCATCGTTTAGGTAGATTCTATAGAAATAAGCCTCCTGCAAGAATGAAGATTCACCTTAGATGGATTTCTTCTTGGAAATCGGCTTCAACAACCAAGAAGATATTTTGGTAATACTTCAGAGTTCATTTTGAAGTATTGACACATTTTTTGAGTTGATATTTCCTCATATTCTCACCTTGTATCTGATGGAAGCGAATTGATTATCAACTACAAGATTTAAATATTTATCAAGAAAGCCTGAGCCACAACCTAAGCTAGAGGCATGTGCTAGATCCTAAAGAAAAATTAAGCCATAGTTAGATTCAGAGTAGTAGCCAAAGGCAAAGTCATGCCCCATAAACATGCTTTTGGTTGGTGGCCTTGCTTAAAACACCACCCAAAGAAGACTTCAATTTGTACTACACACTTTGTGGTCATATTCAAACCGAGATTAGGGAGAACTTCCACTAGCAGAAGACTTCAACTTGTAGCAAATGTTGTGAAACCAGCTCCAAAAAGAGAAGAAAAGAGATATCAATGCCTTAGAAATAAGCCACTTCGAGGGGGCAACCTCCAATACATTACATGAATGAAAAATTCTTGGATGATTCAAATTACAAAACCTCCTTTCTATACATAGGAGTCCATGGGGCCACAATGTAATCCTAGCTGACCTAACAATAATAATTTAAGGGCACAATAATAACAATATGGGGGTTATAAGGGTACAATAATAACAATAAGGGGGTTACACTAACAACAATAAGGGACTATACTAGTAATATAGTGACCTAACATGCCCCTCTCCTTCAAAAAAGTGTTGTCCTCAACGCTTGAGTAGATTTGGGTGCTTCTATATAAAATTCTCATCCTCCCATGTAGAATCTTCAATGGGTAAGTTCTTCCACTTGATGAGATACTATGAAATTGATCGATTCCGTAGCTGTCAAGTTCTTGTTTCCATGACTACTTCAGGTTCCAATATGATTTTTCCTCCCTCATAAAGTTCTGGCAATATTGTTTGAATTGGAATATTTTCACCTATAACCTTCTTTAAGCATGAAACATGGAAAATTGGATGCAATCATGAAGAAGCACGAAGCTCCAATTTGTATGCCATAGTACCAATATTTTGTAACACCTTGTAAGGACTATAGTACTTTGGAGATAATTTATTATCCTTCTTAGCTTGCTTGAGGGACATTTGTTTGTATGGTTGTAGCCATAAAAATACCCAGTCTCCTACATCAAAACTTCTCTCGCTGCGATGTTGATCTGCTTGTTGTTTCGTTCAATTTTGTGCCAAATTCAGGTTGTCCTTTAAGATTTGGAGAACTTCTTGTTGATGCTCGATGTGATCTTCCACTACTTTAACCTTCGAATTTTCTCTTAAAGATGATGTGATGGACGGTGGATGATATCCATAAAGTGCCATAAATGGGGTCATTTTTGCTGCAGTATGGAAGGAAGTGTTATACCACCATTCAGCGAGAGGTAACCACTTGACCCATTGTGTTTGTTTATCGGATACAAAACAACGAAGATATCCTTCCAAAAATTTATTTACTATCTCAGTTTGACCATCGGATTGAGGATGATAAGATGAGCTATGAGCTAATTGAGTACCCAAACAAGAAAATAACTCCGTCCAAAAATTTCCAGTAAAAATGGGATCTTTGTCGCTCACAATAACCCTTGGGTTTCCATGTAGCTTTTGAATTGTGTGCATAAATGTAGTAGCAATTGTACTTGCTTTAAATGGATGAGATAATGCACAAAAGTGTGCATACTTGGTAAGTCTATCAACTACCACCATGATGACACTCTTTCCTTCTGACTTAGGTAAACCTGTGATAAAATCCATTGAAATCTCCTCCCAACGTTGACTTGGAATGGATAAAGGTTGTAGAAGTCCCGGGGTCTTAATTGTCTCCACTTTATTCTGCTGGCAAACCAAACATTCCGCTACAAACTTTTGAATATCAGATTTAAGGCCATCCCAAAAAAATTCTTTCTTCACCCTGTGGTAAGTTTTTAAAAATCCTGAGTGTCCTCCTAAAGGAGAAGAGTGCAATTCCAAAAGAATATTTTGTTTTAGTTGGGAATTCTTACAAAGATATAAGCGATCTTTGTACCATAAGGAATCATTTTTCCAACTAAATGTATCAGATGTACTAGGATCTTGTTGCAACTTTTTAATGAGTGTCCACACTTCTTCGTTCTTCTTCCATTCATCTCTTGCTTCGGTTATCCAATCTGGTTGGATAATAGAAATGGCACAAAGCAATGCTTCCACCTCTTCATTCTTTCTTGAGAGTGCATCTGCAACAACATTTAGCTTCCCCTTTTTGTATATTATTTCAAAGTCATAACCCAACATCTTTGTGACCCATTTTTGCTGCTCTTCTGAAGATAGTCTTTGTTCCAAAAAGTGTTTAAGACTATCATGATTAGTTTTTACCTTGAAGTGTCTTCCCATTAGGTAAGTTATCCATTTCTTTAGTGCATGCAGTATTGTTAACATTTCCTTCTCATAAACAGGTTTTTGTAAATACTTTCCTTTGATTGGACGACTTTAGAAAGAAATGGGTCTTCCTTCTTGCATTAAACAACACCAATTCCATTTCCCGAGGCATCACATTCCACAATAAAGGTTTTTTTTGAAGTCTGGCATAGCTAAGACTGGTGCTAGGCACATTGCCTCTTTAAGATGTTCAAAGGCCTTAGTTGCTTCAGGAGTCCATGAAAATGCATCTTTCTTCAATAATGTTGTTAGAGGTGCTGCTATACTCCCATAATTCTTAACAAAATTTCGATAATACCCTGTTAACCCGAGAAATCCTCGCAACTACTTTATGGTTGTGGGGAATTTCCATTCCTTAATGGCTTTAATTTTGTTAGGGTCTACCTTAACACCCTTGTGAGATACAATATGAACCAGATATTCCACCTCTTGTACTCCAAAGAAACATTTGGATGTTTTTGCATATAATTGTTTCTCCTACAATAGTTTGAGCACCCTGTCAACATGTTCAACATGATCCTTCCAAGACCTACCGTAGATTAGTATATCATCAAAAAATACTAGCACAAATTTTCTAAGGAAGGGTTTGAAAATGGAATTCATCAACCCTTGAAATGTAGAAGGTGCATTGGTAAGGCCAAAAGGCATGACCAAAAATTCATAATGACCCTCATGAGTTCTAAATTCTATTTTCAGAATATCTTCAGTCTTCATTCTAATTTGATGATACCCTGAACGAAGATCCAATTTGGTAAAATAAATTGCTCCATGTAATTCATCCAATAATTCATCAATCATAGGAATGGGAAATTTATCTTTAATGGTGAGCTTATTGAGCTCCCTATGATCCGGACACATGCGCCATGATCCATCCTTCTTGTGTACCAATACTACAGGAGCAGAGAAAGAACTTTGACTAGGTTGAATTATACCCGCCTCTAACATTTCTGCAATCATACGTTCAATTTCGCTCTTATGGACATAAGGATATCTATAAGGCCTGATGTTTGGAGGAACACTTTCTAGAATCAAATGAATAGCATAATCATGATCACGAATAGGTGGGAGTCCTTTTGGAGTTTCAAAAACCTTGGAATGATTGTCCAAGAATTTTTGGAGATCTGTAGAAATAGATGATCTTGATGTTGGAACTTCTAGTGAGCATAATTGTGCAATTATGCCTCGTTGTTATTTCTTTAGAAGCTTTTTCATGACATTAGAGCTTATTATCTTTCCCGGCTTCCCTGCAATACCTCGTAATTCGACTTCCTTTCCTTCTGAAAAAAATTTCAAGAAAAGTTCTTGAAAATTAAAAGCTATCGTCCCCAAAGATTGTAACCATTGTACTCCTAGTACAATATTAGCACCTCCTATAGGAATGGAAAGCATTGGAATATTCAATACATATTCCCCCATGGTTAGCTTGATATTACGACATTTTCCATAGCAATTTATAGTTCCTCCATTTGCAACCATCACTTGACATTCTGGTGCTGGGTATAGGAAACAATTCAATTCCTTGGCGACCTACCTTTTGGGTACTACCTGAATCAATCAATACTATTACCTTTTTCTTCTTGATATTTCCTTCTATCTAGAGAGTTTGAGGAGTGGTAATTCCTGCCAATGCATTACACGATATGGTCGGACTCATTTCTTCCTCTTCTTCGGTTGGTTCCTGGTGTGTATCCTCTTCTTGTTCATTTTCTTCTTCCTCTTCACAATCTATGTAAAGTAATTTCTTCTCAGCACACTTATGACCTTTAGTGTATTTTCTATCACAACTGTAGCAAAGCCCTTTTTCTCTTTTTTCTTCCAGTGGTTGTGGTGTCAACCTTGTAGGTTGTGGAAATCTAGGAGTAGCAACACTTCCCTCTTTATAGAAGTGAGTGGTACGCTTCCTTGTCGCCATAATTTTACATTCAATTTTTCTTGCCAACCTGAATGCCTTCTCCAATGAATCAGGTTCCAAAACGCGAACTTCATGTTAGATGTTATCCTTTAAAGTACCTATGAAGAGATCAATCCTGTGTTCCTCTGGAATATCAGTTACCCTTATATTCAATTTTTGGAAGTCCTCAATGTGCTGCCCCATTAAACCCTTTTGTTTGAGATCTATCAATTGGCTAAAGAAGGTGTTTCTCTTTGTATCCTCATAATTTGCTATCATTTCCTCCATAAAAATTGACCAAGTGACAATTTTTTTACGGGAGCAAAGCCAACGATACCTTACAAATGTATTTTTTTCTAAATGTAAAGTTGTAATGCGTATCTTTTGTGTGTTTTGCACATTATGGAGATCAAAATATTGCTCCATCTGTAGTATCCATGTTACAGGATCCTTTCCATTAAACTTCCTCATATCCATTTTTGGAATATGGTGGTTCTTCCCGCCAACATTAGATTTTATGAAATCACGATTAAAATTTATTTTGTTCTCATCATGAGTTTCCTCTACTATATTTTCACCATTAGGAAACATTTCTTGTATCAACTTTGTCAAACCTTCCATGTCTGCTTTTAGATCATTCTTCATGTTTTCCATTTTCTCATCGATCTTAGCATCCATGTCATCCATCTTAGATTCCATGCTAGCTTCCATTCCATCTATCTTAGATTCCATGCCATTTTTCAAACCATCCATCTCAGATTCCACGCCTTTCTTCAAACCATCCATCTTAGTTTCCACGCGTTTCTTCAAAACTTCCATGTCATTTTTTGTTGCTCTTTGCAAGAGCGAAATTTGTTGCACTTGCTCTTGTAATTTTGATATGTCATGCTGCCATTCTTCGTCTTCATGAGTCATAGTAGAGCTTTCTAAAGGCTTAATAGGTGTTGAATTATTTTTAGAGGCCATTTTAGAATCCAATACTGATATCTATTCTACAATATGCCCTTGGAATCAATTCAATTTGATTCTTAAAACAAGACTTATGCAATTCGGAAAAAAAATACACAACTTTTACTTGCTTTAGAGAAGCTTGATATTGAAATTGAATTATCTCTATAATTGCAGATCTTCAATATATGAAATTCAGCCCTGTAGTATCGCTCTGAAGCTTATTTCAAATGCCACATGTCTGATCTAATTTTGATTCTTCAAGGTAAAGTTATGTCCAATCTCCCACAATGACCCAATTTTAGACTGGTTCAGTAGAGCGAACTTGTACGACTTGCCACATGTCACTATTTCCTCCATTGGTTCTGAATTGATAGACTGAAAACTACAGTATGTGTACTTGCGGCCACTTTTTACAACATTCCAATCTAATGTTTAGAGAGAGAGCGATGAAGATTTTCCCACGATCACCTCTTTGAGATGAAATTCAGAAGCCTCAAAAAGCCCTAACTTCCACAGATCATATCTCCGAAAATGTTATGAACGAATATCTGAAATTTTGCGATGATGTTCCTCAGGATTGCGGCTTCGTACTTTAAAACTTTCAGCTTCTGAACCTTTGTAGAAAAGAATTTATTACGAAAATACCATGATGACCTGTTTAGGTTAAATTTAGGAGCCTGGAAAATGACCTAATTTTCACAGATCATATCTCCGAAAATATTATGAACCAAGCTCTGAAATTTTGTGACGATGTTCCTCAGGATTTTGGCTTTGCACTCTAAAAATTTCAGGTTCTGAACCTTCGTAGAAAAACAATTATAGCGAAAATGCCACGATGACCAGTTTTAGAGCAACAAAACCCTAGAATCTCAAAGCTCTGATACCAAATTTTGTGAAACTAGCTCCAAAAAGAGAAGAAAAGAGATGTCAACGCCTTAGAAATAATCCACTTCGAGGGGGAAACCTCCAATACATTACATGAATGAACAATTTTTGGATGATTCAAATTAGAAAACCTTCTTTCTATATATAGGAGTCCATGGGGCCACAATGTAATCCTAGTGGGGCCACAATGTAATCCTAGTCGGCCTAACAATAATAATTTAAGGGCACAATAATAACAATATGGGGGTTACAAAGGTACAATAACAACAATAAGGGGGTTACACTAACAACAATAAGGGACTATACTAGTAATATAGGGACCTAATAGCAAAATTCAGAAATGTTCCAATAGCTACATGAAGCATCCTAGAGTTGGTGGTCAGCCTTAAACCACCACCAGTTGCTATATAAAAACTTGAAAGAACATAAAAAATTATAAATAAGACCTTTTAATTGACCATATGGGATTTTAAGATTAAGTTACAATTTATCCATAAACATGTTCACTCCATCATAAACTTGTAACTTAAAACGAATTTAAAAGAACTTGATCAAAGCATGAATAAACAAAACAAGAAGCATCAAGGTTGATAATGTAGTTCACCCCCTCCACTATGCTATGTCTCCGGATTCTCCTCAACAAGTCGAATCACTTTTATTATATTTTCATAATGAGGAATGTGTACAATGCTCTACTAAAAAGGGTGGCCAAACTTAGAGCTATCTTCTACATAAATGAATTCAAGACTTGTACATAAAAAAAAATAAAAAATTCCTTTGAAAGACCTCTTGAGATCTCCAATCTCTACAAAGCTTTCTCAAAATGAAGCTCTCAAAAACTTCACAAAAACTCTCTCAAGCTCGGGTTTTATATAGCTTTCAAGATCCCAAAACAAAGGAGAAGAAAACTCCTTAGATCCTCACTCCAAGGAGAAAATAACTCTCTAAATCCCTTAAAAGATGCTCCATGAGATTCTTGAGGAGTAGATATCTTAGATCCACCTTTCAAGGACCTTATCCAAAACTCAAGGGATGAGAGAAAATACCTTAAGCCTCTCAAATTCATCATGAATTTAGATATTGAGTTTGAGGAAAATCCTCTCATAAATCAAATTCTATTTTATAGTTAAAAAATTCAAATATGAGCACATTATCATGAATTATTTAACATTTAACATTCTATATTCTCATAACCTACGCCTCAAGAGGATTTCCCTAGGTATGGTTTTCTTTGGAACTTGGTGTCAAGATCCTCCTAGATCATACCTCCCCACAGAGGAAAGATTTTGGTCCACTAAAAGCTGAAGGAGTTGAAGTTGATTATGATATTAGGTATAATTCAAAGAATCTGCGTCTACAACTTGCCTTTTGTTTGTGACATTATGCAATAAACATGTTACTTTAAAGATTGCCACAAATATTTTCAATATTTCAGTGATAATAATCATGGTTCATTTTATAGAAAAACTCACAATTAATTAACCTCCAATTCTTCTTTCTTGCTAGCTACTTTAAATAATGATCTGCAACTCTGCACTTTGTTTGTAATTTTTCTGCATATGCCTGCAATTAAATTGAATCCAGTTATATCATAACTCCCTGGATAAAATACAATGTATATTTCTGAGCTGCATTAGTATATTTCTGCATAGCCTTTGAAACTATTGTGATGTTGACCAGGCTAAGGTGTTGATGCTACAATCATAGGAGAAAATAGCATTACTTAAATAATTATTAATTGAAGCCATGATCAATACTCCCATAATTAAGCATATAAAAGAAGTTTCCCATTGCGATTTCCACGTTCACGTGAATGTTGTAATATCTCCAGAGAGACAATCAATTAAGGAGATTTTTGTTGGATCCTGCTCGAATCCACGAGTATTCTATATGACAGCTCGCCCATTTTCAAACTTTTCAAAGTTCTTTCAGCACTACTGCATCTCAAGTTGGAAGAATTTGGATCCGCCACAGGCCACGACCCTGCAAAACCCATGAGTGAAAACCATGTCAGAATATTATTAGTGGAAATAACCATTCATCCGGCGTAATAATCATCGTCATGACATGAATTATCATAGAATAAATGCATAACAAATGGCGTTTGAAGCGTGATTTATGTTGTTGACCCATCCATTGTGCAAACTGGCATATACATTTCGTTGGGTTGTCATTGACTCCTATATAAATCATGACATGGCCACTACAACCTCTACCAAATCATGGATTGAGGCCCACATAACTATCATGATCCATGCCCTGTCACAACCAAACCCTTCAATTTCATTTTTTCAACATTTGTTTGTTATTTAACGATACAAGAGAAATTTGATACATTTATTCCGAAAAAAAATTATACTTTCCATTGCGTGGAACAATATTTGCTTTCTTATCATCAACTTGGCACAATCCACGTCTTTTCCTTCGCCAATGAATACTATGAGATGGAATTGTCCTCATATATTATGTGTTAAGTCAGTCAAGCGCTGAAATCAGATGAGAACGCTATCTAAAAAGTTGTGCTTGCTGCTTGCCTTTTACATCTTATGACTCCTCCCATGGAGGTTTCATGATTGTATTTGGGTATTTTTGGTATTTTACATGCTGTCTTGACAGCTGTGAATGTCATCATGATCATGTACGGTTATATTAGGTTTTTTTTCCTCTGAAAAAAAAAAAGTTGTGCTTGCTGGCATCGTTGAGCCTATTAGCCTTCTCATAGATCCTTTTAACGGAATTTTTCCCTCAAACAAATATGAATGACATCCACTGAGAATAGCACATCCAAAACCAAGTGCCTAACAGTAGTCAGTTGGAACATGGGACAGAGGGTTTCCATAATAAGTACCTACGATCAAATGCATGCCATGAAATGCGGCCATCACGGTCCTGTTTAATTACATAGATCCACTCTTGGGTGAAAATATTATTGCAACTACAAATTTGGACGAGTTCAACTGCTACTTAAAAAAGCTCGTGGTCAAACCTTTGGCATAATAGCCTCCAACATGGATCTGTAACAAACTCCATTATAACCACTAGCATAAAATAATAATTGTCATGTTAATTTCTTTGACCTAAAATGTGGAGCCACTGCCAACGGATTCACCTGTAACAACATTAATTAACTATTCTACACCTGGAACTCGTATACAAAGTAGCGTCCATTCAATGTAATTTCCAGTTGTACATTGGGAGTGGACATCATAATCCCCTACGTAGACTTCCATTGACAAGTTAATACGTGGACCACGCAACCTAATTGCCTCCGTTGGAATTTGGCTAACCATCGTTGGAGAAATAACGTTGATTGTTGCATATGACCACGTTATTACGTGGCCCATGCCAACAAATCTCCAACAAATCTGTATTTTCCCGTTAAAAAAAATCTACCAACTGTAAATGCGCATTGAATTTCCAAAATTCTCTTGATAAATATATCCACTATCGATACCATGCAACGTGTCTCTGTGTTATAGCTACGGGCTATCATAACTATGCCCTCAATTTGCATTGCAGTAAATATTAAACAATATATCTATGCATTCGTGGAATAACATCCCATAAAATTTGTATCCAACGTGCATTCAATATATATTCCATATATATGGAATCCAAAAATTTAAACAACCAATCTCGGCAATACCACTGACGAGGATTCATGAATGTCATCCAAATCCACCATTAACGTTATCAATGCCATCATACATGCATGATACAACTATGAATTTACCAGCTCATGACGAAAGATATGGTGCACTTCCCTGTAATCATCTTCACCTGTAATTTGGAAATATTCTATCGCATGCAGCATGCAGAGGATCATCTTCTTCTGAAATAGAGTTGTTTGGCTCTTCCGGTAGCTATGGAAAATAAGGAGAATTCCTGTATCCTTTCTTTGACATCGCTATGTGAAATGAGGAGCTAGTAGAACCATGGTGGTGTAGTTGAGGTGGTGTCTTTACCGGTTATAAAATCTCTTTAAACATATCAATAGGACAAAGAAGAGAATTCGCGCCAAGCTCGTTCTTCGCTAGATAGCAGAATTCACAAATGCATGCAATTCATCCTTTATTTTCTTGTTTTAATCAACAAAAATAAATATAAACTTATTTTTGGAGGTTTTATTAATGCATGATAACTAAAGCTCAATTTTGTATAAATGTTAACCATTTATTACCAATTCATTCGAATGGATCCATCTTTAACTTTTAAGTGCATTTCATCATGCTCTCTTTCATTTAAACTTATTTTTGGAGGTTTTAATCATGCATGATGACTAAAGCTAATTTTTTTATAAATGTTAACCATTTAATACCAATCCATTTGAATGGATCCATCTTTAATTGCATTTCATCATGCCCTGTTTCCTAAATGTTGCGCAACTTTCCTCCAATATTGTTGATGAAATTTCAGATAAATCTTCCACCATTTGTCAACCAAATGACCACTTTCACGCCAATGTGTGAAAAAAAGTGGCGGCTTCATTTTTCCATTAACTTCCTTACGATTTAGAGATTGGTTCTTTAGTCGCTTTCCCTTCAAAAATTTCCTGTATAAAGACATTCTCTTCCAACATTCTTAACTTTATGATTATAAGGGCCAAAAAATGAACACAAAATATTATGCAAAAATTTACGAATGAAATTATCATACTTAGTATACTAAAAATAAACTTTTGCATAATCAGGCCTATACCTTTGATGATCACCTTTGTCATGACTCTGATGAGGCGGAAGTTCCTTTCGAAACATCATTTTCCTCAATCGTCCCGAAACTCTCTCCAAAGTTTTCTTTTATATATCTAATTCTAGCATATAGAGGTTAATCTTCAATCATAATGGGTTTTATTATACCTTGGGCATGTATTCCCAAGCCTTTCCCTTCGTAACCCATTTTCAATAACAATTTTGAACCAATTCCTCAAGTGTGCTTCTTGAAGGAACCAAAGCAAACGTCTTCTTACGAGGAAATTGAATGTGAACAAGCGTTTCTTACCTCATTCATATTATCATTCTCACACTTTTCTAGGACCTCTTCTGAAGCTTGTAATTTCAACTACACCGCTTGAAGTCTATCTTGAAGCTCTTTCTTCTCATATTCCAATGCTTTCAACTGTTTCCACAACTTATTTCTTTGTCTATCATCATCATACATATCCTCTACCATTTTCTTCATGGTTAAAATGTCTCAAAAAATATTTAAATCTTGAAAAATATTTGCAAAGAAATGATAAGAAAATGACTCATTTATTGAAATCGACATTTTAGAACTTAAGAAATCACCTTCTTAAGAAGTTTCCTTCTTCTTTCTTGAATTAAGACAAATGTACCGACTAAGCTAGACAATGAACTACTATGATACAAAGTGATCTAGAATTTACCTTGGAGGACATAAAAACATACAAATAATACCTTTTAATTGACCACATGGGCTTGTAAGATTAAGTTACAATTTATCCATAAAAATTTTCATTTCATCATTAACGTGTAACTTAAAACACTGCTAAAAGAACTTGATCAAACCATGAATAAATAAAAAAATGAGGCATCAAGTTTGATAATGGAGTTCACCCCCTCCACTAGGCTACGTCTCTGGATTCACCACCACGGGTCGAATCACTTTTATTGTCTTTCCATAATGAGGAATGTGTACAATTTTATATTAAAAAGGGTGGCCAAACCTAGATTTGGCTTCCACAAAAAAGAGTTCAAGAATTGTACATAACAAAAAACTCCACCGAGAGACCTCTTCAGCTCTCCAAGCTCTCCAAAGCTTCCTCAAAATTAATCTCTCAAAAATTTCTCAAAAAATCTCTCAATCAATCTCCTCCAAAACTCTCACCTACACAAAGTACATGGGATGGTTTTATATAGCTTTCAATATCCAAAAACAAAGGAGAAGAAAATTCCTTATATCCCCACTCCAAGGAAAATATAGCTCTCTCAATCCATTAAAATATGATCCATGAGATTCTTGAGGAGTAAATATCTCAAATCCGCCTATCAAGGAACTTATACAAAACTAAAAGGATGAGAGAAAATCCCTTAAGCCTCTCAACTTCATCATGAATTAACAAATTGAGTTTGACGAAAATCCTCTCATAAATCAATTTATATTTTACAATTTAAAATTCAAATATGAACACATTCTCATGAATTATTTAATATTTTACATTCTATATGCTCATAACGTATGCCTCACTAGGCTTTCCCTAGGTATGGTTTCTTTGGAACTTGGTGTCAAGATCCTCTTGGATCAATTTGAGACCTCAATGGTCTCCCACCTCTTTTGGTTTGTGGTATTCCTTAAAAACCACATTTTCAAAGAATTAGGGAGAAATTTCACTAGCATAATACTTCATCTTCTAGCCATGTTTAGAACTATTCTGGGAACTACAAAAAGAATTATAGAGTTGGCGATCAGCCTTAAACGATCACTAATTGAGACAACGATTTCTCTCACAATATTTGGTTTATGGTCTTCCTTGAAAATCGCCATTTCAGAGATCACATCCAACCATCTTATGCCATGTATTTTTTCATTTTTACATTATAACTATCTTATTGGACTCATATACATCTCCTTAGATTAGGGGGGGAATGTTGGGCATCTAATCCATTAGGGTTATGGTGTGCAAGGTGAACCATCACAGGGATTCCAAGAGACTTTGGCAGATGAATCCAGCAATTATGAACAATTTATTTATATTTCCAGCATCTTAATGAAAAGGAAATTTGTTCTTATTGTTTCATTCCAGTTGCACTTTCCAACAATTATGATGTTCAAAATTGCTACCTCTCTTGCCATAATTGCTTGTTTCATTTCAAATTTCTTCTGCAACCACTCACATTTCTTGTCTAACAATGCCAACTTTACCTCCTCTTTCTCTGCCAATTTTCTCTGTTACTTCATTAGTTCCAACAGTGACACCACCACCTCTGTCAATTTGTCTACCAAATTATTCATTCACTCTTGATCATGCTCATGATTTGTGTCTCTACTGATGTTATTTCTACCAACCTCTTCAACAACATCGTTTAAGAACTTCCTGCTAAAGATTGATTCCATATTAATGTTGGAATCATACCCACTATTGCTAGGCCTGTATCCACTATTTCTAGGCCTGTATTAATATGTGAGGCTCTCAACCTAAAATAACATCACAAAGAGGTGGACATTAATTCCAAGTATATCTAAATCATAACATCATGGGAGTAATCCATCTTTGCAAATGATTTGGATTCATGATCTATTAAGTGGAATTTCACATTCAAATTGAATTTGTTGTATCTTGGGGTTCCTCTCTAGGCATTTAGTGTTATAACTTGTTCATTTCTTATTGTTATACATGGCTTCCCAAGAATATGCCAATTGTGATGCATTTCCATATCATATCTTATCTAGAGCCAAATGGCTTGAAATATGGAGTACTCCTTCACCCCCTACACAGTTAACCTTTGACGTCTACCTTGAAGCGATTAGTGGGTTAGAGCTACATGAAATGAATATGATTGCTTTATAATTTTCCCAATTGTTTTCTGGTGACTGAATTCACCATTTTGATGATCAGGATGATTGCCCTTTTAACCAATAATATTTTTTATACACATCATGGTAATGAGGTGTATGAGATTTGAGAATGATCGGACTCCATCACACTTTTATTCATGACGTCGATCCTTTATTTTCTAGCATGTTTGAATTTGTCCATTTTAAATATACATGATATAATTTTCTCTCTTAAAAATGCCTCTTTGAAAAGTTATCTTTTGTAATATTATGGAGTCGTCAGTATTTCCTCTTTCATTTATTTTATTAACTTGATTTACTACAAGAATTGAATCTTCGAAAGCCATCAATCACCTTATTAATTTGGCAATAGCTGATTCTAGCCCTTCCCAAAAGGTCAAGTATTCAACCTAGTTATTTATTGAAGTTCCTATATCCCAAGTGAATTGTATCTCTCTTTGATTATTTAGGCGAATGATGACCCCTCCTACTCCTTCTAGCCTAGTTTTAGAACACATAATTAATAAACATATAAGAACTCAAAAAAATTGATTAATAAATGGATAATTCTAATAGAGAATATATATATATATATATATATATACACAACCACAAATTAATATTCAATTACCATATATATTAAAATAATGATTTCCTGAAGATGCGCTCTATAATGAGGGGGATGTTGTATTATATTTAAAACTAATATAGATCCATCTTAATCATGTGTCTGCTAATGAAAAGAGAGATTAAATTTCTTAAATAAATTCCCTTTAGAGCGCAAAACTTAAAACATTTATCCTCAAGAGTTTTGATCCCTCTCCTATCTTCATAAATTCATGGATAAGATGGATCTAGGCTACTGGATGGATAAGAGAGATTTCATTATTTAAATTACATTTTTTTATTGCTAAATGAATTCAATGCCTTTAAAAGCCCCTTAGGTACTTATTGTGTATACTAAATATGTTAGATTCAAAAGTATGGATTAAGAGAGAAATGTGAAATAGTGAGATTAATTAAAATGTTTTGGGCATAAAAATTTATTTTTTCAATTTATTTATATAATATATATACATTTTTATATTTTTTAAACCATATATAATATATACATAACTTACGTTAAATTATTTTATTTATAGGTTAACATTTTTCTTTGTTATTAATAGATTTTTAAATAGACATCAATATTACTTAATCTTACATATTAAAATATGTTATTTATCACACACACTGATATTTTCTATTATTATTAATATTTTTTAAATTATACACATTAGTTTTAATTAGAGACCTCCTTTTTATCCTTTTTATTACTTTTCTTCGGAAGTAATTGAATATTTTTTAATTTCAATATATATATGAAGTTGAAATTCAAAGAAATTTATGAACATGGATCTTCAAATAATTTATTTATATTTTGCATTCAAATATGAAAATATAATTTTTTTTTCACACTTTTAATATCTAAGAGAGAGAAATATTTTTAATAAACCTAGTGAGTGTTGTAATACCAACAATGAACCCAACAAACATAGTTAAAGTGGAACTATGTCTTAAATAATTTAAATAAAACTAAGTAAATATGTATATTCATTATTTATTTTTATTATAACCGACATTTTTTTTAAACTTAAAAAATATTGACGCCATAAGATATTATTTGAAAAGTAACTTCCTAGTTACTGATATTCGATGTGTGAGCGATTGGATCAAATGTTCGTGGGTAAATGTTTAGTATTCAAGATCCACAAGTAAATAGTTTTATATTTATTTTTTTATAATGTCAGTTTTTTTTTTTTTAAATAATAAGTTAGATTGTTTTTAGGTGTATAATAGAAATGTTGTAATGCCATGTTTCACATGTTGATTATGTCAAATTACACAAAAATAAAAATAAAAGTAAATTAAATAAAAAACAAAAATAATAATAAACTATAAAAAGAGCCCATTGTATTGACCTTATTTGAAAACAACTTCCCTAGCTGCCAATGTGTTCATGTCTGAGCCATTAGATCAAATGCTAGATGATTGAAATGTTTTAGGCCATTAGATCCACAAGTAAATAGTTTTATATATTCTTTTTTATAATGCTAGTTTTTTATTTCTTTTTAATAAGTTAGATTGATTTTAGGTGTATAAAACAACCCATGGTATTGACCCATGGTATTCATGTGGAATATAGTTTATTAAATTATTTCGCAATAAATGATTTATCTTGATCAATAATGATGAATGTTCATAATTCTCATTTCTTAAATAACACTAAATTTACCTTTAATTACTTAGTTGTAATAGTTTGTACCTACATAACAGTTTGTAACTACTTACATAATCTATCCGATTTTTTTTGTTAATGAATATCAAATTTCTTCTACTAAAAAAAATCTCTCTCATTGCTTTCTCAGTAAACTTGTTTTTACTGCTCTTGAATTGATGAAAGCAATCATTGTTTCAAATAGGAGCATTTAGTTATGATAAGAAAATTGTGATACTTTATATTATCCCTTTTTAGTTTTTTAATGATTCAATTAAGATTAACATTTGTACGTTGTCATGAGGAGATTTTTTTATTTTTCATGTCAATTACCTTTTATAACTCTAGGAGGTTCTTAATATTGCCTTTGTTTTTAATAAATGGAACTCAATTATATATTTAAAAATATGATTAGGTAAGAGAATTTTACGATTATAATTTTTTTCCGAAGTTGACAATGTGAATGTTTATTTACCTAAAGTTGCCTCCCATGTTCAATACCTCCCCATGGGGTTTGAAGATAATAGGTAATGGAAATTCAACAACATATAAAACAAATAATTTATACATCAAAAAATCAGTTCTTTGGCATTCAATTCTTTATTAATATAGTTGTTTTAATTAGTAGGGACTACAATAATTTTTTAATCAAATAATAGGAGAAAACATATTCACAATATAATTTATTTGAATAAATAGATGTGTGTAAAATAGTTTAATAAGAAACTAGATTTGTAATTATAAAATATAAAACTATAACTTAAAATTGTGAAATTACTTTGTATTTTTTGTTTCTTATGTATATAGAGAAAGAATAAACCAAGTTTGGAGTTAAGAAAATAAACCATAAGATAAAGAACAATGTCTCCTTCCAAAAATGTCTCCATATTAAAATGGCATTCACTTTCTTGTATACCAAGACTATTGTTATTCATATACAATATAAAGTTTATTCGAATATGTAGATGAACTTGTAGTAAACTCTACTTCTATTAATAAAAATTCTCTTTATTTACATATATGCTAGATAGATTGTACTTGAATGTATTTAAAATATCTTGTTTGAGTTACATGCTCATTTCATGCTTGTTTCAGAGGATTATTAATCACCAAACAATTTTCACCCCTAATTTCCTATTTCAATATCTATTACAAAATTTTTGTATATGTGAACATATTATGTTGGTTTATATATATGTTTTCACCCAAAATTTCCTATTTCAATATCTATATGATGTTGGTTTATATATATGTTTTATATACAACAAAATTTTCTCGTTGATAACTCTTATCATCAATATCTTTGAAACCACTATGACCTGCTTCCATGGAAGCAAAAAATGCCTTTTGTTCCTTCACAATGGCTCCTTCTCTGCAACAACTTATTTCTTCTAGGCTAATCTTTCCTATGCTATTTCCTTACGGCGTTTCTTTTGTAACATGTGGTGCAATTGCTAGTTTATTTATATTTTAAAAGACATACATGTCAAATCAAGTTTGAGCATGGATGGAACCGCAAATCACCCTCAAAATGTGCTACCTTCATATTGTGTTGTAAAATGCACCTCTCTACCAAATACCAATAATAACAAAAAATTTAATCTGAGAGTGAGAAAGAGAGAGAGAGAGTGTTCCACTAATAATTTATTTTTAATTTAAGGTATGATAGAGATTTGTAATTCCTTCAATGTTTTTTATTTTACATGTAACGTTTAAAAAAATATTAATAACAAAAATAAATCATATTGGTTACTAATATGAACCATTATAGATCTATATTAACTCTGGATCTACCAAGTGCTAAGAGGGATCAAATCTCTCAAGATGCAAACATCTTCTTGATATAGGGAAAGTTTTGCGCATAAATATATTTGATTCCTCTTGACTATTAGTAAATTTAGGGTTAAGTTGGATCTATGTTGGTTTTGAGTGAAGTGCACATACAAATTTTTATTAGAGAGAGAGAGAGAGAGAGTTAAAACATTTTGTTAATGTGGCCTTCAAAACTAGTATAGATCCATCTTAACTCTAAAATTACTAAGAGTTGAGAGGAATCAAATCTCTCGCGGCGCAAACCTTTCCTCATTTTTTTCACTCAAGAAGATGTTTGCATTTTGGGAGATTTGGTCCCTCTCCACACTTGGTAGATCTGAAGTTAAGATGGATCTATGCTGGTTCATATTAGTAACCAATATATTTGAGAAATTCACAATTTTTTTCTATAAGGTGAATTACATTTCCTTTAAAATAAAAATTGTATTTACATCATGAGAATGAACAATATTTCCAGTCTTTCACTAGGGAAAATATACTAGATCCAAAAAATAACTCTATATGGAGAGGACAATGATATTTGAAAACTAAAAGAGATAAAATTACACAGTTACAAATGAGGCATAAAACATGGACATGACACACCTAAGTTGAAGGATATGAATCTAATACTCTAATCTCGATAGGTTATTTTATGTCCTCATATATTTTTCCTGCTGCAAGAAGTATGTCGATATGTTTTTATATTCTTCCATTATCCAATCGAAGTCCCTAAAGCACTGGTGTATGTGCTCCAAATAATGAATAACATATTCATGGTGCTCATTATGGTCCATAAGCATGTGCACCAATAAGAATTTTATTTTCCAGCAAAGGTCAACAATTTTTATATACTAGTTAAAACAACCCCTTGTGTGCCTTGTATATGGAATACAATATTCCAATTTTATAAGGAGTTATGTATATGAGAGGGTAATGTTGTGCATGGAACTTCCCCCTCATCTCGAGTGATTTCTTCCTAAATAGGCCTTGGCGTAAGGTCACAATAACACATAGATAAATCCTCCAACCGATGGTGCATGTGTGTATTCCCCCTGTGATCTCTCTCTTGGTAATATACATCTCCCCTTTGAACCCACGTCTATAGATAAGGAATGGTGGTGAGAAGAGCATGAATAATAGATTGGAACAAAGGTCAAAGAAAACTGGAAATATATTGAATACAAGAGGGGTGCCATGTAATATAAATACCATCCAAATAATTGTTACCAACCAAGGTATTGCTTCATAGGGCACCACGAAAAAGTGTCAAAACTAATAGGGGGAGAGGACTGCAATTTTTGACTCCCACCAAAACGTCAGGTGACACTAAAAATAAATCTTGTTAGAAGTCCACAAAGAAAATAGAGACCGCACCATTAAGATGATGAACATTGAATCAAAGTTGTTCAAGAGAGAGGAAAATCGAGGGTTATATCCATGATAATAGGGTTGAAGCCAAGGACCTAAGCTTACACTGTCAAGCATGAACTAGAAAAAGAATTGTCGCAGTGTCCAAAAACATAGGGCTAATCCAAGAAACAACATGACCTTATAAGGCCTGCAGACGATGAAAGCATTGACAACCCTGTAAGTTAAAAAATATAACTATCCAAAAAGAATTATAGAATTAAGGTGAATGTTACCTAAGCCTAGGTATAGTTATAGAGTATAAAGGGAAATAAAAACCGCATGTCTTTGAAGACTCAAATGGTAAGGAGGAAGCTCAATGAGAATGCTTGCTACACCAATCAATTGACTACACCACCTCATCGAAATTGCACCACACTTTTCATCTACTTCCCACACCATGCTCTGCCAACAATTCACCTTTGAAATAGTCATAAGGAAATTTTTTAGGTTGATTCCCATTGTTGGAGACTTGATATCGCCTTTTGTCGCATGATTCCTTAGCTCGAATTCTGCACAATTAGCATGCCATGCTCTCTCACTCACTCTCATGTCTTCCATAGTGTGCTAGTCTTAATGATATGGTATTACAGGACCTTTACTACATTTAATACTCCTAGGGGCATGTTTTCATGTCCCCCAACCTGTTGGCCAAGTGGGATAGTGATAGCTCATACACCCCCCCCCCCCACGCTTCTACCTCATCAACCCATTTCAGGGAGAAATTCACATTTTAGTTTAATTGATAAATAGAAAAAATTAATAATTATAATAAACTATTATGCATATCACATAATATAATTATTTTTTTAATTTATAAATCTCAAAACATGGACATGACATACCTAAGTTGAAGGATCTGAATATGAGATTGAAACCTGGATATTTTCTTTCGAGTCCTCAGATGTTCTCCCCACCGCACGAGGTATGTAGAGATGCTATTTTATGCTTTCCATTTTGTGATCCAATGCCCTCAAGTGCTGGTGTAAGTGCTCCAATGAATGAATAACATATTCATGGTGCTCATTCCATTCCATAAGCGTACACCCTAATAATAACTTCATTTTCTAATAAAGATTAACAACTTGCATATACTGGAAATGGCCCCTCCTGTGCCTTATATATGGAATCCAATCTACACATTTTACAAGGACCTTTTTCTCTAAGAGGGGAATTATGTGTGTGTAAAATTCACCCAAAGATTTATTTATTTCTTCCTAAATAGCTCCTCACATATGGTCACGATAAAACATATAAAATCCCTCCAACCAATGGTGCATGCATGTATTCCCTTTGTGGACTCATTCTTGGTAATACATAGCCCCCCTTTGAACTTGCATTTACAGATGAGGCATGGGGGAGAGAAGATTAGAACTAACAAACTAGAAGAGAGGTCGACGAAAAATGGCAATATCTAGAATACAATATGAGTGTATCGGCCAAATAATTATTAGAAACCAAGGGAATTCTTCGGAGGGCACTATGAAAATGCATCACAACAAAGAATGGCGAGAGTAATGCAATTATTGACTCCTAAAATGGTATCTGACACCAAAAAGAAAGCTTGCTATAAGTCCACAGAGAAAACAAAGACTATATCATTGAGATGATGGATGGGAAATAAAACTTTAACAACATAGAGGAAAATTGAGGTATGTATCCATGAGATAGGGTCGGTGCCAAGTACCTAAGATTATACCACGAAGCATGGACTAGAGAAAATATTTCCGGAGCATCCAAAAACACAAGGCCAAGTCTGTAAACAAAACAACCTCAAGCCACTGGATGATGAAAGAATTGATGGGCCTTCAAGTTAAGAAATATAAATTCCCAAACAAAATTATGGGATTCAAGTGAAATTTACCTAAGCCCGAGTACAATTTCATAGTATAAATGGAAACAATAGTAGTGAGTTGTTGAAGACCCAATTGGTAAGGCACAAGTGTGATGAAAAAAACTGCTACACCATTAGGTCAACTACACCACACTCTATCTATACTTCCCACACCATGTTATGCTAGCCATTCTCCTTCGAAATAGTCACAAGGAAAGTTTTCAAGTTGATTTCCATGGGGGGAGACTTGATATTGACTTTTGTCACGTAAGCCTTCAACTCAAATTATGTGAAATTAACATGCCATCTTCTCTTGTTCAATATGAGGTCCACCATAGAGTATTAATCTTAATGATATGGTATTGCAACGCCATTTATAAATTTAACACTCTCAGGGGTGTGTTTCCATGTCCCTTGTTTTGTTGGCTAGGTGGGATGGAAACACCCCCTCAAAAAACAAAAAAAACTTCTACCTTGAGAGTCGTCCCATTTGAGGGAGACATTCACATTTGAATTTAATTGATAAGCATATAAACTTAATATTTACACTAAAATCTTATGCATATCACATTAAAAAATTAAGTTTTATAATTTATAATGTATGTGAAACAAAAATCCTAACGACATATATGTAACTATATGTATGAGGGTTTTAATAAAATTAAAAATAAGAATATTTTTATATATAAAGATGTGAAATTTATGAAAATATAAATAATATTACTAAGAAAGTTAGCATATATGGATCTTAACTTATAGCCTACCAAATGTTTAGTGCCGTCAAATCTCTATATGTGCAAATCTCTCCTTAAGTTTTGCATTAAAAAATAGGTTTTCATTTTAAGGGATTTGATGCCTCTTCACCCTTGGTGGATCTGAAGTTAATATAAGCCTTATTTTGATATGTATCATTAGATCTATGTATCTTATGGTGTTGCTCATAAGATATCTAAAATGAATTGAGCAAGTGGGAGTAGGTATATGGCCTAATGTTATCTTCAAGGAAGGCATGAGTGAAAGAAATAAAACATGGATGAGACAAAACTACACATGGATGCAAAAATGTAATATCTACCTCACTGCTTGTCCCACAAATAGAAAGGTGCTAAAGAATTTTGTTATGGAGAAGTTTCCTAAACAGGTATGGGGAAAAGATTTGGGTAGAAATAAGTACTACATTGAAGAATTCAACCCTACTTATGATCTCCAATGAAAAGAGTACATTGGAGTTAACATTCCATGGAGGGAAAATGTTCTTATTGCTCAATTAAGAATCAAATGGCATTGTTGCACTTAAAAACTGTCACCTTGACATTCTGCTGATTGTATGAGCTCATTAACACTCATACATGCCTCCTCTGCAAGTCTTACAACCTTTGTTCCTCATTCGAAGCCCTAAAACTGGAGGAAAAACCCTAAAAACTTAAAATGCCTTGGGTACGCAAGTAACATAAAGCCTGCCTGCGTTCCTAGCTTGGGTACGCAGGTAATACATTGCTTACCTGCGTTCCAGAACACAGTTTTCCCTTGTAATGCCTGCGTACCCTTCTCAAAGTCAAAAAAGCGAGAAAATAAAGTCAAAAAATTGATTTGAGGTCAATTCTAGAAGGTTCTAAATGAGATTTTTTGGGGATGAGTACGCTTTAGTAGGGTGCATGTATCCCACACCTTAAGGAACTAATCCCTTGATGTGAGGAGCCTATCCCTTTGAAGGAAGATTCTATCCCTTCAAATGTGGAACCCTAGCCTCCTCATCTGCTCTATAAAAGGAGGCATTGGGTAGCCTCAAAGGGAGTTCAAGCTTTATGTGTGATTGAGTTGAAGTGTTGTTGAGATTTAGACTTATTTCGGCCGAGCTTTTAAGAGGAAAGATCACATACCTCTATGTTCTCCTGGAGAAAGAGTGTAAGACTTATCAAAGTAGAGGAGACTCCTGCTTCGGACCCCGGGAAGGCCTGTTCAACATCAAGGCTAAGGTTGTAAGGTTCTTCTATTATTTTAAGATTAATACAATCAAGTTTTGTTTTTCTCAATAAATTTTCATTCGATTGTTTATTTCAATAAGCTGTCATTTGATCATTTATTTCATAGATTCCTTGATCACTATGATAGGTATGTTTTATAATTATTTTTTATACAGGTGCTATTTAATATTTGCTTGTTTGTGATTTTAGGTCGACAAAAGACGACACTTTGTTATGACGAAAGACAACACTTTCTTGCGACGAAAGAACTCTTGTTGCAACGAAAGGATTATTGTTGTGACGAAAGAAATCTTGTTGCGACGGAAGAACTCTTGTTGCGATGGAAGAATTATTGATGCGACGGAAGCACTACAACCACAAATAAGCATTTGGATCTAAGGTAGGATCGACACCTTTATAGCATTTATTTGTAAAAAGAATATATTTAGAGAAAGACAAACTTAGTTGTTCGTTTGTTGCTAGATTGTCTTCTGACAGTAGGGAGATCGATCTTGTCCGAAAGATCGATTTATCTGGCCAACAGGCATCATCTTCAGTGTGAAACAAGATGGTGGAAAATACCTAAAGAAGCTTTGGAAGAACAAATGTATACATTTTTCACGAGTGGGGTAGTGGAATCTGAAAAACATTTCCCAGCAAAGGTCAACAATTTTTATATACTAGTTGAAACAACCCCTTGTGTGCCTTGTATATGGAATACAATATTCCAATTTTATAAGTAGTTATGTATATGAGAGGGTAATTTTGTGCATGGAAACTTCCCCCACATCCCAAGTGATTTCTTCCTAAATAGGCCTTGGCCTAAGGTCACAATAACACATAGATAAATCCTGCAACCAATGGTGCATGTGTGTATTCCCCATGTGATCTCGCTCTTGGTAATATACATCCCCCCTTTGAACCCACGTCTATTGATAAGTAATGGTGGTGAGAATAGCATGAATAATAGATGGGAACAAAGGTCGAAGAAAACTAGAAATATATTGAATACAAGAGGGGTGCCATGTAATATAAATACCATCCAAATAACTATTACCAACCAAGGTATTGCTTAATAGGGCACCACGAAAAAAGTGTCAAAACTAATAGGGGGAGAGGACTGCAATTTTTGACTCCCACTAAAACGTCAGGTGACACTAAAAATAAAGCTTGTTAGAAGTCCACAAAGAAAATAGAGATCGCACCACTAACACAATGAACATTGAATCAAAGTTGTTCAAGAGAGAGGAAAATTGAGGGTTATATCCATGATAATAGGGTCGAAGCCAAGGGCCTAGCCTTACACTGCCAAGCATGAAGTAGAAAAAAAATTGTCGCAATGTCCAAAAACATAGGGTTAATCCAAGAAACAACATGACCTTATAAGGCCTGCAAACGATGAAAGCATTGACAACCCTGTAAGTTAAAAAATATATTTATCCAAAAAGAATTATAGAATTAAGGTGAATGTTACCTATCCCTAGGTATAGTTATAGAGTATAAAGGGAAATAACAACCACATATCTTTGAAGACTCATTTGGTAAGGATGAAGCTCAATGCGAATGCCTGCTACACCAATCAATTGACTACACAACCTCACCGAAATTGCACCACACTTTTCATCTACTTCCCACACCATGCTCTTCCAACAATTCACCTTTGAAATAGTCATAAGGAAATTTTTTAGGTTGATTCCCACTGGTGGAGACTTGATATCACCTTCTGTCGCACAATTCCTCAGCTCGAATTCTGCACAATTAGCATGCCATGCTCTCTCACTCACTCTCATGTCTGCCATAGTGTGCTAGTCTTAATGATATGGTATTGCAGGACCTTTATTGCATTTAGTACTCCTAGGGGCATGTTGTCATGTCCCCCAACCTATTGTACAAGTGGGATAGTGATAGCTCATAACCCCCTCCCCCCTCTTCTACCTCATCAACCTATTTCGGGGAGAAGTTCACATTTTAATTTAATTGATAAATAGAAAAAATTAATAATTATAATAAACTATTATGCATATCACATAACATAATTATTTTCTTAATTTATAAATCTCAAAACATGGACATGACATACCTAAGTTGAACGATCTGAATATGAGATTGAAACCTGGATATTTTCTTTCGAGTACTCGGATGTTTTCCCCACCGCATGAGGTATGTAAAGATGCTATTTTATTCTTTCCATTTTGTGATTCAATGCCCTCAAGTGCTAGTGTAAGTGCTCAAATGAATGAATAACATCTTCATGGTGCTCATTCCATTCCATAAGCGTACACCCCAATAATAATTTCATTCTAATAAAGGTTTACAACTTGCATATACTATAAATGACCCCTCCTATGCCTTATATATGGAATCCAATCTACACATTTTAGAAGGACCTTTGTATCTAAGAGGGGAATTATGTGTGTGAAAATTTCACCCTAAGATTTATTGATTTCTTCCTAAGTAGCTCCTCACATATAGTCACGATAAAACATATAAAAATCCTCTAACCAATGGTGCATGCATGTATTTCCTTTGTGGACTCATTCTTGGTAATACATAGCCCCCCTTTGAACTTGCACTTGCTGATGAGGCATGGGGGAGAGAAGATTAGAACTAACAAACTAGAATAGAGGTCAATGAAAAATGGCAAGATCTAGAATACAATATGAGTGTATCGACCAAATAATTATTACCAACCAAGGGAATTCTTCGGAGGGCACTATGAAAAGGAAGCACAACAAAGAATGGCGAGAGTACTACAATTATTGACTCCTAAAAAATGGTAGCTGACACCAAAAAGAAAGCTTGCTATAAGTCCACAGAGAAAACAAAGACTATATCATTGAGATGATGGATGGGAAATAAAAGTTTAACAACATAGAGGAAAATTGAGGGATGTATCCATGAGATAGGTTCGGTGCCAAGTATCTAAGATTATACCACGAAGCACAGACTAGAGAAAATATTTCCGGAGCATCCAAAAAGACAAGGCCAAGTCTATAAACAAAACAACCTCAAGCCACTAGATGATGAAAGAATTGATGGGCCTACAAGTTAAAAAATATAAATTCCCAAACACAATTCTGGGATTCAAGTGAAAGTTACCTAAGCCTAGGTATAATTGCATAGTATAAATGGAAACAATAGTTGTGAGTTGTTGAAGACCCAATTGGTAAGGCAAAAGTGTGATGAAAACAACTGCTACACCATTAGGTCGACTACACCACCTCACCGAAACTACAACACGCTCTATCTCTACTTCCCACACCATGTTATGCTAGCCATTCTCCTTCGAAATAGTCGCAAGGAAAGTTTTCAAGTTGATTTCCATGGGGGGAGACTTGATATTGCCTTTTGTCATGTAAGCCTTCAGCTCAAATTATGTGAAATTAACATGCCATCTTCTCCTGTTCACTATGAGGTCCACAATAGCGTATTAATCTTAATGATATGGTATTGTAAGGCCATTTATAAATTTAACACTCTCACGGGTGTGTTTACATGTCCCTCGTTTTGTTGGCTAGGTGGGATGGAAACACCCCCTCAAAAAACAAAAAAAATCTTCTACCTTGAGAGTCATCCCATTTGAGGGAGACATTCACATTTGAATTTAATTGATAAGCATAGAAACTTAATATTTACAATAAAATCTTATGCATATCACATTAAAAAATTAAGTTTTATAATTTATAAAGTATGTGAAACAAAAATCCTAACGACATATATGTAACTATATGTATGAGGGTTTTAATAAAATTAAAAATAAGAATATTTCTATATATGAAGATGTGAAATTTATGTAAATATAAATAATATTACTAAGAAAGTTAGCATAGATGGATCTTATCTTAGAACCTACCAAATGTTTAGTGGTGTCAAATCTCTATATGTGCAAATCTCTCCTTAAGTTTTGCACTAAAAATGAGGTTTGCATCTTAAGGGATTTGATTCCTCTTCACCCTTGGTGGATCTGAAGTTAATATAAGCCTTATTTTGATATGTATCATTAGATTTATGTTCTTATGGTGCTACTCATAAGATATCTAAAATGAATTGAGCAAGTGGTAGTAGGTAGATGGCCTAATGTTATCTTCAAGGAAGGCATGAGTGAAAGAAAGAAAACATGGATGAGAAAAAACTACACATGGATGCAAAAATGTAATATCTACCTCAATGCTTGTCCCACAAAAAGAAAGGTGCTAAAGAATTTTGTTATGGAGAAGTTTCCTAAACAGGTATGGGAAAAGAGTTGGGTAGAAAGAAGTACTATATTGAAGAATTCAACCCTACTTATGATCTCCAACAAAAAGAGTACATTGGAGTTAACATTCCGTGGAGGGAAAAGGTTCTTATTCCTCAATTAAGAATCAACTGGAATCATCTTCGATGTGAAAAAGGATGGTGGAAAATACCTAAAGAAGCTTGGGAAGAACAAGTGTGTACATTTTTCACGTGTGGGGCAGTGGAATCTGAAAAACATTTCATTTTCGAATGTGATGCGTTCAAAGACATCAGAGAAAGTTATGGGAATATGTTAGCATCGGTTTATTGGCATTGTCTTTTCAACGATGAGATTGTTGGAAGGTTGGGTCATCTCATCATCAATTTGAATAAGAGAAGGACTGAAATGAAAAAGGCGAAAAATAGGGAACTCATAGTCCCATAGCCTATTTTTAGTCTAGTGGACATTAAAATTTCATTTCATTTCATGCATTGACTATATGAGGTAAACACATAAACTTATATGTAAATGTAAAAGTAATGTCTAACATTTAATATTTAATATTTAATCTAATTAGTGGCCCTAATGAAAAATGAGTAGTCTATAGTGCGACTTTTTGAAGGCTTTTACGATAGTATTTTCTGCTCTAATTTCACTTCTCTCCCTAAATATATAAATTTAACACAAATAAAGTGTAGAATTGTATATGTGAGGAAACATCTTTGTTTTTACCTTTTCATCTACTTCGACTAGATGGATGTGTAATGAATCACTCTTACCACCAAATTAGAATGATTTAATTTCTTCCTTGGGCAAAAGACTACCAAATTAGAATGATTTAATTTCTGCATTGACTGAAACCTTGCCTGACCAGTTCTGAAAGAAAGTGATTTCAAGAATCTGTTTCTAAATGTGTGAAAACCAGTCTAAATCCATCTAAACCTATCAATCTCAGAGAAAGATCAAATCTTTTGAGGTGCAAACCTTTCCTCAAATTTTACACTCACAAAAAAAATTTGTACCTCTAAAAGTTTGATCCCTTTCAACACTCGATTGATCCAGAATTAATATGAATCTAAGCTGGTTTATACTAAACAATTCATTTATGTAAACAAAACAAATTAACTAAAAATAACCAAAATAAATAAATAATAAATAATAAATAATAAATAATAAAAATAAAAAATAAAAAATCAAACCCGTATTATACAAGTTTACATGTACCGTATTATACAAGTTTACATGTACTTATTATTATGGTGGTAACAAAATTTAGAAAGTTCGGTGTTTCGGCGTTCTTTCTAAAACCCCAAAGAATCTTGATATGCGCATGCCTCGGCAGGGAGTTTCATGACATAAAATCTAGAGCTTGTCACCAACCTTACCTACAGCTTCCTAGTTTTATTAAGATTGAAATTCCGTACTCTTTTATTCCGATATTAAAAGTTATAAAAGGTGCGGTCAACCATGTAGATGAAACCTTATTTGTGCTACAAAACTCGCGAGTCGCCACATCATCATGTCGTCAAATCTTAATTAATTCGTAACAATGTTTTTACTATAAATTAATGATAAAAGAATAAATTTTAATAAACATCTACAGTCCAAAAACATTAATTTTCAATATCTAGTTAAACTAATACACAATTTCTTAACCTTAAAGCATGTATTATATGGTTGAGAATAAAAATCATGGACATAGGTGTGGATAATGTGTATGAGCAGATTCTATGAACCGGCATGAATCTTTTGAGCATATCACCCGCAGGCTTAGCCGAACTAATCTTGCTTTAATATCTCAGAAGTGTCGTTTCCTCTGGATTCAGCGACAGTATCAGTGGAATCAAATCAAACAAAACCAATTTCATTTTACGGTGCCCTGCCACGTAAGCTGCTTGAAGTGAGCGGCGGTGCATGTGTGAAGGAAGTCGGACCCCTCTGCCTCCCTCATTTGCTATTAAATCCAATCAACTCAAATTTACATTCAATTAATCAAAAACACATATCCCATTCCAGCAATGCAGATTTTCCACGTTGTACGATTCCCCTCACAGCCACGCTGGCTTTCTGCATCATAAAGAGTCGACCCACCGAACCTGACTGCGTTCCAACCTCCTCTTCTCCGCACAACACAACACAACCTCCTGTGCCACTTATATTTTTTTATTGAAGAAATTGTCCGTGGAGCAGTTCTCAGGCATATATAGTTTAAGATTAGACTATTAAATCCGTGGAAACCGAACCTTTCTAACCATTAAACTACATCTTTCAAACTAATCTCTACTAACTATATTATCTCTCTTTTACGCCCTTTAAACTCACTTCCTACTACCTATATTATCTTTCTCTTTTACACGCTTTAAACTCATTTCCCATTCGAAGGAAGCTCTCATAACGTTCGTTCTTGAATTAAGGGAATACTCGTTCTGGTTGATGATGGGAATAATGTGAAGAACTCGTTTGTGATGACGCTAATAATGTTGACTAGTAACTTCTCAAACATTGATTGTATTTAATTGTTTTAGAGTAGTTTCGAATAAGTAATTTGTGCATGTTACGTTCTGTACAAACAAATTGCAAAATATTTGTTTCATTTTATTGAAATTAGCTTTAGAATAACAATGTGATTTAAATGCGACATCTTTTCTATGTGCTGTCATACTTTTAGAAGAGCTCTTAATCTCTCAAGGAATTCCTTGAGAGTCCCCTGAGATTTGTTTTTCCATGGTTGGGCCTCAAACTTCATTATTTCTGGAATTTGTGTAGGAATGTTGGAGCGGCACATTTTATAGAGTGGAATATGCTAATATTATATTTTACCAAAATTATTGTAGGTTAGTTTGTTGATTCTCTAGTTTATATTTTTTATTTGGTTATATTTATATATTTTTTTTATTAGGTTTACTTATAGATTGGGTTTTTTTATTGAATTTATTTTATATTAGGTTTATTTTATTTTGCATTTTAATAATATATCTAATAAATTAAAGAATTTGTTAACTTGTTTTATAAAAAAAATTCTCATACTTTTTTCTTTTTCATTTCACCTTCTTTTCTATAGTTTCAACATTTTCTTCACTAATTAGTATTATTATTAAGATTTTCTAATATGATGATAACTTCTAATTGATTTACAATAGCTCTTTCTTAAAGGATTCTTTTCTTTTTATTATGTCTCTAGAGGAGTAGATATAAGTTTGTACAAACTATTAATAAAGCAAAAAAATATACATAATTAACTTAGAAAATTAAATCAATTTAAAACTAATAAATTTCCCTAAATCATTTAAAATAAACAAGTCTGTAGGTTTTACAAAATATTGACCTCTAATTGGGCTACATGTTGAATTAACTAGGATACATCTTACGGCCTCAAACATAAAATTCCAACAAAGGTTCAAACTTGGGGATTGAGTTGCATGGTCATATTCATTCAAGATGTAGTGTTTAAAGCTATGCTACTTTCAGTATTACTTAATAAGGATAAAGGGTTAGATCATGATATTAAACCTCAATCCAAAATTGGAGCATGTGTGATTATATCTCTTACTTCAATAATAATTTCATCACTCAAATTTGAAATACAATAGTTTAAATGTATGGCATTGATAGCCATGCTTAAAGGCATTTGTATGAATACAAACCACATGCATACTTCAACTATGAAATTTTGGATTCATCAATTTTTCATTCATGAAAATAATTCAAGATGATGGGAGAACAATTTTGCATTAGGGTTAATGGAGAAAATCAATACCCGTTAACATTATTCCAGGTAAGGGAAAGCTCAATTGAAAGATTGAGCTTGGAAAAGCAATCATGGTGTAGTTAATTAGTGAGGGGCTAACTGAGAGATTGGAGCCAACATTGAATTAGGTGGGACTTACAACATTTTAGTGATAATTGAACTTGATTTAGACCAATGATATTTCAAAGGAAGACACTAGAAAAAATATGAAAGAGGATAATGAAGAGAATCATAAAAAACAAGATTGAGGGTCTATATAATTCATATAATATAGATCGTAATGGCAGGGTTTGATTGAATGACAAATTATATAAGATATTGAATGAATTTTGCAGTAATCATGTGTGTACTGCACTTTCATAATTCATAGACTTTTAATTTCAAACCTCTGAAAAATAGTATTTAATCTTATATTTTTTTACCTTCTTTCACTTAACCCCAATCTACTTCTATAGAGAATGATCCATGACGACCATTGCATATTAGAATTTTGATCTTTAAAATTAGTATCTAGTGTCATATCCTTATCATTTTTTTTTGTCATATTCTTGAACTCTCTTCTCCACACCTAATGAGGTTTCATTTACAACTACCACATTCGAACTCTCTTCTTCACACCTAATGAGGTTTCATTTACAACTACCACATTCGAGGGGAAATCATAGTATTCTTGTATCATTCTCTATAGCCCAAGGAAATATTTGATTCTTCAATTTGTACTTCTAAATCAACATTGTTCAATTTGTACTTCTAAATCAACATTAATATCCTTTTTGTAATCACTTTTTGCTTATCTCTTTACATTTTGATAACTTTATCATCTTAGAATGAAATTTGACATGATTCCCAAAATTTCGGTTATGGTTTCTGGAATTTTATCTCATTTAGATGAAATTACATTTGGGAAAAAGAATCCTAAAAATGCTATCTTTTTTTGCAAGTATAGCACTAAAAAATCTATATTATAATCTACAAAGATTTATTTCCCAACATTAGCACATAATCATAGAGATATTTATCATCATGAAGCGTAAAATGCAGATGATATTTTTGGATGGATTCCAATGCTTTTTCTTTGTACTTTTTATCTTATTGTTGAAATTGCAACTCTAAATTCTAATTCCATTGACATCAATATCTCTACTCAAAATGTGTTTTATTAACATTTATAGAAACAAAATGCTTGGTGTCTAATAAAAACTTATATTTAAGTTAAAATGTAACATATAACATATGATAATAAAATTCCACAATTATACAATAATTTTATATAGGCTCTCACTTTACTTACTGTATGTTAATATTCATAAGTGAAATTATCATTTTACAAAACATGACTCTAAGATGTCATCTCTATTTGTTTGTAGATCTAAGAGATATATTATAGTTTGAAAAAAATATTTCTCCAAAATTAAAACATAATCATAAAGAGATATTTATCATCATGAAGTGTGAAAAGCGTATTATAATTTTAGATAGTTTCAAATACTTTCTTCATACCTTTTTTCTTATTTTTGAAATCACAACTATAACTTCTTTTTCCATTGACAATAATATTTCTATCCAAAATGCATCTACATTTTAGACACAGTTTTGTAGACACAAAGTTCTTGGTTTCCAAGAAAAGGTAAATTTAAGCTAAAGATTAACCTATAATATGTGGTGATAAAACTCTCCAATAATATTATGGTATTATATAAGTTCCGGCTTTGATTTATTGTATCTTAATATTTATGAATGAAATTATGATTTTAGAAAACATGGTCTTAAATATGTCATCTCTATTTGCTTGTAAATATAATACTGAAGGAGTTATGTTAGAGTTTAAAATAATTTATTTTCCAAAATTAATACATAATTATAGAAATATATATTTATTCTCATGAACTGTATAGTGTCGATGATATTTTTGGATGATTTTCAATGCTTTTTCTACATAATGTTTAACTTATTATTGAAAGCACAGGTATAACTTGTACTTCTATTGATGATAGTATTTCTATTCAAAATGCATTTACATTCATAGAAAAAAAGTGCTTGGTGTCTAAGAAGAGAGGTATATTTAAATAAAAAAAGTAACCCATAATATGTGATAATAAAATCCTTCAGTAATACCATAGTATTGTATAGGTTCTACTTTAGTTTATTATATTTTAATAATTATGAGTGAAATTGTGAATTTAGAAAACATGAAATTGAAAGTTTAAAATTATGAAAATAGAAATGAGATTTTTATATTTGTATTGTTATACAAAAAAACAAGGGTTTCAAGTCATGATCCCAACATGTCACTTGAAAGAATCAAATTTAAGTAGGGGGGATAATAATCATGGATTCTAACTATCCAACGTCAACTCAATTGACATAGTATTAATATTTTATGATTATTATTTCTCTCATTTTTGTGAGTTTGTAAATGATGGAGTAAGATTTACCTATATGATACTAACATAGATCCATTTAATTATGGATCTATCAAGAGAGGGACCTAATATTTCTAATAGGTGTAAATTATCTAATCATTCAAGATGGATTTATGCTAAGATGAAAAGAAAGATGGAAATATTTACATACAAATATCATATTTATGATATTTGGACAAAAATAAAAATATTAAAAATAATATATTTGAGTGAAAATATTGTTATCATTCTCTTCATATTAGTTTAAATCCATTATAAACAATGAAATAATATACACCTCAAGTATATGATCTCTCTCAATGCTTATAAATCTAAGTTTTAAATGGATCTATATTGATATGTGTAATTATTTATATGACTATATCTATTTAAATTTGAAATATATATATCTATCTATATATATATATATATATATATAACACCTACAACCTAAACATATCTACTATATTGCTTTGGGTTGTATATATATATATATATATATATATATATATATAGCCTAAACATATCTACTATATTGGGTTGGGTTGTATAAGTACATTTCAATGTTATATGCTCAATTATACTTCTTGTGTCTCTTGATAAAACATTACATTACTTACAAATGTCACATATCTTGTAATAAAAAATATATAGGTTTTGAGATGTGTTTTTATTTACCTTTGTTAGTCCCTCCTTCACTAGGGACTATAGAATTCACCTTGCGGTCAAAGTGCATTGAATTTGCATTATTTTGCTGTGTTTTTGAAATTTTAACCAAAGTTTTAGGAAAATTTTGAATATTTATATTTTCTCGTAAATTCAAAAATATTTTTCTAGTTTGTTGTAAATCTTGTTTGTAATTTTCGATTGGCTTAGTAGGCTTTGATGGGACATAATTCCCATGGTGGAGGGAGTTATATTTTTATTATTTTTCAGTGCCCGAAAAATCATTTGAAAATGATAAAAAGGCTAATTTTTTGAGTGGTCATTTTGTTGGTGAGTGCTTTGACACTAACACTGACACTCACACTAACACTCACACTCACATTGCTATGCTACTTCTCTTCCCAATGATGTCAAAAATGACACAATTGTAGGTACTTTGTGTAGGCGAGGGGGGGGTGAAAAAGTATACATAAGGTTAATAAATTGTCCGAAATGCGGAGGTGAAAAGGAAGAAGAAGCTTTCACCTAGAAAACTGAGAACCATAATTGTATAAACATGTTTCATTCTGTGGAGCTTTCCTTGTGCGGAGGAAGCTTATCTTTGTTTTAATTTTAAGAAGCTCATTCTGCAGAGCTTTCAATGAAATCTTTCATTGTGCTTATGAAAAAAGAAAATTTAGCAAAAGTTCACACACAACTCTGACACATTGCATGAAAAAAAACCGCAAGTTTATCACCATTGTTGTCTACTACTTCTTGTTCATTGCCGCCAACTTTGTGACTATCCTTAGGAGTTGTTACAAATACTATTATGTATGCATTATGAAATCTAATTGTCCTCATTATACAAAAAAATAGAATTATAAAATTATGAAAAATCTAAAACATTGACTCCCTACACTTATCTCTATAGATTTAACAACTCAAATATATATATATATATATATATATATATATATATAATGCTTACTTTTAGACTATGCTTCCCTACATCACCTGCTGTATATGTAGTACACCACACTACTACACTCGCTATCACGAGTGGTTTGCCTTAATTAAATGAATCTACATTTTTTCATTGATAGGTGTACAAATGAATATAAGAAAGGGTGACCCACCTTATATTTGTGGATGATATTTTGTTTGGAGGCATGAATACTAACAATGCTTGGAGACATATTCATCGAATATTATTGATCTTTAGCAGGGCTTCTAGATTATATATGAGAAAAAAAAAATCAGTTCCGATCTTAAAGGAGCTGGATGATCTTCGCAACAGTGAAATAGGGGAACTTTTTGGGATTCAAAGGGTATCTCTCAATGACGGTCTACAATATTTGGTATTTCACCTTTAGGCTAAAGAGAATGGAGTTCATGACTAGGATTGACTTTTGGAAAGATATGATAGGAAATTGACTCGTTGGGTGAACAAATGGTTGTCTCTGGGAGGTAGACTCACCTTAGTTCATTCGGTCCTTTAGAGTGTAGCGGTTTACTGGATTCACCTTTTTCTTATCTTAGCGTAAGTATGTCACAGAATTGATGCACTTATGGTGTGATTTATTTGGTTAGGGACTCCTTTGAAAGGGAAGATTCATTTGGCTCGATGGAAAGCAATTACTACGCTGACTGTTTTGGGAAGTTGTGGTATTTTGTTTACTCGCAACTTCAATTGTGCATTGATTACCAAAATTTTCTTAAGGGAAACTAATGTTGAAGGCATATGGAGTAGCATCATTCAAGATAAATATATGAAGGGTATTCCTCTCTCTGCGTGGACTAGAAGGGGGGAAATCAAACCCGAAAATGTATCCCTTTTCTAGTAAAGCTTGCTGAAGAATGACCATTGGATGTTGGGAGGCATGAAATAGAAAATTGGGAATGGGGAAATGACTCACGTAAATCTAGATGTGGTGAAAGGGCTCTTGGGTAACCATTAACTCTCGGCGGAACTTATTTCCCTTCTTAGGGTGAGAGGCATATCAAGATTCTCTCAGATTGCCTTTCCTCTTCCCCATTCCTTTATTTTCCCCTCTTGGAAGTGGGACTCATATTTGGGTCTCAACAATGGTCTAGCAGTTGAATGGGAGGTTTTCATTACCAATATTTGTAATGCAAGAGTGTGTATAGGTGAAGGTATTGATGTATTACAGTGGGAGGGAAGAATGAAGAATGTGATGCCCTTGATTAAAGATATTTATGCCAATATAAATTTGCGAGCCTCCAATTTTACTCGTAACGATTAGTTTAATTCTTCTTGGGAATGGGAGACTCCTCGTAAGAATCTTTGTTTTGGTTGGTTGACGATCAATATATAAATATTGATGTGTAACATTTTACAAAGTAAAGGTTATCAGGGCCCCAACATATGTTCTTTGTGTTTCAAACATGATGAGGATATTGAACATATCTTCATTAGTTGCTCATTTCTCTGGGAAGTTTGGAAAGAAGTATCGCTTCTTTTAAATCTGACATGTCCTAGCATGAGAGGAACTCTGTCCATTTTTATTTATAATTGGATTAATACCCATAAGGAGCATCGTTCACTTCCCTTCTATGTTATATGGGGGATTTGGTGAAGTCAGAATGCCTGGTTGTTCGAAAGTACAATTCCATCAGTATGGGTGGTGACGAAGAAGGCTATCTCCTATTTCAATGAGATTGGACTGCTGAAGATTATTCCCAAGGTAAGGAAGTTCATTTACAAGGACATCAAGCATTAATTCCCCAAAGGATCCTTTGATAGAGCTAGCCAAAACAGGAAGTGTGGTTGTGGAGTGGGTGGAGTGGTTATCACATTGGTGCCTAGGAATTATTACCATTTCTGGTGGGAGGGTGGATGGGGAACTAAAAATAGAGTGGAGGTGATTGCTTTATGGAGTGATTTTTCTTTTTCCAAATGGCTTGGCTTCGAATCTATCACCATCAATGGAGATGAAAAGAGAATTCTTCATTTTTTTCAACCATCATACTCATTTAAGCCCACCCATTCTCTCAAATTGAATGGATCAGATCCGAGCACTATCTCTCTCCTTCTAGTCTATCAAATTTAATCATATCTATAGGGAACATAATTAACTGGTTGACATTTTTTCCAAGAGAGGTATCACAGTTGGTCCTAGAAAGTACTTCTATGTTTCTTATTGTCAGAATAGCCTTATGAATGCTAAGAGTATTGACTCCAACTAGGATTTTGCTTTTAATTTACATGTTTCCTTTTTTGTATTCATATGATGAACGATTTTAGTAATCAAGAAGATAACTATTGTAATTAACAATTAGAACTTGCTCTATCTGGATGTATCTATTAGGAACATAACCAACATATTTTTGTGGAAAATTTACTTCTAGATTTTGAGAAAAGTAGGAAGTTTACTATTTTTTAAGGGATAGGAGGAACAAAGAGAAAAATAAAAATTGACAATGTACTAGATCTTTTTATCAATGAAAAAGATGATTTTTTTTTGTTTAAAAAAAAAGGTGTACAAATACATGGAATTTAGAGGATCTCGAAGACGTATGCATATGTCAATTTAGGACGATCAGTTGACTTCAGGAGTGATGACATTCCAAACTATTCTCATTGTATACTTATTCTATATCTCCTTGAAGTTATCAAAATTTGCATGATCCATCTCAAAATATACAAATTCAGCTCTATCCACATAATTTAACCATGCAAAAAAGGCATCTACATAGTATTAGGCTACACCAATGCTTTGAATGTGCTCATTTTTTTTGGCATCATGCTGATTGGAATTCGGTGATAATAATAACAACAATGAGGATGGTCATTGTGATGTTTCTCTTTGTAATATCCATGAAGAAGAGGATGAGGTAGAAGATGAAGAATAAAAAGTGAGGAAGGGGTTTCGGGGCCAGTGGCTAGTTAGAGGTAGAGACATTGTGATTTAGATTTTTGTGGCTTTGAACAAAATAGGAAAATTTATTGGGAAACAAGGAAACAAGGTTAACCAACTGAGATAAGACACGAGCAGTAGAATTCGGATTGAAGATCCTATTACAGTAAGTTCATGACATCTCTTGAATAGCCTTGCATCATTTTCGCTTATTGCTATATCATTGTGTCCCTTGATTGGTACGTTGTAAAGTTTGAATGTTGTGGATTCATACCACACTGTTATGAAATGGTAGTTCTAGTTTTATTGTGATTAGTTAGGGTTACACTTCAATTATTTTGTATTATTTAAACTTGTCAAATGAAAACAAAAACCCCCACCATTTATCATTCTAACACATGAAAGTTCTCTTAAACCTTTAGTGGATGCTTCATGCTACAAACCTAGGGATTAAATGATTCTTATGTAATGGAACATATTATTGGCCAATGATATTTTTCGATGCATCCTAATAAAATGGAGGTGATAAACCCTTCCCCATTCAAGGGTCGTCTCCGAGTCCTCTTATTGTAATGCTTCTAGATTTAAAATAAGCACTTAAATTCTGTTATTATTCTCTTGGTCCTTGGTTTGTTTGTCCTTCCAGAGTCTGGCGGAAGCTCATTAAGAGGGAGTGTGAAGTAGGTCCATGGTTGTTAGGGAGAACAATGATAACACGCAATTAGAGTGTGGAGCAGGTTCATGGTTGTTAGAGAGAACAATTACAACACACAATTAGTTGTATCGCCGCCATACTTGTGTAGTTATGTAAATAATGTGTGAAAGAAGCTCATTGTGTGAGAGCTCCACACTCCCACACAATGAGCTTCCTCCACACATTATTTACACAATTACACAATTACGTGAGCCATACAACTAATTTCATGCTCTCATTGTTCTCTCTAACAACCACAAACATGTCGGAATTGTTTTAATAACTAAACTTTCCCTTCTTTAATCCAATTAAGCCTCAAACTACTGGAATTTTTCCAATATGCCAACACACTGATACACTATGGGAAACATGGGAAAAACCTTATGCACTACAAGCAGCCATACAGGGCATGGGATAACGATAATAACCCACTATTACCCATATATTATGTAGGACTTAGTTAGAACTGAAGTGGTAAAGTTATGATAGAGTTGGAAGAGTAGTTACATGAGTTTTTATTTAGTTTAACTCAGTTAATGGAGTTAAACTCAGTTGAGCTAGTTGTATCTAGTCTAACTGAAAGATACACTAGTGAGAGTTAAGTGATTTAATTATTTAATTAATTCACAACTAATAAATCACTAACAACTAAATAAATACATCAGTTAACAACAGTGCATGTTAGTTCCAATGGAGACCCATTGGAGAGATAGGTGAAAGGGTGAGATGGACTATCCGTTGTGACTATAGTGATGAATTCAATGCATCTAACACAAATTGGAGTTGCAAATGAGGATTGCGCAGTCAAGGAAAGGCCAATTCGAATTCATTCAAGGGTCTTCTTCAACAGGGATTGCACATTGGAGGCAGGCTGTCAGGAGGCGAGAAATTGGTGCATAGAGATGTAAATTTCTGCATGACAGTGTGTAATGATTGTTGATTGTATTGAGAGCTTGATGTACTAAGCTTTGTATGATATTATTACATTATTACATTAATATACATAATATATGATAGTTGGGGTTTTTAGCTTTAAGCTTTCCCGTTAAACAACTGTGTTATGTGCGATTGAATTTATTCACATGTGTTTGCTATTGAGTTTTAAATTTCCTCAAGTTTAACAGTGGAAGAATTATGTATTTTGCAAGAAGATAAATATTGTGAGATCAAGAGAGTCTAGTAATACATCAGTATTAATAAATTTCTATAGTTCTAGGATGGGTGACCTCTCGGGAAGTCATGGTTACTAGGTGCAAGCCCTAATGCAATGAGTGTTAAGTGGACTATTCAAAAATCATGAGAAATTAGTCAGTTATGACTACCTCTCATGGAAATGGTCATAGATGGATGACTTACTTAAAGCAGTTGAATCCTAATAATGATATCTAATATAATGTAGTGCGGAAACCCCTCATACGTAAATACAAAGAGTAAAGGGAGCTCTACTTGAATGGTTCATGAGGCACAATACTTGCTAAAGTTTTGCAAATGGGATAGCAAGCTAAGTGCGCTTGATTGTGGGGAAAAACTCCACATTTAAGTGCGCTTCAGCCAGAGGAGTACCGGGATGGGCGACCTCCTAGGAAGTCCTAATTATCGGGTGCAAGACCGAGATTGAGGCTATGTGCTTCATTTCACTAGTTTAAATCCCACTCCTTCACCTCTGTGAGCATCACTTGATGCAATGAGTGTTAATTGTACTATTAAAAAATCATGATAAATTAATCAGTGACGACTACCTCTAATGGAAATGGTCATAGATGAATGCCTTACTTAACACAGTTGGATCCCAAAAATGATATCTAATATAATGCACTGCAGAAACCCCTCATAATTAAATACAAAGAGTAAAAGGAGCTCTACTTGAATGGTTCATGAGGCACAATAGTTGCTAAGGTTTTTTAAATGGGGTAGAAAGCTAAGTGGACTTGATTGTGGGGAAAAACTCTTGATGTATACTAGTTCCACAAATATCAGAATAAGCGCGAAATTATATAGTTTATGGGTCCATACAATATTTATTTGCAGTGGATTTCAAAATTTAGAGTTTGTTGAAAATACATATATGTGAGATCAACAACGCTGACCTAAATAGACACACATAAACTCAGAAACAAAGCATATACACAAATATTCTTACCTGAGGGTCCCACGACACGCCCGACCAATCACTAGCGATTGCACTTCGCACAATTCACAACTTAACTTAGGACTTAAAATATTGTTACTTTCGAACTGCAATGTTGCGCTCAGCCGACACATGTCCTCCACACTTCGCATCACAAACAATTTAGTTTACCTTGTGATGCCTTAACTCTTAACTTATAAATATTGCAATTTGTGAAATCGCTTTCTAGGTGCTGTAATCTCCGCTGTTGATTTGTTTCTCGATCCGGCGATCTATGTTATATCTCTGCCTTCTCACTTCGCGTCGCAGGTTAAACAATTTAACTTTCGAAACTCTTAACTGTAAACACTATTTAGTGCGATGTGCGATGTCCTCCAACTGCGATGAGATCTCTTCTATTGATTGGTGTTAGATCCATAGTCCTCGTTGTGTCTGCAATTTGATTGATATCTGACTGTGCAATTGATACAGACGCGTTTTAACAAAGATTTAAAAAAATGGTTTTGAACAGAGAGCCCGATCAATTAAAAAGCACATGGAAGTTAATAATAAATAAAAATTACAGAGCCAAGCCCTTGTTCGGCTGTTTATTACAATCATTTCTTCTCTCTCCTCTCTCTCCTCTCGCACACCTATTTCACACTTATCTCACTCTTTTTCACACACTTCTATCTATTTTTCTCACATACATACATACATACATACATACATACATACATACATACACACACACACACACATATATATATATATATCTCACTGAAGCTATCCTTCTTGTCTCTAAATAGATTTCTTTTTGAACCACTCTTAACAAACAAATGTTGCGCTATTTCTAAGGAATTATCCTACTCGGCTCAATCGCCTCGCAGGGAGAAACCAATTGCTATTTTATTCCTAATTAATTTTAGCAAACCCAAACAGACTAACTTCTCTCATTTAAAACTAAGTAAAATATTAATAAACAATGTTTATCCACCTCATGTTAGCCACAACATGTGAACACACAATCACATTGTTGGGTAAGTCCCGATGCTCTTGCATCGGACTCTTGGGGAAGAAAATATTGATCCATCAATGCTTGAGGATTTGTACTAAACCTCTGTAACTTTACTACTGTCATCCAATTGACATATTCCACAGGGAATCCTTTCCATTTGACCAGATACTGAACGTAGGTCTATGCCCTCGTCTTCTTTGCTACAATTTTCTCCAGAATGGCTTCCACTTATTTCCTTGATGTCTTTGGCATATGTTCCTTCCAATTCAAAGTGCTTGACATCTTCCTACAAATTTTGTATTTGTTCTCCAAATTCTTCAGCTTTAGCACTCCTTGTCTCTTATTTTCCTAAATCTCTAAGTTCATACACTCTTCTTGGATGCATCCCAAAAAAAATCTGAGATGGACTCATTCTAGTACTCCGATTAGGGGTATCATTATAGGAAAATTTTGCTTGAGAAAGTGTTAAGTACCATTGCTTTGGATTTTTGTAAACAAAACTCCTTAATATGTTTCCCAAGCTCCTGTTCACCACTTCAGTTTGTCCATCCGTCTGAGGATGATAGGCTGAAATAAAACTGAGGTTTGTACACAGCTTCTTCCATAGAGTCATCTAGAAGTGTCCTACGAACTTTGTATCCCTGTCTGAAACAATACTCACAGGAAATCCATTCAATATTATAACTTCAGAGAAAAACAAATTATCAATGTGAGTTGCATCACTAGTTTTCTTACAAGTAATAAAATATGCCATTTTAGAAAAACTATCTACAACAACATAGATATAATAATGTCCTCTTTGTGTCTTCAGCAAAACAAAAAAAAAAATCCATGCTGACAGCATCCCAAGGTGTATTGGGTATTAGCAATGGCTGATATAACTAAGTGTTCTGGCTTCTTTCTTTGGCATGTTGACAAATCCTGCACTTCTCAACAAAATTTTCGATATCAGTTTGCATTTTTGGCCAATAATAAAATTCACTTACTTGAGAAAATGTTTTATCCTGTCCAAAGTGTCGAGATAGTCCTCCATTTTGTTTTTCCTTAATCAAATTCTCCCTCATGGAACACTCAGGTATACACAACTTATTATTCTTGAACAACAATCCTCCTTGACTCAAGTAATCTAACCATTGACTTCTATTATGAATCACTGGATTCTTAACAACTGCATATATTTCTTTGAAATTTGTGTCTTCCTCATACATGTCAATCATTTATTCAAACCCAAAAATTCTAATCTTCAATTCCTGCATAATCAAATTTACTCTACTTAAAGAATCAACAACTTTGTTTGACTTACCACTTTTATGTTTGATTACAAAGGTAAAACTCTGTAAAAGCTCCACCCACTTTGCATGTTTTTGGTTCAACTTCGGCTGATTATTTATGAACTACAATGCATGGTTATCTAAATACAACACAATTCCTTGGGTAACAAATAATGCCTCCATTTATTTAAAGCCTGCACAATATCATAGAACTCCTTGTCATAGGATGAATACTTCTTCTTGGCCTCATTTAAATTTTCACTGAAATAAAACACTGTTACCGATGAAATAGGTAACCTGACCTCAAAACGGGAACTCTAGCCCAAAAAGTCTCAAAAAACATGAAAAAACACCCCAAAAACGAAAGGTGTGTCTTCCAGAACGCACTTGTTTTTTTTTAAGGTCAAATTTCAACATTTTATAAAATTATTCTAAAAACAAAATTGTTTGTTGAAAAAAGGATTGAAAAAACACCCTCAAAACAAAACGAGTTTATGCTAGAATAACAAAAAAAATAAAATTGTGTCACAATTTTGACACTTGTAACAATGGAATTAAAGACAACATATTAGGACATTTTTTAAAATCGTAAATTTCTAACATTTTTGATAGATGATGTTAAAGATAAACAAATACATGTTAGAAGGGCTTATCATTTCGAACAATTTTCATCTATGTTGTTAAACATAAAATATCTTGACTCTAAACAACCCCAAAATTGTAATTATTGTCAACCATAACATTAAAGATAAAATTTGGTAGCGCATAAAAACCTTAATGAAAAATTGTAAATCTAAAGTTTTTCAATCTAAAGTTTTCAACATACTTGAAAAATGAAATTATGGAGAAATTATAAGACTTAAACAATTTAAAAAGATGAACAAGTAAATGAAAATATTATCATTGAACAGAAGCAAGTAAGAGTAATTTTAATTTTAAAGGATAAAAAATTATCTTTTTTCAAATCTTAGCATAAGACAAATTTAAATCTAATTTCAACCAAAACCTAAAAATCAAGCATCAAAACAAAGTGTTCCCTTTCAATGATGCATATAATTATTAAAAATTTTAAAAGTATCTTATACCAAATGGTAAAAATACATAATATCGTGGTAATATCACTGCATAATCTAAAAATTCAACATTAGTTTCTATTTTCTATTTTACTTATAATTAAAATATCAACATTGGTACATTGAATATAACATAAATTATTTTTTTAATTCATTGTTGCATTGTCGATATTCTAAAGAGATGAATTCTTCATAATTAAAACATATAATCCAACAAACATAGAAACGTCTCATAACTTCGTAAAAAATGAGATGGAAGTCAAAATTTTTATTTCAAGTTACCATGCAAACATGAATTACATAAAAGTGTCTTAGATAGTTATTCAAAATCAACTATAGGTTCTGGCACACCATCATAATCTACATCTTCAGATGAATGGCTCGATGCAGATGAAGATGATTCATATTCTTCTCTTTCATCAACTAGTGCTCCATCTGAGTCAACATGCATGCCCACTATTCCAGAGTTCAAAAGTCTTGTAGATCTACGTCTACATTCTGCAGAGACCCATCTCAACAGTAATTGTTCTGGTAGCAATTTCTTCAGAGTATTTATGGTCTGCAACCGAAGAGTTCCTCTCTTTGTCAAATTGAAGTCATACACAAGTATGTCAACATCCTCCAATTTTAAAACATCTGTGCAACGGCGATTTATATTTGTGCCCTTTCTTTTTCTCTTTCTGCCAATTCTTGTTTCCACTACCATCTCTAGCTTGTACACACCATTGAAAGGGTGGGTACTTGTGGCATACCAATGTACATCAACAACTATAATCTCTTCATTTTCATTAATGACCTTTATTACCTTGGCAATCTAGAATGGATAGCCAAGTGGATCTTCATCTGCTAACACTGCTATCATGCAACCCTCCTTAAGATCCTGCACAGAACCCTTGTAAAGGTCTTCCATGGTTTCGCGTTGTGCACGTGATCTTCTAGAACCAATATAGATTTCTCATTCCTCTACCTGTGGGGAATTAATAATAGCTTGAGGTTGTTGTTGTTCAACATTGTGTGTTTCCTAATGTTCATGTTCATTTGGCATATTTTGTGGCCAAAAAAAGGGAGTCTTCAAAAGCGTATCCACATTTATTGATCTTGAAATCATATCACTTTGATTACTGAAAAAAGTCTCCCACCAAACTGAATCAGCAACATCGAAGTACTCATATGTATCTCTAATACATCTTTTAATTTTCTCTAGACATTCAAAATAATTTATGTCTCTCTTATGCCTTCGTGCATTATGGAGTTCAACAACTGACTGTAATAACAATATCTTTGATGAAAATATTGGATGCTCTGGAATGAACTTCAAAAATGCTAAACCTGATGATGGTCCCCATTCTTCAACAGTTGAATACTTCTTGCCCCATATAAGTGTTATCCCATCAATTTTTTTGATACAAAATTGATGCTGGAAGCTAATATCGTTAAGTTGTTCAATGCATTTCTCCTCACCATGGGATCCAAAAATAAACCTTCGCATGTCAATAGTTTCTTCCAACATATCAAAAACAGGCTCTGGAATGTACGATTTCTTAATACATTCAATTAATGATGGCAGGCTCCCAACACCTTTCCTCCTCAATGTTACTGAAAAACGACTGAACATTTGATCAATATGATCATGAGTATGCCCAACAAGAAGGAAACCAACCTTTATCTTTTTAAAAATCCCCAATTCAATGAGCATGTTTAGATACCCAAAAAGAACTTGATTTTTGTTCTCACGACTTGTGTTGTCTAATTGTAAATACAAAACTTCAGGAAGAATCCCAGACGAATGAGTAACCACATCATGGATTATAGTTATGGTCAGATTTTCATCATTGTGAATATTTGGAGTTGTGAAGAAAACTCTTGGAAACATCTTCTCATTAAATACCATACAACCAACCAAGTGAAACTGAATGAAATTTTCCTCTAGTAATTTTTTTGGCGTGTGGACAAAATGTGGAAGAAGTGTTTTCTTTTGGTCCATACCATCAATTATCAATCCCAGATATTTATTTGGATGATCATAACACTTCTTTCGATGTTTATACAACTTTTGTCTTTCACTTGTTTGCTAATTGTGATGGTCTTGAAGTTCTTTGACAACGGAATTTGTACATAAAATAAAAGAAACATTTGAATAAATATATTTTCATAGTTGATAAGTATCAAATTTTAAAAAAAAATGTTTTGAACACATACCTCTTTCTGCCCCTTGACATTTATCTCTTTTTGCTTTAAGAGAAGCACATGTGCTGCAAATCCCCATCCTTGTCTTCTTAGGAATATGAACATTGTTGAGTTCAGTTTTCCATATCCTTGTAAAATAAGAATATCTAATAAAATTACCAATTCCTTCAACAACTTCTACATAATCTTTGTATAACACAAATATTTCTCGTCTCGAGAAATTATCTGGAATATGTATTGTGTCTTTATTTGGCATACACTCTCTATGATTTGAAAAGAAGTCTTTCATCCATGTCTTAGCATTATTTGCAAATAGCCCCACCTCCCGTTTATAACATGCTTCTGAATAATATGTGGGATCCCTTTCCAATCTATCCTGGATTCTTGACAAATGACAATTACCAATTGAATGCAACATTTTGAACGCCTTTCTGCAAAGCAATACATTCCCAATATGATAATCATAACCTACTAGTGTAGATTGCATGCAACCCACTAAATATGAATTTTGCATGTTTTTATTCATTGACATATATGTTTTCCTTTTCTCCAAAACAAAGTTGAAATCCATATTTTTCAAGCAATCCCTTCGACAACATTCACTTGAAATCAAATGAATGACAGAACTTCTTTTTGTGAGATATTTTGTCCTCGCCCTTGTATAACTGGAATGCTTTGGATTGATATGAAAAGGTCTACTCCTACTCCTAGTTGCAATATTTGCTTGCAACGGCTTCATCATTCCATCATCCTTTGTAAAAATAGTTTCATCACCATTAGGAGGAATATTATCCCCACTATCATCATCCTCAACATAGTTAAGAAATTCATCAACATCATTGCATGGAAAATTTTCTTTAGCATCATCAGTTGAAGAAAACATTTCACAAGAATCATCGGCACTTTTGTAACCCTGACTCAAAAGAAATTCTTCACCATCTTGACCCATGCTTTCAAATTCTTCCTTGGGAGGATTCAATTCTTCATCACCATGAGTGTCTTTGAAATGGTCACTTGGAGAAAATGCAATATTCAGATCTGTGCCTCTAAAATTATCATTTGCAAGAAACTCTTCATCCTCCCCTTCCTCAGTGGCGCTCTCATAATCCTTGAGATTAGGCATAAGTGGAAGCTTTGAATTTGTATTCACTAGAATTTCTTCATCCTGCCCCTCCCCTTCCTCACTAAAGCTCTCATAGTCCTTAGGATTGGGAATAAGTGAATGCCTTGAATCTATATTTATTGGAAATTCTTCATCCCCCCCTTCATCGGTGGTTAAATTATAATCGTTATGATTAGGATGAAGTGAAAATTTTAGCTTTGGAAATTCATCCCCGTCTTCATCAGTGGTGCTGGCATAATCCTTAGGATTAGGACGAAGTGGATATTTTGATGCTGCAAATTCTTCATTCCCCTCTTCCTCAGTGGTGCTGAAATAATCCTTAGGATTAGGACGAAGTGCATATTTTGAATCTACAAATTATTCATTCCCCTCTTCATCTGTGGTGCTGACATAATCCTTAGGATTAAGACGAAGTGGAAATTTTGACTCTGGAATTTTTTCATCCCCCTCTTCATCAGTGGTGCTTGCATAATTCTTAGGACTAGGACGGAATGGATATTTTAACGCTTTAAATTTTTCATTTCCCTCTTCATCAGTGGTGCTGGCATAATCCTTAGGATTGGGACGAAGTGGATATTTTTACTCTGAAACATTATCATTCCCCTCTTCATCAGTGGTGCTCGCATAATCCTTATGATTAGGACGAATTTGATATTTTCACTCTGGAAATTTTACATCCCCCTTTTCATGAGTGGTGCTGGCATACTCCTCAGGATTAGGACAGAGTCGATATTTTGACTCTGCAGATTCTTCATTCCCCTCTTCATCTGTTGTTCTCGCATAATCCTTAGGATTAAGCTGAAGTGGATATTCTTCATCTCCCTCTTCATCAATGGTGTCCTCATAATCCTTAGGATTAGGACGAAGTGAAACTTTTGACTTTGGAAATTCTTCATCATGCCCTTCATCACTGTTGCTTTCATAATCCTTAGGATTACGAGTAAGTGGTATAACTGGCGCTCAATTTACAGAAATTTCATTTTGCTGCACCTCATCAATTTTGTTCTCATCATCTTTAGGATTACAACCAAGTCGATTTTTTGACTCTCTATTCATGGTGAACAAACTCTCGTTATATTCATCACTCTGAATAGAGTTGTTGCATGACGAAGATGTTGATGTTGTACAAAGAAAAACTTTGCTATCAGAAGAAACCATGGCTTTCAACAAGAATAGGTTGAATGATACAAATTCCTCTCCCACTTACAATATATAGCTTAAAGACTGAAAATTTCCCTCCAAAAAAATTCGCGAAAAAATTTCCCTCCAAAATTTCCCCCAAAAAAATTTCGCGAAAAACTTTCCCTCAAAAATTTTCATTTCAAATATTTGGTACAAATATTAGTCAAAAAATGTATTTAACATTTTTTTTAATAAACTATTTGTGTTGAAATATTTTACCGATATTTGTATTCAAAATATCCACAAAATATTTCTATCATGGATGCCTTCCAAAGTAAAATAATGTTTTTATTTCAATGATTTAACATTGACTAGATGTAAGTATTAACTATAATATCACTATAATATCTACATGCAAATATTAACTATTTTAACTATGATGACTACATGTAAATATTTTAAATTTTAAATTTTAAACTTACGTTATATTCATCTAAAATATATTTCAAAATTTATTAATAAACTGTTGGTCTTCAAATATTTCACCATACTTTCTATTCAAAATATCCACAAAATATTCCTTTCATGCATGCCTTCGAAACCAAAATAATTTTCTTATTTGAATGGTTTAAGATTGACTACATGTAAATATTTACAAAAATAACAACATGTAAATATTAACTATTTAAACTATAATATTAACTATAATTAACTACATGTAAATATTTTAGATTTTAAAATTGAATCCCATGATTTTAAAAATTGAGTACATGTAAATATTAACTAAAATATTAACTATGATAACTAAATGCAAATATTAACTATTTTATCTATAATATTAACTATAATTAACTACATTTAAGTATTTCATATTTTAATTTTTAATCTGAGATTATATGTGAATTATTCAACATTCAGTACATGTAAATATTAAATAAAATATTAACTATGATAACTACATGCAAATATTAAGTATTTTAACTATAGTATGAACTATAATAAACTAAATGTAAATATTTTAAATTTGAAATTTTAATCCCACATTCGTTAAACAATAAACCAATCAGACAATATTTGCTATATAATAAGAATGATTGTTTCTATTCATCACATCACATCAAGTTTTATGGTATTTGTTAGAGAAAATTTTTGGAGGTGTTGCGTTGGCATTGGTAACTTCGTGGAGGCATTGCATTGGCATTGGAGGCGTTGTGTTGCTATTGGTAATTTTGTGGAGGTGTTGCATTGGCATTGGTAACTTCGTGAAGGCATTGCATTGGCATTGGAGGCATTGTGTTGCTATTCGTAATTTTGTGGAGGCGTTGTGTTGGCATTGGTGACAGCAGCTTTTTGCATTTCAAATGTTAGTTTTCCTTCTATTCTGTCAATTTAAAGACGATTTTGGGGAAAATATGTTTTTCTATAGTTTTTTTGTGTCCAAAAACTACTTTTTAAAGGTTTTTAGGTTCAAAAACCATAATTTTTTTATAATTTTTTAGTGAAGAAAATGCAAAAAGAACTAAATTTTCTAGGGTTTTAAAGACAAAAATTTAGAATTTTTTTTTTCTTTTTTAAGACTTATAGGTTCATCTAGACAGAAAAATCCATAAAACAACCATGCACATAAAAAAAATTAGTAATATTATAACATTTTTTATTTGTTTTTTTTTTTATCATAAATATATTAATGGTTTCATTATTAAATTTTTTATTTTTTTTTTGAGATTTTTTATTTTATTTTATATTCTATATTTTATTTTATTTTATCTATTTATTTTTTTTAAATTTTAAATCTTAGTTTTATTCTTTTTAATTTTATATCTTCAAATTTTTTTTTTCTTTATTGTTTTGTTATATATCATTTTTTTTTTTAATGGTATTGTTATATAAGTTTTTTTTTTTAAATTTATTCTATTGTTATATTAAAACAAATGTTTTTTTTTTTTTAAATTTATTATATTGTATTGTTTTTTTCTTTTAATTATATAATGTTTAAAAATAAAATATAATTGTTATTTAATAATTTTTTTTTAATATATATTTGTTATATTTTGATATTTTTAACAATTTTTTTTTATTAAATAATGTTTTAATAATTATTTATTAATTATATTATATCAAAAAAAAAAATTAAAAAAAAAATTTAAAAAAAAAATTAAAAAAAAACCATGGGGTTGCTGTAGATCGTGCCTGCGGGGCGCCACGGGGGCGGCCCAGCCGACCTCATGGCTCCTGCTTGGCGGGAGGCCGATTCCGGTGCCCCGCGGGCGTGGTCTACGACATCCCCATGGTTTTTCTTTTATTTTTCTTTTTTATTTTTTTTATTTTTATTTTTATTTTTTTTATTTTTTATTTTTAAAATTTTTAAAATTTTTTTTTTTTAAATTTGTTTTTATAAAACAATTTTTAATTTTTGTTTTTAATTTTGTTTTTTAATTTTTAATTTTTTTATAATTTGTTTTAATAAAACAATTGAAAATTAATAAAAACATTGTTATATAATAATTGTTAAAAATATCAAAATATAACATATATATATATATATATATATATATATATATATATATAATAAAATTAAAATAAAAATAAAAAATTTATTAAATAACAATTATGTTTTGTTTTTAAAAATTATATAATTAAAGAAAAAATACAATATAATAAATAAATAAACAAACATTTGTTTTAATATAACCAAAAAAAAAAAAAAAAACTATATAACAATATAATTAAAAATTAAAATATATATATATATATATATATATATATATATAACATTTGTTTTTAACATTTAAATATTTAAATTTCTTTTTAAATTTTTTTTTTTTAAATTTAAGTATTAAAACAACATTATAAAAAAATTATTTTTTTCTTTTATTTTGTTTAATTGCTTTTATTTTATTTTGTTTATTTTTATTTAATTACTATGTAATGTGAAATAGAAATTTTCAAATATATTTAAATATTATATTAATTTATAAACTTTTATATTAATTTTTTATAATTTTAAGTTTATAATTTTTTATTTAATTGCTATGTAAAGTAAAATAATTTTTTATTTTATTTATATATATATATTAATTAATTTTAATTTAAATATTAAAGATTAATAATTTTAATTTATAAATAATTATATTTATTAATTATTTTATTATTTTTCCATTAACTTATATATATATATATATATATATATATATATATATATATATATATATATATATATATATATATATATATATATATATATATATATATAAATTATATATATTATCGGAAAATAGAAAAGATTTACATGAATGTTTTACTGCACACAAAGCGACAACTCCCAATCTGTTGTTGTTCGTACTATGGATACACTCCCAAATCTAAAGTGCAGTTGGACGCAGACATTGGATACTGTGGACATTGTTGCAGACACTAATAAAAGTCAAGCAAGTGGGGCACCAGGTTCATTAAAGCTTATTTCTGATTGGAAAAACGCCGAGGAAATAGATAAAACTAATTTCTCATGGTATCTTGAAGACAGTGAAACGGAGGCTGATATACACATTTATCTGATTTGTGGTATGATCGACTTAAATGAGCCATATGATGTGATGGGCAAAGTATGAGACATATGTATGGTCCTGAGTACAAACACTATTTATGTTCTTGCAAGGAAGGCTCAGAAACGTGAGAAGGTTAGATATCTTCTATCAATCGTCAAGTATGACACAGATGAAATATCTTCAAAATTTTCAGAAGAAATATCAAGCAACATTGCAAATAACATGTAAGTATGCTTATTTTTATTTCCTCTATGCATTATTGTAAGGATGATTCAATTTTTTATAAATTATTGATCATTGACATGTTTTATTTTGTTTCATAGGATTTTGTTCCGAGTCTTTCAAACATGTTTGAAGGTATTTATATGTTGGTGCCAAATTTTATGGATGTGATCAACACTTTCCACAAAGACAAAGCAGAGGAAAGGAGATTGAAGCAAAGATCAATAGCTCGTGACACTGCAATAGTACAAAGAGGGGATCAACCAAGAGTCACTAAGGTGGGTCAATCTAGTAAACTTAAACATGTTTCTTTTGAAGGTGTCGAACATGAAACATAAAATTATGATAGAATTAGTGAGGAGGAGATGAGAACTATTGTGCAAAAGGAGAAAACAGATCAGACACCAAAAATAAAAATTGCCAAAGATCTCTCTCTTGTACCTCATGAAGGAGAGCTTGTTTATAAAAAAGCTGATATGTTATCCAATAAGACCAGGAAATCAAATATTGGTGAACCTGTAAAGGTCGTGAGCAGCAGTGAAGAACAAATTGAAAGATCTTACGAAAGCAGAGAAATCATAACACCAGGTGCTGAGTTAGAGGATGGCATTGTTAAAACAAAACAAAATGCTATTCGACAAGAGTTGAGGAAGAATAAATTAATTCTTGGTGGCCAAACATTTGAGCTTAATGTTAACCAATTTTATGGCCCAGATGAAGGACAATCTCAATATCAAATTAGAAAGGCCCATCACCTACATGTACATAATTTGAAAACATTGTTCAGGTTCAATCCATATGTGCATGTGGTGGATTATGTGGTTCTTGTCGATCCATGTCAGGTTCCCAACAAACAAGCATTTGACAAGACAAAATGTTTTGATTATAAATATTATGTAATTGGAGGGAACCATTCGATAGAGGCTAAGAGACAATTGATTGTAGAATATCCCAATAACTATCTTTTTCAAACAATGAAATGCATCATTTACGTTGGCTTAACAGAAATGGAATCAAATTTATTGGCATGGGATCATAATGCGGATAATGAGTACAGAATGAAAATGACTTTCATCCAAAGGGTCAGATTTATTCATAATGAATTCATAGAAAAATGTGGTGGGGATAAGACACAAGTTAGTGTAACATTTCGAAAGAAATGTTTAATGGAAACAGGTTATCAAATTGATGAAAAAAAAGAAAAAGATGGAAAATTGAATACAAATTTATTCAGAGGCACATATCACATTTTTTAGTTGGCATTTAGAACTGGAGAGGTATGGGATTTGATTGATGAGATTTTTGATCGGTGGGAGAATATTTCCATAAAAAATTAGAAGGTTAGAAAGAGTAAACCCATAATATGTACCAACAGTAAGGTGGAACCTGAAATGAAGCAGCTTCCAGAGGATATGACTATCACACCTTGGAGAACAATGCAAGGTGTGAAGGATGACAGATTAGTCAAATCAGTATTAGCCCATGTGAAGTCGGGTGAATTATCAATGGAAGAAATGTGTGCAAAATTTCAAAAGTAAGTTTCTTGAATTATTTCTTATTTTTCTTTCATTATAATTTTCTTTTAAATAAAACATAATGATGTTGGTAGAATTTGTTATACATGTCAATATATTAACGCTTTTAACTTTATTTATTCAGTCAGAAATTTTTTATGAAAATACAAGAACACATGGTTAAAATGTTGAATGAAGACAATTGGGATGATGTTGTACGCAACTACCCAGAAGCAAGTTCTACATCAACACTAAAAGATTTTTATATTGCATGCAATAAGGTATGTTGATTTATAAATTCATTTTATTTATATTTAAACTATTTTTATTTTATTACATATATATATATATATATATATATATATGTCATTAAATATGTCGAAGAAGGATGGAAATGGAGTACCAGATACTTTCAAAAGTTTTATTGAAAAAATTAAGATGGAGAACATGAGAAGGAAGCGTCTTATGAATGTTGAACTTGATCCTACCCTTAATCATTACATTTGGAATGGGCTCGATAGTGTCCAATATCAAATAAAGCAAGGTGAATGTGAAGACATTGCATCACTAATACCTAAAAGGGAATATGGCCTAGTTATTGCAGATATTCCGCATGGTTTCAATTTCCCAGACATTGAATATGATAGAGAACCATATACTTATCAAGTTGTTAGTAAAGTGGTTACGAGTTTTCAAGAAGTGACAACATCACCACTTTGGAGATTTGTGACATTTCATTCAGACACACAGTTTCCAATGTTATTAACAAGCTTCAAGGGTAAAGAAAACTCAAGGATACAACTTACATGGTAATACTTTGAAATTGTATGTTTGATTACTCCTAAAGTTTTTTATTCATGTAAAATTTAATTGAACTTTTATTATGTTATGTTACAGGAAAAAGTCAAATATTGTTTCTTCCAAAGATCAGCCTATTATAAATGATTGTGAGTTCATCCATGTTGAATGTTGGACAAAAGACGATAGCTATAAGCATATTATTATGAATCGAGTAGATGGGAAGAGTCATAGTCAAGTATTGGTTTATGATGCAATGGTAAGAAAACTAACATATGAGGATAAAGATGCAAAAGGAGATATAGTTAACATTTATCAAAAACCACAAGCATTGATTAACTATCTTATAGATCTATATTCAAATGAAGGAGAATGGGTTTTGGATTTATTCTCAGGTTCAGCTAAGTTTTATTGTACAGATTTAAATTTAAATATTGTCTTTTTTACCTTTTATGTCTCCATACTAATTTTCTTACTTATTTCTTTTGTGCTTGATGATTAGGTACAACACTAGCATGTTGCCTACTAAAAGGAAGAAATTGCATTGCCATTAAGAAAGACCCAGTTCAATGCAAATTTATTCAACAAAGAATTAATGCTCTTAAATTCCTTCTAGATGCGAAGCAAGAAGTTGGTTTGAGGAAAGGAGATTTTAATGAATCATGTGTGGAAAAAAAAGCAAAGGAACCTCAACCACCATTATATGGAATGATTGGAAAGGGACACTTTGGAAGATTTGCTGATATGAAAGATCCATTAGAAGACGGCAATGATCAAAATGAAGAAGAAAATGTTGCGGAAGATTCCATCAATGCTGTTCTAGATGATGTTGAAGATGTATTAGTTGATATTGTTGATGATGTTTAAGTTATGCTTGCAAACAAAGCTTATTTTTGAGAACTATTAATCAGTTTTACTTGTAATGTTTAGAATTTGATATTTTATGAGAACAACCCTTATTTTTTGCAAAAAACATGTGATTGCTATTATTTTTTGACATAAAATTCAATAAAAATTTTATTTTCTTAAGTTTTTTTATTAATATTCTCCCAAAAAATTAGTTTATTTAACATGTTTTTTCCAACAAAAAGTCTGTAAAAGTGTATTTTTTGCATTGTATTTATATTGAAAAATTGTATTTTTTTGTCATATGGTTCAAAATATTGGTTTTTTAGCGACAATTATTTGATGTGCATTGAAAAATTATTTAACAATACATAAACATGTAGAAAATATAAAATTTAGAATATTGACCCTTTTTCCATCTTTTATCTATGTGAAAAAGTGAAGATATCATTACAAGTTTTTATTTTAAAAAAAAAATATTTTTATTTTTATTTTTAAAACACAAGTACATAAATGCACTTAAAAATAAACATCTCACGGAAGAAGAAGACATTAGAAAATCTATAGTGTCAAAATAAATCCTATAAAAAAACGTTGGTGATGATACACCACCACTATTCAAAATCGACATATAAAACATCACATAAAAAAAATTAAAAAATAAAATAAATAAATAAATAAATAAAAATAAAAATAAAAATTAATAATAAAAAAAAAAAAAAACAAAATGAAAAAAACTTAAAGTGCCAAAAACATGCTCAATTTTTTTTTTTGTTGATTCTGCATCGCCACTTTTTCAAAATTAGGTGTTTTTCTTGATACTTCAAAAAGTAGGTAACAATGAGGTTACCTATTTCATCAGTAACAGTGTTATAAGCTATCGGTCTCTGATCTTGACTCAAGACAGCTCCAATTGCTATCCCAGTGGCATCAGTCTCAACTTGAAATGTTTTATCAAAATTTGGAAAGGCCAAAATAGGTCTTTCGGTGATCTTCTTTTTCAACAACTTGAAATTCCGATCTGTTGCTTCTATCCATTTGAATGGCTGGTTGTTCTCCTTTATAGTTTGAATTATTGGTGCAGAAATCTGACTAAAACTTCTTATAAAATTCCTGTAAAAACTTGCAAGACCATGAAAACTCCTTACCTAAAATATACTTCTCGGAGTTGGCCAATCCAGTATTACCTGTATCTTTTCTGGGTCCATCTTCAAGCCTTCTTCTGAGACTATAAATCCCAAGTAAATGAACTCCTTCTGCATGAAACTACACTTCTTCAAATTTATGAGAAACTTCTTCTTTTGCAAAGTACTTAACACCATCTTGACATGCTCCAAATGTTCCTCCTTACTCTGACTGAAAATCAGAATTTCATCAAGATAGACTATCACAAAATTTCGTACATACTCGTTCAAAACATTGTTCATTAGTCTCATAAATGTGCTTGGTGCATTAGTAGCCCAAAAGGCATCACTAAGCACTCATATAATCCATCGTTGGTCTTAAAAGAAGTCTTCCATTCATCACCTTCTCTAATCCTTATTTGATGGTATCCACTCTGCAGTTCTATTTTAGTAAAATAATTTAACCCACTTAAACATTCCATCAAATCATCTATGTGTGGCAATGGAAATCTATACTTGATAGTGATATTGTTTATGCCTTTGGAATAAGTACACATGTGCCACTCTCCTCCTTTCTTTAGACTAAGCACGACTGATACTGCACATGGACTAAGAATTTCTTTGATTAGTCCTTTATCTAACAGCTCCCATTAGGGGAATTTTGAGGTCTAAAATGAGACTCCTAAAGAAATAATAAAATAATAGCTAAAGCAATAAAATAATATTTATGAATTTTCAATTCACTTTTTGCACCACAATCCATGTAACCATAGTTAAATTCAATTCAAAAGTTGTACCAAAATAAAATTAATAAAAAAATTGTATAGATGTGACTATAAATAAGAATGAGCTTTTCAAGAAAAATTCATTATCATTGAACAACTAAAGCATTTGTCCTTTGTACTTAAATAGCTTAAAATAAAATATAAATGCAAATTTATGAATTTTAATTCTATTATATGCTATTAATTAAAATTTATATTATTTAAATTGTATAATAAGATTTACTTAATATACTATATACAAATAACATAATATAATATAATAAATGTATAGGGATATGGATTGTTTCTTTCAAGAAATATGAAATGACAATAATATATTTTTATCCAAAAAGTGAGAAATGACATTTATTATGAGTACTTTAGTTTGACTTTAAACGTACTTAGAAAACTACCATGGTTAACCATGAGTTTTTATCCACCATTTGGAATGTGACAAGTAAGTACCTTTAACTCAAGCAATGCGACCTCAACCATTATGGATGATGTCATCCCCTAAAATGTGATTGGTTCTCATAAAGTGAATTTTGACTGTACATTTTCCTTAGGAGGCCCATTTTAGACCTCAAAATTCCCCTAATGTGTACCTGTCTTCCAACATTAGGGGTCATTATATATGCTGCTTTGTTTGGTAAACTTGCACCAGGTATTAAATCTATGTGATGACTGATAGTTCTGGTTGGTGGCAATTTAATTGGTAATTCATCCAAAAATATATCAACATAATCATCTAACAGATCTTTAATTTCCACAAGCAGATTGTCTAAATTTGTAAAAGTCATAATTACCTTGGGCTTACCCACAACAAAAAAATGCATTTCTTTCTTCCTTTTGACTTCTTGTAGCAACTCCTTCCCACCAATCAACATAACATTATTCTCAGATGTTCCTTTATCTGCTTCATCCTTTAAAGGTAGCAATGTGTACTTCTTTCCATCCTTCTCTATGGTGTAGGTATCCCTTTTTCCATCATGAATGGATTTTCTATCAAATTGCCAAGGTATTCCCAATAATACATGGCACACATCCATTGGCATCACATCACACAATATGACATCTTTATATGTACCAATATGTATCTCTACTTTGCACTATTCTGTCACCAAAATATGATGTCCCTTCTGTAGCCACGACACTCTGTAAGGAGTAGGGTGTACCACCTTACTCAACCCCAATTTCTCAACCATATCTGTAGAAACAAGGTTATCAATGCTTACACTATCAATCACAACTTTGCAGCACTTTTCTTTACACTGTCATATAGTCTTGAATATAATTTTCCTCCGCGTTGGCTCATTTTCTTCCTTCTCTGCTTTAAGTAATACTCTTTTGAGTAATAAATACTCTCCTGCCTCAGGTGGTTCTTCTTTCCCCGCGACTGAGGGTTTTCTTCTTTTGCTTCAGCTACATTCAGATTTCGCTGACTTGCTGGTTTGTTATGAGGACAATCCCAGGATCCGTGTCCCCATTCTTCCCATGTGTAGCACCAAATCTCTCTTCTTCAGCCTCTGCCTCTAGGTTCAAATATTCCTCTACCAAAGTCTTCTCTCTGTGGCGGTCTACTACTCGAACCTCTTGTTTCATTATGAGAGTGTTGAAATCTTGCTATGAAATTTCCTCATCCTCTTGCTGGACTTTTACCTCTATTCCTCTGACTTTGCTTCCTCAACTTTTTCTCCTCTGCCTTCAAACCTGCTTGATAGGCATCCACAATTGTCTTCACAGTCAACAAACTGATTTCATCCTATATATCATACCTTAAGCCATTGATGTATTTGGCTACTTTCTCCATATCAGCTTCATCATGTCCTGCTCTAATGCTCAACTTGTAGAACTCCTTTGTATACTCCTTGACAGCCATTCCTTTCTGCCTCAAATTCTGCAATTTCTTGAACATATTGAATTGATACTCCTTTGGCATAAACTTATTCTTCAACTTCCTTATCATTTTATCCCACTGCTTGATCTTAGGCTTTCCTTTTCTAACTCTCGATGTCTGTAGTTCATGCCACCAGATAGATGCATGGCCCTTCAACCTGGTAGATGCATACTTCACCTTCTTCTTATCTTCAATCTCTTGCAAATGAAATAATTATTTGTTGAACTGATCCAATCCATCAACTCATCCACATTACAGTTCCCCTCGTATGAAGGAATCTCCATTCTTGGTTTTCCACTAGCCTTTTCCAGTATCTTGAAAAATTTAGCTGCCTCATCTTCTGTCACTTCTTCTTCCTCAAAAGTTTCCTCTGCTGCGCTGAAATCTCCTTCATGAGGTGATCTCCTCTGAGAAACCTCTACTGTCTCCATTCTTGTACAAATATGTCGAATTTCATCCAGCAAAATTGCATTTTCTTCCAGCCTTCCACGACCTATGCCAGCTCCTCTCCTAGGTAGCATCTTTTCTCCAACCTTCAAGAACAGAAATCAAGTCTGCTCTGATACCAAATGATGTAGACTAGCTACACAAATATCAAAATACGCGTGAAACTATATAGTTTATGGATCCATACAATTCTTTATTCGCTGCGGATTTAAAAATTTGGAGTTTTTTAAACATACATATATGCGCGATCAACAACGCTGACTTAAACAGACACACATAAACTAAAAAATAAAGCATATATGTAGATCTTCTTACAAGAGGGCCCCACGACATGCCCGACCAATCACTGACGATCGCACTTCGCACAATTCATGGCTTAACTTACCACTTAAATTTTCCTTCTTGCGAACTGCAATGTTGCGCTGAGCCAACACGTGTCCTCCCCCCTTCACATCACAAACAATATAGTTTACTTTGCGATGTGGTAACTCTTAACTTCTAAATATTGCGATTTACGAAATCACTTTCCATGTGTTTCGATCTCCGTTGTTGGTTTTTTTATCGATCCGACAATCCACGTTATAAAGAGAGAATCCATACAGGTAAAAATAGATTTTAGAAGAGAGGAATAACCTGTTTCTGAGTTTTTTTATATTAATCCATGTTATATCTTCACCTTTTCACTTAGCGTCACAGGTTAAATAATTTAACTTGCGAAACTCTTAACTGTAAACACTATTTAGTGTGATCTGCGATGTCCTCCAACTGCAATGAGATCTCTCCCATTGATTGGTGTCAGATCCACGGTCCTCGTTGCGCCTGCAATCTAATTGATCTTCGACTGTGCAATTGATACATATGCGTTTTAACAAAGATTTAAAACAATGGTTTCAAACAGAGAGCCCGATCAATAACAAAACACTTGGAATTTAATAATAAATGAAATTATAGAGCCAAGCCCTTGTTCGGCTGGTTATTACAATTATTTCTGCTCTCTCTGCTCTCTCCTCTTACGCACCTATTTCACACTTATCTCACTCTTTTTCACACACTACTATCTATTTTCTCACACCTATTCATACATATATATATTTCACTAAAGTAGTCCTTCTTGTCTCTAAATAGGTTTCTATTTGAACCACTCTTAAAAAACAAATGCTACCGTATTTCTAAGCTCTTATCCTACATGGATTGATCTCATCACAGGGAGAAACCAATTGCTATTTTATTCTTAATTAATTTAGCAAGCCCAAACAGACTAACTTCTCTCATTTAAAACTAAGTAAAATATTAATGAAAAATGTTTATCCACCTCATGGTAGTCACAACATGTGAACACACAATCACTTTGCTAGCTAGGTCTTGATGCTCCTACATCAACTCCACAGTTAAGTGTGCTTGAGCCAAAGGACTTCCAGGATGGGTGACCTCCTGGGAAGTCTTGGTTACCGTGTGCAAGCCCCAGAAGTGATGATTGACGCTATGTGATTCAATTGAATAGTTTCAATCCCACTCCTTCACCCCTGTGAGCATCACCCAATGCAATGAGTGTTTTGACTGTTCAAAAATCATGAAAAATCAGTCAGTTACCACCACCTCTCATGGAAATGGTCATAGATGAATGATTTTCTTAATGCAGTTGAATCCCAAAAATGATATCTAATAAAATGCACTGTGGAAACCCCTCATACTTGAATAGAGTAAAGGGAGCTCTACTTGAATGGTTCATGAGGCACAATACTTGCTAAGGTTTTGCAAATGGGGTAGCAAGCTAAGTGGGCTTGATTGTGGGGAAAAACTCCACAGTTAAGCGTGCTTAAGCCAAAGGAGTTCTGGGATGGGTGACCTCCCGGGAAGTCCTGGTTACCAAGTGCAAGCCCCAAAAGTGATGATTGACGCTATGTGATTCAATTCACTAGCTTCACTCCCACTTCTTTACCCCTGTGAGCATTCCCCAATGCAATGAGTGTTAAGTGGACTATTCAAAAATATGACCTCTCTTGGAAATGGTCATAGATGAATGACTTAGAGGAATGAATTACTTAACACAGTTGAATCCCAAAAATGATATCTAATATAATGAATTGCGGAAACCCCTCATACTTAAATATTTTTCATATATCATATTATTCAATAAACTTTATATAAAATATTTTTTTTTATCAATAAAATATAAATTGAATAAATTACTTTTATAAGATAAATTTATTTAAATAAATTTTACAAAAAGATTATTATTCTTTCTATCTAAAAGTTTAAGATAACAAATCCAAAAAATACTTACCAATTAAAACAAATTACAATTAAAAAACAACACCTGAATATCAACATTAATTTATACCTGAATAATTTTGATTAAAATAATATTTAAATGAAACATATATTGCAAGCTCAGTTGAATTTGTTATCTCGGTTATATTTAAATGAAACGGTTATTGCAAGCTTAGTTTAATTTTTCAAGGCCAAATTGGTGGTGGAGAGTCAGTAGTCGGGAGGACAAGGCCCACCTCAATTCATAGTGGGGGCCTACCTCCTACTTACTTTCAGTGGGGGCCACAGAAGTAATATGTGTGTATAGTTCTGTGTATTTAAAGGAATATCATAGTACCATTTAAAAGACAAGGTCAAGTTAGCCAGACCTAATACTTGCTTCTAGGAGGGCCCACAAAATAAATATGTGTATATTTGGGGTGTTTATAATGTATTATATTATTTTTCGTATAACATATTATTTAATAAATTTAATTTAAAATATTTTTTTTATGAATAACAAAATAAATTGAATAAATTATTTTTATAAGAAAAAAATATTTAAAGATATTTTAGACAAAGATTATTATTCTTTCTATCTAAAAGTTTAAGATAACAAATCCAAAAGCTACGTACAAATTAAAAAAAAAAAATACTATTAAAATGTTTAAAATATATGAACCTGTTATCCCTCTTTTAAAGAAAAAACAATGTAAATGTGGTTATTTTTATTTTGTTTTTCAAATACTAATGATAAAAATTAGTCAATAATAAATAATATATATTATTATAAAAATTATTTGGTTTCATATTTATATTTATAAAAAAATTAAATTCAAATTAATTTTTTGTTAGCTAAATGCCATACAGTCAATGTATTTAATAACAACTAATTTTACTAGATATTTAACTTTTAATTTATAACATATCAACTAATGATAGATTCAATCATAAAACTATAAATAATAATAATAATGGTGAACTAAAACTCAAGAATCAACTTTATTAATGAAATTGGCCTGCTCTGAGATGAGAGACTCCACGTGGAGACTGCCTATGTAGAATGCTCTACATCAATCACATTACAATCGAGAATATATAGTATTCACACATATAGGGAAGTTAGAACAACTAGCTAAGGAATAGGAAGTAATTCCTAATCTAAGGTTCGGGTGAACCGACTCTCTCCTAAATTACATTCTCCATTATCTTCATCACTCCCCGTTAATAGAGAAAGGGTTCACTAGTACTCTTAACATCTCCCTAAATGACTCAAATTTAATTCTTCCAAGAGGCTTAATGAAAATTTCTGCAACATTATCACAAGTATTACAATATCCAATATGAATTTCCTTTGACTGAACCTTCTCCCTAAAAAAATGAAAATTTTTATCGATATGTTTTGTGTTTTTATGAAACACTAGATTATTTGCAAGTTTGATGGAGCTCTGGTTGTCACATTTGATAACTGTTGCATTTTTTTTCTTCTCTGGCGTTTTGGAGAAGTCTCCTAAACCAAACTGTCTCATATGTTGCTGCACACATTGCTTGATATTCAACTTCAGCTGAAGATAAGGATACAATGTTCTGCTTCTTGCTGCTCCATGAAATGACCCCAAACCCCATGCTGAATGCATAACCTATTATGGATCGTCTGTCATCTAGAATTCCGGCTCAACCAGAGTTTAAAAAACCTATCAATCTAACATCAAATGAATCAGTATATTTAATACCAAAGTCTAAGGTTCCTTGAAGATACCTTAAGACACCTTTCGCTGCAACCTAATGACTCTCAAGAGGCTTTGACATGAATTGGCTCAATACACTGACTGCATAAGCCAAATCCAACCTAGTTTTAGTCAAGTAAATTAGAATCCCAACCAGCTGTTTGTACAGTGTTGCATCGACCTCCTTGGAACCATCATCAATCTAAAGTTTAATATTCTATTGTAAAGTTACTATTGCAGCTTTGAACTGATCCATCCTTAACTTTCTCAGTAAACTCCTGACATAATTACCCCGTGACAGAAAAGTCTGGCCCGAGTCTCTCCAGATTTCAAGACCCAAATAGTAGCGTAGCTCTCCAAGGTCTTTCATCTCAAAAACCTGTGACATCTTCTCTTTTATTTCTTTAATGAGTTCATCAACATTTCCTGTAATGATAAGACATCTACATATAAAGAAATCAAAACAATTCACCCCTGTTTATCAAACACCGTATACATATTAGGATCATTCTTGCTTCTTTTATAGCTATGTTGCAGGAAAAATGAATCAATTTTATCATACCATGAAGCAGGTCTGCCTGAGAATTCTTCTCCCTGAAGATGTGGAAGAAATAAATACAGTGGAGACTTGCCTTCATGGATTGGATTTGTAGGAGCTAGTGGGTTAGATACAATAAGTTATGGGTTATGCATTAGGTCCTTATCTCAATATATAACATGGGTTATGTGTCTATAAGTACACCTATAGGGATTATTGTTGTATCATTCCACACACTTGAATATTATTCCTTAGAAACAAGGGTAGTAAGGGCTCAAAATACATAATTTGTGTTCCCATAAGGTACATTTGATTTAGAATCACCATGTATTGACCTAGAATAAGTATCAAAGGAGAGTTGTGGAGGGTGTTTATCTTGCTTCTTTCTATGCATATTCTATTTTTTTCATATGGTATTTGGAAATTGGTGAGCATTCGATGCCCAAGACACTTGTTGGTCTCCAATCGTTATATTATTGAGAGTAAAATTAATAATTATACATAGGGAATACCTCTTAAATATTTCAAGAAACTAACACAATTGAAGTGTGTTGTTTTCTCCTCGGTAAGTATAATTGATAAAGGGTGAAATTCCAAGAAACCCTTTTAGGCTTTATTTTTATTGAGACAATGTCCAAAATTGATTCTTTAGAATTATTAAGAACTCTAATGTTATCTGTTATTCGTAAAAAAATCCAAATCAATAAGGACACTCTCTTTGACATTCAAATTTGTTTACAAGATGCACATGAAAATATTGAGTTTTTGCAACTCAAATCATAATTCCAACCAAATGAGCTACTGCAGAAGAGACATCATTATGAATTGGTGTTTGTTTAGAACATTTTTTTTTTTGAGTTTTAGAGAGACTCCCATCATTATCAAGAAATTGATCTTTGATCATTAATGTTAAGTTTGACTCAGATCCAGTGCCCATTTCAGGAGAAATTTTGCATAAATATGTAGGGGTTCATCCTACACTTCCCAATCCCTTCACCAGACCTTAGGAAGAAGTTGTTAACAACAAGAAATTTTTTTGTCTGGCATATTACAAGGACGTTTCCTTTCATATCCAATACTATTATAAATTCATTCATTTTAAAAGTGTTTGGTTTCTTCAAGGAAACTCAATTTCACCCACTCCTCTACCGCAACCACCATAGATTATCAAATGTGAACACTAATATCATGTTCTACAGGTGAACTATTAATGTTTTATCTTCACTCGTGTAATCATTTTGGAAAATAAACTCATCATTTAGGTAGATTCTCTAGAAATAAGCCTCCTGGAAGAATGAAGATTCACCTTAGATGGATTGCTTCTTGGAAATCGGCTTCAACAACCAAGAAGATATTTTGGTAATAATTCAGAGTTCATTTTGAAGTATTGAAACATTTTTTGAGTTGATATTTCCTCATATTCTCACCTTGTATCTGATGGAAGTGAATTGATTATCAACTACAAGGTTTAAATATTTATCAAGAAAGCCTGAGCCACAACCTAAGCTAGAGGCACGTGCTACAGCCTAAAGAAAAATTAAGCCGTAGTCAGATTTAGAGTAGTAGCCAAAGATAGATTCATGCCCCATGAACATGCTTTTGGTTGATGGCCTTGCTTAAACCACCAACCAAAGAAGACTTCAATTTCCGCTACACACTTTGTGGTCATATTCAAACCGAGATTAGGGAGAACTTCCACTAGCAGAAGACTTCAGCTTGTAGCAAAATTCAGAAATGTTCCAATAGCTACATGAAGCATTCTAGAGTTGGTGGTCAGCCTTAAACCACTACCAGTTGTTATATAAAAACTTGAAAGAACATACAAACTTATAAATAAGATCTTTTAATTGACCATATGGGATTTTAAGATTAAGTTACAATTTATCCATAAACATGTTCATTCCATCATAAAATTTTAACTTAAAATGCATTTAAAAGAACTTGATCAAAGCATGAATAAACAAAACAAGAAGGGTCAAGGTTGATAACGTAGTTCACCCCCTCCACTATGCTATGTCTCCGGATTCTCCTACACAAGTCGAATCACTTTTATTATACTTTCATAATGAGGAATGTGTACAATGCTCTACTAAAAAGGGTGACCAAACTTAGAGCTATCTTCTACATAAATGAATTGAAGACTTGTACAATAAATAAATAAAAAAATCCTTTGAAAAACCTCTTGAGATCTCCAATCTCTCCAAAGCTTCCTCAAAATGAAGCTCTCAAAAACTTCTCAAAAAATCTCTCAAGCTCTCTCCTCCAAAACTTTCACTTACACAAATTACGTAGGAGGGTTTTATATATCTTTCAAGATCCCAAAACAAAGGAGAAGAAAACTCCTTAGATTCTCACTCCAAGGAGAAAATAACTCTCTAAATCCCTTAAAAGATACTTGATGAGATTCTTAAGGAGTAGAAATCTTAGATCCACCTTTCAAGGACCTTATCCAAAACTCAAGGGATGAGAGAAAATACCTTAAGCCTCTCAAATTCATCATGAATTTAGATATTGAGTTTGAGGAAAATCCTCTCATAAATCAAATTCTATTTTACAATTAAAAAATTCAAATATGAGCACATTATCATGAATTATTTAACATTTAACATTCTATATTCTCATAACCTAGGCCTCACGAGGATTTCCCTAGGTATGGTTTTCTTTGGAACCTAGTGTCAAGATCCTCCTGGATCATACCTCCCCACAGAGGAAGAATTTTGGTCCACCAAAAGTTGAAGGAGTTGAAGTTGATTATGATATTAGGTACAATTCAAAGAATCCTCTCCTGCAACTTGCCTTTTGTTTGTGACATTATGCAATAAACATGTTACTTTAAAGATTGCCACAAATATTTGCAATATTTTATGCAATAAACATGTTTAAAGATTGCCACAAATATTTGTAATATTTCACTTACAATAATCATGGTTCATTTTATACAAAAACTCATAACTAATGAACCTCCAATTCTTCTTTCTTGCAAGCTACTTTAAATAATGACCTGCAACTCTGCACTTTGTTTGTAGTTTTTCTGCATATGTCTGCAATTAAATTGAATCTAGTTATATCATAACTCCCTGGATAAAAATACAGTGGATATTTCTGAGTTGCATTAATATATTTCTGCATAGCCTTTGCAACTATTGTGCTAGATCCTGAACATGGGCGTGGAAGAGAAAAGCACCACGATGATCTGCGAACAATTTGAGTGATTTTGACCAGGCTAAGGTGTTGATGCTACAATCATAGGAGAAAATAGCATCACTTAAATAATTATTAATTGAAGCCACTGATAAATACTCACACAATTAAGCATATAAAAGAAGTTCCCATTGCGATTTCCATGTTCACGTGAATTTTGTAATATCTCCAGAGAGATAATCAATTAAGGAGGATTTTGTTGGATCCTGGTCGAATCCACGAGTATTCTATATGACAGCTCGCCCATTTTCAAACTTTTCAAAGTTCTTTCAGCACTACTACATCCCAAGTTGGAAGAATTTGGACCCGCCAGAGGCCACTACCCTGCAAAACCCATGAGTGAAAACCATGTCCGAATATTATTAGTGGAAATAACCATTCATCCGGCGTAATAATCACCGTCATGACATGAATTATCACGGAATAAATGCATAACAAATGGCGTTTGAAGCGTGATTTATGTTGTTGACCCATCCATTGTGCAAACTGGCATATACATTTCGTTGGGTTGTCACTGACTCCCATATAAATCATGACATGGCCACTACAACCTCTACCAAATCATGGATTGAGGCCCACATAACTATCATGATCCATGCCCTGTCACAACCAAACCCTGCAATTTCTTTTTTCCGACATTTGTTTGTTATTTAATGATACAAGAGAAATTTGATACATTTATTCCTAAAAAAAATTGTACTTTCCATTGCGTGGAACAATATTTGCATTCTTATCATCAACTTGGCACAATCCACGTCTTTTCCTTCGCCAATGAATACTATGAGATGGAATTGTCATCATATATTATGTGTTAAGTCAGTCAAGCGCTGAAATAAGATGAGAACGCTACCTAAAAAGTTGTGCTTGCTGGCATCGTTAAGCCTATTAGCCTTCTCATAGATCCTTTTAACGGAATTTTGCTCGCAAACAAATATAGATGACATCCACTGAGAATAGCACATCCAAAACCATGTGCCTAACAGTAGTCAGTTGGAACATGGGACAGAGGGTTTCCATAATAAGTACCAAGGATGAAATGCATGCCATGAAATGCGGCCATCACGGTCCTGTTTAATTACATAGATCCACTCTTGGGTGAAAATATTATTGCAACTGCAAATTTGGACGAGTTCAACTGCTACTTAAAAAAGCTCGTGGTCAAACCTTTGGTATAATAGCCTCCAACATGGATCTGTAACAAACTCCATTATAACCACTAGCATAAAATAATAATTATCATGTTAATTTCTTTGATCTAAAATGTGGAGCCACTGCCAACGGATTCACCTGTAACAACATTAATTAACTATTCTACACCTGGAACTCGTATACAAAGTAGCGTCCATTCAATGTAATTTCCAGTTGTACACTGGGAGTGGACATCATAATCCCCTACGTAGACTTCCATTGACAAGTTAATACGTGGACCATGCAACCTAATTGCCTCTGTTGGAATTTGGCTAACGATCGTTGGAGAAATAACGTTGATTGTTGCATATGACCACGTTATTACGTGGCCCATGCCAACAAATCTCCAGAAAATCTGTATTTTCCCAGTTAAAAAAATCCCCCAACTGTAAATGCGCATTGACTTTCCAAAATTCTCCTGATAAATATATCCCCCAACTGTCTCTGCGTTATAGCTACGGGCTATCATAACTATGCCCTCAAATTTTCATTGCGGTAAATATTAAACAATATATCTATGCATTCGTGGAATAACATCCCATAAAATTTGTATCCAGCATGCATTCAATATATATTCCATAAATATGGTATCCAAAAATTTAAACAACCAATCTCGGCAATATCACTGACGAGGATTCATGACTGTCATCCAAATCCACCATTAACGTTATCAATGCCATCATACATGCATGATAAAACTATGAATTTACCAGCTGACGATAGATATGGTGCACTTCGCTGTAATCATCTTCACCTGTAATTTGGAAATATTCTATCGCATGCAGCATGTAGAGGATCATCTTCTTCTGAAATAGAGCTGTTTTGCTCTTCAGGTAGCAATGGAAAATAAGGAGAATTCTTGTATCCTTTCTTTGACATCGCTATGTGAAATGAGGAGCTAGTAGAACCATGTTGGTGTAGTTGAGGTGGTGTCTTTACCGGTTATAAAATCTCTTTAAACATATCAATAGGTCAACAAACGAGAGAATCCGAACCAAGCTCGTTCTTCGCTAGATAGCAGAATTCACAAATGCATGCAATTCATCCTTTCTTTTCTTGTTTTCATCAACAAAAACAAATATAAACTTATTTTTGGAGGTTTTAATAATGCATGATAACTAAAGTTCAATTTTGTATAAATGTTAACCATTTATTACCAATTCATTCGAATGGATGGATCCATCTTTAAGTGCATTTCATCATGCTTTGTTTCATTTAAACTTATTTTTGGAGGTTTTAATCATGCATGATGACTAAAGCTAAATTTTGAATAAATGTTAACCATTTATTACCAATCCATTCGAATGGATCCATCTTTAATTGCATTTCATCATGCCCTTGATTCCTAAATGATCTTTGATGGACATAATTTTTCTTTTTGGAAGGGTATTGCGCAACTTTCCTCCAATATTGTTGATGAAAATTCAGATAAAGTTTCCATCATTTGTCAACCAAATGACCACTTTGATGACAATGTGTAAAAAAATGTTGCGGCTTCATTTTTCCATTAACTTCCTTACCATTTAGAGATTGGCTCTTTAGTCGCTTTTCCTTCAAAATTTCTTGTATAAAGACATTCTCTTCCAACACTTTGAAACTTTATGATTATATAGGCCAAAAGATGAACACAAAATATTATGCAAAAATTTACAAATGAAATTACCATACTTATTATAATAAAAATAATCTTTTGCATAATCACGCCTATACCTTTGATGATCACCTTTGTCATGACTCTCATGAGGCGGAAGTTCCTTTCGAAACATCATTTTCCTCAATAGTCCCGAAACTCTCTCCAAAATTTTCTTTTATATATCTAATTCTAGCATATCGAGGTCAATCTTCAATTATAATGGGTTCTATTATACCTTGGGCATGTATTCCCAAGCCTTTCCCTTCGTAACCCATTTTCAATAACAATTTTGAACCAATTCCTCGAGTGTGCTTCTTGAAGGAACCAAAACAAACATCTTCTTATGAGGAAATTGAATGTGAACAAGCGTTACTTACCTCATTCATATTATCATTATGACACTTTTCTAGGACCTCTTCTGAAGCTTGTAATTGCAACTACACCGCTTGAAGTCTATCTTGAAGCTCTTTCTTCTCATATTCCAATGCTTTCAACTGTTTCCACAAATTATTTCTTTCTCTGCCATCATCATACAAATCCTCTACCATTTTCTTCACGGTTAAAAAGTCTCAAAAAATATTTAAATCTTGAAAAACATTTGCAAAGAAAGGATAAGAAAATGACTCATTTATCGAAGTCGACATTTTAGAACTTAAGAAATTACCTTCTTAAGCAGTTTCCTTCTTCTTTCTTGAATTAAACCTGACAAATGTACCGACAAAGCTAGACAATGAACTACTGTGATACAAAGTGATCTAGAATTTACTTGGGAGGACATAAAAACTTACAAATAATACATTTTAATTGACCACATGGGCTTGTAAGATTAAGTTACAATTTATCCATAAACATGTTCATTTCATCATAAACGTGTAACTTAAAACACTATTAAAATAACTTGATCAAACCATGAATAAATAAAAAAACGAGGCATCAAGTTTGATAATGGAGTTCACCCCCTCCACTAGGCTACGTCTTTGGATTCACCACCATGGGTCAAATCACTTTTATTGTATTTCCATAATGAGGAATGTGTACAATTCTATATTAAAAATGGTGGCCAAACCTAGAGTTGTCTTCTACACAAAAGAGTTCAAGAATTGTACATAACAAAAAATTCCACCGAGAGACCTCTTCAGCTCTCGAAGCTCTCTAAAGCTTCCTTAAAATGAATCTCTCAAAAAACTTCTCAAAAACTCTTTCAATCACTCTCCTCCAAAACTCTCACCTACACAAAGTACATAGGAGGGTTTTATATAGCTTTCGATATCCAAAAACCAAGGAGAAGAAAATTATTTATATCCCCACTCCAAGGAGAAAATAACTCTATGAATCCATTAAAATATGGTCCATGAGATTTTTGAGTAAATATCTTAAATCCACCTATCAAGGAACTTATACAAAACTAAAGGGATGAGAGAAAATCCCTTAAGCCTCTCAACTTCATCATGAATTAAGAAATTTAGTTTGAGGAAAATCCTATCATAAATTGATTTGTATTTTACAATTTAAAATTCAAATATGAGCACATTCTCATGAATTATTTAATAGTTCACATTCTATATGATCATAAAATATGCCTCACTAGGATTTCCCTAGGTATGGTTTCTTTGGAACCTGGTGTCAAGATCCTCTTGGATGAAGTTGAGACCTCAATGGTCTCCTACCTCTTTTGGTTTGTGGTATTCCTTAAAAACCACATTTTCAAAGAGTTAGGGAGAAATTTCACTAGCATAAGACTTTATCTTCTAGCCACATTTAGAACTATTCCGGGAACTGCAAAAATAATTATAGAGTTGGTGATCAGCCTTAAACCATCACTAATTGAGTCAACGATTTCTCTCACCATATTTGGTTTATGGTCTTCCTTGAAAAATGCCATTTCAGAGATCACATCCAACCATCTTATGCCATGTATTTTTTCATTTTTATATTATAACTATCTTATTGGACTCATATACACCCCCTCATACTACGGGGAGGAATCTTGGGCATCTAATGCATTAGGGTTATGGTGTGGAAGGTGAACCATCACAGGGATTCCAAGAGACGTTGGCAGATGAATCCAACAATTATGAACAATTTATTTATATTTCCAGCATCTTAATGAAAAGGAAATTTGTTCTTATTATTTCATTCCAGTTGTACTTTCCAACAATTATGATGTTCAAAATTTCTACCTCTCTCACCATAATTTCTTGTTTCATTTCAAATTTCTTCTGCAACCACGCACATTTCTTGTCTAACAATGCCAACTTTACCTCCTCTTTCTCTGCCAATTTGCTCCATTTCTTCATTAGTTGCAATAGTGACACCACCACCTCTGTCAATTTGTCTATCAAATGATTCATTCACTCTTGATCGTTCTCATGAGTTGTGTCTATGTTGATGTTATTTCTACCAACCTCTTCAACAACATCGTTGAAGAACTTCCTACTAAATATTTATTCCATATTAATGTTGGAATCATACCCACTATTGCTAGGCCTATATTAATATGTTAGGCTCTCAACCTAAAATGACATCACGAGGAGGTGGACATTAATTCCAAGTATATCTAAATCATAACATCATGGGAGTAATTCATCTTTGCAAATTATTTGGATTCATGATCTATTAAATGGAATTTCACATTTAAATTGAATTTTTTGTATCTCGGGGTTCCTCTCTAGGCATTTAGTGTTATAACTTGTTCATTTCCCATTGTTATACATGGCTTCCCAATAATATGCCAATTGTGACGCATTTCCCTATTTATCTAGAGCCAAATGTCTTGAAATATGGATTACTCCTTCACCCCCTACACATTTAACCTTTGATGTCTGCCTTGAAGCGATTAGTGGGTTAGAGCTAAATGACATGAATACGCTTGCTTTATAATTTTCCCAATTGTTTCCTAGTGACCGAATTCAACATTTTGATGATCAGGACGGTTTCCCTTTTAACCAATAATATTTTTTATACACATCATGGTAATGAGGTGTATTAGATTTGAGAATGATTGGAATCCATCACACTTTGATTCATGATGTTGATCCTTTATTTTCTACCATGTTTGAATTTGAGTTCAATTTTAAATATACATGATATAATTCTCTCTCGTCAAAATGCCTCATTTGAAAAGTTATATTTTGTAATATTATGGAGTCGTTAGTATTTTTTCTTTCATTTATTTTATTAACTTGATTTACTACAGGCATTGAATCTTTGAAAGCCATCAATCACCTTATTAATTTGGCAATAGCTGATTCTAGCCCTTCCCAAAGGGTCAAGTATTCAACCTAGTTATTTATTGAAGTTCCTAGACCCCAAGTGAATTGTATATCTCTTTGATTATTTAGGCGAATGATGACCCCTCATACTCCTTCTAGCCCAATTTTATAACACATAGTTAATAAACATATAAAAACTTAAAAAAATTGATTAATAAATAGATAATTCTAATCAAGAATATATATATATATATATATATATATATATATATATATAACCACAAATTAATATTCAACTACCATATAAATTAAAATAATGATTGTATGAAGATGCACTCTATACTGAGGGGGATGTTGTATTATATTTAAAACTAATATAGATCCATCTTAATCATGTGTCTGCTAATGAAAAGAGAGATTAAATTTCTTACCTACATCCCTTTTAGAGTGCAAAACTTAAAACATTTAACCTCTAGAGATTTGATCCCTCTCCTAGCTTCATAAATTCATGGATAAGATGGATCTAGGTTGCCATATATATATATATATATATATATATATATATATATATATATATATACACACACAGAGAGAGAGAGAGAGAGAGAGAGAGAGAGAGAGAGAGAGATTTCATTATTTAAATTACATTTTTGATTGCTAAATGAACTCAATGCCTTTAAAAGCCCCTTGGGTACTTTTTGTGTATACTAAGTAGCTTAAACATGCAATTCCAATAAATATATGTTAGATTCAAAAGTATGGATTAAGAGAGAAATGTAAAATAGTGAGATTAATTAAAATGTTTTGAGCATAGCAATTTAGTTTTTCAATTTATTTATATAATATATATACATTTTTATGTTTTTTAAACCATATATAATATATACATAACTTACATTAAATTATTTTATTTATAGGTTAACATTTTTCTTTGTTATTAATATATTTTTAAATACACATCAATATTACTTAATCTTACATATTGAAATATGCTATTTATCACACACACTGATATTTTCTATTATTATTAATATTTTTTAAATTATACACATTAGTTTTAATTAGAGACCTCCTTTTTATCCTTTTTATTACTTTTCTTCGGAAGTAATTGAATATTTTTTAATTTCAATATATATATGAAGTTGAAATTCAAAGAAATTTATGAACATGGATCTTCAAATAATTTATTTATATTTTGCATTCAAATATGAAAATATAATTTTTTTTTCACACTTTTAATATCTAAGAGAGAGAAATATTTTTAATAAACCTAGTGAGTGTTGTAATACCAACAATGAACCCAACAAACATAGTTAAAGTGGAACTATGTCTTAAATAATTTAAATAAAACTAAGTAAATATGTATATTCATTATTTCTTTTTATTATAAGCGACATTTTTTTTTAACTTAAAAGAATATTTTATTTCTATTTTAAAAGACATACATGTCAAATCAAGTTTGAGCATGGATGGAACCAAAAATCACCCTCAAAATGTGCTACCTTCATATTGTGTTGTAAAATGCACCTCTCTACCAAATACCAATAATAACAAAAAATTTAATATGAGAGTGAGAGAGAGAGAGAGAGTGTGTTCCACTAATAAGTTATTTTTAATTTAAGGTATGATAGAGATTTGTAATTCCTTCAATGTTTTTTATTTTACATATAACATTTAAAAAAGTATTAATAACAAAAATAAATCATATTGGTTACTAATATGAACCATCATAGATCTATCTTAACTTTGGATATACCAAGTGCTAAGAGGGATCAAATCTCTCAAGATGCAAACATCTTCTTGATATAAGGAAAGTTTTGTGCCTAAATATATTTGATTCCTCTCGACTATTAGTAAATTTAGGGTTAAGTTGGATCTATGTTGGTTTTGAATGATGTGCAAATAAAAATTTTTATTAGAGAGAGAGAGAGAGAGTTAAAACATTTTGTTAATGTGTCCTTCAAAACTAGTATAGATCCATCTTAACTCTAAAATTACTAAGAGTTGAGAGGAATCAGATCTCTCGTGGCGCAAACCTTTCCTCATGTTTTTCACTCAAGAAGATGTTTGCATTTTCGGAGATTTGATCCCTCTCCGCACTTGGTAGATACGAAGTTAAGATGGATCTATGCTGGTTCATATTAGTAACCAATATATTTGAGAAATTCACAATTTTTTTTGTAAGGTGAATTATATTTCCTTTCCAATAAAAATTGTATTTACATCATGAGAATGAACAATATTTCCAATCTCTCACTAGGGAAATATACCAGATCCAAAAAAGAACTCTCTATGGAGAGGACAATGATATTTGAAAACTAAAAAAGATAAAATTACACAAATTATTGGTGGAGTATTGGCCTAAGATGCTTTGCATGAAATATTTTGTTACAAATGAGGCATAAAACATGGACATGACACACCTAAGTTGAAGGATATGAATCTAATACTATAACGTCGATAGGTTATTTTGTGTCCTCAAATATTTTCCCTACTGCAAGAAGTATGTCGATATGTTTTTATATTATTTCCATTATCCAATCCAAGTCCCTAAAGCACTGGTGTATGTGCTCCAAAGAATGAATAACATATTCATGGTGCTCATTATGGCCCATAAGCATGTGCACCAATAATAATTTTATCTGCCAGCAAAGGTCAACAATTTTTATATACTAGTTGAAACAACCCCTTGTGTGCCTTGTATATGGAACACAATATTGCCATTTTTTAAGGAATTATGTATCTGAGAGGGTAGTTTTGTGCATGGAAAATTCCCCCTCATCTCGAGTGATTTCTTCCTAAATAGGCCTTGGCATAAGGTCACAATAACACATAGATAAATCCTCCAACCAATGGTGCATGGTTGTATTCCCCCTGTGATCTCGCTCTTGGTAATATACATCCCCCCTTTTAACCCACGTCTATTGATAAGGAATGGTGGTGAGAAGAGCATGAATAATAGATTGGAACAAAGGTTGAAGAAAACTGGAAATACATTGAATACAAGAGGGGTGCCATGTAATATAAATACCATCCAAATAACTGTTACCAACCAAGGTATTGCTTGATAGGGCACCGCGAAAAAGGGTCAAAACTAATAGGGGGGAGAGGACTGCAATTTTTAACTCCCACCAAAACATCAGGTGACACTAAAATAAAGCTTGTTAGAAGTCCACAAAGAAAATAGAGACCGCACCACTAAGACGATGAACATTGAATCAAAGTTGTTCAAGACAAAGGAAAATTGAGGTTTATATCCATGATAATAGGGTCGAAGCCAAGCGCCTAATCTTACACTGCCAAGCATGAACTAGAAAAAAAATTGTCGCAGTGTCCAAAAACATAGGGCTAATCCAAGAAACAACATGACCTTATAAGGCCTGCAGACGATGAAAGCATTGACAACCCTGCAAGTTAAAAAATATAACTATCCAAAAATAATTATAGGATTAAGGTGAATGTTACCTAAGCCTAGGTATAGTTATAGAGTATAAAGGGAAATAACAACCACATGTCTTTGAAGACTCAACTGGTAAGGAGGAAGCACAATGAGAATGCCTACTACACTAATCAATTGACTACACCAGCTCACCAAAATTGCACCACACTTTTCATCTACTTCCCACACCATGCTCTACCAACAATTCACCTTTGAAATAGTCATAAGGAAATTTTTTAGGTTGATTCCCACTGGTGGAGACTTGATATCATCTTTTGTCGCACGATTCCTCAGCTCGAATTCTGCACAATTAGCATGTCATGCTCTCTCACTCACTCTCATGTCGGCCATAGTGTTCTAGTCTTAATGATATGGTATTGCAGGACCTTTACTGCATTTAACACTCCTAGGGGCATGTTGTCATGTCCCCCAACCTATTGGCCAAGTGGGATAGTGATAGCTCATACTCCTTCCTTCTACCTCATCAACCCATTTCGGGGAGAAGTTCACATTTTAATTTAATTGATAAATATAAAAAATTAATAATTATAATAAACTATTATGCATATCACATAATATAATTATTTTTTAATTTATAAATCTCAAAACATGGACATGACATACCTAAGTTGAAGGATCTGAATATGAGATTGAAACCTGGATATTTTCTTTCGAGTCCTCGGATGTTTTCCCCACCGCATGAGGTATGTAGAGATGCTACTTTATTCTTTCCATTTTGTGATCCAATGCCCTCAAGTTCTGGTGTAAGTGCTCCAACGAATGAATAACATCTTCATGGTGCTCATTCCATTCCATAAGCGTACACCCAAATAATAATTTCATTTTCTAATAAAGGTTAACAACTTGCATATACTAGAAATGACCCCTCCTGTGCCTTATATATGGAATCCAAACTACATATTTTACAAGGAACTTTGTATCTAAGAGGGGAATTATGTGTGTGGAAAATTCACCCTAAGATTTATTGATTTATTCCTAAATAGCTCCTCACATATGGTCAAAATAAAACATATAAAAATCCTCCAACCAATGGTGCATGTGTGTATTCCCTTTGTGGACTCGTTCTTTGTAATACATAGCCCCCCTTTGAACTTGCACTTGCTCATGAGGCATGGGGGAGAGAAGATTAGAACTAACAAACTAGAATAGAGGTCGACGAAAAATGGCAAGATCTAGAATACAAGATGAGTATATCAGCCAAATAATTATTACCAACCAAGGGAATTCTTTGGAGGGAACTATGAAAATGCATCACAAAAAAGAATGGTGAGAGTATTACAATTATTGACTCCTAAAAAATGGTAGCTGAAACCAAAAAGAAAGCTTGCTATAAGTCCACAGAGAAAACAAAGACTATATCATTGAGATGATGGATGGGAAATAAAAGTTTAACAACATAGAGGAAAATTGAGGGATGTATCCATGAGATAGGGTTGGTTCCAAGTACCTAAGATTATACCACGAAGCATGGACTAGAGAAAATATTTCCAAAGCATCCAAAAACACAAGGCCAAGTCTGTAAACAGAACAACCTGAAGCCACTAGATGATGAAATAATTGATGGGCCTATAAGTTAAAAAATATAAATTCCCAAACAAAATTCTCAGATTCAAGTGAAATTTACCTAAGCCCAGGTGCAATTGTATAGTATAAAGGGAAACAATAGTTGTGAGTTATTGAAGACCCAATTGGTAAGGCACAAGTGTGATGAAAACAATTGCTACACCATTAGGTCGACTACACCACCTCACCGAAACTACACCACACTCTATCTCTACTTACCACACCATGTTATGCTAGCCATTCTCCTTCAAAATAGTCACAAGGAAAGTTTTCAAGTTGATTTCCATGGGGGGAGACTTGATATTTCCTTTTGTCACGTAAGCCGTCAGCTCAAATTATATGAAATTAACATGCCATCTCCTCTTGTTCACTATGAGGTCCACCATAGCGCATTAATCTTAATGATATGGTATTGTAAGACCATTTATAAATTTAACACTCTCAGGGGTGTGTTGCCATGTCCCTCTTTTTGTTGGCTAGGTGGGATGGAAACACCCCCTCAAAAAACAAAAAAAAAACATGTACCTTGAGAGTCATCCCATTTGACGGAGACATTCACATTTGAATTTAATTGATACACATAGAAACTTAATATTTACAATAAACTCTTATGCATATCACAATAAAAAATTAAGTTTTATAATTTATAAAGTATGTGAAACAAAAATATAAAATTAAAAATAAAAATATTTCTATATATAAAGATGTGAAATTTATGTAAATATAAATAATATTACTAAGAAAGTTAGCATAGATGGATCTTAACTTAGAACCTACCAAATGTTTAGAGGCGTCAAATCTCTATATGTGCAAATCTCTCGTTAAGTTTTGCACTAAAAATGAGGTTTGCATCTTAAGGGATTTGATGCCTCTTCACCCTTGGTGGATCTGAAGTTAATATAAGCCTTATTTTGATATGTATGATTAGATTTATGTATCTTATGGTGCTACTCATAAGATATCTAAAATGAATTGAGCAAGTGGGAGTAGGTAGATGGCCTAATGTTATCTTCAAGGAAGGCATGAGTGAAAGAAAGAAAACATGCATGAGACACAACTACACATGGATGTAAAAATGTAATATCTACCTCAATGCTTGTCCCACAAATAGAAAGGCGCTAAATAATTTTGTCATGGAGAAGTTTCCTAAACTGGTATGGGGAAAAGAGTTGGGTAGAAAGAACTCAGTTGGGTAGAAAGAAGTACTACATTGAAGAATTCAACCCTACTTATGATCTCCAACAAAAAGAGTACATTGGAGTTAACATTCCGTGGAAGGAAAAGGTTCTTATTGCTCAAGTTATGGGAATATGTTAGCATGGGATTATTGGCATTGTCTTTTCAACGATGAGATTGTTGGAAGGGTGGGTCGTCTCATCATCAATTTGAATAAGAGAAGGACTGAAATGAAAAAGGCGAAAAACAGGGAACTCCTAGTCCCATAGACTATTTTTAGTCCAGTGGACGTTAAAATTTCATTTCATTTCATGCATTGACTATATGAGGTAAACAGGTAAACATAAATGTAAATGTAAAAGTAATGTTTAACATTTAACATTTAATATTTAATCTAATTAATGGACCTAATGAAGAATTGAGTAGTCTATAGTGCGACTTTTTGAAGGCTTTTATGTTAGTTTTTTCTGGTCTAATTTCACTTTTCTCCCTAAATATATAAATTTAACAGAAACAAAATGTAGAATTGTATATGTGAGGAAGCATCTTTGTTTTTACCTTTTCATCTACTTTGACTCGATGATTTAATTCCTGCCTTGACTGAAACCTTGCCTGATCAGTTCTGAAACAAAGTGATTTCAAGAATCTATTTCTAAATGTGTAAAAACCAGTCTAAATCCATCTAAACTCCTGACCTATCAATCTCAGAGAAAGATCAAAACTTGTGAGGTGCAAACCTTTTTTTCAAGTTTTGCACTCACAAAATTTAGAAACTTCGGTGTTTCTGCGTTGTATCTAAAACCCCAAAGAATCTTGATATGCGCATGCCTCAACAGGGAGTTTCATGACATGAAATCTAGAGCTTGTCACCCACCTTACCAACAGCTTCCTAGTTTTATTAAGATTGAAATTCCGTACTCTTTTATTCCGATATTAAAAGTTATAAAAGGTGCGGTCAACCATGTATATGAAACCTTATTTGTGCTACAAAACTCGCGAGTCGCCACATCATCATGTCGTCAAATCTTTATTAATTCGTAACAATGTTTTTACTATAAATTAATGATAAAAGAATAAATTTTAATAAACATCTACAGTCCAAAAACATTAATTTTGAATATCTAGTTAAACTATTCCATTATAATACACAATTTCTTAACCTTAAAGCATGTATTATATGGTTGAGAATAAAAATCATGGACACAGGTGTGGATAATGTGTATGAGCAGATTCTATGAACCGGCATGAATCTTTTGAGCATATCACCCGCAGGCTTAGCCGAACTAATCTTGCTTTAATATCTCAGAAGTGTCGTTTCCTCTGGATTCAGCGACAGTATCAGTGGAATCAAATCAAACAAAACCAATTTCATTTTACGGTGCCCTGCCACGTAAGCTGCTTGAAGTGAGCGGCGGTGCATGTGTGAAGGAAGTCGGACCCCTCTGCCTCCCTCATTTGCTATTAAATCCAATCAACTCAAATTTACATTCAATTAATCAAAAACACATATCCCATTCCAGCAATGCAGATTTTCCACGTCGTACGATTCCCCTCGCAGCCACGCAGGCTTTCTGTCTCAGGGGAATTCCTTGAGAGTCCCCTGAGATTTGATTTTCCATGGTTGGGCCTCAAACTTCATTATTTCTGGAATTTGTGTAGGAATGTTGGAGCGGCACATTTTATAGAGTGGAATATGCTAATATTATATTTTACCAAAATTGTAGGTTAGTTTGTTGATTCTCTAGTTTATATTTTTTATTTGGTTATATTTATATTTTTTTTATTAGGTATACTTACGGATTGGCTTTCTTTTATTGAATTTATTTTATATTAAGTTTAATTTATTTTGCATTTTAATAATATATATAATAAATTAAAGAATTTGCTAACTTGTTTTATAAAAAAAATTCTCATATTTATTTTCTTTTATTTACCTGCTTTCTTTTGCACTTCACTTTTTTTTCTATAGTTTCAACATTTTCTTCACTAATTGGTATTATTATTAAGATTTTATAATATGATAATAACTTATAATTGAATTACAATAGCTCTAATATGATAATAATTTTTTTTTTCTTTCTATTATTTCTCTATAGGAGTACATGTAATTTTGTACAAAATGTTAATAAAGAAAAAAAATATACATAACTAACTTAGAAAATTAAATCAATTTAAAACTAATAAATTTCCCTAAATCATTTAAAATAAACAAGTTTGTAGGTTTTACAAAATATTGACCTCTAATTGGGCTACATGTTGAATATGATATTAAAACTCAAATAAAAAATTGGGGCATGTGTGATTATACCTCTTACTTCAATAATAATTTTATCACTCAAATTTGAAATACAATAGTTTAAATGTATGGCATTGATAGCCATGCTTAAAGGCATTTGTATGAATACAAACCACATGCATACTTCAACTATGAAATTTCGGATTCATCAATTTTTCATTCATGAAAATAATTCAAGATGATGGGAGAACAATTTTGCATTAGGGTTAATGGAGAAAATCAATACCCGTTACATTATTACAGGTAAGGGAAAGCTCAATTGAAAGATTGAGCTTGGAAAATCAATCATGGTGTAGGTCATTAGTGAGGGGCTAACTGAGAGATTGGAGCCAACATTGAATTAGGTGGGACTTACAACATTTCAGTGATAAGTGAATTTGATTCAGAGAAATGATATTTCAAAGGAAGATACTAGAAAAAATATGAAAGAGGATAATGAAGAGAATCATAAAAAACAAGATTGAGGGTCTATATAATTCATATAATATAGATCGTAATGGTAGGGTTTGATTGAATGACAACTTATATAAGATATTGAATTAATTTTTCAGTAATCATGTGTGTACTGCACTTTCATAATTCATAGACTTTTAATTTCAAACCTCTGAAAAATAGTATTTAATCTCATATTTTTTTCCCTTCTTTCACTTAACCCCAATCTACTTCTATAGAGAATGTTCCATGACGACCATTGTAGATTAGAATTTTGATCTTTAAAATTAGTATCTAGTGTCATATCCTTATCATTTTTTTTTGTCATATTCTTGAACTCTCTTCTTCACAACTAATGAGGTTTCATTTACAACTACCACCTTCGAGGGGAAATCATAGTATTCTTGTATCATTCTCTATAGCCCAAGGAAATATTTGATTCTTCAGTTTGTACTTCTAAATCAACATTAATATCCTTCTTGTAATCATTTTTTTCTTATCTCTTTACATTTTGATAACTTTATCATCTTAGAATGAAATTTGACATGATTCCCAACATTTCGGTTATGGTTTCTGGAATTTTATCTCATTTAGATAAAATTGCATTTGGGGAAAAGAATCTAAAAATGCCATCTTTTTTTGTAAGTATAGCACTAAAAAATCTATATTATAATTTACAAAGATTTATTTCCCAAAATTAGCACATAATCATAGAGATATTTATCATCATGAAGCGTAAAATGCAGACGATATTTTTGGATGGATTCCAATGCTTTTTCTTTGTACTTTTTATCTTATTGTTGAAATTGCAACTCTAAATTATAATTCCATTGACATCAATATTTCTACTCAAAATGCATTTTATTAACATTTATAGACACATAAAATTCCACAATTATACAATAATTTTATATAGGTTCTCACTTTACTTACTATATGTTAATATTCATAGGTGAAATTATCATTTTACAAAACATGACTCTAAGATGTCATCTCTATTTGTTTGTAAATCTAAGAGATATATTATATTTTGAAAACAATATTTCTCCAAAATTAAAACATAATCATAAAGAGATATTTATCATCATGAAATGTGAAAAGCATATTATAATTTTAGATAGTTTCAAATACTCTTTCTTCATACCTTTTTTCTTATTTTTGAAATCACAACTATAACTTCTATTTCCATTAACAATAATATTTCTATTGAAAATGCATCTACATTTTAGACACAGTTTTGTAGACACAAAGTTCTTGGTTTCCAAGAAAAGGTAAATTTAAGCTAAAGAGTAACCTATAATATGTGGTGATAAAATTATCCAATAATATTATGGTATTATATAAGTTCCCACTTTGATTTATTGTATCTTAATATTCATGCATGAAATTATGATTTTAGAAAACATGGTCTTAAATATGTCATCTCTATTTGTTTGTAAATATAACACCGAAGGAGTTATATTATAGTTTACAATAATTTATTTTCAAAACTAAATACATAATTATAGAAATATATTTATTCTCATGAACTATATAGTGTGGATGATATTTTTGGATGATTTTCAATGCTTTTTCTACATAATTTTTAGCTTATTATTATTGAAAGCACAAGTATAACTTGTTCCATTAATAATAGTATTTCTATTCAAAATGCATCTACATTCATAGAAAAAAAAGGTGCTTGGTGTGTAAGAAGAGAGGTATATTTAAATTAAAAAGTAACCCATAATATGTGATAGTAAAATCCTTGAGTAATACCATAGTATTGTATAGGTTCTACTTTAGTTTATTATATTTTAATAATTATGAGTGAAATTGTGATTTTAGAAAACAGTTTAAAATTATGAAAAATAGAAATGAGATTTTTATATTTGTATTGTTATACAAAAAATAAGGTTTCAAGTCATGATCCCAACATGTCACTTGAAAGAATCAAATTTAAGTAGGGAGGATAATAATCATGGATTCTAACTATCCAAGATCAACTCAATTGACATAGTATTAATATTTTATGATTATTATTTCTCTTATTTTTGTGAGTTTGTAAATGACGGATTAAGATTTACCTATATGATACTAACATAGATCCATTTAATTATGGATCTATCAAGAGAGGGACCTAATATTTTTAATAGGTGTAAATTATCTAATCATTCAAGATGGATTTATGCTAACATGAAAAGAAAGATGGAAATATTTACATACAAATATCATATTTATGATATTTGCACAAAAATAAAAATATTAAAAATAAGATATTTGAGTGAAAATATTGCTATCATTCTCTTCATATTAGTTGAAATCCATTATAAACAATAAAATAATATACACCTCAAGGACAGGATCTCTCTCAATGCTTGATAAATCTAAGTTTTAAATAGATCTATATTGATATGTGTAATTATTTATATGACTATATCTATTTAAATTTGAATTATATATATATATAAAACACCTACAATCTAAACATATCTACTGTATTGCTTTGGGTTGTATCATATATATATATATATATATATATATATATATAAAACAAATACCTATAGCCTAAACATATCTACTATATTGGGTTCGGTTGTATAAGTACATTTCAATGTGATATGCTCAATTATACTTCTTGTGTCTCTTGATAAAACATTACATTACTTACAAATGTCACATATCTTGTAATAAAAATTATATAGGTTTTGAGATGTGTTTTTATTTACCTTTGTTAGTCCCTGCTTCACTAGGGACTATAGAATTCACCTTGCAGTCAAAGTGCGTTGACTCTGCATTATTTTGCTGTGTTTTTTAAATTTTAACCAAAGTTTTAGGAAAACTTTGAATATTTCTATTTTCCTGTAAATTCAAAAATATTTTTCTAGTTTTTTTGTAAATCTTGTTTGTAATTTTCGATTGGATTAGCAGGCTTTGATGGGACATAATTCCCCTGGTGGAGGGAGTTATATTTTTATTATTTTTCAGTGCCTAAAAAATCATTTTAAAATGATAAAAAGGCTAATTTTTTGAGTGGTCAGTTTTTTGGTGAGTGCTTTGACACTAACACTCACATTCACATTGTTATGCTACTTCTCTTCCCAATGATGTTAGAAATGTCACAATTGTAGGTCCTTTGTGTAGGCGGGGGGGGTGAAAAAATATACATAAGGTTAATACATTGTGTGAAATGCGGAGGTGAAAAGGAAGAAGAAGCTTTCACTTAGAAAACTGAGAACCATAATTGTAGAAACATGTTTCATTCTACGGAGCTTTCATTGTGTGGAGGAAACTTATATTTGTTTTAATTTTTAAGAAGCTCATTCTGCAGATATTTCAATGAAATCTTTCATTGTGCTTATGAAACAATAAAATTTAGCAAAATTTCACACACAACTCTGAGACATTGCATGAAAAAAAACCGCTAGTTTATCGCCATTGTTGTCTACTACTTTTTGTTCATTGCCGCCAACTGTGTGACTATCCTTAGGAGTTGTTACAAAGACTATTATGTACACACTATGAAATCTAATTGTTCTCATTATACAAAAAATTAGAATTATAAAATTGTGAAAAATATAAAACATTGACTCCCTACACTTATCTCTACAGATTTAACAACTCAAACCTTTATATATATATATATATATATATATATATATATATATATATATATATATAATTCTTACATTTAGACTATGCTTCCCTACATCACCTGCCGTATATGTAGTACACCACACTACTACACTCGCTATCGCGAGTGGTTTGCCTTAATTAAATGAATCTACATTTTTGTGCTGATCGGTGTACAAGTGAATATAAGAAAGGGTGACCCAACTTATATTTGTGGATGATATTTTTTTTGGAGGCATGAATACTAACGATTCTTGGAGACATATTCATCGAATATTATTGATCTTCAGTAGGGCTTCCAGATTATATATGAGAAAAAAAAAATTGGTTCTGATCTTAAAGGAGCTGGATGATCTTCGCAATAGTGAAATAGGGGAAATTTTTGCGATTCAAAGGGTCTCTCTCTATGACGGTCTACAATATTTGGTATTTCACCTTAAGGCTAAAGAGAATGGAGTTCGTGACTAGGATTGGATTTTGGAAAGATATAACAGGAAATTGACTCGTTGGGTGAAAAAATGGTTGTCTCTGGGAGGTAGAATCACCTTAGTTCATTCGGTCCTTCAGAGTGTAGCGGTTTACTGGATGCACCTTTTTCTTATCCCAATGGAAGTATGTCACAGAATTGATGCACTTATGGTTTGATTTATTTGGTCAGGGACTCCTTTGAAAGGGAAGATTCATTTGGCTCGATGGAAAGAAATTACTACGCTGACGTTTTCGGGAAGTTGTGGTATTCTGTTTACTTGCAACTTCAATTGTGCATTTATTACGAAAATTTTCTCGAGGGAAACTAATGTTGAAGGCATATGGAGTAGCATCATTTAGGATAAATATATGAAGGGTCTTCCTCTCTCGACGTGGACTAGGAGGGGGGAAATCAAACCTGAAAATTCATCCCTTTTCTAGTAAAGCTTGTTGAAGAATGACCATTGGATGTTGGGAGGCATGAAATAGAAAATTGGGAATGGGGAAACGATTCACGTTGGTCTAGATGTGGTGAAAGGGCTCTTGGGTAACCATTAACACTCGACAGAACTTATTTCCCTTCTTAGGGTGAGAGGCATATCTAGATTCTCTTAGATTACCTTTCCACTTCCCCATTCCTTTCTTTTCCCCTCTTGGAAGTGGGCCTCATATTTGGGTCTCAACAATGGTCTAGCAGTTGAATGGGAGGTTTTCATTACCAATATTTGTAATGCTGGAGTGTGTATAGGTGAAGGTGTTGATGTATTACAGTGGGAGGGAGGAATGAAGAATGTGATGCCCTCGATTAAAGATATATATGCCAATATACCTTTGCAAGCCTCCAATTTTACTGGTAACAATTGGTTTAATTCTTCTTGGGAATGGGAGACTCCTCGTAAGATTCTTTGTTTTGATTGGTTGGTGATCAATAGAAAAATATTGATGTGCAACATTTTACAAGGTAAAGGTTATCAGGGCCTCGACATATGTTCTTTGTGTTTCAAACATGATGAGGATATTGAACATATCTTCATTAGTTGCTCATTTGTCCGGGAAGTTTAGAAAGAAGTATCACTTCTTTTAAATCTGGCATGTCCTAGCATGAGAGGAACTCTATCCATTTTTATTTATAATTGGATTAATACCCATACGAAGCATCATTCACTTTCCTTCTATGTTATATGGGGGATTTGGTGAAGTCAAAATGCATGGTTGTTTGAAAGTAAAATTCCATCGGTATGGGTGGTGACAAAGAAGGCTGTCTCCTATTTCAATGAGATCGGACTGCTGAAGATTATTCCCAAGGTAAGGAAGTTCATTTACAAGGACATCACACATCAATTCCCCAGAGGATCCTTTGATGGAGCTAGCTAAAACAGGAAGTGTGGTTGTGGAGTGGGTGGAGTGGTTATCACATTGGTGCCTGGGAATTATTACCAATTCTAGTGGGAATGTGGATGGGGAACTAACAACAGAGTGGAGGTGATTGCTTTATTGAGTGATATTTATTTTTCCAAATGGCTTGGCTTTGAATCTGTCACCATCAATGGAGATGAAAAGAGAATTATTCATTGTGTCAAGCATCATTCTCATTTCAACCCACCCATTCTCTCAAATTCGATGGATCAGATCCGAGCACTATCTCTCTCCTTCTAGTCTATCAACTTTAATCATATCTATAGGGAACATAATCAAATGGTTGAAATTTTTTCCAAGAGAGGTATCGTGATTGGTCTTGGAAAGTACTTCTATGTTTCTTATTATCAAAATAGCCTTATGAATGCTGAGAGTATTGACTCTAGCTAGGATTCTGCTTTTAATTTACATGTTTCCTTTTTTGTACTGATATGATGACCAATTTTAGTAATCAGGAAGATAACTATTGTAATTAACAGTTAGAACTTGCTCTATTTGGATGTATCTGTTAGGAACATAACCAACATCTTTTTGTGGAAAAGTTACTTCTAGATTTTGAGAAAAGTAGGAAGTTTACTATTTTTTAAGGGATAGGAGGAACAAAGAGAAAAAGAAAAATTGCCAATGTACTCTCTTTTTATCAATGAAAAAGACGATTTTTTTTTTTTTTTAAAGTGTAGAAATACATGGAATTTAGAGGATCTCGAAGAGGTATGCATATGTCAATTTAGGACAATCATTTGAATTGAGGAGTGACAACATTCCAAACTATTCTCATTGTATACTTATTCTATATCTCCTTGAAGTTATCAAAATTTGCATGATCCATCTCAAAATATACAAATTAAGCTCTATCCACATAATTTAACCATGCAAACAAGGCATCTGCACAGTATTGCGCTACACCAATGCTTTGAATGGTGCTCATTTTATTTTGGCATCATGTCGATGGGAATTTTGTGATAATAATAACAACAATGACGATGGTCATTGTGATGTTTCTCGTCGTAATAGCCATGAAGAAGAGGATGAGGTAGAAGATGAAGAATAAAAAGCGAGGAAGGGGTTTCAGGGCCAGCGGCTAGTTAGAGGTAGAGACATTATGTTCTAGATTTTTGTGGCTTTGAAAAAAATAGGAAAATTTATTGGGAAACAAGGAAACAAGGTTAACCAACTGAGATAAGACATGACTAGTATAATCCAGATTACGGATCCTGTTACAGTAAGTTCATGACATATCTTGAATACCCTTGCATCATTTTCATTTGTTGCTAAATCATTCTGTCCTCTGATTGGTATGCTGTAAAATTTGAATGTCGTGGATTCATACCACACTGTTATGAACTGGTAGTTCTAGTTTTATTGTGCTTTTTTAGGGTTACACTTCAATGATTTTGTAGGGTTTATATTTGTCAAATGCAATCTAAAACCCCCACCATTTATCAGTCTGACACATGAAAGTTTTCTTAAACCTTTGTTGGATGCTTCATGCTACAAACCTGGGGATTAAATGATTCTTATGTAATGGAACATGTTATTGGCCAATGATATTTTCCATGCATCCTAATAAAAGGGAGGTGATAAACCCTTCCCCATTCAAGGTTCATCTCTAAGTCCTCTTATTGTAATGCTTCTAGGTTTAAAATAAGCACTTAAAATTTGTTATTATTTTCTTGGTCCTTGGTTTGTTTTCCCTTCCAGAGTCTGGTGGAAGCTCATTAAGCGGGAGTGTGAAGTAGGTCCATGGTTGTTAGGGAGAACAATGACAACACAAAATTACAGTGTGGATCAGGTTCATGGTTGTTAGAGACAAAAATTACAACACACAATTAGAATGTGGATCAGGTTCATGGTCGTTATGTAAATAATGCGTGAAAGAAGCTCATTATGCGAGAGCTCCACACTCCCACACAATGAGCTTCCTCCACACATTATTTACACAATTACACAATTATGTGAGTCATACAACTAATTTCATGCTCTCCTTGTTCTCTCTAACAACCACCAACATGTTGGAATTGTTTTAATAATTAAACTTGCCCTTCTTTATTCTAATAAAGCCTTCCTCAAACTACTGGAATTTTTCCAACATGCCAAAACACTGATACACTATGGGAACATCTGAAACAACATTATGCACTACAAGTGGCCATACAGGGCATGGGATAACGATAATAACCCACTATTACCCATATTTTATGTTGGAATCAGTTAGAAATGAAGCGGAAAAGTTATGACAGAGTTGGAAGAGTAGTTACAGGAGTTGTTATTTAGTTTAACTCAGCTAATGGAGTTAAACTCAGTTGACCTAGTTGTATCTAGCCTAAATAAAAGATACACTAGTGAGATTTAAGTGAATTAATTATTTAGTTGATTCAAAACTAATAACTCACTAACAACTAAAAAAATACAGCAGTTAACTATAGTGCATGTCAGTTCCATTGGAGACCCACTGGAGAGATAAGTGAAAGGGTGAGATGGACTATTCGTTGTGACTATAGTGATGCATTCAATGCATCTGACACACATTGGAGTTTCCAATGAGGATTGCGCAGTCAAGGTAAGGCCAATTCGAATTCATTCAGGGGTCTTCTTCAGTAGGGATTGCACAGTGGAGGCAGGCTGTCAGGAGGCAAGAAATTGGTGCATAGAGATGCAAATGTATGCAATGACAGTGTGTAATGATTATTGATTGCACTGAGAGCTTGATGTACTAAGCTTTGTATGATATTATTACATGATTCCATTGATATACATAATATATGATATTTGGGGTTTTTAGCTTTAAGATTTCCCATTAAACAACTGTGTTATGTGTGATTGAATTTATTCACATGTGTTTGCAATTGAGTTTTAAATTTCCACAAGTTTAACAGTGGAAGGATTTTGTATTTTGCAAGAAGATAAATATTGTGAGATCAGGAGAGTCTAGTAATACTTCAGTATTAATAAATTTCTACAGTTATGAGATGGGTGACCTCTCGGGAAGTCATGGTTACCAGGTGCAAGCCCCGATGTAATGAGTGTTAAGTGGACTATTCAAAAATTATGAGAAATTAGTCAGTTATGACTACCTCTCATGGAAATGGTCATAGATGGATGAATTAATTAAAGCAATTGAATCCCAAAAATAATATCTAATATAATGCAGTGCGAAAACCCCTCATACTTAAATACAAAGAGTAAACGGAGCTCTACTTGAATGGTTCATGAGGCATAATACTTGCTAAGGTTTTGCAAATGGGGTAGCAAGCTAAGTGTGCTTGATTGTGGGGAAAAAATCCACATTTAAGTGCACTTTAGCGAGAGGAGTTTCGGGATGGGTGACCTCTTGGGAAGTCCTAGTTACCAGGTACAAGCACGAGAAGTGATGATTGAGGCTATGTGCTTCATTTCACTAGTTTAAATCCCACTCCTTCACCTCTGTGAGCATCACCCAATATAATGAGTGTTAAGTGTACTATTAAAAAATCAAGATAAATTAATCAGTGACGACTACCTCTAATGGAAATGGCCATAGATGAATGCCTTACTTAACGCAGTTGGATTCCAAAAATGATATCTAATATAATGCACTGCGGAAACCCCTCATACTTAAATACAAAGAGTAAAGGGAGCTCTACTGGAATGGTTCATGAGGCACAATACTTGCTAAGGTTTTAAAAATGGGGTAGCAAGCTAAATGGACTTGATTGTGGGGAAATTTTTTTGATGTATACTAGTTGCACAAATATCAGAATACGCGCGGAACTATATAGTTTATGGGTCCATACAATATTTAGTCGCAACAGATTTCAAACTTCAGAGTTTGTTAAAAATACCTATATGTGCGATCAACAACGCTGACTTAAATAGACACACATAAAATCAAAAACAAAGCATATACACAAATATTCTTACTGGAGGGTCCCACAACATGCTCAACCAATCACCAATGATTGCACTTCGCACAATTCACAGCTTAACTTAAGACTTAAATATTGTTTCTTGCGAACTACGATGTTGTGCTCAGCCAACACATGTCCTCCACACTTCGCATAACAAACAATTTAGTTTACCTTGTGATGCCTTATCTCTTAACTTCTAAATATTGCGATTTACGAAATCGCTTTCTGGGTGCTGCAATCTCCGCTGTTGTTTTGTTTCACAATCCGACGATCCACGTTATATCTCTGCCTTCTCTGTAGAAATCATATAACTAATGCGTTATATATCTAAGATTCTCCTGATCACACACTATTTTAACTTCATGCACAATACAAAATCTATTCCACCATTGATCATCACATGCGGAAATTAAATCAATTGCAATGCACACATGAAACCATCAAAATTCACACACATTAACACAGTTGTTTAACGAGAAAGCCTGAAGCTAAAAAATCAAACTATATGTATACAATATATGTCATAGAGATCATGTACCAATCCTCATACAAAGCTGAACATATCAAGCTCTTAGTACAATACAATCGCTACACACTAACGAGGTCTGATCTAGCAAATCCATGCATTGATCTCCGCCACCTGCTAGCCTGCCTCTACTGCGCAATCCCTGTTCAAGAATGGATCTGAATGAACTCGAATCCACCTGGCTTGCACTGCACAATCCTCATTGGCACCTCCACTGAGTGTTGAATGCAAACCATGCATCACTATAGTCACAACTGATAGTCACACTTGCTCTTTCACCTACCTCTCCACTGGTCTCCACTGAAACTATCCATGCATTGTAGTTAACCGATGCATTCTTCAGTTGATTAATGAGATATTATTTAGTGAATTAATTAACTAATCAATTCACACCACTCTCACTAGTGTATCAATTAGTTAGACTAGATACAACTAGCTCAACTGAGTCTAACTGAGTTAAACTAAATACAACTCCACCAACTACCTCTATAACTCCACCAAACTCCGCCACATGAGTTATAACTGAGGTCCTCATGCATTAGCTCCAGTAAACCCTCAGGAATAGCGTAATTCATTTTTTCAGCGGCTGTGCCACATTTGTGCACTTAACTGAAGTGCTCCAAGAGAATAAGATAATGTTTAGAGTCCAAATATTATTAAGAGGTAATAATATTCAACATATCTATTTTTAGACTGGCAATCTAAAAATAGATTCCACCCAATATGCCTAAAAATAGAAGTCCATCTATTTTTCCAACTTGACCAACCATCCACAAATAGCATCCTGCAACTCATAGAATATGATCGACATGTCTAAAAATAGACATAGTCTAAAAATAGACTTTGCGCCAAAAATAGTCTGTGGGCCCATTTAGTGAAGGCGACTCTTTTCACTAAGCTCATCATCTTGTTGAATCTCAACACTCCCTCTCAACAAGATAGGGATGATCTACCACCCCCATCCTGTCTCTATGGTATTCGAATTTGCTCCTGGTGAGCGCCTTCATCAGAATATCAACATCCCGATCCTTCGTAGGAATGTAAGATAGTAACATGATCTTCCGCTGCACACAATCTCTGATAAGATGATACCGGTCCATGAAACCATGCAGCCTCAACTCATCCTCATGTCTGTACCAAGATCCATGTCCAGATGTGCCTCTGAGATACCTCAGGACATGCTTTCCTGACTTCCAAAAGAGCTTGGTAGGCTTAACCATATCCTGTAAAAGCTAGTTAACAGCGTAGCATATGTCAGGTTGTGTATTGACCAAATACATGAGCGAACCAACCAACTGTCGATAAACAGTGGCATCCACTACCTCTGCCGATGTATCATCCTCTTTCCTCCAACCACTAGGAAGAGGAGTGTCGATAGGCTTGTAGCCTTGCATGTTGAACTTCTCCAGTATCTCCTGGGCATACTTGCCTTGAGACACAAATAGTCCACCCTTCCACTGCCAAATTTCCAATCCCAGGAAATAATGAAGGAGGCCCAAGTCCTTCATCTCAAACTCATTTGCAAGATCTGCCTTGCATGAGTGTATCAACAGTTCATCACCCGTTAGTATCAAATCATCTACATAAAGTACAATGATCGACAACTTACCCTCAACCATAATCTGGTATAGGTTAGGATCCGCATCACTCTAGGTAAAACCAAGTCCGGTGAAATAACTGGCTATCCGCATGTACCAAGCACGAGGTGCTTGTGTCAGCCCATAGAACGCTCTTTTGAGCCTGCACACATGTGACTCACTACTGAAGATTTCGAATCCTTCAGGCTGCTCTATGTACACCTCCTCCTCAATGACTCCGTCGAGGAACATAGTCTTCACATCCATTTGATGAATGTGCTAACCCATCTGCACTGAGAGAGAAAGGATGCTCTGTATGGAAGAATACCTTGCGACAGGTGCAAAGGTTTCTTTAGAGGCGATCCCCTCGATCTGTGAGAAGCCTAGGGCAACAAATCTTGCCTTGTACTTCTCGATGCTCCCGTCAGCAGCTTGCTTTACTTTGTAGATCCATCTCAAACCTACCACTGATTTCCCTTCCGGCCTTGAGAGAATCTCCCATGAACTGTTTCTGACAATCGAATCATACTCTTCCACCATGGCATCTACCCATGCAGGGTCCTCCACAGCTTCCTTGAAAGAGGATGGCTCTGTCACGATACACTTGCTCATCAAAGCCATGTATCTAGTATATCGGTCAGGTGACTGTCTCTGTCTGCGCTGTAACGTAGGTGCTCCTACATTTTGCGTTGCATCAAGATTCAGTCACTCAGATTCTATAGTGTGCTTCCACCCTCTGATGTTTAGTGCTACATGAGCGGTTTCGTCCATTCCATGAACCTCCTCTTGTGGCTGATCCACATCCTAAAGCTCATCTTTAGGAACTAGTAGCTCCTCATCTGCGTGCAAGTGTAGCTCCCTCTCAAGCAACAACTTCATGGCTTTCTTCTCATGAAATTTGATATCCCGTCGCACAACAGTCTTCCGACTGTCTGGAAAATACACACGATAATTGTGGGGTGTTTCTGTGTACCCCAAAAATATCCCAACCTCTACGGTCAGCTCTAGCTTCTTCCTGGCATCCTTCATCACATGAATGTAAACAGGTGAGCCAAAAATCTTCAAATGAGAAATATCAGGCTTCTTACCAGAAAATTCCTCTTCGGGTGTACTCATGCCAAGTACTCTACGAGGACAACGGTTTTGCACATAAACCGCAGTGTTGCATGCCTCAACCCACAAGTGTATGGGAAGGCCCTGATCATGCAACATCGCCCATGCAGCACCCACGATCGTTCTATTCTTTCTCTCTGCAACCCAATTCTGTTGTGGGTTATGAGGCGCTATGAGCTCTCATCGAATTCCTTCTGCGCTGCAAAAATCTTTGAATTCGCTAGAGATGAATTCACCACCATTATCACTCCTTAAAGCCTTCACATGCTTCCCCGACTCTTTCTCAACCAGTGCCTTGAACTCACATAACTTTGAGTATGTCTCGCTCTTCTTCTATATGAAGAAGATCCAACACTTATGAGAAAAGTCATCAACAAATATCACATAATACCTGTGCTTTGCTGTTGAAGCTGCTGAGAAAGGTCCTTACATGTCTGTGTGAATTCTCTCAAGGATCGTCGTGGCGTAACTATCCTTCTCATGAAAGGTGGCCTTCACAAATTTTCCCAAAGTACATCCCTTGCACTGATCTGACTGCGCAAGTGTACCCTTGGGAAGCCCGATAGAAATCTGCTGCAAAATTTTCAAAGTGCCATGGTGAAGATGGCCTAATCTCCTGTGCCACAATTCGCCCTCATCCCGGCTCACCACTCCTTCTGCTTTTCCTGCCATTGTTGTGCATCCATCTACCTGAAATTGATAAAGGTTCTTAACTGGAAACCCTATCCTCCAGGTTTCAACAGTTACCTTACTGCGTAGGAAATCCTTTCCCTCGCTAAAGACAACATCATATCCCTTGTCTTCCAACATCGCCAAAGAGATCAGATTCTTCTTCAATCCTGGAACATGCATGACATCCTTCAATATGAAAGGTTTAACAGACTCCCTCTCAAAGGAAATGGTCCCAATACCAGTCGCACTGTATCTACCATCATCGCCCATCTCGATGTGCACTCCAAGATCCTTCTCATCTAGATCACTGAACAAATATTTGTCTCCGGTCATATGGAAAGACGCACCACTATCAAGAAACCACACTGATCCCATCACACTTGAAACCAAGCATGTGATAAGTGAAAAATCCAACTCAAACTGCGAGGCTAAGTCCTCTCTAGCTGCAGATCCAACAGCCTGCTTATTTTTCTTCTTCCGTGGACAATTAGCAGTGTAATGTCCATGTTGGTGATAGTGAAAGCACTTCACCTTGGACAAGTCCTGCTTCTTGCCTTTCGCATCGGATTGAGAATGATTTTTATTTCCCTTCCATTTCCTTGCTTTGGCAGCCAAAGAGAAATTGTATTCATGTTCATTCTTTGATGAAGATCCATCCCTGGTACCCCGCCTTATCTCCTCCTGCACAAGATCCGACCAAAGTCGCTCCCATCCTAGCAGTTTCTCCCGACCATTGACAGAGTCCTCATAGCTATGCCAACTCTTCGGAAGCCCATGGAGAGCCAAGCTCACCAAGTCCTATTCATCTACAGTAACCCCCACACTTCCCAACTCATCCCTGCACTAGACAAACTTTGTGAGGTACTTGGGTATACTTTCTCCTTTCTCCATTTTTATTTTTCTGAGCTTGTCTTTAAGCACCAACTTCCTCTGGTCGCTTCTGCTTTGGAACAAGTTTGTCAAAGATTTCCACATCAAGAATGGAATAGCTTTACCATGAAGGCTGGAAACTATGTGATCCTTCACACCTTCCAACAAAATCCTTCGACATTTTGTTGTCTTCTTTTGCCAGGCGTCAAGTGCAGCTGCATCACTAGAAGCATGTTTTGGAATTTCTGCATCTATGAACTCCTTCAACCCATTATCATCCAACACCACCTCCATCTTGTCCTTGCATGCAATTTAATTCGATCTATCCTCAAGGGCATACTCTAATCACAATCCGTTGAAAGACATTTCAATGAATGCTCAACTTCGACACCAAGAAAACACTGCAACAAATTCGAATTCCACCAGCACAAAACTCAATCGCTTCAATAATTACAATTTTCTCTGATCAATATCGCTCTGATACCATGTAGAAATTATATAACTAATGTGTTATATATCCAAGATTCTCATGATCACACACTTTTTTAACTTCATGCACAATACAAAATCTATTCCACCATTGATCATCACATGCGGAAATTAAAATTAATTGCAATGCACACATGAAACCATAAAAATTCACATACATTAACACAACTGTTTTACTGGAAAGCCTGAAGCTAAAAACCCCAAATATATGTATATAATATATGTCATAGATATCATGTAAAAATCCTCATACAAAGTTGAATATATCAAGCTCTCAGTACAATACAATCGCTACACACTAATCAGGTCTGATCTAGCAAATCCATGCACCGATCTCTACCACCTACTAGCCTACCTCTACTACGCAATCCCTACTGAAGAATGGCTCTGAATGAAATCGAATCCACCTGGATTGCACTGCGCAATCCTCATTGGCATCTCCACTGAGTGTTGGATGCAAACCATGCATCATTATAGTCACACTTGCTCTTTCACCTACCTCTCCACTGGTCTCCACTGAAACTGTCTATGCATTGTAGTTAACTGATGTATTCTGCAGTTGATTAATGAGTTATTATTTAGTGAATTAATTAAATAATTAATTCACACCACTCTCACTAGTGTATCAATCAGTTAGACTAGATACAACTAGCTCAACTGAGTCTAACTGAGTTAAACTGAATACAACTCCACCAACTACCTCTATAACTCCACCAAAATCTGTCACATGAGTTCTAACTGAAGTCCTCATGCATTAACTCCAGTAAACCCTCAGGAATAGCGTAATTCCTTATGTCAGCTGTTGTGCCACAGCTGTGCACTTAACTGAAGTGCTCCAAGAGAATAAGATAATGTTTAGAGTCCAAATATTATTAAGAGGTAATAATATTCGACATATCTATTTTTAGACTAGAAATCTAAAAATAGATTCCACCCAATATGTCTAAAAATAGAAGTCCATCTATTTTTCCAACTTGACCAACCATTGACAAATAGCATCCTGCAACTCATAGAATATGATTGACATGTCTAAAAATAGACTTTGCGCCAAAAATAGCCTACGGGCCCACTTAGTGAAGGCGACTCCTTTCACTAAGCTCATCATCTTGTTGAATCTCAACACTCTGTCTCAACAAGATAGGGATTATCTGCCACCCTGATCCTATCTCTATGGTATTCGAATTTTCTCCTGGTGATCGCCTTCGTCAGAATATCAGCATCCTGATCCTTCGTAGCAATGTAAGATAGTAACATGATCTTCTGCTGCACACAATATTTGATATGATGATACCAATCCGTGAAGCCATGCAGCCTCAACTCATCCTCCTGTCTGTACCAAGATCCATATCCTGATGTGCCCCCCAGATACCTCAGGACATGCTTGCCTGCATTCCAAAAGAACTTGGTAGGCTTAACCATATCCTGTGAAAGCTGGTTAACAGCGTAGCATATGTCTGGTTGTGTATTGACAAAATACATGAGAGAACCAACCAACTGTCGATAAATAGTGGCATCCACTACCTTTTCCGATGTAGCATCCTCTTTCCTCCAACCACTAGGAAGAGGAGTGTCGATAGGCTTGCAGCCTTGCATGTTGAACTTCTCCAGTATCTCCCAGACATACTTGCCTTGAGACACAAATAGTCCATCCTTCTGCTGCCAAATTTCCAATCCCAGGAAATAATGATGGAGGCCCAAGTCCTTCATCTCAAACTCCTTTACAAGATCTTCCTTGCATGAGTGTATCAACAGTGAATCACCCGTTAGTATCAAATCATCTACATAAAGTACAATGATCAGCAACTTACCCTCAACCACAATCTAGTATAGGTTAGGATCCGCCTCACTCTTGGTAAAACCAAGTCTGGTGAAATAAATATCTATCTGTGTGTACCAAGCACAAGGTGCTTGTTTCAGCCCATACAATGCTCTTTTGAGCCTCCACACATGCGACTCGATGCTGGAGATTTTGAATCCTTCAGGCTACTCTATGTACACCTCCTCCTCAATGACTCCGTCGAGGAACATAGTCTTCACATCCATTTGATTAATGTGCTAACCCATCTGCACTGAGAGAGAAAGGATGCTCTGTATGGAAGAATACCTTGCGACAGGTGCAAAGGTTTCTTTAGAGTCGATCCCCTCGATCTGTGAGAAGCCTAGGGAACAAATCTTGCCTTGTACTTCTCGACGCTCCCGTCAGCAGCTTGCTTCACTTTGTAGATCCATCTCGAACCTACCACTGATTTCCCTTCCGGCCTTGGGACAATATTCCATGCACTGTTTCTGACAATCGAATCATACTCTTCCACCATGGCATCTACCCATGCAGGGTCCTCCATAGCTTCCTTATAGCCATGTATCCAGTATATCGGTTAGGTGACTGTCTCTATCTGCATTTTGATGTAGGTGCTCCTACATTTTGCACTGCATCAAGATTCAGTTGCTCAGCTTCTATAGTGCGCTTCCACCCTCTGATGTTTGGCGCTGCATGAATGGTTTCTTCCACTCAATGAACCTCCTCTTGTGGCTGATCCACATCCTGAGGCTCATCTTTAGGAACTATTAGCTCCTCATCTACATGCAAGTGTAGCTCCCTCTCAAGTGACAACTTCATGGCTTTCTCCTCATGAAATTTGATATCCCGTCGCACAACAGTCTTCCGACTGTCTGGAGAATACACACGATAATTGTCGGGTGTTTCTGTGTACCCAAAAAATATCCCAACCTCTGCGGTCAGCTCCAGCTTCTTCCTGGCATCCTTCATCACATGAATGTAAACAGGTGAGAAAAAAATCTTCAAATGAGAAATATCAGGCTTCTTACCAGAAAACACCTCTTCGAGTGTACTCATGCCAAGTACTCTATGAGGACAACTGTTTTGCACATAAACCGCAATGTTGCATGCCTCAGCCCACAAGTGTATGGGAAGGCCCTGATCATGCAACATCGCCTGTGGAGCACCCACGATCATTCTATTCTTTCTCTCTGTGACCCCATTCTGTTGTGGGTTATGAGGCGCTATGAGCTCTCTTCGAATTCCTTTTGCGCTACAAAAATCTCTGAATTTGCCAGAGATGAATTCACCACCATTATCGTTCCTTAGAGCCTTCACCTGCTTCCCTGACTCTTTCTCGACCAGTGCCTTGAACTCATAGAACTTTGAGTATGTCTCACTCTTCTTCTGCATGAAGAAGATTCACCACTTCAGTTTTTCCATTCGTCTGAGGATGATAGGCTGAACTAAAACTGAGGTTTGTACCTAGCTTCTTCCATAGAGTCCTCTAGAAATTTCCTACAAACGTTGTATCACCGTCTGAAACAATAATCACAAGAAATCCATGCAATCTTATAACTTCAGAGAAAAACAAATTAGTAATGTGAGTTGCATCACTAGTTTTCTTACAAGTAATAAAATATGCCATTTTAGAAAATCTATCTAAAACAACATAGATAGAATCATGTCCTCTTTGGGTCTTCAGCAAAACAAAACAAAAATCCATGCTGACAGCATCCCAAGGTATATTGGGTATTCACAATGGCTGATATAACCCAGTGTTTTGGCTTCTTCCTTTGGCATATTGACAAATCCTGCACTTCTCAACAAACTTTTTGATATCAGTTTGCATTTTTGGCCAATAATAAAAATCACTTACTTGAGAAAATGTTTTATCCTATCCAAAGTGTCGAGATAGTCCCCCACTATGTTTTTTCTTAATCAAATTCTCCCTCATGGAACACCTAGGTATACACAACTTATTATTCTTGAACAACTATCCTCCTTGACTCAAGTAATCTAACCATTGACTTCTATTATGAATCACTGGATTCTTAACAACTACATATATTTCTTTGAAATCTGTGTATTCCTCATACATGTCAATCATTTATTCAAACCCAAAAATTCTAATCTTCAATTCCTGCATAATCAAATTTACTCTACTTAAAGAATCAACAACTTTGTTTAACTTACCACTTTTAAGTTTGATTACAAAGGTAAAACTCTGTAAAAACTCCACCCACTTTGCATGTTTTTGGTTCAACTTCGGCTGATTGTTTATGAACTACAATGCATGGTTATCTAAATACAACACAAATTCCTCGGGCAACAAAGAATGCCTCCATTTCTTTAAAGTTTGCACAATATCATAGAACTCCTTATCATAGGATGAATAATTCTTCTTGGCCTCAGTTAAATTTTCACTAAAATAAGCTATCGGTCTCTGATCTTGACTCAAGACAGCTCCAATTGCTATCCCACTGGAATCAGTCTCAACTTGAAATGTTTTATCAAAATTTGGCAAGGCCAAAACAGGTCTTTCGGTGATCTTATTTTTCAACAACTTGAAATTCCGATCTGCTGCTTCTATCCATTTGAATGGTTGGTTATTCTCCTTTATAGTTTGAATTATTGGTGCACATATCTAACTAAAACTTCTTATAAACTTCCTGTAAAAACTTGCAATACCATGAAAACTCCTTACCTCAAATATACTTCTCGGAGTTGGCCAATCCAATATTACCTATATCTTTTCTGGGTCCATCTTCAAGCCTTCTTCTGAGACTATAAATCCCAAGTAAATGAGCTCCTTATGCATGAAACCACACTTCTTCAAATTTATGAGAAACTTCTCCTTTTGCAAAGAACTTAACACCAGCTTGAAATGCTCCAAATTTTCCTCCTTACTCTAACTGAAAATCAGAATGTCATCAAGATAGACTATCACAAACTTTCCTACATACTCGTTCAAAACCTCATTCATTATTATCATAAATGTGCTTGGTGCATTAGTGAGCCCAAAAGGCATCACTAAGCACTCATACAATCCACTGTTGGTCTTAAAATAAGTCTTCCATTCATCACCTTCTCTAATCCTTATTTGATGGTATCCACTCTTCAGTTCTATTTAGTAAAATACTTTGACCCACTTAAACATTCCATCAAATCATCTATGCGTGGCAATGGAAAGCTATACCTGATAGTGATCTTGTTTATGCCTTTGGAATCAGTACACATGTGCCACTCTCCTCCAATCTTTGGACTAAGCACGATTGATACTGCACATGGACTAAGAATTTCTTTGATTATTCCTTTATCTAACAACTCCCGTTAGGGGAATTTTGAGGTCTAAAATGAGTCTCCTAAGGAAATAATAAAATAATAGCTAAAGCAATAAAATAATATTTATGAATTTTCAATTCACTTTTTGCACCATAATCCATGTAACCATAGTTAAACTCAATTCAAAAGTTATAACGAAATAAATTTAATAAAAAAATTGTATTGATGTGACTATAAATAAGAATAATCTTTTCAAGAAAAAGTCATTATCATTGAACAACTAATGCATTTGTCCTTTGTACTTAAATAACTTAAAATAAAATAAAAATGTAAATTTATGAATTTTAATTCTATTATATGCTATTAATTAAAATTTATATTATTTAAGTTGTATAATAACATGTAATTAATATACTATATAAATATAATATAATATAATATAATATAATAAATGTATAGGGATATGCATTGTTTCTTTCAAGAAATATGAAATGACAATAATATATTTTTATCCAAAAAGTGAGAAATGAAATTTATTATGAGTACTTTACTTTGAATTTAAAAGTACTTAGAAAACTACCATGGTTAACCATGAGTTTTTATCCACCATTTGGAATGTGACAAATAAGTATCTTTAACTCAAGGAATGCCACCTCAACCATTAGGGATGATGTCATCCCCTAAAATGTGATTGGTTCTCATAAAGTGAATTTTGATTGTACATTTTGCTTAGGAGGCCCATTTTAGACCTCAAAATTCCCCTAATGTGTACCTGTCTTCCAACTTCTTCATTCTCCTGAGGGATCATTCTATATGATGCTCTGTTTGGTAAAATTGCACCAGGTATTAAATCTATGTGATGACTGATACTTCTGGTTGGTGGCAATTTACTTCGTAATTCATCAAAAACTATATCAACATAATCATCTAACATATCTTTAATTTCCACAGGCAGATTGTCTAAATTTGTAGAAGTCATAATGACCTTGGGCTTACCCACAACAACAAAATGCATTTCTTTCTTCCTTTTGACTTCTTGCAGCAACTCCTTCCCACGAGTCAACATAACATTATTTTCAGATGTTGCTTTATCTACTTCATCCTTCAAATGTAGAAATGTGTGCTTCTTTCCATCCTTCTCTATGGTGTAGGTATTCCTTTTTCCATCATGAATGGATTTTCTGTCAAATTTCCAAGGTATTCCCAATAATACATGGCACACATCCATTGGCATCACATCACACAATATGACATCTTTATATGTACCAATATGTATCTCTACTTTGCACTATTCTGTCACCAAAATCTGATGTCCCTTCTGTAGCCGCGACACTCTGTAAGGAGTAAGGTGTACCACCTTACTCAACCCCAATTTCTCAACCATCTATGTAGAAACAAGGTTATCCGTGCTTCCACTATCAATCACAACTTTGCAGCACTTTTCTTTACACTTGCATACGGTCCTGAATAGAATTTTCCTCTCAGTTGGCTCATTTTATTCCTTCTCTACTTTAAGAAATACTCTTTTTAGTAATAAAGACTCTCCTACCTCAGGTGGTTCTTCTTTCCCTGCGACCTGAGGATTTTCTGCTTTTGCTTCAGCTACATTTACATTTCGCTGACTTGTTGGTTTGTTATGAGGACAATCCCATGATCTTTGTCCCCATTCTTCCCATGTGTAGCACCAAATCTCTCTTCCTCGGCCTCTACCTCTAGGTTCAAATCTTCCTCTACCAAAGTCTCCTCTATGTGGTGGTCTTCTAGTCGAACCTCCTGTTTCATTATGAGAGTGCTGAAATCTTGCTTTGAAATTTCCTCGTCCTCTTGCTAGAATTTTACCTCTATTCCTCTGATTTTTCTTCCTAAAATTTTTCTCCTTCGCCTTCAAACCTACTTGATAGGAATCCTTAATTGTCTTCAGACTCAAAAAACTGATTTCATCCTGTATATCATACCTTAAGCCATTGATGTATTTGGCTACTTTCTCCATATCATCTTCATCATGTCCTTCTCTAATGCTCAACTTGTAGAACTCCTTTGTATACTCCTTGACATCCATTCCTTTCCGCCTCAAATTCTGCAATTTCTTGAACATATTGAATTTATAGTCCTTTGGCATCAACTTATTCTTCAACTTCCTTATCATTTTATCCCATTGCTTGATCTTAGGCTTTCCTTTTATAACTCTGGATGTCTGTAGTTCATCCCACCAGATAGATGCATGACCCTTCAACGTAGTAGCTGCATACTTTACCTTCTTCTTATCTTCAATCTATTCCAAATGAAATACTTGTCCATTGAACTGATCCAATCCATCAACTCATCCACATTAAAGTTCCCCTTGTACAGAATCTCCATTCTCGGTTTTCCACTAGCCTTTGCCAATATCTTGAAAACTTTAGTTGCCTCATCTTCTGCCGCTTATTCTTCCTCAAAAGTTTCCTTTGTTGCGCTAACATCTCCTTCTTCAGGTGCTCTCCTCTGAGCAACCTCTATTGTCTCCATTCTTGTACAAAGATGTCAAATTTCATCCAGCAAAATTGCATTTGTTTCCGGCCTTCCATGACCTATGTTAGCTCCTCTCTTGGGTTGCATCTTTTCTCCAATCTTCAAGAACAGAAATCAAGTATGCTCTAATACCCAATGATGTAGACTAGCTACACAAATATCAAAATATGCGTGAAACTATATATTTTATTGGTCCATACAATTCTTTATTCATTGTGGATTTAAAACTTTGGAGTTTGTTAAACATACATATATGCGCGATCAACAACGCTGACTTAAACAGACACACATGAACTAAAAAAAAAAGCATATATGTAGATCTTCTTACGAGAGGGTCCCACAACACGCCCAACCAATCACCAACGATCACACTTCGCACAATTCACAGCTTAACTTACCACTTAAAATTTTCTTCTTGCGAACTGCGATGTTGTGCTAAGCCAACACGTGTCCTCCCCACTTCACATCACAAACAATTTAGTTTACTTTGCGACGCCTTAACTATTAACTTATAAATATTTCTATTTGTGAAATCGCTTTCCATGTGTTTCAATCTCTTCTGTTGGTTTTTTTATCGATCCGACGATCCACGTTATATCTTCGCCTTTTCACTTCGCGTCGTAGGTTAAAAAATTTAACTTGCGAAACTCTTAACTGTAAACACTATTCAGTGCAATCTGCGATGTCCTTCAACTGCAATGAGATCTTTCCCGTTGATTGGTGTCAAAATCACGGTCCTCGTCGCGCCTGCAATCTGATTGATATTTGACTGTGCAATTGATACATATGCATTTTAACAAAGATTTAAAACAATGGTTTCGAACCGAGAGCTTGATCAATTACAAAACAATTGGAATTTAATAATAAATGAAATTACAGAGCCAAGCCCTTCTTCAGTTGGTTATTACAATTATTTCTTCTCTCTGCTCTCTCCTCTTGCACACCTATTTCACACTTATCTCACTCTTTTTCACACACTACTATCTATTTTTCTCACACCTATACATACATACATACATACATACATACATACATACATACATACATACATACATACATACATACATACATACATACATACATACATACATACATATATATATATATATATATATATATATATATATATCACTGAAGCGATCATTCTCGCCTCTAAATAGATTTCTGTTTGAACCACTCTTAACAAACAAATGCTACCCTATTTCTAAGCTCTTATCCTACATGTCTCAATCTCCTCACAGGGAGAAACCAATTGCTATTTTATTCCTAATTAATTTAGAAAACCCAAACAGACTAACTTCTCTGATTTAAAACTAAGTAAAATATTAATGAAAAATGTTTATCCACCTCATGTTAGTCACAACATGTGAACACACAATCACATTGCTGGCTAAGTCTTGATGCTCCTGCATCAAATCCACAGTTAAGTGCGCTTGAGCCAGAGGAGTTCTAGGATGGGTGACCTCGTGGGAAGTCCTGGTTATCATGTGTAAGCCCCAGAAGTGATGATTGATGCTATGTGATTCATTTGAATAGTTTCAATCCCACTCCTTCACCCCTATGAGCATCACCCGATGCAATGAGTGTTAAGTGGACTATTCAAAAATCATGAAAAATTAATCAGTTACAACTACCTCTCATGGAAATGGTCATACATGAATGATTTTCTTAATGCAGTTGAATCCCAAAAATGATATCTAATATAATGCATTGTAGAAACCCCTCATACTTGAATACAAAGAGTAAAGGGAGCTCTACTTGAATGGTTCATGAGGCACAATACTTTCTAAGGTTTTGCAAATGAGGTAGCAAGCTAAGTGGGCTTGATTGTGGGGAAAAACTCCACAGTTAAGCGTGCTTGAGCCAGAGGAGTTCTGGGATGGGTGACCTCGCAGGAAGTCTTGGTTACCAAGTGCAAGCCCCAAAAGTGATGATTGCTGCTATGTGATTCACTTCAGTAGCTTCAATCCCACTTCTTTACACCTATGAGCATCCCCTGATGCAATGAGTGTTAAGTGGACTATTCAAAAATATGACCTCTCATGGAAATGGTCATAGATGAATGACTTAGAGGAATGACTTACTTAACGCACTTGATTCCCAAAAAATGATATGTAATATAATGCACTGCGGAAACCCCTCATACTTAAATATTTTTCATATATCATATTATTTAATAAACTTAATATATATATATATATATATATTTTTTTATCAATAAAAAATAAATTGAATAAATTACTTTTATAATATAAATGTATTTAAATAAATTTTACAAAAAGAGTATTATTCTTTCTATCTAAATGTTTAAGATAACAAATCCAAAAACTACTTACCAATTAAAACAAATTAAAATAAAAAAAAAAACACCTGAATATCAACATTAATTTATACCTAAATAATTTTGATTAAAATAATATTTAAATGAAACAGATATTGCAAGCTCAGTTGAATTTGTTATCTCAGTTATATTTAAATGAAACGGATATTGCAAGCTTAGTTTAATTTTTCAAGGCCAAATTGGTGACGAAGTGTCACTAGTCGGGAGGACAAGGCCCACCTCAATTCATAGTGGGGGCCTACCTCCTACTTGCTTTTAGTAGGGGCCACAAAAGTAATATGTGTGTATAGTTCTGCGTATTTAAAGGAATATCATAGTACCATTTAAAAGACAAGGTCGAGTTAGCGAGACCTAAGACTTGCTTCTAGGAGGGCCCACAAAATAAATATGTGTATATTTGGGGGGTTTATAATTTATTAATTTTTTTTCGTATAACATATTATTTAATAAATGTAATTTAAAATATTTTTTTTATCAATAACAAAATAAATTGAATAAATTATTTTTATAAGAAAAAATTATTTAAAGAAATTTTACACAGATTATTATTCTTTATATCTAAAAGTTTAAGATAACAAATCCAAAAACTACCTACAAATTTTAAAAAAAAAAAATACTATTAAAATGTTTAAAATATATGACCCTGTTATCCCTCTTTTAAAGAAAAAATAATGTAAATGTGGTTATTTTTATTTTCTTTTTCAAATACTAATGATACAAATTATTCAATAATAAATAATATATATTATTATAAAAACTATTTGGTTTCTTATTTATATTTATAAAAAAAATAAATTCAAATAATTTTTTTGTTAGCTAAATGCCACACAGTCAATGCATTTAATAACAACTAATTTTACTAGGTATTTAACTTTTATTTTATAACATATCAATTGATGATATATTCAATCATAAAAATATAAATAATAATAATAGAAGTGAACTAAAAACTCAAGAATCAACTTTATTAATGAAACTGGACTGCTCTGAGATGAGAGACTCCACCTGGAGACTGCCTATGTAGAACACTCTACATCAATCACATTACAATTGAGAATATATAATATTGACAAATATAGGGAAGTTAGAAAAACTATCTAAGGAATAGGAAGTAATTCCTAATCTAAGGTTCGGGTGAACCAACTCTCTCCTAAATTACATTCTCCATTATCTTCATCACTCCCCGTTAATAGAGAAAGGGTTCACTAGTACTCCTAACATCTCCCTAAATGACTCAAATTTAATTCTTCCAAGAGGCTTAATGAAAATTTCTGCAACATTATCACAAGTATTATAATATCGAATATGAATGTCCTTTGACTAAACCTTCTCCCTAACAAAATGAAAATGTGTATCAATATTTTTTGTGTTTTTATGAAACACTAGATTATTTGCAAGTTTGATGGAGAAGTCTCCTAAACCAAACTATCTCACATGTTGCTGCACACATTGCTTAATACTCAACTTCGGCTGAAGATAAGGATACAATGATCTGCTTCTTGCTGCTCCATGCGATGACCCCAGATCCCATACTGAATGCATAACCTATTATGATAGACATCGTTTAGGTAGATTCTCTAGAAATAAGCCTCCTGCAAGAATGAAGATTCACCTTAGATGGATTACTTCTTGGAAATCGGCTTCAACAACCAAGAAGATATTTTGGTAATACTTCAGAGTTCATTTTGAATTATTGACACATTTTTTGAGTTGATATTTCCTCATATTCTCACCTTGTATCTGATGGAAGTGAATTTATTATCAACTACAAGATTTAAATATTTATCAAGAAAGCCTGAGCCACAACCTAAGCTAGATGCACGTGCTAGAGCCTAAAGAAAAATTAAGCCATAGTCAGATTTAGAGTAGTAGCCAAAGATAGAGTCATGCCCCATGAACATGCTTTTGGTTGATGGCCTTGATTAAACCACCACCCAAAGAAGACTTCAATTTCTGCTACACACTTTGTGGTCATATTCAAACCGAGATTAGGGAGAACTTCCACTAGCAGAAGACTTCAGCTTGTAGAAAAATTTAGAAATGTTCCAAGAGCTACATGAAGCATTCTAGAGTTAGTGGTCAGCCTTAAACCACCACCAGTTGTTATATAAAAACTTGAAAGAACATAAAAACTTATAAATAAGACCTTTTAATTGACCATATGGGATTTTAAGATTAAGTTACAATTTATCCATAAACATGTTCATTCCATCATAAACTTGTAACTTAAAATGCATTTAAAAGAACTTGATCAAAGCATGAATATGTTATCACTCAGGTTTTCCTTGAAGTTGTGGAAAAGGAAAGTATACTCGAGGTAACCACAAACCAACCTTCAGATGCAGAATCTAGCCAATCTGCATCTAGAGAGGGCTCTCTCTTTATAATTTATCTTTGTTCTTAGAAGGTTTTAGGCTAGTTATAGATCCAAGAGTTTGATTTTGTTTGAATGGTGGAATCCACTAACTAAGGGCAAGGTTGCAGACTTTCAGTCCATTGGGCTATGGAGTCAAAGGATGGCTTTACTGGATTTCTATTCTACACACAAGATGGCTTTACAGGGCAAGATAGCTAGACAGAGAACAATCCTTAAAATTTAAAGTGGATGGGATGATCTTGAAGGGATGAAAGGAAGCTAAGAATCTTTCACCATGTTCCAAAGAAAAGAAATGAGATGACTACAAACAAAGAGCAATGAAGAATTCTTTATTATAGTAATCAACAGTGTTTAAATTAGCAAAGAAGGAGAATTTAAGAATTCATGCTTATAACTAATTTAGAAGAAAACATTAAGAATAACCACATTTGAAAACAGAGTACAATTAAGCAAATTTTGGTTCAATCCTTTATGTAAATTATTCGGAAATGGACATAATGATGTTATAAATGATATCAGACTTAAGACAAAGGAGTGAAAGACTTGTTGTTTGTGGTTCAACACGCGAATCTGTAAAAAGTCACCAAAGCTTCAAATCGTCATCCGGTAAACCACGAATAAATTTCTCCAAAAATGCTTTTATTAAAAGAAATCTCAATGTTACAGCAAAGTTATAGAATCCACCCTCAGCACTCTCTTTGAGGGTTTATTTATACAAAAAATGATTGAAAAAATCTCACACTAACCTAGCCAATAATCTAGGGTGAATAATGAGTAAGTTACAACAAAAAGGAGACAAATGGTCTAAATGGATAGAAGAATAATAAGTAGCTAACAGTGTCTTTGTTTCCTCATTTGCTAATTGTGCGGAGGTAAGTGCTGAAATAAGACTCGGTCTTGTCCTTAGGTAAATTCTTTGCTTGAATGATACTCTTTGTCTTTACGGATACTCTCTTCTTTATTCCGTGATACTCTTTCATCTGTGCTCATTTTTATCCTTCACATAATAGTAAAAAGATAAAATTCTCATCCTGAAGATAATTTTCATAGAATTTCCAATAGGTCTTTCCACCATTGATCGTCTGGTATTGTAGTCCTCTTAAGTTTTCTCAATGTCTCATCAGCCTCTGTGAGTTTGTAAAAAGTGGGCTCATCCGGAAACAAATACTTTATTTCATGTTCAAGATGAAATAAATTCTTCAACCTGTCATATAGATTTTTCCCCGTTGGCAACGTTAGCCAAATAGTGATAGAACTAAGTAATTGTATTTTGAACGCTGAAAAATGTCTATTTTCTTGACATGAGTTTCTAGTTCCATTATTTGGTCTGACGAGAGCATTGGAGGTGAGTAACCTTTGTGTAACAAAAACTTGAAATTACTATAAGAAAGCATTGATATCAACCAAAATATCTAAGAACTTCCTTTCTAAATTCTGCATAAAAGTTCTTTTGATGAAAACTCTCTTTATTTCCAAAATTGTGCCGGTCCTGTCCTCAATTCCTAATACTGCAAGTTGTTGCTTGGTCCGAGTGTTCAAAAATTGAATAAGTTGAGTGGCCTGCTCAGGTCTGCCTCTTAATTCATTTCTTGTTCTGTGTATTTCTTCCTGAGCTACTTTAACCAAGTCATTTTGTTCAAAAATTGCTTGAATAGAGGGCCAAAAGCCTTTTATTAACTCAATTATATTACCCCAAAGAATTTCATTTATTTCCTTCAAAGGCTTTTCTAATGAAAGATCTTTTTGTAAATCCTGAACCAATTTTTATAACCTTTTTATTTCCCTAGTATTATCAGCAACTGTCTTCTTAGAATTGTCATATTTCTGTTCCAAATTTACTAGCTGCAATTTTGTGGTCTGAAGTTCTGTGACCCTTAGTTGTAAACTTTCCATTTGTTTTATCAAATCATCAGAACTCAGACCAGAAGGGTTTACCTGTGCTGACTGTGTTTGTTGACCTGTTGTTGTAGTACCTGTGGTTGTAGTAGCTTCTGTGGTGGATGCCTGCATGATAGCTTACTTTTCCTGTAAAGCTTGTTCCAATTCATTCTCTGTTTCACTTAGTCGCTCAGTCATATTTAGGAGCAACTCCATTACCTCTTCTTGTGAATTCCCCTTCAAAACTTCTTGGGTCTGAGGATGCCTTGAGGCTGGCAGTTTTAGCTGCTTTCTCAGTGCAGCTATGTCATCATCTTTCTTTTTTATTAGTGCTTCAATGCTTTTGATATCTTTGGAGTTGTGCCCCAAGCTAATAATAATGTCTTCCAAAGACTTTATTCTGTTATCTTTGGCCTGAGAAGAGGCCTTCTCAATTTGCAATTGGGCACTTGTGTTATTTAAAGAATCTTGCAGCGTTAGGGCTGCCATGGCCTTATTGGTAAGAGTGGAATACACCATTTCTCCAGTTTGTTTATGCAGCTCTATTTGGTTCAAAGGATGAATGTCCTTTGCCAGGACCTCAAAATTTGTTCTAATATAATCTGCTGCTGTCATGGGTTTTGGAACTTTTGACTTGAAGTGGCTCATCATCATTTTGCCTTGTGAAATGTCAAATGCTGACATTAACCTCTCCTGATTATGTGGAGCCATCTTCAAATATTGATCATATACCTTCATTCTTAATGGATCATTCTTTGCCTTTATATTAATGAAGGTTCTTTTGATATCCCCTGTATTTGTTTTTGGTGGCCTAAAGGAGGATACTTCAGTACTCAATTGCATTTGTAAAGCTTTTCCTTTCTGGCCTGTGTTTGTTTCACTAACTGTGCCAGTTTGTTGACTGTCTTCCCTTCCATCATCAAATACCTCATCTATGATTTCCACATCTGGAAGTGGATCTGGTTTCTGCTTTTTAGCTTGATGGAGCTTTGAGGTTTCTTTTGGAGGAGTAGTATCTGGAACCTGCCTTTTCTTTCCTATTTCCACATTGGATGGAGTTTGTAACTCTGGAACTTGTGGATGCTTTACCTGAGTGGGAGAAACTTGTGTTTGATCAGGTGCTCTGGAAGTTTGAGGTTTCTCTGCCATGACTAAAGTTTCAATGACCTGAATTTCAGGTTCCTTTCCTTTGCCTTTTATCTCTGCTGCAACTGATGAACTGCCTTCCTGTAATGTCTGTTGTAGATTTGCTGCTGAAGAAGTGCCAATGTGAGGTACCTGCACTTGACCACAAGATTCTAGGTCATACTCCTTCTCAAAATCTTTCATCATTTTGTTCATTTTTTCTTCTTCATTTTCTTCTTCAACTAGTGTTTCTTCAACCTATTCATCTTGGTTGGCATATTGTTCTAGTTCAGGAATCTTGTAGTGTATGTAAGGGGATGATTTATTCTTTATTCTCTTTTCACAAATAAAACCAAATGGATCATAAGAGACAAGTTCTGCAGAACTTGCAATGGTTTTACGGTATATTTTACGCATCTCGCATAAACACTCCTAAGGTTGCAGATGAAAGGACCTAATTGACTTTTGATCCTTAATTGGGCCTTCTTTTTCACACTACAAAAATGAATCATATCTGAATTATTCATTTGCCTGAAATATTCCAAGGCAAAAAGTCTCATTGGCACATATCTTGGCAACTTGAATGGATGTAATTCACATCCATAGATTCTAATGACTGAATGATTTTGATATAGATACCAGTCTCCAACTTTATAAGTCCTAGAAAGCTGCAAGGTCTTCTTGATTTCATTACTGAGTCTTGGAGGAGGGATTCCTGTCAACAAGGTAGTTGCAGGATATACAAAAAGATCTATAAACTCAGCATAAGAATAAGGAGAATTATAGGAAGAGTGAATTATGGGAGACCAAAATATAACTGACCTAGGATTTCCCTTGGCATCAAGCTTTCTCACAGGGAAAGGGAATTTTTCTGATTGATAGTAGATAATGAGATGATAAATAATTGAGGAATATTTAAAAACTTTCTCATCATCTAGCCTCATAAACTGGTCATGGATCTTGTTAGCTATGAAAGAGGCAAAGTCATATTTAATCTCAGGAGGTTGCCCAGGAGTGAAAATGGACAGCAAAACCAAGGTTATCTCATCAACATATTCACTGGTGTTGAAACCCAAAAAAAAAGATATCATGTTTAGGATGAGCCTTCCCAACCTATTGAAATAATAAAAACCATAGGGAGGAGGTCCCTTAGGTTGATGTTCAGGCAACATAAAATTCTGGCAAATGGACTCCAATTTTTCTGAGGTCAATTTATTAGACTTTTCAATCAATTCTTCCATAGACAAAGGTGCTAGGATTTCGGCACAGTTTCAAAAATGTAGCATTGCATTGATAGCTTGGAGGTAATGTGGAAAGAACACTGCGAGGTAGGAGATATTACGGCTCTCTGAGTGGGATCATAGTTAGAATGGCAATAGTGGATAATTTCTGGGAATTTAATGACTGAGGGGATGAGATATCTCGGGAGATTGGATTCCCACAACCCAATGACATCTTGCCCCTTTGAGTACTCGTCTCTGCAGCGACAATAACTCAGAAGGGGGCTTTCATCAAAATGCAAGTCTTTAATCTGAAAATCTTTATCTACTAAAGGAAAATATTCCAACTCTCTGTGGGGGGCATTTAGTGGAGTCACATTCAAGGCTGCCGGGGCCTCCATTTTGGTTCTTGTGGATTCAAAACGGAGGTTTCTGGGTTTTCTTCACCGGCCGGGCGTGATTTTGATCTTACTGAGGGAAATTGGCACAATTGCAGGTTCAGGGGAACAATTTAGAGTCGTAAAACTCAGGGAATGATCTTAGGAATATGATTTAAACACTGATTTAGCGAAAAACAAAGAAAACAAAGTTTTATTTGCAGTTCGGGGCGAAATAGGATAAATACCTGTTTTTGGAGGCAAACTGACTTTTAACAGGTATCAGGCGGTAGCAGGAGGACGCTTGAACACAGGTATGGCGAAATTCTGGAGCGCAATTGAATACAGCAGTGGATTTCAGTGGAAATTCGAAATTCTTGGCGGAAGGCACAGTCGCGTTCAAATGATGAAAATGACATAAAAACACGCGAATTTGTTTTATTTCCAAAGTCAAAAAGGGGGGTTTTAGTTTTTCGAGGAGTGACGTCACTTTGGTAGGGGCTGACGTGGGGCAGGAGGGCCAGGCGGTAAGCGGTTAGTCCCCGCACCGCTTATGGACAAAGGTGGTATTAGATGAGCGGGCAGCGATTCCATTAGAGTATCGACATGTGGACGGGTGACTAGTCAAATACCACCAATCCCCCGCGCGTTAAAACTATGACAAAGGATGGGTAGCGGAATTGCCGAGGAGCATTGATCTTTGGAAGAGCGATCGGATGGTTGCAATGACGGGGAGATCGTGGGAAGTTAAATGGTGTGGGCCCAATATATTTTCCGTTAATTAATCACCCCGGGCGGGAGTTGATTGGTGGAGGTAAGGTTATTTAATTAGTTCTGATAACTAATTAATCTTGTGTTATTCGATATTTCTATTTATATGGTAGTAAATAAACATTATTTAATTACCATAAGGCGGGACTATGATATAAGGATATATTTAACGAAAGGGCTTGTATAGCGAGTTTTTTAATGAATATTTGGGAAGTAATTACTTTGGTTAAAACATAATAGAGGGTTTTGGATGTTAATTTAAAAGGATTATATACTTAGGATAGGGCATTTCACTAGGGATTTAGTAAATAGAGTTAAATGTAAATATGGCAAAGGACAAGGAAACTCAAAATATTTTTGCACATCTAAGAAAGTGAGAACTTTTGAAGTAAATTGCAATATTTTATCTTCAATACTTAAACTTAGAATAGCAAGTTATCATGAGGGATTTTTATGGAATTTTGCATGATTTTCCTAAGTAAAATGGGATTTTACTTAGGACAAGGTTAAAGGTGAATGATTATAATGATGAATTATCTCAAGTACTTAGGTCTTTTTGATCATTAGGCCAAGTGTCCGGTCCCTCCAAAAGTCAAGGAAATGCCTTGAGCCCTTTTGATCTCCAAAAACCTTAGTATTTTGGGGAAATTAGTAAAAACTTAGGGAAAAAGTGATGTGGGAAGTTAATGATTTTGACTTTGCTTTCTGTGAATTCTTCAGTGCATTTTCTGCTTAAGTACTTGTGATGAAGGTAAAAGATTAAACATATTCATCCCCATCATTCATCACATAAAACTTTGCAACACCATCTACCTACCCTATCTACTTGACACTACCATTTTCTATTCTTTATTAGGGTGCATTTAGACTTGAAAACCCTTATCAATCTTTTTATTTTTACATGGAAAATCTATCTAATTCTACCCTTATTACATCCGAGGGCTCAGATTAAACTGTTGAGCACCTTTTATTAACTCTACCTATCTACTTATCTGCCAAGATTAAACTGTTTGGTCAGATATTTATTCTCTATTCTATAACATGAAATTGAAAAATGAACTAGCCAAGCTTAAACAGTTTGACTATTCATGAATTGTGGCATAAAATACAAGTTGCACACAATTTGTTTATTTACAAAAAATGAAATAGTAGTGGCATTTGGATTTACACACTTTCTTTGGCCTATTTTTTGTTTGGGGTTCATTTCTTTTGCTTTTTTGGCAATTTTTATTTTTCTTACCCTTTGATTTTTCTTTTAGGGTATACCCTCTTTACATTTTTTTTTTAAATTTTTTTATTTTTTGGTTTTTCAAGAATATGGAACACCTTTTCTCAAGAAAAAGGTTTGAACATATTCCATAGTTCAATCAAGACAATCATGAAAAATGATACCTATTGGTATAGGAGACTAACAGAATAAACAAAACAAGAAGCATCAAGGTTGATGACGTAGTTCACCCCTCCACTATGCTATGTCTCCGGATTCTCCTCCACAAGTCGAATCACTTTTATATATTTTCATAATGAGGAATGTGTACAATGCTCTACTAAAAAGGGTGGCCAAACTTAGAGCTATCTTCTACATAAATGAATTCAAGACTTGTACATAAAAAAAAATTCTTTGAAAAACCTCTTGAGATCTCCAATCTCTCCAAAGCTTCCTCAAAATAAAGCTCTCAAAATCTTCTCAAAAACTCTCTCAAGCTCTCTCCTCCAAAACTTTCACTTACACAAATTACATAGGAGGGTTTTATATAGCTTTCAAGATCCCAAAACAAAGGAGAAGAAAACTCCTTAGATCCTCACTCCAAGGAGAAAATAACTCTCTAAATCCCTTAAGAGATACTCGATGAGATTCTTGAGGAGTAGATATCTTAGATCCACCTTTCAAGGACCTTATCCAAAACTCAAGGGATGAGAGAAAATACCTTAAGCCTGTCAAATTCATCATGAATTTAGATATTGAGTTTGAGGAAAATCCTCTCATAAATCAAATTCTATTTTACAATTAAAAAATTAAAATATAAGCACATTATCATGAATTATTTAACATTTAACATTCTATATTCTCATAACCTAGGCCTCACCAGGATTTCCCTAGGTATGGTTTTCTTTGGAACCTGGTGTCAAGATCCTCCTAGATCATACCTCCCCACAGAGGAAGGATTTTGGTCCACCAAAAGCTGAAGGAGTTGAAGTTGATTCTGATATTAGGTACAATTCAAAGAATCTGCTCCTGCAACTTGCCTTTTGTTTTTGACATTATGCAATAAACATGTTACTTTAAAGATTCCCACAAATATTTGCAATATTTCACTTACAATAATCATGGTTCATTTTATAGAAAAACTCATAACTAATGAACCTCCAATTCTTCTTTCTTGCTAGCTACTTTAAATAATGACCTGCAACTCTGCACTTTGTTTGTAATTTTTCTGCATATGTCTGCAATTAAATTGAATCCAGTTATATCATAACTCCCTGGATAAAAATACAGTGGATATTTACTCCCTGGATAAAAATACAGTGGATATTTCTGAGTTGCATTAGTATATTCCTTCATAGCCTTTGCAACTATTGTGCTAGATCCTGAACATGGGCGTGGAAGAGAAGAGTACCACGATGATTTGCCAAGAATTTGAGTGATTTTGACCAGGCTAAGGTGTTGATGCATAGGAGAAAACAGCATCGCTTAAATAATTATTAATTGAAGCCACTGATCAATACTCCCACAATTAAGCATATAAAAGAAGCTTCCCATTACGATTTCCACGTTCACGTGAATGTTGTAATATCTCCAGAGAGACAATATCCTGCTCGAATCCACGAGTATTCTATATGACAGCTCGCCCATTTTCAAACTTTTCAAAGTTACTACATCCCAAGTTGGAAGAATTTGGATCCGCCACAGGCCACGACCCTGCAAAACCCATCAGTGAAAACCATGTCCGAATATTATTAGTGGAAATAACCATTCATCCGGCATAATAATCACCGTCATGACATGAATTATCATGGAATAAATGCATAACAAATGGCGTTTGAAGTGTGATTTATGTTCTTGACCCATCCATTGTGCAAATTAGCATATACATTTCGTTGGGTTGTCATTGACTCCCATATAAATCATGACACGGCCACTACAACCTCTACCAAATCATGGATTGAGGCCCTGCAATTTCATTTTTTCGACATTTGTTTGTTATTTAATTATACAAAAGAAATTTGATAAATTTATTCCTAAAAAAAATTATACTTTCCATTGCATGAAACAATATTTGCATTCTTATCATCAACTTGGCACAATCCACGTCTTTTCCTTCGCCAATGAATACTATTGATAGAATTGTCATCATATATTATGTGTTAATTCAGTCAAGCGCTGAAATCAGATGAGAACGCTACCTAAAAAGTTGTGCTTGCTGGCATCGTTGAGCCTATTAGCCTTCTCATAGATACTTTTAACGGAATTTTGCCCGCAAACAAATATAGATGACATCCACTTAGAATAGCACATCCAAAACCAAGTGCCTAACAGTAGTCAGTTGGAACATGGGACAGAGGGTTTCCATAATAAGTACCTAGGATCAAATGCATGCCATGAAATGCGGCCATCACGGTCCTGTTTAATTACATAGATCCACTCTCGGGTGAAAATATTATTGCAACTGCAAATTTGGACGAGTTCAACTGCTACTTAAAAAAGCTCGTGGTCAAACCTTTGGTATAATAGCCTCCAACATGGATCTGTAACAAACTCCATTATAACCACTAGCATAAAATAATAATTATCATGTTAATTTCTTTGACCTAAAATGTGGGGCCACTACCAACGGATTCACCTGTAACAACATTAATGGACTATTCTACACCTGGAACTCGTATACAAAGTAGCGTCCTTTCAATGTAATTTCCAGTTGTACACTGGGAGTGGAGATCATAATCCCCTACGTAGACTTCGATTGACAAGTTAATACGTGGACCATGCAACCTAATTGCCTCAGTTGGAATTTGGCTAACCATTGTTGGAGAAATAACGTTGATTGTTGCATATGACCACGTTATTACGTGGCCCATGCCAACAAATCTCCAACAAATCTGTATTTTCCCAGTTAATAAAAATCTCCCAATTGTAAATGCGCACTGACTTTCCAAAATTTTCCGAATAAATCTATCCACTATCGATACCATGCAACGTGTCTCTGCGTTATAGCTACGGGCTATCATAACTATGCCCTCAAATTTGCATTGCAGTAAATATTAAACAATATATCTATGCATTCGTGGAATAACATCCCATAAAATTTGTATCCAGCGTGCATTCAATATATATTCCATAAATATGGAATCCAAAAATTTAAATAACCAATCTCGGCAATATCACTGACGAGGATTCATGAATGTCATCCAAATCCACCATTAACGTTATCAATGCCATCATACATGCATGATACAACTATGAATTTACCAGCTGAAGATAGATATGGTGCACTTCCCTGTAATCATCTTCACCTGTAAATTGGAAATATATGCTGCATGCGATCATCTTCTTCTGAAATAGAGTTGTTTGGCTCTTTCGGTAGCAATGGAAAACAAGGATGGTTGCTAAAGGCAGCTAGTCCTTGCCTTTAATGCTATAATTCCATAACAAGTGAACATGAGCCAACTATAATTAAAATGATGATGTGAGATTGAAGAATTATGATTGTAAAAACACACAAATTTGACTCATTTTTTCTTCCTATGTTGCTATAAGTTAAAGCACTGAGATTATGAATAATTATGGTTGTCAACATGGTCATCTTGTACTTTTACATGGCAAAAGTTTCATTTCAAAATGAGCATAATAAATTTACTAGTAAGTGCCTATTTAGCATGGTGATTTAATGTAAATTAAGAAGAGTAAATAGAAACATCAAAACCATTCTTGAGACAATGTTGCCAAAAATTCAGTTATTGATTCCATTTTTTCATTTCAGGTAATGGAGCTGTTATTGCTACATTTTTTATAACCACATTATATATCTTTGACATAATAGACAGTTTTTGAATCCAAAGTAATAGACCACATTAAATATATCTATGAAAGAATAGACAGTTTTTGTATCCAAAGTAATAGGCATCAGTAGATGCTTATAGCTTTATGCAATAAGATTTGTATCCTTGTCCATAAATAAGAAGCAAAAATAAAAAAATTAGAAATCATAAATATACAAATTTCAGATTGAAAGACTGCTTGAAAAATGAATTGACGAGTGATAATTATTTAATGAAAAAGACAAAATATGCATAAACAGGTTGCACTGCTCCAAATCAAAGGAGGAAAAAGTATTTATAGAAACTTGATTGTCATATATCTGGAGCAATTCCAGTAGATTCACGAGCTACGGGAAAGGAAAGAGTGAAACTTGTTTGCCATGATGCCTTAAAACCAAATGCCGGGGGAAGTGGATATTAGAGCTTAGGAATAAAGACCAACATGGTTTTGGATAGAGAAACACCCCAACATGGTTTCAAGTCATGTGCTTTGAAACAAAAGGTTCAGAGGACAACTAAAGCAATTAAAGAAACTTTATTAATAAGTAACACCCCAAAATAAGAGAACTATTAAGCCTATTATTTGTTTACAGAACATATGTCATTAAGTTTAGATGACTTCCACCATGTCAAGGTGATCTCTATTTCTAAAGAAAGGAGTAAAGACATCATGACTTTCCATTTCGAGAAGCCTTGTTGAACGACCAAAACTGCAGAGCAAAGAACAATTGCAAACATGTGCCATAAAAGGTTTCCAGAAGTTTGAAAATTCGGTGATTGATAAACCTCCTCATGAAGAAAAAACAGTTCATGTTAGAACATTCATATCTAACTTAGATGATAATTTCAAATTAATTCAACCATATTAAACCAACCACTAACTTCCTATATGATCTTTAACTCATGGCACTTAGGAATAACATTTCATCTAGTTCCCCCACATCACTGGCATAAAATATTTGTCTCCCAATATGCGCCAACATGGATGTTCCTCTTTTGCTACTCATTTTTCTTTTTCCATGAGGGTTGACATCATGTTCCTTGAGGATTGTGAAGGGACTTGAATGAGACTGAACACTATTTTGTTATAATATATGGGAATATTTATTCAGTAACGTTGCTTTGTCATAATCATTTTCAACCTCAATGTGTACTTCATGCAACTGCATCAGTCCTTTCAAGGCATTTATATGACTAGGCATAGTTTCATGCTGGCCATCTTTAAAAAAAGGATATGCTTCTTAAAGGTAAACTCTCTACTTTGTGCTTTTGACCCAAGCAACCATATTAAGTTATTTGTAGTTTATTTGGAACTTACAAAGGATCTTTGAGACAAACATAAATACCCTCAGGTTTTTCTTTGCCCCATGTGCATCTGAATAACATGCCTTAGGGAGACTATGTCTGCAAAATTCTTGCCCTGTATCTTAAGATTTTTTCCCTAATAGGGCATATTCTCCTGTTTCATGGTATTATATGCCTGCATGCTATGCAAGCATTTTAAAACTTTCAATGCCATTGCTTCCAACAATGATAAGCTCAAGAATCTTAGTTTTAGACTTACAATGTGAAACTATTATTGAAAGCATTGTTTGTATTCAATGCTTAAAATTTTCATAATATGGCTGCACCACAATGCTACCTTATGCTTTCATGGGAATTATACTACTATTCCATGTAAAAGTTGATGATCGAGGACTATTTTGATAAGTCAATTTGTATGCTGCCATTGAGAGGTCTGTGAAGTAATTTGGTCTGTTGTTTCCAGATGATTCACTGCATGGCCTTGTCTTGCCACTAGATAATTTATTGTGTGGCTATCACTGATATCATCTTCTGACATCAAGGTTTCTCTATCTTGTTGATAAAACGAAGAATGCGAAGTTTCTTTTTATAAGCTTAAGGACATGCTCTGCCAACTATAATTAAAATGAAGATGTGAGATCTGGGCTAATAACTTTTATATATTATATGAATTAACTATCAACTGTAATTAAAATGATGATGTGAGATTGAAGAATTATGATTGTAAAAACACACAAATTTCACTGATTTCTTCTTCCTATGTTGCTATAACTAAAAGGGAGCTCTAAGATAATAATTATTTTGTATTCAGATGCTATAGGAGGTCAGTACTACCTTTGAAATACATTTCTGAGATTATTTCAGGTGTTACCTCTGTAAATTATAGAGGCCTTTTCCAAATCTATGTCTAGTTGAAACTAGAGATTTTCTTGTGATCAAATTGTAGGATTGTAGCTCTCTAGTAGAGTTCTACTGCACTGACCAGAATATTCAAATTCCTTTCTCCCCTATTCAATTCTGAGTTTTCGTTATTTTGGCATTGATGATGTTCCTGCTTAGCTAAAGTTTCACTATTTGGTAGAATGCACTAAGGGTAAAACCATGCTACTAACAGCTACTACCAGGTATGCTGATTATGCATCTGGTTCAACGAGGCCAGTTATTTTTTTCATCAGTGCATAGCTTACCCTTATTATAATAGTAGGGCTGATCCCCTTATTATCTATATAAATTCAGGGAAGGATATATTGGTTCGTAGGCTAGCTGAGGTAAGGGCAGCTTGTCGAGTGAGCTAGTGATGTTTCAGTAGCATGGGTTCTATCTGGGTCAAAGATACGATATTAGGTTGGATAGCAGGTGTTTTAGCGGCACAATGGAATATACCATTGTGGTACCGGAAACTACGGATTCTCCCGCTACATTACAATATCTCGCTCCTTATGCAGGGGCAGCTTTGGCTGGTTCGTCGAACAAGGTAGGCATTCTCTACTAGTTCTAATAGCATCTAGTTCTATACAATGGAACTGGAAAGTGCCTATTTATTTAAAAGGAGGAGACAACAATAAGCTTCTTCGCTATAGCTCTTAGAAGTAACGTGCTAAACTAATTCTAAGGCCATTTCCGTGTCGTTTATGGTCTATTTAACGTCGTTAATACCTTCTTCTTTGGAGCCACTTAAACAGCCCTTAAACCGCACCCTAAGGTCTTTGTAATAGATTTGAAACGAGCATCAAAGTGCATAGAACGTAGAAGATAACAATAATTACTGACTCAGTAATTAGTTAGTAATTTAGAAGTTTTGTAATCTAGTGTTAGCTTTACCCTAGTATAGTACGTGAAGGTAGAGTATCTCTCTATCCATCTATCCATTCATGAAAAAAAGTAAACATGCTTAATATATACAACAGGTGTTTATATGATTCGAAGATACCTTTCTTCTTTTGTAAGTAGAACCTTATCCACTTACGTAGATAGGAAAGAAATGATATTAATTATGTTAATCAAGAAATGACAACCACTGAAAAAAGACACCCATCAAATAATACATATAAAGCAAGTAAACTACTTTAATTCAAAGGTAAATATAAGGGTTTCTACCAGTTATTAGTTGCTTTGATTCCCTTCTTTTGTTCTTGCTGTTTTAGTTGCTGTATATTCTGTTGGATGGCAGTAGTTGCTTTGATTCTCTGCTCTTGTTGTTCCGTCAAGTCACTAGTTACCTTCATTTACTGGAAATGTTAGCTTGAACAAGTGAGAATGAATTGTCAAGGAAAATTTAGTTTCTTTTGGGCTAGCAAGCATAGTGAAAATGCATCTCAGTATATGGGTTGATTCATAGGGGCCATCTCTGATGGCAACGTAGTAGTAATAAGTGTTTCATGGCCTTAGGTGTTAGATGACAGGATGCTACATACTTTTTCCATGTTACAGAGATCCCTAAATCTATCAACTCTAATAACAAAACTCTTAACAGTAAATGCTACAACCACCACACTTAATTTTGCAACTTATGGAAAGTTCCAAAAGAAATCATGCAGTAGGTAGTTGAAATCAAGAGATTTTTCCATAGCAATAAGGGTTTTTTCCGAAAATGGATTGTGCACATGATTGTTATATAATTATTATTATTCCATAAAGAGCATTTTTTCCGAAAATGGATTATGCAGATGGTTGTCAGATAATTATTCTTATGCCATAAAGAGCTGCCGCCACCCGATGATATAAACAACATGGATACTATGTGGTGACATATAAACGTCTTGAGAATCTGAGACTTAGCACTCACGTCTTATCCAATTGTAGTAACTATTCATATTGATAAATACATCAATAGCATATCATTTTAGGGATGATTGTATTGGAAATAGTTCCGTACTATCGGGAAAAACTAGTAGACAAATATGCTTCTACAATTAACCTGGAACAGAAAAAATAGGATGGTGAAGAGAGTTGACGAAAAAACTCGTAGACAGGTATCCTTCTACAGTTAGCCTGGACCTTTACTGATGAGTGAAAGTAAAGACCATCACCAAACAATACTACATATGACAATAATAGAAAAAACAACATCATGTGTGATGCGACCATTGAAAATAGAACTGGATACCAAAGTCTTTACAGAGATGTCTTTACCAACTCAGTGAAACTAATGACCATTACCAATCCATATTACACCTGACAACAACAGTAGCAACAACATCCTCTGCAATTCCACCACCGGAAATAGAACTGGGAACCAAAGTCTTTACAGGGACATGAAATAATGAAGGAATCAATCCACTTATGCCACAAGATTGTCCATCTGGACTGAGTTGATGAATACTGTGAATGAGGAAGCTTGGTTGTTTCATGTATCGGGAGATTATTTCTGTGATTTTGCATTTGGGCGTCTGTAATTATCCTCACTGTGTTTCCTAAGAATGGCAGCAAGAATGATTCCTACTATTATAGCCAATATCCCTATCAGAACAACCTCTCCACACTAGTCTGGAACCATAGTGCACTAAAAATCCCATAGATTAGCACCTCACTCCGATGGGTATCGCATTGAGACAGTTTGTGAATGAAAACAACACATATTTCAAAATATCTTAAAGAGCCAATACTTGCATTCCCAAGACCACTAAATTCTCACCAATTTCATTTGAAAGATCAATAAAAGCAATACTTGTGGCTATTGACTGGTAAGCATTGCTTGGAAACGAAGCTCTTACAGTGTAAAGTATGAGCAGTGGTCAATATGCTGAATCAGTGAAACTAATGACCATTACCAATCCATATTACACATGACAATAACAACAACAACAACATCCTGTGCAATGCCACGACCGGAAACAGAACTAGAAACCAAAGTCTTTACAGGGACATGAAATAATTAAGGAATCGATCCACTTATGCCACAAGATTTTCCATCTGGACTGAATTGAGGAATACTGTGAATCAGGAAGCTTGGTTGTTTCAACCATACTGCACTAAAAAATCCCACGGACTAGCACCTCACTCCGATGGGTATTGCATTGAGACAGTTTGTGAATGAAAACAACACATATTTCAAAATATCTTAAACAACCAATACTTTCATCCCCAAGACCACTATACGCTCACCTATTTCATTTGAAAGATCAATAAAAGCAGTACTTGTGGCTATTTACTGGTGTGCGTTGCTTGCAAATGAAGCTCTTACAATGTAAACTATGAGCAGTGGTCAATATGCTAGACATATCTGCAATTGCAAGAGTAGGTTCAAAGATAAAAAATCGTTTGAAGACAGATTAGATTTCTTGCATTGGCTAGTCACTACGTAACTATCATTTTCTGTGTCTCAAATTCACTATAAGCTCTTACCAGGGAAGCCATATATCATCCATTTGAACAAATTCAGATAATAACATGAAACATGGGCGATATGGGTGAAAAAATTCATAATTAGAGCATTCGTCATATGAGTGTTATATTGTGTTGAAAGTATGGTTTAGTGCTAAATGCTGTAAAATGAAGTCAACATGTCACTTCAGCAAGATGACCCAAATCTAGAAATTCTTTAGCAAATGTAAATGACAGGGTTTGTACGAGTGCCAAGTTTAATTAGATGTCGAAAATTGGGTTTCATTGCATACATGTGCAATATAGATCCATAAGATTTGCATATATCCTAAGATGGATGATAATTTTTTGTTGTTTTACATTAAATTAGTGTCAGACAACAAGTTGAAATCAATCAGAAAAAGCCTAAAACTGATGCACCAAATACTTGATATAAATTGGCACACAAACCACTACAAAAAGGGTAATTATGAGAACCTATTTCTGAGTAAAAAACAGTGTTGGATAACAAGTTTATTTTGCTGATTTTATCCTTTGCAACACTAAATTGTTGTTGCTGCACACTAAATTAGTGAGATATATCCTAAAATGGATAACAAATTTGTGTTGTTTTAGAATAAATTAGTGTGAGACAGCAAGTTGAAATCAGTCAAAAAGAACCTAAAATTGATGCACCAAATATACAATTTGTCACATAAACCACTACAAAAAGGGTAATTATGACAAATTTCATAATTAGACAACCTGATTGCTATTTCTGCACACTAAATTAGTGAGACAACAAGCTAAAATCAATGAGACAACAGATACAGGAATAATACAGACATTCCTGTATGCAATCATGGGGAAAGTGCCATTGTGTTTCAAAAAAATTGTTGTACATTTGTTGTTAATTTACATTTATGGTTCTGTGGAATTTTTTTCTATAGTATCCCAAAGCATCCCTGAAATATTGAGTAATTTGATAGTTGGGTTTGTATCGATACCAAGCCTAGTACTTGGGAATAAAACAGGGTTTCTAGAGAGCACACAACCTAAATCTTGTGGTGGGAAACGATCAAGTCTTTATAGTGATAACAACTATAAAGCCATTGATTGATTCAAAAGTGAACTCTAAATCATCCACATGCATTCATTGAATGCAAGTCGGTATAGTTATGGGTTGGGGGAAGGAAATTTCTCAAGTCTACACTTTTGAGTAAGTCCAATGCCAAGCATGACACAATCAACTTATTAAACAATAATAAGAAATGTGATTCGCCATTCGATGAGACCTTCCCCTACCTATGTCTACCTACTACTATACCCAACTTGGATTTTGTGTTTTAATTATTTGATTCTCATGTTGTGTTGAGGACCTTGATGCCAATTCTAATTCGAGTAACAAGATGATTACTTGATTATAACATCATCAACATGGTTATGTTTTGAAATAAAAAAACTAGAGACCTTTGTAGACGATACTAATACAACACTAGTAACATGAAGCATCGATGCCACAAAAAACACAACAACTATTATCTATCACATAATAATCTGCTTGTATAAAAAGCAAAATAATCTAAAAACATTTGAGCAGCCAAGTTGAAAAGTTGGTCCAACAGCTAATTTTGTAAATTATAGATTCATAAAGGCAGATCACATCACATGATCCCATGCTTCTGATAATTTTTGGAAGAAATGGAAAGGTTTCTAAGGAATGATCAACATGACCTACATTAGTTAATCTTACAACATGTATTGATTTTTCTGACATACAAAGTAACATTGTATGAGATTTTGTAAGCATGTTCAAATTCCATCCAAAAAGTATTTTTGAAGATTTATGCACAATCTTTAGCCTTTAACATTATCAATATTTCAAAGTTTCACTATCTCTGTTTCTAAAGAAAGGGAGTAAAGACATCATGACTTGCCATTTCGAAAAGCCTAGTTGAGTGACCAAAAGCGTAGAGCAAAGAAGAACTGCAAACATGTGCCATAAAAGGTTTCCAGAAGTTTGCAAATTCAGTGACTGATAAACCTGCTCATGAACAAAAAGCAGTTTATGTTAGAACATTCATATCTAACTTTGACTCTACAACTGGAGTGAGTTTTTGATTTAAACTTGAGTGCTAGATATCATCCATGAGTTTTCCATTCCATAAATATAAAAACTTCATGCTAATATCAATTTGAGCTGCAAAAAAAATGCATATAGTCTTTGGGGCTAGTAACTTGAAGATAAACCAGAGAATTCTTCAAAATTTTAAAATTATCTGCAATGTTGGTAAGATATTAAAAAATTTAAGCCAATTATTTGATCCAATGAATCAGAATACTCAAATTTCCCTAATTTAACCAATTGGCATGCAACAAAGACGGATATTGCACTACCCTTTTGTAGACATAGTAGGAGACTTCAAAGGAATTTCTACTATAGATAAATACTCAGGAAAAGGAATATGATAGAACTTCGTAAAATTTTTGAGATCAGTCACTCAGGACAATGCTTGTTTGTACTGCTACCATATAATGTAAGTGGAATAAGGGAATTTAAAACCTCTTCCAAAGGTGGTACAATACAAAATTTCTTGTAGTTCCAAATGGTAAGATTGACTGGTGATAATGAGACCAATTCATAATGAGATTGATCACTTACAAAAATGTCACATGGTTCAAAGTGCATAGAACGTAGAAGATACTTGTAGGTCCAAACGGTTTAATTTAGAAGCTATTATGAGATCAATTCTTGGAGACCAATCATTTGCAAACAATGTTTGATAGCCTCACATGTATAGAGAATAGACAACTTGTAATGTATGTATCCTTGAAATATTATAAGTTTAACTTAGACTTAAAATAGTTTCCTTTTGAGACATACAAATATAAAAACAGTACATGACTAACATGCTTAAATGACAAAGCAAGGCTACATTGATAAGGCAACTTAACTTCATCATTCATAAATCAATATCAATCAATATCAAACTGAGGCAAAAAAGTCATAGTGCGATAATGTATATAACAAGCTACTTACACTTGTCAAATAGGCTTACCACAAACAGTGGATGACCTCTTAAACCTTATTTTTATATGTAAGAGTAAGGATGCAACAATGTAAAAGAAACCCTTGTTCAAAAAACGAAATATATCTACATTTATAAGAGAATATCAACCAAAGCCTAAGAGGATATCCAGAGAGAAATGAGAGATACAACATAAGTGACGTTAAGAGGTTGAATGGTACGAACTACCAATAAAAGAAAATAATAAATAACAAATCAAGCATAGTCAATCAGAGTCTAGAGGTCAAATACATATTAATTAGAAGATAAGTCAAGGACCAACATCACACTGTATCAACATGCCATATACATGATCTTCTTCAGAGATAGACAAGATTCATGATCTAAAACATTACCAGACAAGAAATATTGAACATGGAACATAGATATTTACCATTATTGATCATAATAATAACAATGTTGTGTTAAACGTGTGAAAAATAAATGGATCTTTGGGATTGTTAAATCCCATCCAATCCTTAAGTCATTTTATGTCTTGTTAATCTGACATAAGGCTGAAATTATTAAGTGATTTAATATTAATATATAAGAATATAAGGCAGATTTGCTGCTATCTTTATAGTTGTCATAATTTCAAAGATCTTTTTTATGCATGATATGATTTCCCTAGAGAGCTAAAATGTGTTGCCACACTTGGATACTTTTTCTCTTGGATTGCCTTGTTGATTGGGGTTGTTAAGAAGGTCAAATATTGTCCATTGTTGTTGTTACTTTTATTTAGAAATTTCTTCCACAATGACGGCCTTACTCTTCAGGAAAGAAGCTTCCACATGCCCATGTTTGAAACAATATCTACAATGAGATGCTATAATCCAGGATCTAAGTTTAGCCATGTTTCTTGCTTTCCAATGCTACTTTACTCAAATTCGCAAGAATGAAAATTCACAAAAAAAATGTATGTAACATCTATCATCTATATACCTAGGGTCATAAACTTATGTGAGGATTTACGAACTGGGAAAAACAAACAAAGCTCAAGTGTTCAAAATGTAGGCTTGGCAATTTACCCCAAATTGGGGCTTTTTATTAATGATTCCAAATGTGGTCTGAAACCCAACAGCTATGTCATCATAAAGAGGATATCTTTGTCCATAAACTGAGGGCCTGTAGTGGTATGAACAACCTATCCATAGTTTTACTATATTGAAAAACCATAATAAACATACATTTGCAAACAAACATATCACAATTAAACTCTTCAACAAAGAACTCCAAGAATCTGAAATACATGACGAGCTTTTTCATCAATAGCCATAGACATTAAATGTGAAAAACATCCCATGTTTGAGAAGGTAATCCATTCTCACCTTCATCATGCAAGGTCAGTAAAACAGAAAATCAGAAAACCATAGTACAAATCTAAACAATTTTATATTATAAAAAGTGAAACAGAAAAACAGAGAACCTTGCAAATTTATATTATAAAAAGTTAATTGTTTTCTTAAATGATCCAGTGTTAAATTTTGTGACAGTGTGTTGAGTTGCTAAAGGAGAAGGGGTTCACATAAGATATGTCAGTGGGCTAATTAACAATGAGTGTAAAGTTGCATCACCCTGTATGCAAAATGACATTTGCATTATCGAGAATGAAATTTCCGTGTATATGGAAATCTCGAAGGCTATAAGTAAAATCGGCTGTATATTCTAGATAATTTTCATAGGTTAAGTCTTTCAGATAGGGACAGAGTTAAACTAATAAACTAACTTTTAAAATGCACTCATATTGGGCATTTGTTTCTGTTTAGATAATAAATTGTAATCGGAGACAATACCGATATGATGTTGCTTGATTGCATATAGAGCAATGTAACTCATCACCAGAAATCATTCCAAATGTATCAGTAGGGAAATTGTAGTGGTTACAAATTATAGCGAATGGGTCTTAGTGTATGTTCGCTATAGTCAACATTCCTTGTACTTGGTTCATGTTCCAATATGTTTGAAGGGTTAGTTATTCAATGTATTTGAAGTATAGTACCATTCACGATGAATGTATAAGCTGTATTCAATAAATTTGTAACATTTATATTTAGTACAGTTAAAAATTACCTTTGTTGTTGAGGAAATTAATTTGTTGAGATCTGCAAGTGCCCTTCTTGAATTTATAGTAGTTGCAAACATGGATTTTCAACTCTGTAGTGATTTGCTCATGTCATTTGATTTAACAAGATTTCGCAACAATATCATTGGGGTTTGTTGCCTCAGAAGTTGCTGCTGAATTGAACTGTAAAAAGACTGAAATGTATGGAATAGAATAACCTGAAACATAAAATGCAATATTATTAGAAATATTTTCTTTAAAATGTATTCAAGTAAATATGCAAAAGTATAGATAATCTAGTTTATACGTAACATTGCTTTGTCTTGTTCTGCTTGGCCATCTTTGAACTCTAATGCATATTGTAAACCAGTTTGTCTTGCAGATGTTACAAGTACAGCAATTGTACCTATTGCAAATGGTGATCGTGTGCTTGTTAGCTGTATAATTTTTGTTGTCGGCACCAACTTGTATACTTTTCATACTGAAGGTATTGTTTCTATGATACTTGTATCAGGTAACACTAATATGCAATCGTAGTTTCCATGGTCATAGACTGTTTTTTGAGAAATTGTAAAGTTTTTAATACAAAATCCTTGACCTACAAGGAGCATGGGTTCAAAACGTGAGATTAGATTGTGGCTCACATTTAGGGTAATTTTCATTTCGCCTTTTATGTCCATCAAATCTGCACGTAGAAATTCCAATCCATGTACTTGATCAAGGACTGTTCTATAAGTTACTAGTACGTCTCCATGAATGGTTGTCCCAACTTTGAGACTTTTGAGTTCTTGAATTTTTATTGTAGTGCACTCTTGATGTGGGTCCGTTGATTCGAGACCTTCTTGTGTTTTTTGCCTAGAATACAGTATTTAGTGAATTAGCATGTTGTTTTCCTGAGGAAAACTTTAAGAAAGGGTAGTAGAGATGTTTAGTTACCTTTTGCTACCTTGAGAAGAATTGTCTACATCCGATATATCTGATGCATTTTCTTGTTTCCTTTTTATGTTTTTAATCTGTACGAAATAGTAGCAGAAGATATTAGATTTGTAATCAAAATAGGTTGTATTTAATAGTAAGTATGTTGATAACAACATTGAATGTGTTCTTATATACCTTGATGAGATTGAAAAAGTATGTACTTAGACTGATATGTCCATTTGGCAAAGTATACATAAAGTTTTGATTAGAGCTGCAGTAGAGCATAGAATATGCTATGGTCAGACTAGTATGCCCATGAGACATTGATTTCACATTGTTCAATAGGAAAATTTGTCCAAATGTGATCTATTATTGTGTTTCGGTGTGGCAATAACTTGCTTGTTATTTCTTGTAAGTTTTCTGTTTCCATGTATTGTAGAAAGGTTCTAATACGAGTTGTTTGTTGTTGGATGTCAATGTTCAAGTCATCAATGACTAAGAAAACACAATTATTATGTGTAGTTTGTGATTTTTCTTCTCTAATATTTGTATTATTGTAGATACTTGTTCAAATGGGGCTTCATATATGTTAATTAAATAGATTGGTTGTTGAAAGTACATGTCTGTTAGAGTAAGTTCAGTTTGGTTGTTGCATAATGTTTTTGTTGCTTGGATTGTTATTTTCTTTTCTATACAAGTGAGTATTCCATGTCTAGAATGTGCTATTGCAAAGTTGAATGGGAAGAATTGTTTATTTGTTGGAGAGATCTACAAATGAGTTTCTTGAAAACAAAGAATCATATTGTCCATTAGATCTGTATGATGCATGACATCAGAAATATGTGCATATAGACTACGTGTGTTTAGAATTGAAATTGATAAAACATTTTTGTTATTAGATATCTTTTTCCCATATTCTAGTTCCCATGTAGCAGTTGTTGTTAACCTTGTCATTTCATCTAGTACCTTGTCCTTCACATGAAAGTTTTTGTGACTTAATTTGCTAAGAAAATATAATGAGTTAATAGTTTTGACACGTGATAGTGTAGTATAGACTAGACCATGTTTTGTCACGCTAGTTGGGTCGAATGCAAGTTTATCCAATGTCAATCCTTGTGTTAGATGTATTGTTCATGCACAAGCTAATTGTATTGGAAATTGTTTTCGAATTGCTATTTCTAGTTTGTTATGGGATATTGCTAGTGGTTTTGCAATTTGCAAGATTGGTGTCCAAGAGGGAAAAATATTTGTTTCATATAGTTCTTTGTATTTGTTTCTTTGTTCTTTGCCAATGTTCGTATATGAAAATTCTATCTAGACAACGTCATTAGATGAATAGAATTTTAAAGTGCCTTTTGCACCATTAACTAATCCATCATTGGTATTATAGTTTCCTGCATATAGTTCAACTAACATGTTCTGTTTTAGTGTAACTGTTGATGCAATGAAATTGTTTTATGAAAAGCGAAATAGTTTGATCCAGTAGTCTTATAATTGTCAATTGCCGTAAGTAATATTTGTTGTCTCATTGTTTGTGAAAGCATTTTTGCATTGTGATTTTGGACATCCTTGTTTCGATAGAAAATGTATGGGAAAAGTGGACTTAAAGGAGGGGACCTATGGAAATTGTCATTTATGTGTGCAATATCTTTGTCTGTTTTCATATTTAATCTCATCGTATTTAGAATATCAGTGAACAATGGATCATTTTGATGCATTGTTTTGTGTAGTTGATAAAATTTTATTTTCTCTATCCAAAATTGATATGGAATTGTGTCTTTATTGATTTTTGGGCTTTCAAATATAAGAGAGTCTCTAACAGGATTTGCCTGATAGAGATCGCCAGAAAATATCATGTCAACATTCTCGAAATACAAAGTTGGTGTGTGTAAGATTTGTCGAAGTCGCTTATCAACTTGATATAGTGTTGTTGCACCTACAAGTGATGCTTCATCTATGAGAACTACATGTAATTGTTGGAAATTCTTTGACAATGTGTCTAGTTTTTCATTGTTTAGAGAAGGGAAATTTTTTTTGTTAAAGGGCAAATATAATGCAGAATGCAATGTCACACCACTAGCATTAAATGCATCTTTTCTTGTATATGTAGTGATTATTTCTTTTAGTTCTGATGGGTTATAAGGCAATTCCTGATTATGTATTCATACTAATGACTGAAAAATTGCCTTAGTTGTGTGTGTCTTTCCTGTTCCTCCGCCTCCTATTAATAGCAAATAGATAAGTTCATCTGGCCTATATAGTTTTCTTTTTACAACATCATCGACTATTCTTGCTTGTTCTGTGCTTAATTGTTTCATATAGTTATAATACTCTTGGTCTTCAAGTACATGTGGTTGCTTTACAATTTCGTATGGTCTCATAGATCGTGAATCAAAGTTATTTGTATCTTGGAAATGCTGCAAATCAATTTGAAAGTCATAGATTTCGTATTTTTCATCTATGTCTTTAGGTATTCTTGTAGCTTTTGTTTCATTTAATTTTAAACTGTTTATATTGAATAGTTGTTCAGGTTCTGTTTCTATTGTATTGATTGCATCGTCTATGTCACCCCATGTAGGTGTTGTGACAAACTTGAAATTTTGTTCATTTTGCTTAACAGTACTCTCAAATGCAATATATGCATATTCCCAAGTTGCATGGTGTTGCTTGATTGTAAGTTCACTTAGTCGATATGGATAGTATAACATTAGTTGTTCTCTGCAATGATTTTCAATGTCCTTGTATTTGTTATACCTAACAGATCGAATCACGTATGGTTTATTTCCTTTCTTGCGTTTTTTCCTCTCTTTGTATAACAAGATACAAATTCTGCTAAACATATACCATCAATAGCTATAGGACGTGATATATAGTACTCAATTATTGATGGGAACATGATATTTTCTAAGTCATCTGGTTCCTTTTGCAAGTATTTTTTTTATTTTTGAGGACAAATGCACGTTCATTTACATGAGATGTGTTAATGAAAATACATTTCCATGAACTAGATTTTAGTGGGAGCGACAAGACAATATTCACTGCTTGATGTGCAAACATTTGTTGCAAGTTCACTAAAGTCTTCCCCAAAGAACTAATGGTATTCATGATGACAGTTTTTGTTTTGAAATGATCTTCGTGTATTTTCCTAAATGTTCTTGTAAGGGTTTTATCTTCTTTTGTCATGTAAGAACTACACTACATTGCAGTTGCATATGAATCAAGTACAAATTGTGAATCAGTATTTTCAATCCAAATTCCTGGAATATGTTTTGCAAAGTTATTGGTCCATGTGTCAACTAGCTTTCTTTGCAACAATAAAGTTGTTCGATTTAGTGAACATTGTATAGCATCTATGTATTTCTCTTGTGCAAGTCCAAGACTGTCTAAAAAGCTATCAAATGTATCACTTTCATCATATCTGGTATTGTTAATGGTTTCGAATATTAGTTTTGCATGTGCTTTTGTTCGACTACTATCAAATTCAAGTGGCTCCCGAATTTTGGTTGTCTTCATTGGTGGTATAGGAAAATTGAATCTGCAATTAGAATTTTTATGCTTCTTGCAACTTTTTGTGTGGGAATGATGTTGTAATGCTCTAAGCTCTTTTGCAAGTACTGATGAGTTAGTTGAGAAGTATTTATCAACAAAATTTTTGATTTCAATGTTTGATTTTTTACCATAGACCGGTGAAGACGCTATCCATAATAATCCATGTTCATGTTCACTACCTCAATTTTGGAATTCTGTAACATAGAAATAGTCATTGATTTGTCCATAGTACTAGTGATCGTGACATATTAATTGGTGCAGAGCATCTCTTCTAGACCTATAATAATGTACACAAGTAACAGGGTCATTTCTTATTAATGAGTGCGTCTTTCGTCTAATTCATTTTTGCTTGGTCTTCTAGTGTTTTGTTTTATATGTCTTAATGCACTCATTAGAGGATCCGAAAGATGCTCTGCGCTACTAAATGGCACAAAGAAAGTGGGTGGGCCTAGCTGTCGAATCATTGCATAGAGTTTGTTACGCATTTGTTGATGGTAGTCTGGTGAAGTATGAATTGTCTTTAGGTCCATGTACCCAATTTCAGACTTTAAAATACGATCCAAATTTGGTTTTGACTTTACATATTTTGCAACTAGTTTCCTTCCCTTTAGTTGGCCTTTTCTAAACCTAATCCACATCATGTTCAAAACCTGATTTATGATAATATGAATTGCCTTATAAAATAGATTAGTCATATGGTAAGAAAAATCATGGTTTCTATGAATCACCTCCCATTGTAAAATCTTTTGATATGTAAAGTTTTGTAACATATCACTTGGTCGTTTGTTTCCATAGAAGAGTGACGGGAAACTCATCTCCTCTGAGTACTTGTCTTCGAAAATCCCTAATGGTATGTATCCTGCAACAGGTGCAATATTAATTTATTTATTTGTTTATGTGCATCATGAAATCCATGAACCAATGTTTTTGTGGACGGTTCATGAATATCTTGGTTATCATTTTCGCTATTTTCAGCTTCAGCTGAACTTTCGTATGTTTCTTGGTTTTCTAGAAATGCTTGTTTCCAATTTTCATTTATGGTAGCGTTTTCTAGCTTATAAAGAAGTCTTTTGCACAATTGTTTTAATGCTTTCATGACTTTGTGCACTCGAACTCGAGCAAATGCATAAGCACTTTTGAATCTTAAACTTTGTTTGAGAACAACTGCCACTGTTTCAGTCTCTCTTATAGTTCGAGGAAATGCAGTCTGAATTCTAGAAATGTTAGAAGGCACATTAATGACACCCCCAGTTAACCCTAGTTGAGGATTTTTATGTCAATGGCCCATTTCATTTATTTGCAAGAAGGGTAGTCTTAATGCAACTAGTCTTTCTTTTAGTTCAGTTAGTTGTGTAAGTGTCTTAGTGGCATTGTTTCTTCTTATTTGTTCAAGAACTGCAAATTTAGGGATTGTGTCATTTTCAATTTCTTTTTTTGCAATGTTTGCAAATGTAGGTATTTTTACTATCAGAACTTGTAATGTTAACAAGACTCTTTGATGGTTTTGTACAAGGAACATCTCTTTTGAAAAACGTTCTTTCGCAATGTGAACAGAAAAAAGTAGGAGTGTCACTTATTCGTGTTCAATATTCATGTTCAAAGGTTAATGTTTTTGTTGATTTTTTCATTGGCGTTGCTTGGCTTAATGTACCCGTTATTTTTGATATCTTTCTATGTCCTAAAAGATTTTTTGATGTTGTAGATGCATCGGGTTCTAAATGTTCTATTACTAGCTCTTGTTTCATTGTCTTTGTGTTATATACAAGTTTCATCTTCTGTGTTTTTTCTTTTTTTCATATAATGACTTTCAGTGCGTGCAAAGATAGCCTTTTATTCTTTTTGTTTAAGCGAGAAGTACTTATAATTTCTCTTTGTGACATGTACCTGATATGTTTTTTCAGCTACCTAAGTGACTGAAATTTGATTATGTCACTAATATCTTCTAGATCTTCTACAACTACTTCTTGTTTCATTTTCATTGTGTTATATGAAAGTCGTATTGTTTGTGTCTGCAACTTTTTTCGAATGATGTGCTTCAACACATGCAAAGATAAAACTTTGTTATCCTTGTTGAAGTAACAAGATTGTTTCAATTGACCCTTGACAAGTTGACGTTTTGCTTTAGGTTGTGTTTCAGTATTGTTTTTTGGTGAATGTGATACTTGAAACATTACAGTGTTCTCAGTATTGATATTAGTTGCTGGATCATAGTCTCCTCTATAGATCAAAGGTTCGAAGTGCTCATTAAGAGGATCTTCGTCATGGAACAATATATCGATATTGTTTGTTGCAATTGTTGAATTAAAGTGTAGATAAATTCTCATATTTGTTTTGGACCAAACTATAATTGAATTTTTTAACCAATTTGATAGCCAATGTATGCAGAAAATATCTCCCCACAGGCCTCTAGATTCTAGCGGGATATGAGTTGATGCTGACCTAGAAATTTGTCCAAATACAATTCGCGATTGCTAATACTCTGCATTTCTTTTGATGACTCTTCGCGCAGTTCATGTTCATAAGACAAAATTGTTTCTTCATCTTGTTTCTCTAGGCACTTTCTAAAGTACTTTATTGTTACTGTCCTTAATTCTATAGATGTGTATTTAGAATGCAGTAAAAGTTATAACGTATCAAACAAACAGTCTCCAGCCAAATATAGGAAATTATTTACGCAAGTGAGGTTATGGTTTGCCAAGACACAGATCAATTTGTCTTTTTCAGGTGAGGCGGACATAATGAAATTTTATTTTTTGACATTTTATTTGCTCATTTGTTCATACAAGGTGTTTCTTTCTTGTCTAGAAACCATAGGTTCAAAGTGGCCGTTGAGAGGATTCTTGTAATGGAATAAAATGTCACAGGTATTTGTTGCAAGACTTGATTTAAAGTGAAAATAGGCTCTTGCATTCATTTTGGACCAAACTGTAATTAGAATTTTCAAACAATTTGATAGCCAATGTATATAGAAAATATCTCCCCATAAGCCCCTAGATTCTAGCGGGATATCATGTGATGTTGAACTAGTCATTTTGTCTAAATAAATTCATCGCTGCTAATTTTATGCATTTATTTTAGTGAATTTTCATGTTGTTCATTTTCATAAGATGAAATTGCTTCTTCATCTTGATTTTCTAGACATTTTATAAAATATTGTTCTGTTCCTTTTCTTAACTCTATTGATGTGTATCTAAAACATAGTAAAAGTTCTAAACTATCAAACAAACAGTCACCAATCGAGTATAATAAATTGTTGACACGCAACAGGTTATGATTTTCCAAAACTAATGTCAATTTGTCTTTTTCAAATGACACAGACATAATGATTGTGTTCCTCTCAATAAGTCTGTTACTGTTTACTGAATGGCTGTGATTGCAAATGTCACTAGAAATGCCAACTGAACTAGTGAGATTGCAGATGTGGCTGTGATGCAAGCTAAACAGTAAAGATCCAAGAACAAAAATGATAATAATTAATACATAAATTAATAACTGTAAACAATATAGAGTCCAGAAAATTGTGAATGGCAATACTAATTGTTTAAGAGCAGCATTGCTCATCACTAGTATTAGTTTTGATGTCTGGTCTAACAACAAAGTCTTAGACATAATTATGACTAATAGTCAATGCACAGAAGCAGTAAAGTGAAACATTAACTAGTTTTGATGTCTGGTCTAAGAACACAGTCTTAGACATAATTATGACCAATAGTCAATGAAAAAAAGTAGTAAACTGAAACATTAATTAAGCATTGAAATAATTCATAAATAGTTTTGTATCATATATTTCACCATGTATAGCAACTCCAAGGTGGAGATCGATTTATGCTACATAGTGAGTAAACATACTAGTTACTACTGGTTAAGGTCTATGATGTCTAGATGTTCTCCTTGCTAGTTTTTTCTGATATTAATGAAAAAACAAGAGTTTTATTATTCGGGACTAAAAAAACTATATGGCATCAAGCACAGGAAAAAGTATAAAGTGAGTTGGAAGATACTATATCCATATTGCATAAAAATAATGGAGCCAAGCATAACAAATGTATGTGTATAGGACCTAGTTACAAATAAATATTTCGAATACTATGAGATAGAGAACGATTAGAAAGCGATGACTAGGAATATAACTAAAAACTATTTGACCAGGACGTAGATAGAATTGATGACAGAAACTACGCATGGGGAGAAACAGGACTGGTAGAAATGTGTAATATGCATTGCACAAAACAAGGTAGGGGCCACATTCATTTGATCCCATGTCTAGAAAGCTGCACCGAGAAACCTAGTGTATAAGACATCTTTATGGAATTTAAAACAGATTTTTTTCCTTCATTTCATACATGCTTAGTGTTCATTTCTTGCAATTTGTTTTTAAGAATAGTTTGCTGGAATTATTTTTTAGCATAGGCTAGAATAGGGTATGCTATTTCATTTCATATGATTACATATTGAAGCTTACGAGAACCAAGGTTGAAGATATAATTTCTGGGATTTATGCATATGTTTACCCAACAACAACTGACAAGAGAAAGTCACCACATCCAACACATGCGAAATTTGAATGAAATATATTCATGTTGAAAATCAGATAGGAAAGAGCTTCATCAAGTGCCTGAAAAAATCAAAGGACCTATTTGCAATATATGACTAGGCAGAAAAATAACATATGGACATGGAGTTGAAAAGATAACTAAAACATAATAGTCTAGTATAACTTGCTTGTCACAAATATATTAAATATAAAATAAACCACCTTAATAAATACTATGACTCCCAACGTACTAGGTGATAATTTCAAATTAATTCAACCATATTAAACCAACCACTAACTTCCTATATGATATTTAACTCATGCCACTTAGGAATAAAATTTCATCTAGTTCCCCTACATCACTAGCATAAAATATTTGTCTCCCAATATGTGCCAACATGGAAAACATCCACGTCAATATCAACAAGAAATTTTTGGCCCAAACAATGTTAATCAAAACTAATGGATCACACATCAACTTATACATGTTAATATGAAAAGAGTATGATCACCACCTTTCTGATTAATATAGTGGATTCATCCATGTACACTAACTTTGACGAGGATGGATAGATGAATGTAATACGCCATTAATGGAGGCTGTCAAATATGCCACCATGAAATATCTTTGATATATGCCAATATTCAAGAATATATATGATGAAATGACATATATCTAATTACCATAATTAATATATTACGTAGTAGATTCCCGCTCAAAGACCTGATGTAATACCATAAACAAGATCATCTCCAGAAAATCGTAACATGAAAAAAAAAAACTTGACTTTTTACTGAACCTGCTTCTAGTATTATTCTATAATGTTCTCTCCCTGACACAAAAAAAAAACTACAACAATCACTTTATCCCATCCCATACCCATAACAACACAAGAATGTTTTTTGGAAGGAAATACAATGATATGTTATAGGATCTCTGAAAAAATAATATAATATCCACACTCGATCGACAATTCGAGGGTATGAAAAAAAACGCCACACTGGGTGGAAGGAAATCATGCCAAAATAGTATCTAGAAAAACCACTCATGACCACCACAACCCATATATTAACTCAAAATACAAACACAGGTGACAACCTAAGGTAATGCTACCAAAACCTAATTTCCACTATCAATCCAAAATACCAAAGGGAATGAAAACTGCTAAACAAAGTGAAGGTAGGCATGTAACTGCAACTTGTCTAACCAGCTGATTTAAAAAAATCTGAGGATGATTTCAGATGAGGCCAATCCTTTACAGTAGACCTAATGATAGGGGTAACGGCAATGTTCTTTGCACTTGTTTGCAACATGAAAAAATGCACCCTTCCACTTCTGTTCTTTATTTAGCACCTTCTATAGTCTTCAAATCCAAAACAACATACAATGTTTTTCACAAGAAAATCTCTAGTTTCAACTGGACATAGATTTGGAAAAGGACTCTGCAATTTACAGAGGTAACACCTGAAATAATCTCAGAAATGTATTTCAAAGGTAGTACTGACCTCCTCTAGCTACTACCACTCATCCTAATTCTTAGATGTCATTAAAATTTGCAATTAACACTGCCCATAATAAAGGTTTGATGCATTGATCCTAAGTGACATTTCACTGTTTAGTCAAACTGTAGTTTAAATGCTTCTTCTGATCCTAAGTGACATGGATATTGTAGTTGCTGCTCTTTCCTTTCCAAGTTTTACACATCATATGCCAGGCATACTTTTGTTCACCTCAATATATAATGATCTAGCATTCTCTTAATAAAAGCTAAGGATTTCATCATGTAATTGACTTCTTCCACGACCAAGCTCTTTTGTTTTTGGTAGTTGAAATTTCAACAACAACCTAGAAATCAAATGATGGGTAAAATGCACAGGCTTGGAGACACTCAAATGATGGTTGTAGGTGCTTTACACAGAACTCAAGCAAATTCGGTGTATGAGTGAAGAGGGCAAGAGCCAATTTGGCTCTTGATTCCATCAAAGACTTTGATCTCATTCCTATGAATAATATCAAATGAGCTATGATTAGGAGTTTTAGTATCTGTCAGTTAACCATATATGGCAGCACATTTAAACATTCTTGAGTTTATTCCAAATCTTGTGACTCAGAGGAACCATATCTGATGTGGAAATTTGTAACTTTTTCTTATTCACGCTATACAACTTATCATTTTGGTAAAAGCCAAGAATCATTTTTCGCTATCTAAGGATTCATATCATATTAGAGTGCACAAAAAATGTATCTATTGATTGATTTCCAATCAAGGAAATCATAGACATTGGTTTATCTATAGATGGGTTCTTCTTATAAACATATTAGACTTTGTAATGTGAAAAAAGAAGGGGAGGACGTAAAAATGACATGCTAAAGGAAATACTTTGTTATTGTTTCAGAACAGTGGGGTGATCCCATGGGGCGACGAATGGGATTAAACTTTGCATTGTAACTATTTTTTTATGTAACAGACACTAGGTTTCTAATACTATTTCATGCCAAGTTTATAGATTTATCATATTTGATTTAAATGGGTTAAAAAATATGATCTTCATAATATGATATTGAATAGGAGAGTTAAAGAACTTAGAAGTAGGGGAAAAAAGAATTTGAATATTTTGGTTAGTGGAGTAGAACTCTACTAGAGAGCTACAGTCCTACAATTTGATCACAAGAAAATCTCTAGTTTCGACTGGACATAGATTTGGAAAAGGACTCTATAATTTACAGAGGTAACACCTGAAATAATCTCATAAATTTATTTCAAAGGTAGTACTGACCTCCTCTAGCATCTGAATACAAAATAATTATTATCTTAGAGCTCGCTTTTAGTTATAGCAACATAGGAAGAAGAAATCAGTGAAATTTGTGTGTTTTTACAATCATAATTCTTCAATCTCACATCATCATTTTAATTATAGTTGACAGTTAATTCATATAATGTATAAAAGTTATTAGCCTGGATCTCTCATCTTCATTTTAATTATAGTTGACAGAGCATGTCCTTAAGCTTATAAAAAGAAATCTCACATCTTCATTTTAATTATAGTTGGTAGAGCATGTACTTAAGCTTATAAAAAGAAATTTCGCATTCTTTGTTTGATCAACAAGATAGAGAAACCTTGATTTCAGGAGATGATATTATTGATAGCCACACAATAAATTATCTAGTGGCAGGACAAGACCATGTAGTGAATCATCTGGCAACAACAGACCAAATTACCTCACAGACCTCTCAATGGCAGCATACAAATTGACTTATCAAAATAATCCTCAATCATAAAATTTTACATGCAGTAGTAGTATCATTCCCATGAAATCATAAGGCAACATTGTGGTGCAGCCATATTATCAAAATTTTAAGCATTGAATACAAAAAATGCTTTCAATAATAGTTTCACATTGTAAGTCTAGAACTAAGATGCTTGAGCTTATCATTGTTGGAAGCAATGCCATTAAAAGTTTGAAAATTATTGCATAGCATGTAGGCATGTAATACCATGAAATAGGAGAATATGCCCTATTAAGGCAAAAAACTGAAGATACAGGGCATGAATATTGCAGATGTAGTCTCCCTAAGGCATGTTATACCCTATGAAGCTTTAATGTTCCCTCGGATTGTCTTTGGGTTCTTTTTGTGCAACTTAGGTGGAGGGCAAAGAAGGCCCCCTTCCGGGGGGGCTTGAGCCACCAGTGAGATACCACTCTGGAAGAGCTAGAATTCTAACCTTGCGTCAAGACCTATGGGCCAAGGGACAGTCTCAGGTGGACAGTTTCTATGGGGCATAGACCTTCCATAACAAAATAGTGTTTAGTCTCATTCAAGTCCCTTCACAATCCTCAGGGAACATGGTCTCAACCCTCATGGAAAAAGAAAAATGAGTAGCAAAAGAGGAGGTGAAAGAAAGTCTTATTTTAATGAAAATAGCATGACTAAGGTAGAAAAACTAAAGGCAATAACAATAAGAAATCAAATCAGGACATGGAGTCTGGGATAATAAAATATGAGAAGTTGGTGCGAAATTGATCGATTGGATAGTATATATACTTTATTTTTACATTTATTACTGGAAAATGGGTCACAGTGGAAGAAACCTTGAAAGCACCTTCTCGTGCTTTCTTTGATATAAATTCATTCAATAAATATATCCCTTTTACCTATTCCTAGGGATCTTTCTCTTTGGAACATTAGCAAACGATTTAGCCTAGTCATAAAGCTAAACTAAAAACTCAACCATACAAATTAGTTTCTAGTTGAAATTTTAGTTAATTTTCAGAAATACTATTTTATTTTTTTTCAGAATATTTTGACCTGAGTTTGCACTTTTATTTAGTTCTTTAATTTATTATTTTTTAGCATGGACTGTTTTTGAAATAAACGCAGTGATGCAAGAACTCATTTATGTTGTAACTATGGCTTGGGCATCTTTGGTTCGTCTATATGAAATCTTGTCAAGATGGTTTTCAATTTTAATTAAACCCCATCCAACTTTTTTTGTAAGCCATGTCATACAAAATATTGTGGAACAAGCTTAAGATCTTAAAATGGCATAAAAAAAAGAGGCAAATGCAAGGACAATAGATAGTAGCCACAAGCACCATGGCCACTTGTTGCAAACAAAGTAAATGTAGCATAAAATACACATTTTCTCACATGTATTTAAAGTTTTGAACTTCCAAAATGAAAATCAAGATCCAAAGATTTTGAGTTTTGTATATTTTCATTCCACTTGATATAAATTTAATGTGTTTTTAATTTGTAATATGGAACTACATGCTAACTACACAAGCATGCAATGATGTTTTGGCTTCTTATATGCAAAGAGTTGCATAAAAAACTATTAATATGTATGGCCTTTTCAACCAGTGTGTAACAAAAAAGATGTCATCTTAAAACTGTATATCCTCTTAGAGGATTTTGGTTATAAGGCAACAGTTTTTCCATATCAAACTAGAGTAATAGTATTTACTCATGGTCAATGAAAGTCAAGTGCAAGTAGAAATAATTGTGTTAGAAGATCACAGTATACCAAAGGCAAGTCTGAAATATATCTGACTCTAGAATTAGTGAGCTTATTATGCGATATTCTCATCATCTAATAATAAGGTGAGAATTAGTGCCCAAGCCATAAAAAATTTATGAATGTATTAATTAAACAACTTCAAAACCTTCTTTGGTGAAAAATATCTCCCATGGTTTGGTAGCACTTCTCTTTATCCTTATTGTTTGTTATCAAATTTGATTTATTTCTTGTTTATCCCAATCAATTTTTTATTATACAGAGTACATTGGCAATATAGAGTTTGAATAAAAAAAATGTTGAATCTAGTTGTTTCAAAAGTGTTAATCTGAATTGTCTTTAAAGGCGGTAAACATAAAACGTGTTATTTTGTGTTAAGAGAAGTTAAATGTTGTTAAAAATTGTAATTTTAGAGGATCAAAATGAACGTTGGTAGCCCAACACTATATAGAGGTTATATGAGAAGTCTGAGTTTTCTTAGGAATTGTAATCTTAGAGGATCAAAATGAATGTCAATAGCCCAACACTACATATTTGAGGAGGCACTAAAATATTTTATCACTTGATATTTAAAATAAAAATAAAAAATGGTAATGCATTTGATAACTCCTCCATTAAGTAAATAATACACTCTTCATATATGCCATGATCATGTACTTCGAAAGTGCCAACATCCCAATAAAGTGTTAACAAATGAAAGCTCTAAACCTACATAACTTTTGAAAGGAAGTTCAGCCCTAAAGAATTGTCACAAATAGTCTCAACAAATGAAAGCTAAAAACCTACATAACTTTCTAAAGGAATTTCAACCCTCAAGAATCGTCACAAATGCAATCAAGAAGACACATAATCCCATACATAGATATATAAACGCAACAAAAGCACAACCATACCTTAAAAATTTCATCCAAAAGAAAAGGAGTAATTTTCACAACCATAATTCATAAAGCCAAATAAATCTTCTACAAAAAACTCCTTTAAATGGCAAGAAGTTAATAAAAATCTGTTTAAAAATTCTAGCTCAAACTAATCCAAAGAAATTCTGAATAAAGAAAAGCTCAAATCCCCTTCAAAATTTCATGAGGGAAAAAGAAAGCACGATACAGAATTTCTAACATGTTCCTTGAAAAAAATAAAAAGAAAATCCATGCAGAATGTACAAAGGATGTCTCGAGAAACCCATGGTTTTCAGCAACCAAAATCCAGGGAACCTAAAATCCCTCAGAGAAAAGGTAACTTCATCACACCTAGACTTCCCTCATAAAAAACACAAATCTTCACCGAAAGTGACAACAAGACAAGTAAAATTCAGTCCCAAGAAATAAAAGAAAACCCCAAAATGTGCATAAAGCTCAAATGTTCTCAAATTTACATGGTAAAGATAAGACCAGGAAGCCTCAGCCGCGAATCTTGATAAATTCTAGAAAAAAACAAATTTGACCATAAACTTCTTGCAGCCATAACGAAAATTGGAGAAACAAATGCTCAAATATGGATTAAGCTCAACGTAAATAAGATGAAATGGTGCATAAATCGATTGAACAAAACAAGACAGGCTCCAAGAAAAGTAGCTTACAACGAAGAGCAGTTTCTTATACTTCCAAAAACCATAATCTAGAAAAATTCCATAGTGTCAAAATATGCCCTATGATAATTTTTATTAGGGTACCTGTAAAAAAGTAGTAGACATACTTGCAGATTCACAGAATAGGATTCCTTGACATAAAGATGAAACCAAACATACTCATAGAATAAGATCCCTTAACATAAAGATAAAACCAAACATACTAGCTAGATCAGAAACATAGAGATAGCATATTAACCTGATTCAATTACTTGATGTAGAATTCTTCTGATCAACAGAATCTGTCCTGATTCTCTACACAAATCGCAAACACAGTATGGAAAATTTGCACATAGAATCTAACCATTGCACTACTACATTATATAATAACGCACATCCACCATTTCACTACACTACCATTTCAATACACTATATAATAACAACCACGTATGTAATCTAACCAAGTGAAATGTGTTATCAAAAACATTAGCAACTAACACGTACTTAAAAATTATTATATATGATGTGATTTGCGTTCACCTCTGTCAAATCACCTCCACTAGCTTAACAGATGTCATATGTTTTAGAACAATTTGACCTGTGTCTCGATTCTCATACATTAAAGGATGGAGATCCTCATAATAAGGGTTATTGTTCCTATCTTTCAAACCATCCCTAACATGCCCAAAAACTGCCACAGAGCTTCCTTTGGTCTTCGAATTCGAATGACCCAATACAACTTTTCCCCAAACTGCTCACTCCTCGTTGTTGTTCCTACCTGCTTGGCCTGCCTGCCTTGCATGGTGTGTGCCTCTATAGTAAAAAAATCCGAGCTAACCGCGGGGTCAGGCCTCAATAGTGACAGCATTAACCACTGCTTTGGGTTAACGTATTCTGCCCGGGGGTCTCTACACTACTGGGCATCTTTGAAAAACTTGTTGAGAGTTCAAATTCTCATTATGGGTAGAATCTCCTTCCTTCTTAATGCTTTCCCTGCGCAGGCATTTTCTAAAGAGAAAATTCATAATAAGGATTATCGTTCCTATCTTTCAAACCCTCCCTAACATGCCCAAAAACTGCCACAGAGCTTCCTTTGGCCTCCGAATTCCGATGACCTAATACAACTTTTCCCCAAACTACTCACTCCTCATTGTTGTTCCTACCTGCTTGGCCTGCCTGCCTCACATGGGATCTGCCTCTGCCTCTATAGTACAAACATTCGAGCTAACCGCTGGGTCAAGCCCCAATAGTTAAAATAGGCCCAGAGTTTCGTCTTACTATTCTTTTCGCAGAGACTCGACTGTTTCGTCTGAGACTTCTGTTTTTCTTCTGCTACGAGAAAACCTGGGCTCCAATTCTATTCGAAGCTTTATAAGCTTGAGGGTTTCGACCTTGGTCTAGTTCTTGGACCACTTCTTGTGCTCTCTATCCCATTTCTTCTAGCCATTAAAGGCAACATTGGATGGCTAGGGAGGGTGTTTTTCTGCTCCACCCAATCCAAGTAAGAAGGAAAGAACAATTTGATCTGTGTCCCAATTCCCATACATTTCCCTGTCGAAAATTTCCAAATGCCAAGAGTTCTTCTTCTCGTTATGGGCAGAATCTCCTTCCTTCTTGAAGCTTTCCCTATGAAGGAATTTTCTAGAAGTCTGCTGGTTAGGGTTCCGAGCTATATTTGATCCTGGGGACTAACTTCACTTACGACTCTTCACCCCGCTATAGCATGCCTAACCAGGGTGGATTGGAGCTTGATTGCCCTACCCAACAGGTTTTCGTATCCAACCTGGGCCTAAGGGAGAAACACCCCCAAGAGTGGGAGAGTAAAGGGCATAGGTAGGAAAAGATTCAGCATCCCTCCCAGTTCAAAAGCCATCATCTCAGGCCTAGCTAGCGTACCTTCAAACCCTCCCTAACATCTTTAAAACCCGCCATTAATTTCTCCCATTTATCTCTGCACTGCTCGACATCTCTAAAAAACTTTTCCTTTCGTAGAGACTCAGCTATTTCTTCCTAGACTTCTGTCTTTCTTTCGTTGAAGGAAGACCTAGGCTCCAATTCTGTTCGAAACTTTATAAGCTTGAGGGTTTCGACCCTGGTCCAGTTCTTGGACCGCTTCTTGTCGAAAGTCCTCTTCATCCTCGCCGTGAATGAGTCTCATGCCCTGGTCTTTGGAAAGCTTCGAAATTAAAACCTGTGTCGTGAATGGGTCTCGTGCCCTGCTCTTTGGAAAGCTTCGAAAGAAAAACCTATGGTAGATGAGATGAGGCATAAGAGAAGAGGCATAATCTTCTCTTCCCTACACAAGACAAGTGGAACATGCAGGTTTTAATAAAAAATCTCTGTGTAAATTCTACAAAACATTTTATGTTTCCTAACTAATGTTAGAATTAGTGAATAGAAACTAGAAAAATAGGAATCAAGTTACACTTACCATAATTTTTGATACATCTGGCCTCAATATGAGGCCAAATAAGACCTCCAAATTGTTGATTGGCTCTTACATGACCCTTACATAAAAATCACTGGGAGAGACTAAAAACTAGTTTTTAAAACTTTATAATAAGTTAAATAGCTCTATTTCATTCTCTTGCAAGAACTAATGAAGCACTAAAAGCCAATTACAATAGTCCCTGCCATGCCGCAGGCGGCAAGGACTAATAAGGAGAATTCTTGTATCCTTTCTTTGACATCGCTATGTGAAATGAGGAGCTAGTAGAACCATGTTGGTGTAGTTGAGGTGGTGTCTTTACTGGTTATAAAATCTCTTTAAAAATATCAATAGGTCAACAAAGGAGAGAATTCGAGCCAAGCTCGCTCTTCGCTAGATAGAAGAATTCACAAATGCATGCAATTCATCCTTTATTTTCTTGTTTTCATCAACAAAAACAAATATAACTTATTTTTGGAGGTTTTAATAATGCATAATAACTAAAGCTCAATTTTGTATAAATGTTAACCATTTATTACCAATTCATTCGAATGGATCCATCTTTAAGTGCATTTCATCATGCTCTGTTTCATTTAAACTTATTTTTGGAGGTTTTAATCATGCATGATGACTAAAGATAAATTTTGTATAAATTTTAACCATTTATTACCAATCCATTTGAATGGATCCATCATTAATTTCATTTCATCATGCCCTGTTTCCTAAATGATCTTTGATGGACAAATTATTTTCTTTTTGGAAAGGTATTGCGCAACTTTCCTCCAATATTGTTGATGAAATTTCGGATAAAGCTTCCAACATTTGTCAACCAAATGACCACTTTGATGACAATGTGTGAAAAAATGTTACAGCTTCATTTTTCCATTAACTTCCTTATGGTTTAGAGATTGGTTCTTTAGTCGCTTTTCCTTCAAAATTTTCCTGTATAAAGACATTCTCTTCCAAAACTTTGAAACTTTATGATTATATAGGCCCAAAAATGAACACAAAATATTATGTAAATCTTTAGTCACTTTTCCTTCAAAAATTTCGTGTATAAAGACATTCTCTTCCAACACTTTGAAACTTTATGATTATATAGGCCAAAAAATGAACACAAAATATTATGCAAATTTTTACGAATGAAATTACCATACTTATTATAATAAAAATAAACTTTTGCATAATCAGGCCTATACCTTTGATGATCACCTTTGTCATGACTCTGATTAGGCGAAAGTTCCTTTCGAAACATCATTTTCCTCAATAGTCCCAAAACTCTCTCCAAAATTTTCTTTTATATATCTAATCCTAGCATATCGAGGTCAATCTTCAATCATAATGGGTTCTATTATAACTTGGGCATGTATTCCCAAGCCTTTCCCTTCGTAACCCATTTTCAATAACAATTTTGAACCAATTCCTCGAGTGTGCTTCTTCAAGCAACCAAAGCAAACATCTTCTTACGAGGAAATTGAATGTGAACAAGCGTTTCTTACCTCATTCATATTAGCATTCTGACACTTTTCTAGGACCTCTTCTAAAGCTTGTAATTGCAACTACATCGCTTGAAGTCTATCTTGAAGCTATTTCTTCTCAAATTCCAATGCTTTCAACTGTTTCCACAACTTATTTATTTCTCTGTCATCATCATACATATCCTCTACCATTTTCTTCATGGTTAAAAAGTCTCAAAAAATATTTAAATATTGAAAAATATTTGCAAATAAAGGATAAGAAAATGACTCATTTATCGAAATCGACATTTTAGAACTTAAGAAATTACCTTCTTAAGCAATTTCCTTCTTCTTTCTTGAATTAAACTTGACAAATGTACTGACTAAACTAGACAATGAACTACTATAATACAAAGTGATCTATAATTTACTTGGGAGGACATAAAAACTTACAAATAATACCTTTGAATTGACCACATGGGCTTGTAAGATTAAGTTACAATTTAACCATAAACATGTTCATTTCATCATAAACATGTAACTTAAAACACTGTTAAAATAACTTGATCAAACCATGAATAAATAAAAAAACGAGGCATCAAGTTTGATAATGGAGCTCACCTCCTCCAGTAGGCTACGTCTCTGGATTCACCACCACGGGTCGAATCACTTTTATTGTCTTTCCATAATGAGGAATGTGTACAATTCTATATTATAAAGGGTGGCCAAACCTAGAGTTGTCTTCTACACAAAAGATTTCAGGAATTGTACATAAAAAAATATTTCACCGAGAGACCTCTTGAGCTCTCTAAGCTCTCTAAAGCTTCCTCAAAATGAATCTCTCAAAAACTTCTCAAAAACTCTCTCAATCACTCTCCTCCAAAACTCTAACCTACAAAAAGTACATAGGAGGGTTTTATATAGATTTCAATATCCAAAAACAAAGGAGAAGAAAATTCCTTATATCCCTACTCCAAGGAGAAAATAACTCTCTGAATCCATTAAAATATGATCCATGAGATTCTTGAGGAGTAAATATCTCAAATCCGCTTATCAAGGAACTTATACAAAACTAAAGGGATGAGAGAAAATACCTTAAGCCTCTCAACTTCATCATGAATTAAGAATTTGAGTTTGAGGAAAATCCTCTCATAAATAGATTTATATTTTACAATTTAAAATTCAAATACGAGCACATTCTCATGAATTATTTAATATTTTACATTCTAGATTCTCATAATGTATGCCTTACTAGGCTTTCCTTAGGTATGGTTTCTTTGGAACCTGGTGTCAAGATCCTCTTGGATCAAGTTGAGACCTCAATGGTCTCCCACCTCTTTTGGTTTGTGGTATTCCTTAAAAACCACATTTTCAAAGAATTAGGGAGAAATTTCACTAGCATAAGACTTCATCTTCTAGCCACATTTAGAACTATTCCAGGAACTGCAAAAAGCATTATAGAGTTGGTGATCAGCCTTAAACCATCACTAACTGAGACAACGATTTCTCTCACCATATTTGGTTTATGGTCTTCCTTGAAAAACGCCATTTCAGAGATCACATCCAACCATCTTATGCCATGTATTTTTTCATTTTTATATTATAACTATCTTATTGGACTCATATACACCCCCTCAGATTATGGGGGGGAATGTTGGGCATCTAATCCATTAAGGTTATGGTTTGGAAGGTGAACCATCACAGGGATTCTAAGAGATGTTGGCAGATGAATCCAACAATTATGAACAATTTATTTATATTTCTAGCGTCTTAATGAAAAGGAAATTTGTTCTTATTATTTCATTCCAGTTGCACTTTCCAACAATTATGATGTTCAAAATTGCTACCTCTGTCGCCATAATTTCTTTTTTCATTTCAAATTTCTTCTGCAACCACTCGCATTTCTTGTCTAACAATGCCAACTTTACCTCCTCTTTCTCTGCCAATTTTTTTCATTGCTTCATTAGTTCCAATAGTGACACCACCACCTCTTTCAATTTGTCTATCAAATGATTCATTCACTCTTGATTGTGCTCATGAGTTGTGTCTCTGCTAATGTTATTTCTACCAACCTCTTCAACAACATCGTTGAAGAACTTCCTGCGAAAGATTGATTCCATATAAATGTTGGAATCATACCCACTATTGCTAGGCCTGTATTAATATGTGAGGCTCTCAACCTAAAATGACATCACGAGGAGGTGGACATTAATTCTAAGTATATCTAACTCATAACATCATGAGATTAATCCATCTTTGCAAATGATTTGGATTCATGATCTATTAAATGGAATTTCACATTTAAATTGAATTTGTTGTATCTTGGGGTTCCTCTCTAGGCATTTATTTTTATAACTTTTTCATTTCTCATTGTTATACATGGCTTCCCAAGAATATGCCAATTGTGACGCATTTCCCTATCATATCTTCTCTAGAGCCAAATGTCTTGAAATATGGAGTACTCCTTCACCCCCTACACGTTTAACCTTTGACGTCTACCTTGAAGCGATTAGTGGGTTAGAGATAAATGACATGAATATGCTTGCTTTATAGATTTCCCAATTATTTCCTAGTGACCGAATTCACCATTTTGATGATCAGGACGGTTTCCCTTTTAACCAATAATATTTTTTATAGACGTCATGGTAATGAGGTGGATGAGATTTGAGAATGATCGGACTCCATCACACTTTGATTCATGATGTCGATCCTTTATTTTCTAGCATGTTTGAATTTGAGTTCAATTTTAAATATACATGATATAATTCTCTCTCTTCAAAATGCCTCATTTGAAAATTTATCTTTTGTAATATCATGGAGTCGTCAATATTTCCTCTTTCATTTATTTTATTAACTTGATTTACTACAAGCATTGAATCTTCGAAAGCCATCAATCACCTTATTAACTTGGCAATAGCTGATTCTAGCAAACCTAGTTATATATTGAAGTTCCTAGACCCCAATTGAATTGTATCTCTCTTTGATTATTTAGGCGAATGATGACCCCTCCTACTCCTTCTAGCCCAATTTTAGAACACATAGTTAATAAACATATAAAAACTCAAAAAAAAATGATTAATAAATAGATAATTCTAATCAATAATATATATATATATATATATATATATATATATATATATATATATATAGAGAGAGAGAGAGAGAGAGAGCATCTTCAGGCAATCATTATTTTAATATTAATTTGCGGTTGTATATATATATATATATATATATACACAACCACAAATTAATATTCAATTACCATATATATTAAAATAATGATTTCCTGAAGATGCGCTCTATAATGAGGGGGATGTTGTATTATATTTAAAACTAATATAGATCCATCTTAATCATGTGTCTGCTAATGAAAAGAGAGATTAAATTTCTTACCTACATCCCTTTTAGAGTGCAAAACTTAAAACGTTTAACCTCTAGAGATTTGATCCCTCTCCTAGCTTCATAAATTCATGGATGAGATGGATCTAGGTTGCCATATATATATATATATATATATATATATATATATATATATATATATATATAGAGAGAGAGAGAGAGAGAGAGAGAGAGATTTCATTATTTAAATTACATTTTTTATTGCTAAATGAATTCAATGCCTTTAAAAGCCCTTTGGGTACTTATTGTGTATACTAAGTAGCTTAAACATGCAATTGCAATAAATATATGCTAGATTCAAAAGTATGGATTAAGAGAGAAATGTAAAATAGTGAGATTAATTAAAAAAATTTGAGCATAACAATTTATTTTTTCAATTTATTTATATAATATATATACATTTTTATGTTTTTTAAACCATATATAATATATACATAACTTACATTAAATTATTTTATCAATAGGTTAACATTTTTCTTTGCTATTCATAGTTTTTTAAATAGACATCAATATTACTTAATCTTACATATTGAAATATGCAATTTATCACACACACACTGATATTTTCTATTATTATTAATATTTTTTAAATTATACACGTTAATTTTAATTACAGACCTCCTTTTTATCCTTTTTATTGCTTTTCATCGGAAGTAATTGAATAATTTTTAATTTCAATATATATATGAAGTTGAAATTCAATGAAATTTATTAACAAGGATTTTCAAATAATTTATTTATATTTTGCATTCAAGTATGAAAATATAATTTTTTTTTTCATACTTTTAATATCTGAGAGAGAGAAATATTTTTAATAAACCTAGTTTTTTAAATATCAACAATGAACCCAACAAGCATAGTTAAAGTGGAACTATGTCTTAAATACTTTTAAATAAAGCTAAGTAAATATGTATATTCATTATTTTTTTTTATTATAACCACATTTTTTTTAAACTTAAAAGAATATTTTATTTCTATTTTAAAATAAATACATGTCAAATCAAGTTTGAGCATGGATGGAACCGCAAATCACCCTCAAAATGTGCTACCTTCATATTGTGTTGTAAAATGCACCTCTCTACGAAATACTGATAATAACAAAAAAATTAATCTAAGAGTGAGAGAGAGAGAGAGAGAGTGTGTGTTCCACTAATAAGTTATTTTTAATTTAAGGTATGATAGAGATTTGTAATTCCTTCAATGTTTTTTATTTTACATGTAACGTTTAAAAAAGTATTAATAACAAAAATAAATCATATTGGTTACTAATATGAACCATCATAGATCTATCTTAACTTTGGATCTACCAAGTGCTAAGAGGGATCAAATCTCTCAAGATGCAAACATCTTCTTGATATAATGAAATTTTTGCACCTAAATATATTTGATTCCTCTCGACTATTAGTAAATTTAGGGTTAAGTTGGATCTATTTTGGCTTTGAATGACGTGCAAATACAAACTTTTATTAGAGGGAGAGAGAGTTAAAACATTTTGTTAATGTGTCCTTCAAAACTAGTATAGATCCATCTTAACTCTAAAATTACAAAGAGTTGAGAGGAATCAAATTTCTCGCGGCGTAAACCTTTCCTCATGTTTTTCACTCAAGAAGATGTTTGCATTTTGGGAGATTTGATCCCTCTCCGCACTTGGTAGATCAGAAGTTAAGATGGATCTATGCTGGTTCATATTAGTAACCAATATATTTGAGAAATTCACAATTTTTTTTTCTGTAAGGTGAATTATATTTCATTTAAAAGAAAACTTGTATTTACATCATGAGAATGAACAATATTTCCAGTCTCTCACTAGGGAAACTATACCAGATCCAAAAAAGAACTCTCTATGGAGAGGAAAATGATATTTGAAAACTAAAAGAGATAAAATTACACAAATTATTGGTGGATTACTGGCCTAAGATGCTTTGCATGAAATATTTTGTTACAAATGAGGCATAAAACATGGACATGACACACCTAAGTTGAAGGATATGAATCTAATACTATAACCTCGATAGGTTATTTTGTGTCCTCAGATATTTTCCCTGCTGCAAGAAGTATGTCGATATGTTTATATATTCTTTCCATTATCCATTCCAAGCCCCTAAAGCATTGGTGTATGTGCTCCAAATAATGAATAACATATTCATGGTGCTCATTATGGTCCATAAGCATGTGCACCAATAAGAATTTTATCTGCCAGCAAAGGTCAACAATTTTTATATACTAGTTGAAACAACCCCTTGTGTGCCTTGTATATGGAATAAAATATTCCCTTTTTATAAGGAATTATGTATCTGAGAGGGTAATTTTGTGCATGGAAACTTCCCCCTCATCCCGAGTGATTTCTTCCTAAATAGGCCTTGGCGTAAGGGCACAATAACATATAGATAAATCCTCCAACTGATGTGTATTCCCCCTATGATCTCGCTCTTGGTAATATACATCCCCCCTTTGAACCCACGTCTATTGATAAGGAATGGTGGTGAGAAGAGCATGAATAATAGATTGGAACAAAGGTTGAAGAAAACTGGAAATATATTGAATACAAGAGGGGTGCCATGTAATATAAATACCATCCAAATAACTATTACCAACCAAGGTATTGCTTAATAGGGCACCACGAAAAAGTGTCAAAACTAATAGGGGGGATAGGACTGCAATTTTTGACTCCCACCAAAATGTCAGGTGACACTAAAAATAAATCTTGTTAGAAGTCCACAAAGAAAATAGAGACCGCACCACTAAGACGATGAACATTGAATCAAAGTTGTCCAAGACAGAGGAAAATTGAGGGTTATATCCATGTTAATAGGGTCGAAGCCAAGGGCCTAAGCTTACACTACCAAGCATGAACTAGAAAAAAAAATTGTTGCAGTGTCCAAAAACATAGGGATACTCCAAGAAACAACATGACCTTATAAGGCCCGTAGACGATGAAAGCATTGACAACCCTACAAGTTAAAAAATATAACTATCCAAAAAGAATTATAGGATTAAGGTGAATTTTACCTAAGCCTAGGTATAGTTATAGAGTATAAAGGCAAATAACAACCACATGTCTTTGAAGACTCAACTGGTAAGGAGGAAGCATAATGAGAATGCTTGCTACACCAATCAATTGACTACACCACTTCACCGAAATTTCACCACACTTTTCATCTACTTCCCACACCATGCTCTACCAACAATTCACCTTTGAAATAGTCATAAGGAAATTTTTTAGGTTGATTCCCACTGGTAGAGACTTGATATCACCTTCTGTCGCACGATTCCTCAGCTCGAATTCTACACAATTAGCATGCCATGCTCTCTCACTCACTCTCATGTCTGCCATAGTGTGCTAGTCTTAATGATATGGTATTGCAGGACCTTTACTGCATTTAATACTCCTAGGGGCATGTTGTCATGTCCCCCAACCTGTTGGCAAAGTGGGATAGTGATAGCTCATACCCGCCCCCCCCGCCTTCTACCTCATCAACCCATTTTGGAGAGAAATTCACATTTTAATTTAATTGATAAATATAAAAAATTAATAATTATAATAAACTATTATGCATATCACATAATATAATTAATTTTTTAATTTATAAATCTCAAAACATGGACATGACATGTACCTAAGTTGAAGGATCTGAATATGAGATTGAAACCTGGATATTTTCTTTCGAGTCCTCATATGTTTTCCCCACCGCATGAGGTATGTAGAGATGCTATTTTATTCTTTCCATTTTTTTATCCAATGCCCTCAAGTGCTGGTGTAAGTGCTCCAATGAATGAATAACATCTTCATGGTGCTCATTCCATTCTAGAAGCATACACCCCAATAATAATTTCATTTTCTAATAAAGGTTAACAACTTGCATATACTAGAAATGACCCCTCATGTGCCTTATATATGGAATCCAATCTACACATTTTACAAGGACCTTTGTATCTAAGAGGGGAATTATGTGTGTGGAAAATTCACCCTAAGATTTATTGATTTCTTCCTAAATAGCTCCTCACATATGGTCACGATAAAACATATAAAAAACCTCCAACCAATGGTGCATGCATGTATTCCCTTTGTGGACTCGTTCTTGGTAATACATAGCCCCCCTTTGAACTTGCACCTGCTGAGGCATGGGGGAGAGAAGATTAGCCCCCCTTTTGTTTTTACCTTTTTATCTACTTCGACTAGATGGATGTGTAATGAATCACTCTTATCACCAAATTAGAATGATTTAATTTCTGCCTTGACTGAAACCTTGCCCGACCAGTTCTGAAACAAAGTGATTTCAAGAATATATTTCTAAATGTGTAAAAACTCCAGACCTATCAATCTCAGAGAAAGATCAAATCTTTTGAGGTGCAAACCTTTCCTCAAGTTTTACACTCAAAAAAAATTTATACCTCTAAAAATTTGATCCCTCTCAACACTCAATTAATCGGATCTAGACTGGTTTATATTTCTAAACAATTCATTTATGTAAACAAAACAAATTAACTAAAAATAACCAAAAATAAATAAATAATAAATAATAAATAATAAAAATCAAAAATAAAAAATCAAACCCGTACTATACAAGTTTACATGTACTTATTATTATGGTGGTAACAAAATTTAGAAAGTTCGATGTTTCGGCGTTGTATCTAAAACCCCAAAGAATCTTGATATGCGCATGCCTCAGCAGGGAGTTTCATGACATGAAATCTAGATTATGTCACCCACCTTACCAACAGCTTCCTAGTTTTATTAAGATTGAAATTCCGTACTCTTTTATTCCGATATTAAAAGTTATAAAAGTTACGGTCAACCATGTATATGAAACCTTATTTGTGCTACAAAACTCGCGAGTCGCCACATCATCATGTCGTCAAATCTTTATTAATTCGTAACAATGTTTTTACTATAAATTAATGATAAAAGAATAAATTTTAATAAACATCTATAGTCCAAAAACATTAATTTTCAATATCTAGTTAAATTATTCCATTATAATACACAATTTCTTAACCTTAAAGCATGTATTATATGGTTGAGAATAAAAATCACGGACACAGGCGTGGATGATGTGTATGAGCACATTCTATGGATCGGCATAACTCTTTTGAGCATCTCACCCGCAGGCTTAGCCGAACTAATCTTGCTTTAATATCTCAAAAGTGTCGTTTCCTCTGGATTCAGCGATCGTATCAGTGGAATCAAATCAAACAAAACCAATTTCATTTGACGGTGCCCTGCCACGTAAGCTGCTTGAAGTGAGCGACGGTGCATGTGTGAAGGAGGTCTGACCCTTCTACCTCTCTCATTTGCTATTCGAGTAGTCTATAATGCGACTTTTTGAAAGTTTTTATTGTAGTTTTTTCCAGTTTAATTTCTCTAAATTCCTGCAGGAATTTAGTGAAAATAGATGTTTGATGAGTAAACTTGCACAGTTGAAGTGCCCTAGAAGTTTTTTAGGATGCTGAATCCATATATATAGTCAAAAAACCAGTTTAAATAACAGAAATCAAGATTTTACCTCAATATTTTTCACTGGATTCCGATACCTGAAACTCCAAAAAGTTGCACTAAAGACAACTCCTTTGCTATTAAATTCAATCCACTCAAATTTACATTCAATTAATCAAAAACATATATCCCATTCCAGCAATGCAGATTTTCCACGTTGTACGATTCCCCTCGCAGCCACGCTGGCTTTGTGTGTCATAAAGAGCTGACCCACCTAACTTGACTGCGTTCCAACCTCTTCTTCTCCGCACAACACAACACAACACAACCTCCTGTGCCACATATATTTTTTTATTGAAGAAATTGTCCGTGGAGCAGTTCTCGGGCATATATAGTTTAAGATTAGACTATTAAATCCGTGGAAACCAAAGCTTTCTAACCAGTAAACTACATCTTTCAAACTAATCTCTACTTACTGTATTATATTTCTCTTTTACGCCCTTTAAACTCACTTCCTACTACCTATATTATCTTTCTCTTTTACACCCTTTAAACTCATTTCCCATTCGAAGGAAGCTCTCATAACGTTCGTTCTTAAATTAAGGGAATACTCGTTCTGGTTGATGATGGGAATAATGTGAAGAACCGTTTGTGATGACGCTTATAATGTTAACTAGTAACTTCTCAAAATACAAATGCTATCATGTTGACATTGATTGTATTTAATTGTATTAGAGTAGTTTCGAATAAGTAATTTGTGCATGTTACGTTCTGTACAAACAAATTGCAAAATATTTGTTTCATTTGATTGAAATTAGATTTAGAATAAGAATGTGATTTAAATGCGACATCTTTTCTATCTTTTCTATGTGCTGTCATACTTTTAGAAGAGCTCTTAATCTCTCAAGGAATTCCTTGAGAGTCCCCTCGACTCTCAAATTTGTTTTTCCATGGTTGGGCCTCAAACTTCAGTATTTCTGGAATTTGTGTAGGAACGTTGGAGCGGCACATTTTATAGAGTGGAATATGCTAATATTATATTTTAACAAAATTGTAGGTTAGTTTGTTGATTCTCTAGTTTATATTTTTTACTTGGTTATATTTATATTTTTATTTATTAGGTTTACTTATAGATTGTTTTTTTTTATTGAATTTATTTTATATTAGGCTTAATTTATTTTGCATTTTAATAGTATATATAATAAATTAAAAAATTTGTTAACTTGTTTTATAAAAAAAATTATCATATTTTTTTCTTTTATTTATATGTTTTCTTTTGCATTTCACTTTTCTTTTTTATAGTTTCAACATTTTCTTCATTAATTAGTATTATTATTAAGATTTTCTAATATGATGATAACTTATAATTGACTTACAATAGCTCTTTCTTAAAGGATTATTTTCTATTTATTATGTGTGTAGAGGAGTAGATATAAGTTTGTACAAACTGTTAATAAAGAAAAAAAATATACATAGTTAACTTAGAAAATTAAATCAATTTAAAACTAATAAATTTCCCTAAATCATTTAAAATAAACAAGTTTGTAGGTTTTACAAAATATTGACCTCTAATTGGGCTAAATTTTGAATTAACTAGGATACATCTTACAATCTCAAACATAAAATTCCAACAAAGGTTCAAACTTGGGGATTGAGTTGCATGGTCATATTCATTCAATATGTAGTGTTTAAAGCTATGCTACTTTCAATATTACTTAATGAGGATAAAGTGTTAGATCATGATATTAAACCTCAAACCAAAAATTGCGGCATGTGTGATTATACCTCTTACTTCAATAATAATTTCATCACTCAAATTTGAAATACAATAGTTTAAATGTATGGCATTGATAGCCATGCTTAAAGGCATTTGTATGAATACAAACCACATGCATACTTTAACTATGAAATTTTGAATTCATCAATTTTTCATTCATGAAAATAATTCAAGATGATGGGAGAACAATTTTGCATTAGGGTTAATGGAGAAAATCAATATCCATTAACATTATTACAGGTAAGGGAAAGATCAATTGAAAGATTGAGCTTGGAAAAGCAATCATGGTGTAGCTCATTAGTGAGGGGCTAACTGAGAGATTGGAGCCAACATTGAATTAGGTGGGACTTACAACATTTTAATGATAATTGAACTTGATTTAGACCAATGATATTTTGAAGGAAGATACTAGAAAAAATATGAAAGAGGATAATGAAGAGAATCATAAAAAACAAGATTGAGGGTCTATATAATTCATATAATATAGATCGTAATGGTAGGGTTTTATTGAATGACAAATTATATAAGATATTGAATGAATTTTGTAGTAATGATGTGTGTACTACACTTTCATAATTCATAGACTTTTAAATTCAAACCTCTGAAAAATAGTATTTAATCTTATATTTTTTTCCCTTCTTTCACTTAACCCCAGTCTACTTCTATAGATAATGTTCCATGATGACCATTGCAGATTAGAATTTTGATCTTTAAAATTAGTATCTAGTGTCATATCCTTACCATTTTTTTTGCCATATGAACTCTCTTCTTCACACCTAATGAGGTTTCATTTACAACTACCACCTTCGAAGGGAAATCATAGTATTCTTGTATCATTCTCTATAGCCCAAAGAAATATTTGATTCTTCACTTTGTACTTCTAAATTAACGTTGTTCAATTTGTACTTTTAAATCAACATTAATATCCTTCTTGTAATCATTTTTTGCTTATCTCTTTACATTTTGATAAATTTATCATCTTAGAATGAAATTTGACATGATTCCCAACCTTTCAGTTATGGTTTCTGGAATTTTATCTCATTTAGATAAAATTGCATTTGGGGAAAAGAATCCTAAAAATGCCATCTTTGTTTGTAAGTATAGCACTAGAAAATCTGTATTATAATCTACAAAGATTTATTTCCTAAAATTAGCACATAATCATAGAAATATTTATCATCATGAAGTGTAAAATGCGGATGATATTTTTGGATAGATTCCAATGCTTTTTCTTCGTACTTTTTATCTTATTGTTGAAATTGCAACTCTAAATTCTAATTCCATTGACATCAATATTTCTACTCAAAATGAATTTTATTAACATTTATAGACACAAAATTCTTGGTGTCTAATAAAAACTTATATTTAAGTTAAAATGTAACCTATAACATATGATAATAAAATTCCACAATTATACAATAATTTTATATAAGTTCTCACTTTACTTTACTATATATTAATATTCATAAGTGAAATTATCATTTTACAAAACATGACTCTAAGATGTCATCTCTATTTGTTTGTAAATCTAAGAGATTATTATAGTTTGAAAAAAATATTTCCACAAAATTAAAACATAATCATAAAGAGATATTTATCATCATTAAGCGTGAATAGTGTATTATAATTTTAGATAGTTTCCAATACACTTTCTTCATACTTTTTTCTTATTGTTGAAATCACAACTATAACTTCTATTTCCGTTGACAATAATATTTCTATTCAAAATGCATCTACATTTTAGACACAGTTTTGTAGACACAAAGTTGGTTTCCAAGAAAAGTTAAATTTAAGCTAAAGAGTAACCTATAATATGTGGTGATAAAATTCTCCAATAATATTATGGTATTATATAAGTTCTCGCTTTGATTTATTGTATTTTAATATTCATGCATGGAATTATGATTTTAGAAAACATGGTCTTAAATATGTCATCTTTATTTGTTTGTAAATATAACACCGAAAGAGTTATATTATAGTTTACAATAATTTATTTTCCAAAATTAATACATAATTGTAGAAATATATCTATACACATGAACTGTATAGTGTGATGATATTTTTGGATGATTTTCAACGCTCTTTCTACATAATTTTTAGCTTATTATTGAAAGCACAAGTATAACTTGTATTTCCATTGATAATAGTATTTCTATTCAAAATGCATTTACATTCATAGAAAAAAAGTGCTTGGTGTCTAAGAAGAGAGGTATATTTAAATTAAAAAGTAACCCATAATATGTGATAGTAATATCCTTCAGTAATACCATAGTATTGTATAGGTTCTACTTTAGTTTGTTATATTTTAATTATTATGAGAGAAATTGTGATTTTAGAAAACATGAAATTGAAAGTTTAAAATTATGAAAAATAGAAATGAGATTTTTATATTTGTATTGTTATACAAAAAATAAGGTATCAAGTCATGATCCTAACATGTCACTTGAAAGAATCAAATTTAAGTAGGGAGGATAATGATCATGGATTCTAACTATCCAAGGTCAACTAAATTGACATAGTATTAATATTTTATGATTATTATTTCTCTCATTTTTGTGAGTTTGTAAATGATGGAGTAAGATTTACCTATATGATACTAACATAGATCCATTTAATTATGGATATATCAAGAGAGGGACCTAATATTTTTTATAGGTGTAAATTATCTAATCATTCAAGATGGATTTATGCTAAGATGAAAAGAAAGATGGAAATATTTATATACAAATATCATATTTATGATATTTGCACAAAAATAAAAATATTAAAAATAAGAGATTTGAGTGAAAATATTTTTATATCATTCTCTTCATATTAGTTTAAATCCATTATAAACAATAAAATAATATACACCTCAAGGATAGGATCTCTTTCAATGCTTGATAAATCTAAGTTTTAAATGGATCTATATTGATATGTGTAATTATTTATATGACTATATCTATTTAAATTTGGATATATATATATATATATATATATATATATATATATATATATATATATATATATATATATATATATATAAGCACCTATAACCTAAACATATCTACTATATTGCTTTGGGTTGTATAATATATATATATATATATATATATATATATATATAACAAATACCTATAGCCTAAACATATCTACTATATCGGGTTGGTTGGGTTGTACAAGTACATTTCAATGTGAGATGCTCAATTATACTTCTTGTGTCTCTTGATAAAACATTACATTACTTACAAATGTCACATATCTTGTAATAAAAATTATATAGGTTTTGAGATGTGTTTTTATTTACCCTTGTTAGTCCTTGCTTCACTAGGGACTATAGAATTCACCTTGCGGTCAAAGTGCATTGAATCTGCATTATTTTGTTTTGTTTTTGAAATTTTAACCAAAGTTTTAGGAAAATTTTGAATATTTATATTTTCCCGTAAATTCAAAAATCTTGTTTGTAATTTTCGATTGGCTTAGCAGGCTTTGATGGGACATAATTCCCCTGGTGGAGGGAGTTATAATTTTAGTATTTTTTAATGTCTGAAAAATCATTTTAAAATGATAAAAAGGCTAATTTTTTGAGTGGTCATTTTGTCAGCGAGTGCTTGTACACTAACACTCACACTCACACTCACACTCACACTCACACTCACATTGTTATGCTACTTCTCTTCCCAATGATGTCAGAAATGACACAATTGTAGGTCATTTGTGTAGGCGAGGGGGGGGGGGGGGGTGAAAAAATATACATAAGGTTAATACATTATGCGAAATGCGGAGGTGAAAAGGAAGAAGTTTTCACCTAGAAAGATGAGAACCATAATTGTGGAAACATGTTTCATTTTGCAGAGATTTCCTTGTGTGGAGGAAACTTATCTTTGTTTTAATTTTAAGAAGCTCATTCTACAGAGATTTCAATGAAATCTTTCATTTTGCTTATGAAAAAATAAATTTTAGCAAAATTTGACACACAACTCTGACACCTTGCATGAAAAAAACAACAAGTTTATCGCCATTGTTGTCTACTACTTCTTGTTCATTGCCGCCAACTGTGTGAGTATCCTTAGGAGTTGTTACAAAGACTATTATGTACACATTATGAAATCTAGTTGTTCTCATTATACAAAAAATTTGAATTATAAAATTATGAAAATCTAAAACATTGACTCCCTACACTTATCTCTATAGATTTAACAACTCAAACCTTTATATATATATATATATATATATATATATGTATATATATATATATATATATTATGCTTATGTTTAGATTATGCTTCCCTGCATCACCTGCTGTATATGTAGTACACCACACTGCTGCACTCGCTACTGCGAGTGGTTTGCCTTAATTAAATGAATCTGCATTTTTGCGCTAAGAGGTGTACAAATGAATATAAGAAAGGGTGACTCACCTTATATTTGTGGATGATCTCTTGTTTGGAGGCATGAATACTAACGATGCTTGGAGACATATTCATCAAATATTATTTATCTTCAGCAAGGCTTCCAGATTATAGATGAGAAAAAAAAAATTGGTTCTGATCTTAAAGGAGCTAGATGATCTTCGCAGTAGTGAAATAGGGGAAATTTTTGGGATTCAAAGGGACTCTCTCAATGATAGTCTACAATATTTGGGATTTCACCTTAAGGCTAAAGAGAATGGAGTTCGTGACTAGGATTGGCATTTGGAAAGATATGATAGGAAATTTACTCGTTGGGCAAACAAATGGTTGTCTTTGGGAGGTAGACTCACCTTAGCTCATTCGGTCCTTTAGAGTGTAGCAGTTTACAGGATGCACCTTTTTCTTATCCTAGCGGAAGTATGTCATGGAATTGGTGCACTTATGGTGTGATTTATTTGGTCAGAGACTCCTTTGAAAGGGAATATTCATTTGGCTTGATGGAAAGAAATTACTACGCTAACTGTTTCGGGAAGTTGTGGTATTATGTTTACTCTCAAATTCAATTGTGCATTGATTATCAAAATTTTCTCGAGGGAAACTAATGTTGAAGGCATATGGAGTAGCATCATTCATGATAAATATATGAAGGGTCTTCCTCTCTCGGTGTGGACTGGAAGGGGGGAAATCAAACCTGAAAATGCATCCCTTTTCTAGTAAAGCTTGTTGAAGAATTACCATTGGATTTTGGGAGCCATGAAATAGAAAATTCGGATTGGGGAAACAACTTAGGTCAGTCTAGATGTGGTGAAAGGGCTCTTGGGTAACCATTAACTCTCGGCAAAACTTATTTCCCTTCTAAGGGTGAGAGGCATATCTAGATTCTCTTAGATTACCTTTCCTCTTCCCCGTTCCTCTCTTTTCCCCTTTTGGAAGTGGGCCTCATATTTGGGTCTCAACAATGGTATGGTAGTTGAATGGGAGGTTTTCATTACCAATATTTGTAATGCAGGAGTGTGTATAGGTGAAAGTGTTGATGTATTATAGTGGGAGGGAGGAATGAAGAATGTGATGCCCTTGATTAAAGATATTTATGCCACTATACCTTTGCGAGCCTCCAATTTTACTGGTGATGATTGGTTTAATTCTTCTTGGGAATGGGAGACTCCTCGTAAGATTATTTTTTTTGGTTGGTTGGAGATCAATAGAAAAACATTGATGTGAAATATTTTACAAAGTAAAGGTTATCAGGGCCCCGACATGTGTTCTTTGTGTTTCAAACAGGATGAGGATATTGAACATATCTTCATTAGTTGCTCATTTTTCTGGGATGTTTGGAAATAAGTATCGCTTCTTTTAAATCTGGCATGTCCTAGCATGAGAGGAACTCTGTCCATTTTATTTATAATTGGATTATTACCCATAAGGAGCATCGTTCACTTCCCTTCTATGTTATATGGGGGATTTGGCGAAATCAGAATGCTTGGTTATTAAAAAGTACAATTCCATCGGTATTGGTGGTGACGAAGAAGGCTATCTCCTATGTCAATGAGATCAGACCGCTGAAGATTATTCCCAAGGTAAGGAAGTTCATTTACAAGGACATCAAGCATCAATTCCTGAGAGGATCCTTTGATGGAGCTAGCAAAAACAGGAAGTGTGGTTGTGGAGTGGTTATCACATTGGTGCCTGGGAATTATTACCATTTCTGGTGGGAGGGTGGATGGGGAACTAACAACAGAGTGGAGGTGATTGCTTTATGGAGTGATTTTTCTTTTTCCAAATGGCTTGGCTTCGAATCTATCACCATCAATGGAGATGAAAAGAGAATTATTCATTGGGTCAAGCATCATATTCATTTCAACCCACCCATTCTCTCAAATTGGATGGATCAGATCCGAGCACTGTCTCTCTCCTTCCAGTCTATCAACTTTAATCATATCTATATGGAACATAATCAACTGGTTGAGATTTTTTCCAAGAGAGGTATTGCGGTTGGTCTTGGAAAGTACTTCTATGTTGCTTATTATCATAATAGCCTTATGAATGTTGAGAGTATTGGCTCTAGCTAGGGTTCTGCTTTTAATTTACATGTTTCCTTTTTTGTATTGATATCATGACCGATTTATTAATCAGGAAGACAACTATTGTAATTAACAGTTAAAACTTGCTCTATCTGGATGTATCTATTAGGAACATAACCAACATCTTTTTGTCGAAAAGTTACTTCTAGATTTTGAGAAAAGTAGGAAGTTTACTATTTTTTAAGGGATAGGAGGAACAAAGAGAAAAAGAAAAATTGCCAATGTACTCTCTTTTTATCAATAAAAAGATGATTTTTTTTTTGTTTAAAAAAAAAAGTGTACAAATACATGGAATTTAGAGGATCTCGAAGAGGTATGCATATGTCAATTTAGGACGATCAGTGGACTTCAGGAGTGATGACATTCCAAACTATTCTCATTGTATAGTTATTCTATATCTCCTTGAAGTTATCAAAATTTGCATGATCCATCTCAAAATATACAAATTAAGCTCTATCCACATAATTTAACCATGCAAGCAAGGCATCTGCATAGTATTGGGCTACACCAATGCTTTGAATGGTGCTCTTTTTATTTTGGCATCATGCCGATGGGAACTCGGTGATAATAATAAAAACAATGACGATGGTCATTGTGATATTTCTCGTCATAATGGCCATGAAGAAGAGGATGAGGTAGAAGATGAAGACTAAAAAGAAAGGAAGGTGTTTCTAGGCTAGTGGCTAGTTAGAGGTAGAGACATTATGTTCTAGATTTTTGTGGCTTTGAACAAAATAGGAAAATTTATTGGGAAACAAGGAAACAACATTAACCAATTGGGATAAGACACGAGCATTAGAATCTGGATTGTAGATCCTGTTACAGTAAGTTCATGACATCTCTTGAATACCCTTGCATCATTTTCGTTTGTTGCTAAATCATTGTGTCCCTTGATTGGTATGCTGTAAATTTTGAATGTCGTGGATTCATACCACACTATTATGAAATGGTAGTTCTAGTTTTATTGTGATTAGTTAGGGTTACACTTCAATGATTTTGTAGGCTTTAAACTTGTCAAATGCAAACGAAAACCCCCACCATTTATCAGTCTGACACATGAAAGTTCTCTTAAACCTTTGGTGGATGCTTCATGCTACAAACCTAGGGATTAAATGATTCTTATGTAATGAAACATGTTATTGGCCAATGATATTTTCGATGCATCCTAATAAAAGGGAGGTGATAAACACTTCCCCATTCAAGGGTTGTCTCTAAGTCCTATTATTATAATGCTTCTAGGTTTAAAATAAGCACTTAAATTCTGTTATTATTTTCTTGGTCCTTGGTTTGTTTGTCCTTCCAGAGTCTGGCGAAAGCTCATTAAGTGGGAGTTTGAGGCAGGTCCATGGTTGTTAAGGAGAACAATGACAACACGCAATTAGAGTGTGGAGCAAGTTCATGGTTATTAGAGAGAACAATTAAAACACACAATTAGTTGTATCGCCACCATACTTGTGTAGTTATGTAAATAATATGCAAAAGAAGCTCATTGTGCGAGAGCTCCACACTCCCACACAATGAGCTTCCTCCACACATTATTTACAAAATTACGCAATTATTTGAGCCATAAAACTAATTTCATGCTCTCATTGTTCTCTCTAACAACCACAAACATGTTGGAATTGTTTCAATAACTAAACTTTCCCTTCTTTAATCCAATTAAGCCTTCCTCAAACTACTGGATTTTTTCCAACTTGCCAACACACTGATACACTATGGGAAACATGGGAAACAACCTTATCCACTACAAGCGGCCATACAGGGCATGGGATAACGATAATAACCCACTATTACCCATATATTATGTAGGACTCAGTTAGAACTGAAGTGGCAAAGTTATGACATAGTTGGAAGAGTAGTTATAGGAGTTGTTATTTAGTTTAACTCAGTTAATGGAGTTAAACTCAGTTGAGCTAGTTGTATCTAGTCTAACTGAAAGATACACTAGTGAGAGTTAAGTGATTTAATTAGTTAATTAATTCACAACTAATAACTCACTAACAACTGAACAAATATAGCAGTTAACTATAGTGCATGTCAGTTCTAGTGGAGACCCACTGGAGAGATAGGTGAACGGGTGAGATGGACTATCCATTGTGACTATAGTGATGCATTCAATGCATATGACACACATTGGATTTTCCAATGAGGATTGCGCTGTCAAGGCAAGGCCAATTCAAATTCATTCAGGGGTCTTCTTCAGCAGGGATTACACAGTGGAGGCAGGCTATCAGGAGGCGAGAAATTGGTGCATAGAGATGCAAATTTCTGCATGACAGTGTGTAATGATTGTTGATTGTACTAAGAGCTTGATGTACTAATATTTCTATGAGATTATTACATGATTCCATTGATATACATAATATATGATAGTTGGGGTTTTTAGCTTTAAGATTTCCCATTAAAAAACTATGTTATGTGTGATTGAATTTATTCACATGTGTTTGCAATTGAGTTTTAAATTTCCGCAAGTTTAAGAGTGGAAGGATTATGAATTTTGCTAGAAGATAAATATTGTGAGATCAGGAGAGTCTAGTAATACATCAGCATTAATAAATTTCTACAGTTCTGGGATGGGTGACCTCCTGAGAAGTCATGGTTACTAGGTGCAAGCCCCGATACAATGAGTGTTAAGTGGACTATTCAAAAATCATGAGAAATTAGTCAATTATGTCTACCTCTCATGGAAATGGTCATAGATGGATGACTGACTTAAAGAAGTTGAATCCCAAAAATAATATATAATATAATGCAGTGCAGAAACCCCTCATACTTAAATACAAAGAGTGAAGGGAGCTCTACTTGAATGGTTCATGAGGCACAATACTTGCTAAGGTTTTGAAAATGGGGTAGCAAGATAAGTGCGCTTGATTGTGGGGAAAAAATCCACATTTAAGTATGCTTCAGACAGAGGAGTTCCGGGATGGGTGACCTCCTAGGAAGTCCTAGTTACTAGGTGCAAGCCCAAGAAGTGATGATTGAGGCTGAGTGCTTCATTTCACTAGTTTAAATCCCACTCCATCTCTGTGAGCATCACCCGATGCAATGAGTGTTAAATGTACTATTAAAAAATCGTGATAAATTAATCAGTGACAACTACCTCTCATGGAAATGGTGATAGATGAATGCCTTACTTAACACAGTTGGATCCCAAAAATGATATCTAATATAATGCACTGCGTAAACCCCTCATATTTAAATACAAACAGTAAAGAGAGCTCTACTTGAATGGTTCGTGAGGCACAATAATTGCTAAGGTTTTGCAAATGGGGTAGCAAGCTAAGTGGACTTGACTGTGGGGAAAAACTCTTGATGCATACTAGCTGCACAAATATCAGAAAACACGTGGAACTATATAGTTTATGGGTCCATAAAATATTTATTCGCAGAGGATTTCAAACTTCAGATTTTGTTAAAAATACATATATGCGCGATCAACAACGTTGACTTAAATAGACACACATAAACTTAAAAACAAAGCATATACGTAGATATTCTTACTGGAGGGTCCCATGACACGCCCGACCAATCACCGACGATTTCACTTTGCACAATTCACAGCTTAACTTAGGACTTAAATATTGTTTCTTGCGAACTGCGATGTTGCGATTAGCCAACACGTGTCCTCCACACTTCGCATGACAAAAAAATTAGTTTAACTTGTGATGCCTTAACTCTTAACTTCTAAATATTGCAATTTGCGAAATCGCTTTCTGGGTACTGCAATCTCCGCTGTTGGTTTGTTTCTCGATCTGACGATCCACGTTATATCTCCACCTTCGCACTTCGAGTCGCAGGTTAAACAATTTAACTTTTGAAACTCTTAACTGTAAACACTATTTAGTGCAATGTGCGATGTCCTCCAACTGCGATGAGATCTCTCTTGTTGATTGGTGTTAGATCAATGGTCCTCGTCGCGCCTGCAATCCGATTGATCTCCCACTGTGCAATTGATACATATGCATTTTAACAAAGATTTAAAAAAATGGTTTTGAACAGAGAACCCTATCAATTAAAAAACACTTGGAATTTAATAATAAATGAAATTACAGAGCCAAGCCCTTGTTCATCTAGTTATTACAATTATTTCTGCTCTTTGTGCTCTTTCCTCTCACACACTTATTTCACACTTATCTCACTCTTTTTCACACACTTCTATCTATTTTTCTCACACCTATTCATACATATATATATATATATATATATATATATCACTGAAGCTGTCCTTCTCGTCTCTAAATATATTTATGTTTGAACCACTATTAACAAACAAATTCTACCCTATTTCTAGGATTTTATCCTACTCAGCTCAATCTCCTTGCAGGGAGAAACCAATTGCTATTTTATTCCTAATTAAGTTTAGCAAACCCAAACAGACTAACTTCTATCATTTAAAACTAAGTAAAATATTAATGAGCAATGTTTATCCACCTAATGTTAGCCACAACATGTGAACACACAATCACATTGCTGGCTAAGTCCAGATGCTCTTGCATCAGAATCCTGGGGAAGAAAATATTGATCCATCAATGCTTGAGGATTTGTACTAAACCTCTGTAACTCTGCTACTGTCATCCAATTGACATATTCCATAGGGAATCCTTTCCATTTGACCAGATACTGATAGTAGGTCTATGCCCTCGTCTTCTTTGCTACTCTTTTCTCCAGAATGGCTTCCACTTCTTTCCTTGATGTCTTTGGCATCTATTCATTCCAATTCAAAGTGCTTGACATCTTCCTGCAACTTCTGTATTTGTTCTCCAAATTCTTCAGCTTTAACCCTCCTTGTCTCTTGTTTTCCTAAATCTTTAAGTTTATACACCCTTCTTGGATGCATCCCAAAATCAATATGAGATAGACTCATTCTAGTACTCCGATTAGGAGTATCATTATAGGAAAATTTAGCTTGAGCAAGGGCTAAGTCCCATTGCTTTGGATTTTTGTAAACCAAACTCCTTAATATGTTTCCCAAGCTCCTATTCACCACTTCAGTTTGTCCATCCATTTGAGGATGATAGGATGAACTAAAACCAAGGTTTGTACCCAGCTTCTTCCATAGAGTCCTCTAGAAGTGTGCTACAAACTTTGTATCCCTATCTGAAACAATACTCACAGGAAATCCATGCAATCTTATAACCTCAGAGAAAAACAAATTAGTGATGTGAGTTGCATCACTAGTTTTCTTATAAGTAATAAATATACCATTTTAGAAAATCTATCTACAACAACATAGATAGAATCATGTCCTCTTTGCGTCTTCAGCAAAACAAAAAAAATCCATGCTGACAGCATCCCAAGGTATATTGGGTATTCGCAATGGTTGATATAACCCAGTGTTTTGGCTTCTTCCTTTGGCATGTTGACAAATTCTGCACTTCTCAACAAATTTTTTGATATCAGTTTGCATTTTTTGCCAATAATAAAAATCACTTACTTGAGAAAATGTTTTATCTTGTCCAAATTGTCGAAATAGTCCTCCACTATGTTTTTCCTTAATCAAATTCTCCCTCATGGAACACTTAGGTATACACAACTTATTATTATTGAAAAACAATCCTCCTTGACTCAAGTAATCTAACCATTGACTTCTATTATGAATCATTGGATTCTTAATAACTGCATATATTTCTTTGAAATCTGTGTCTTCCTCATACATGTCAATCATTTATTCAAACCCAAAAATTCTAATCTTCAATTCCTGCATAATCAAATTTACTCTACTTAAAGAATCAACAACTTTTTTTGACTTACCACTTTTATGTTTGATTACAAAGGTAAAAATCTGTAAAAATTCCACCCACTTTGCATGTTTTTGGTTCAAATTTGGTTGATTGTTTATGAACTACAATGCATGGTTATCTGAATACAACACAAATTCCTTGGGAAACAAATAATACCTCCATTTCTTTAAACCCTGCAGAATAGCATAGGACTCCTTATCATAGGATGAATACTTCTTCTTGGCCTCATTTAAATTTTCACTAAAATAAGCTATCAGTCTTTAATATTGACTCAAGACAGCTCCAATTGCTACCCCATTGGCATCAATCTCAACTTGAAATGTTTTATCAAAATTTGGCAAGGCCAAAACATGTCTTTCGGTGATCTTATTTTTCAACAACTTGAAATTCCGATCTGCTGCTTCTATCCATTTGAATAGCTGGTTGTTCTCCTTTATATTTTGAATTATTGGTGCACAGATCTGACTAAAACTTCTTATAAAATTCCTATAAAAACTTGCAAGACCATGAAAACTCCTTACCTCAAATATACTTCTCGGAGTTGGCCAATCCAGTATTACCTGTATATTTTATGGGTCCATCTTCAAGCCTTCTTCTAAGACTATAAATCCCAAGTAAATGAGCTCCTTCTTCATGAAACTGCACTTCTTCAAATTTATGAGAAACTTCTCCTTTTGCAAAGTACTTAACACCAGCTTGACATGCTCCAAATGTTCCTCCTTAATTTGACTAAAAATCAGAATGTCATCAGGATAGACTATCACAAACTTTCTCGTATACTCGTTCAAAACCTCATTCATTAGTCTCATAAATGTGCTTGGTGCATTAGTGAGCCCAAAAGGAATCACTAACCACTCATACTTGATCCACTATTGGCCTTAAAAGCAGTCTTCCATTCATCACCTTCTCTAATCCTTATTTGATGGTATCCACTCTTCAGTTCTATTTTAGTAAAATACTTTGACCCACTTAAACATTCCATCAAATCATCTATGCGTGGCAATGGAAATCTATACCTGATAGTGATCTTGTTTATGCCTTTGGAATCAGTATACATGTGCCACTCTCCTCCTTTCTTTGGACCAAGAACGACTGATACTGCACATGGACTAAGAATTTATTTGATTAGTCCTTTATCTAACAGCTCCCATTAGGGGAATTTTGAGGTCTAAAATGAGCCTCCTAAGGAAATAATAAAATAATAGCTAAAGAAATAAAATAATATTTATGAATTTTCAATTCACTTTTTGCACCACAATCCATGTAACCATAGTTAAATTCAATTCAAAATTTGTACCAAAATAAAATTAATAAAAAAATTGTATTGATGTGAATATAAATAGGAACGAGCTTTTCAAGAAAAAATCATTATCATTGAACAACTAATGCATTTGTCCTTTGTACTTAAATAACTTAAAATAAAATATAAATGTAAATTTATGAATTTTTAATTCTATTATATGCTATTAATTAAAATTTATATTATTTAAATTGTATAATAACATGTAATTAATATACTATATACAAATAATATAATATAATATAATATAATAAATGTATAGGGATACGCATTGTTTCTTTCATGAAATATGAAATGACAATAATATATTTCTATCCAAAAAGTGAGAAATGACGTTTATTATGAGTACTTTACCTTGAATTTAAGAGTAGTTAGAAAACTACCATGGTTAACCATGAGTTTTTATCCACCATTGGGAATGTGACAAGTAAGTACCTTTAACTCGAGCAATGCCACCTCAACCATTAGAGATGATGTCATCCCCTAAAATGTGATTGGTTCTCATAAAGTGAAATTTGATTGTACATTTTCCTTAGGAGGCCCATTTGAGACCTCAAAACTCCCCTAATGTGTGCCTGTCTTCCAACTTCTTCATTCTCCCGAGGGGTCATTCTATATGCTACTTTGTTTGGTAAAATTGCACTAGGTATTAAATCTATGTGATGATTGATACTTCTGGTTGGTGGCAATTTACTTGGTAATTCATCAAAAACTATATCAACATAATAATCTAACAGATCTTTAATTTCCACAGGCAGATTGACTAAATTTGTAGAAGTCGTAATTACCTTGGGCTTACCCACAACAACAAAATGCATTTATTTCTTCCTTTTGACTTCTTGCAGGAACTCCTTCCCACTAATCAACATAACATTATTCTTAGATGTTCCTTTATCTTCTTCATCCTTCAAAGGTAGCAATGTGTGCTTCTTTCCATCCTTCTCTATGGTGTAGGTATTCCTTTTTCCATCATGAATGGCTTTTCTATCAAATTGCCAAGGTATTCCCAATAATACATGTCATACATCCATTGGCATCACATCACACAATATGACATCTTTATATGTACCAATATGCATCTCTACTTTGTACTGTTCTGTCACCAAGATCTGATGTCCCTTCTGTAGCCACGACACTCTGTAAGGAGTAGGGTGTACCACCTTACTGAACCCCAATTTCTCAACCATCTCTGTAGAAACAAGGTTATCAGTGCTTCCACTGTCAATCAAAACTTTGTAGCACTTTTCTTTACACTTGCATACAGTCCTGAATAGACCTTTTCCTCTACGCTGACTCATTTGCTTCCTTCTCTGCTTTAAGAAATACTCTTTTGAGTAATAAAGACTCTCCTACCTCAGGTGGTTCTTCTTTCCTCGTGACCTGAGGGTTTTCTTCTTTTGCTTTAGCTACATTAACATTTCGCTGACTTGCTGGTTTGTTATGAAGACAATCCCATGATCCATGTCCCCATTCTTCCCATGTGTAGCACCAAATCTCTCTTCCTTGGCCTCTGCCTTTAGGTTCAAATCCTCCTCTACCAAAGTCTCCTCTCTGTGGCGGTCTGCTACTCGATCCTCCTGTTTCATTTTGAGAGTGTTGAAATCTTGCTATGAAATTTCCTCTTCCTCTTGCTGAACTTTTACATCTATTCCTTTGAATTTTCTTCCTCAACATTTTCTCCTTCGCCTTCAAACCTGCTTGATAGGCATCCTCAATTTTCTTCAGACTCCACAAAATGATTTCATCCTGTATATCATACCTTAGGCCATTGATGTATTTGGTTACTTTCTCCATATCATCTTCATCATGTCCTACTCTAATGCTCAACTTGTAGAACTCCTTTGTATACTCCTTGATAGCCATTCCTTTCTGCCTTAAATTCTGCAATTGCTTGAACAGATTGAATTGATATTCCTTTGGCATAAATTTATTCTTCAACTTCCTTATCATTTTATCCCACTGCTTGATCTTAGGCTTTCCTTTTCTATCTCTGGATCTCTGTAGTTCATCCCACCAGACAGATGCATGGCCCTTCAACCTGGTAGCTGCATACTTTACCTTCTTCTTATCTTCGATCTCTTCCAAACGAAATACTTATCCATTGAACTGATAAAATCCATCAACTCATCCACATTAAGGTTCCCCTCGTACGAAGGAATCTCCATTCTCGGTTTTCCACTAGCCTTTGCTAATATCTTGAAAAATTTAGCTGCCTCATCTTCTGCCGCTTCTTCTTCCTCAAAAGTTTCCTCTGCTGCGCTGACATCTCCTTCCTCAGGTGCTCTCCTCTGAGCAACTTCTACTGTCTCCATTCTTGTACAAAGATGTCGAATTTCATCCGGCAGAATTTCATTTGCTTCCAGCCTTCCACGACCTATGCCAGCTCCTCTCCTGGGTGGCATCTTTTCTCCAACCTTCAAGAACAGAAATCAAGTCTCCTCTGATACCAAATGATGTAGACTAGCTGTACAAATATCAGAATATGCACGAAACTATATAGTTTATGGGTCCATATAATTCTTTATTCGCTGTGGATTTAAAACTTCTGAGTTTGTTAAACATACATATATGCGCAATCAACAACGCTGACTTAAACATACACACATAAAATAAAAAAAAGGCATATATGCAGATCTTCTTACCAGAGGGTCCCACGACATGCCCGACCAATCACCGACGATCGCACTTCGCACAATTCATAGCTTAACTTACCACTTAAATTTTTCTTCTTGCGAACTATGATGTTGCGCTGAGCCAACATGTGTCCTCCCCACTTCACATCGCAAACAATTTAGTACTTTGTGCCACCTTAACTCTTAACTTCTAAATATTGTGATTTGCGAAATCGCTTTCCATGTGTTTCGATCTCCACTGTTGGTTTGTTTATCGATCTGACGATCCACATTATATCTCCGCCTTCTCACTTCATGTCGCAGGTTAAACAATTTAACTTGAGAAACTCTTAACTGTAAACACTATTCAGTGCGATCTGCGATGTCCTCCAACTGCAATGATATCTCTCCCGTTGATTGGTGTCAGATCTATGGTCCTCGCCGCGCCTGCAATTTGATTGATCTTCGACTGTGCAATTGATACATATGCATTTTAACAAATATTTAAAACAATGGTTTCGAGCAGAGAGCCCGATTAATTGCAAAACACTTGGAATTTAATAATAAATGAAATAACAGAGCCAAGCCCTTGTTCGGCTGGTTATTACAATTATTTCTTCTCTCTCTGCTCTCTCCTCTCGCACACCTATTTCACACTTATCTCACTCTTTTTTACACACTACTATCTATTTTTCTCACACTTAATCATACATATATATATCTCACTAAAGCGGTCCTTCTCGTCTCTAAATATATTTCTATTTGAACCACTTTTAACAAACAAATGCTACCCTACTTCCGAGTTCTTATCCTACATGGTTCAATCTCCTCACAGGGAGAAACCAATTGTTATTTTATTCCTAATTAATTTAGCAAACCCAAACAGACTAACTTCTCTCATTTAAAACTAAGTAAAATATTAATGAAATTTTTTTATCCACCTCATGTTAGTCACAACATGTGAACACACAATCACATTACTGGCTAAGTCTCAATGCTCCTGCATCAACTCCACAGTTAAGTGTGCTTGAGCCAGAGGAGTTCCAGGATGGGTGACCTCCTGGGAAGTCCTGGTTACTGTGTGCAAGCTACATAAGTGATGATTGATGCTATGTGATTATTTGACTAGTTTCAATCCCACTCCTTCACCCCTGTGAGAATCCCCTGATGCAATGAGTGTTAAGTGGACTATTCAAAAATCATGAAAAATTAATCAGTTACGACTACCTTTCATGGAAATGGTCATAGATGAATGATTTTCTTAATGTAGTTGAATCCCAAAAATGATATCTAATATAATGCACTGTGGAAACTGTCATACTTGAATACAAAGAGTAAAGGGAGCTCTACTTGAATGGTTCATGAGGAACAATACTTGCTAAGGTTTTGCAAATGGGGTAGCAAGTTAAGTGGGCTTGATTGTGGGGAAAAAAATCCACAGTTAAACATGCTTGAGCCAGAGGAGTTATGGGATGGGTGACCTCGCGGGAAGTCCTGGTTACCAAGTGCAAGCCCCAAAAGTGATGATTAATGCTATGTGATTCACTTCACTAGATTCAATCCCACTTCTTTACCCCTGTGAGCATCCCCCGATGTAATGAGTGTTAAGTGGACTATTCAAAATATGACCTCTCATGGAAATGGTCATAGATGAATGACTTATAGGAATGACTTACTTAACGCAGTTGAATCCCAAAAATGATATCTAATATAATGCACTGCGGAAACCCCTCATACTTAAATATTTTTCATATATCATATTATTTAATAAACTTAATATAAAATATTTTATTTTTTATCAATAAAAAATAAATTGGATAAATTACTTTTACAAGATAAATTTATTTAAATAAATTTTACAAAAAGATTATTATTCTTTCTATCTAAAAGTTTAAGATAACAAATCCAAAAAATACTTACCAATTAAAATAAATTACAATTAAAAAACAATACCTGAATATCAACATTAATTTATACATGAATAATTTTGATTAAAATAATATTTAAATGAAACAGATATTGCAAGCTCAGTTGAATTTGTTATCTCAGTTATATTTAAATGAAACGGATATTGCAAGCTTAGTTTAATATGTCAAGGCCAAATTGGTGGCAGAGTGTCACTAGTCGGGAGGACAAGGCCCACCTCCTACTTGCTTTCAGTAGGGGCCACAAAAGTAATATGTGTGTATAGTTCTGTGTATTTAAAGGAATATCATAGTACCATTTAAAAGACAAGGTCAAGTTAGCCAGACCTAAGACTTGCTTCTAGGAGGGCCCACAAAATAAATATGTGTATATTTGGGGTGTTTATAATTTATTAAATTTTTTCTTATAAAATACTATTTAATAAATTTAATTTAAAATATTTTTTTATCAATAACAAAATAAATTGAATAAATTATTTTTATAAGAAAAAATTATTAAAGAAATTTTACATAAAGATTATTATTCTTTCTATCTAAACGTTTAATATAACAAATCCAAAAACTACCTACAAATTAAAAAAAAAATACTATTTAAATGTTTAAAATATATGAACGTGTTATCCCTCTTTTAAAGAAAAAATAATGTAAATGTGGTTATTTTTATTTTCTTTTTCAAATACTAATGATACAAATTAGTCAATAATAAATAATATATATTATTATAAAAACTATTTGGTTTCTTATTTATATTTATAAAAAAATTAAATTCAAATTAATTTTTTTTAGCGAAATTCCACACAGTCAATGTATTTAATAACAACTAATTTTACTAGATATTTAACTTTTAAATTATAACATATCAACTGATGATAGATTCAATCATAAAACTATAAATAATAATAATAGTGGTGAAATAAAAACTCAAGAATCAACTTTATTAATGAAACTGGACTGCTCTGAGATGAGAGACTCCACCTGGAGACTACCTATGTAGAACGCTCTACATCAATCACATTACAATCGAGAATATATAGTATTCACACATATAGGGAAGTTAGAAAAACTACCTAAGGAATAGAAAGTAATTCCTAATCTAAGGTTTGGGTGAACTGACTCTCTCCTAAATTACATTCTCCATTATCTTCATCACTCCCTGTTAATAGAGAAAGGGTTCACTAGTACTCCTAACATCTCCCTAAATGACTCAAATTTAATTCTTCTAAGAAGCTTAATGGAAATTTCTGCAACATTATCACAAGTATTACAATATCCAATATGAATTTCCTTTGACTTAACCTTCTCCCTCACAAAATGAAAATGTGTATCAATATGTTTTGTTTTTTTATGAAACACTAGATTATTTTCAAGTTTGATGGAGCTCTGTTTGTCACATTTGATAACTGTTGCATCTTTTTTCCTTCTCTAGCATTTTGGAGAAGTCTCCTAAACCAAATTGTCTCACATGTTGCTGCACACATTTCTTGATACTCAACTTTGGCTGAAGATAAAGATACAATGTTCTGCTTCTTGTTGCTCCATGCAATGACCCCAGACCCCATGCAGAATGCATAACCTATTATGGATCATCTATCATCTAGATTTTTGGCCCAACCAGAGTTTAAAAAACCTATCAATCTAACATCAAACGAATTAGTATATTTAATACCAAAGTCTAAGGTTCCTTGAAGATACCTTAAGACACCTTTTGCTGCAACCTAATGACTCTCAAGAGGCTTTGACATGAATTGGCTCAATATACTGACTGCATAAGCCAAATCCAACCTAGTTTTAGTCAAGTAAATTAGAATCCCAACTAGCTTTTTGTACAGTGTTGCATCGACCTCCTTGGAACCATCATCAATCTGAAGTTTAATATTCTGTTGTAAAGGTACTATTGTAGCTTTGAACTAATCCATCCTTAACTTTTTCAGTAAACTCCTGACATAATTACCCCGTGACAGAAAATTCTGGCCTGAATTTCTCCAGACTTCAAGACCCAAATAGTAGCGTAGCTCTCCAAGGTCTTTCATCTCAAAAACCTGTGACATCTTGTCTTTGATTTCTTTAATGAGTTCATCAACATTTCCTATAATGATAAGCCATCTATATATAAAGAAATCAAAACAATTCGCCCCTATTTATCAAACATCGTATACATATTAGGATCATTCTTGTTTATTTTATAACTATGTTGTAGGAAAAATGAATCAATTTTATCATACCATGAATCAGGTCCACCTGAGAATTCTTCTCCCTGAAGATGTGGCAGAAATAAATAGAGTGGAAACTTGCCTTCATGGAAAGGATTTGTAGGAGCTAGTGGGTTAGATGAAATAATTTATGGGTTATGCATGAGGTCTTTATCTCAATATATAACATGGGTTACGTATCTATAAGTACACCTATAGGTATTATTGTTGTATCACTCCACACACTTGAATATTCTTCCTTAGAAACAAGGTAGTAAGGGCTCGCAATACACAATTTGTGTTCCCATAAGGTACATTTGATTTAGAATCACCATGTATTGACCTAGAATAAGTATCAAAGGAGAGTTGTGGTGGGTGTTTATCTTTTAAAATAATATGTTATAATTCTAACTCCATTTACTTAATTAAATGACAACTATTGTGATTGTGATATGTGACATGGAATTCTTCTAGGAATGGGGCTGCCCATGAAAAACATTGAGTTTTTGGAGCATAAAATTGGTTTTACTTTTTGATTTGTCTTTCAATGCATATTCTATTTTTTTATATGGTATTTGGACATTGGTGAGCATTCGATGTCCAAGACACTTTTTGGTCTCCAATGATTATATTATTGAGAGTAAAATCAATAATTATACATAGGGAATACCTCTTAAATATTTCAAGAAACTAACACAATTGAAGTGTTTTGTTTTCTCCTTGGTAAGTATAATTGATAAAGGGTGAAATTCCAAGAAACCATTTTAGGCTTTATTTTTATTGAGACAATGTCCAAAATTGATTCTTTAGAATTATTAAGAACTCTAATGTTATCTATTATTCATAAAACAATCCAAATCAACAAGGACACTCCCTTTGACATTCAAATTTTTTTACAAGATGCACATGAAAATATTGAGTTTCTGCAACTCAAATCATAATTCCAACCAAATGAGCTACTGTAGAAGAGTCATAATTATGAATTGGTGTTTGTTTAGAACATGTTTTTTTGAGTTTTAGAGAGACTCCCATCATTAGAAAGAAATTGATCTTTGATCATTAATGTTAAGTTTGACTCAGATCCAGTACCCATTTCAGGAGAAATTTTGCATAAATATGTAGGGGTTCATCCTACACTTCCCAATCCCTTCACCGAACCTTGGGAAGAAGTTGTTAAAAATAAGAAAAAAAATTGGTCTTGGATATTACGAGGATGTTTCCTTTCATATCCCATACTATTATAAACTCATTCATTTTCAAAGTGCTTGGTTTCTTCAAGGAAACTCAATTTCACCCACTCCTCTACCACAACCACCATAGGTTATCAAATGTGAACACTAATATTAGGTTCTACAGGTGAACTATTAATGTTTCATCTTCACCCGTGTAATCATTTTGGAAAATTAACTCATCGTTTAGGTAGATTATCAAGAAATAAGCCTCCTACAAGAATGAATATTCACCTTAGATGGATTTCTTCTTGGAAATCGGCTTCAACAACCAAGAATATATTTTGGTAATACTTTAGAGCTCATTTTGAAGTATTGACAAATTTTTTGAGTTGATATTTCCTCATATTATCCCCTTGTATCTGATGGAAGTGAATTGATTATCAACTACAAGATTTAAATATTTATCAAGAGAGCCTGAGCCACAACCTAAGCTAGAGGCACGCGCTAGAGCCTAAAGAAAAATTAAGCCATAGTCAGATTTAGAGTAGTAGCCAAAGACAGATTCATGCACCATGAACATGCTTTTGGTTGATGGCCTTGCTTAAACCACCACCCAAAGAAGAATTCAATTTGTGGTCATATTCAAACCGAGATTAGGGAGAGCTTCCACTAGCAGAAGACTTCAGCTTGTAGCAAAATTTAGAAATGTTCCAATAGCTACATGAAACATTCCAGAGTTGGTGGTCAGCCTTAAACCACCACCAGTTGTTATATAAAAACTTGAAAGAATATAAAAACTTACAAATAATACCTTTTAATTGACCATATGGGATTTTAAGATTAAGTTACAATTTATCCATAACCATGTTCATTCCATCATAAACTTGTAACTTAAAATGCATTTAAAAGAACTTGATCAAAGCATGAATAAACAAAACAAGAAGCATCAAGGTTGATAACGTAGTTCACCCCCTCCACTATGCTATGTCTCCGGATTCTCCTCCACAAGTCGAAACACTTTTATTATATTTTCATAATGAGGAATGTGGCCAATGCTCTACTAAAAAAGGTGGCCAGACTTAGAGCTATCTTCTACATAAATGAATTCAAGACTTGTACATAAAAAAAAAAATCCTTTGAAAAACCTCTTGAGATCTCCAATCTCTCCAAAGCTTCCTCAAAATGAAGCTCTCAAAAAATTCTCAAAAAATCTCTCAAGCTCTCTCCTCCAAAACTTTCACTTACACAAATTACATAGGAGGGTTTTATATAGCTTTCAAGATCCCAAAACAAAGGAGAAGAAAACTCCTTAGATTCTCCCTCCAAGGGAAAATAACTCTCTAAATCCCTTAAAAGATACTCCATGAGATTCTTGAGGAGTAGATATCTTAGATCCACATTTCAAGGACCTTATACAAAACTCAAGGGATGAGAGAAAATACCTTAAGCCTCTCAAATTCATCATGAATTTAGATATTGAGTTTGAGGAAAATCCTCTCATAAATCAAATTCTATTTTACAATTAAAAAATTAAAATATGAGCACATTATCATGAATTGTTTAACATTTAACATTCTATATTCTCATAACCTAGGCTTCATGAGGATTTCCCTAGGTATGGTTTTCTTTGGAACCAGGTGTCAAGATCCTCCTAGATCATACCTCCCCACAAAGGAAGGATTTTGGTCCACAAAAAGCTGAAGGAGTTGAAGTTGATTATAATGTTAGGTACAATTCAAAGAATCTGCTCTTGCAACTTGCCTTTTTTTTGTGACATTATGCAATAAACACATTACTTTAAAGATTGCCACAAATATTTGCAATATTTCACTTACAATAATCATGGTTCATTTTATAGAAAAACTCATAAATAATGAGCCTCCAATTCTTCTTTCTTTCTAGATACTTTAAATAATGACCTGCAACTCTGCACTTTGTTTGTAATTTTTCTGCATATGTCTGCAATTAAATTGAATCCAGTTATATCATAAATCCCTAGATACAAATACAGTGGATATTTCTGAGTTGCATTAGTATATTTCTGCATAGCCTTTGCAACTATTGTGCTAGATCCTGAACATGGGCGTGGAAGAGAAAAGTACCACGATGATCGGCGAAGAAATTGAGTGATTTTGACCAGGCTAAGGTGTTGATGCTACAACCATAGGAGAAAATAGCATCACTTAAATAAATATTAATTGAAGCCACTGATCAATTCTCCCAAAATTGAGCATATAAAAGAAGCTTCCCATTGAGATTTCCACGTTCACGTGAATGTTGTAATATCTCCATAGAGACAATCAATTAAGGAGGTTTTTGTTGGATAATGCTCGAATCCGCGAGTATTGTATATGACAGCTCACCCATTTTCAAACTTTTCAAAGTTCTTTCAACACTAATACATCCCAAGTTGGAAGAATTTGGATCCGCCACAGGCCAGGACCCTGCAAAACCCATGAGTGAAAACCATGTCGGAATATTATTAGTGGAAATAACCATTCATCCGGCGTAATAATCACCGTCATCACATGAATTATCACGGAATAAATGCATAACAAATGACATTTGAAGCATGATTTATGATGTTGACCCATTCATTGTGCAAACTGGCATATACATTTCGTTGGGTTGTCATTGACTCCCATATAAATCATGACATGGCCACTACAACCTCTACCAAATCATGGATTGAGGCCCACATAACTATCATGATCCATGCCCTGTCACAACCAAACCCTGCAATTTCATTTTTTCGACATTTTTTTGTTATTTAATGATACAAGAGAAATTTCAAACATTTATTCCTAAAAAAAATTATACTTTCCATTCTGTGGAACAATATTTGCATTCTTACGATCAACTTCGCACAATCCACGTATTTTCCTTCGCGAATGAATATTATCAGATGGAATTTTCATCATATATTATGTGTTAAGTCAGTCAAGCACTGAAATCAGATGAGAACGCTACCTAAAAAGTTGTGCTTGTTGGCATCGTTGAGCATATTGTTGAAAATATTAAAGTCACCTGCCATGCCTTTGGGCAGGAAGAAACAAGTACAAAGGTAGCAGCAGCAGTAGAGATTAAGTGCACAACACTCTGTATTGAAGAGGCATGGAGAAATCCGTATGAATGAAATCAAATTGTGATGGGACGCAGCCACAGATTGTAGGAGAAGTTATTTTGGTGATGGGTAGAGCCGTCTTACAGTGGAATGAAGATTTCCCGTAGATTTGAACTACGGAGGAGTAGAGTAAATTAAAACCAGTCATTTCGGGCTTTAAAGCCCTCAACAACCAGGATGAATGAAATTTGTTTAAAACAAGTGGAATTCTTTTTATTTCTGAATTGGCGGGACAAGTGGTCCCCACCATTTATATGCCAATCGGAATCGCAAAGTTATTTTAAAGCAGTGTCTTGTTGATATGGAGTCGTGATGCGATGCGATCCAATCGCAATCGCAAATCGCAATGTATATGAATCATAAACCAAATGTTTTTCAGATATGGTAATGTTCCGCAAGCGGAACGGTTGTACAAAATACAACCAAATGTTATATTATAATCGCCCCCACCAACAGCCGAGGCCCGTGGGTCCACTTGACCACGTGGCGGAAACTTATTGGAATCGCAGGTTTCAAATCGCAAGGTTCAATCGGGGCGCTTTTGTTTTGTGCTCCGATCGAAGGCCGGACCCGATTCGGTTATATGCCACAGTTTAATTGCCAATCGCATCCGGTTCCTGATCGCAATCGGAAGCTCTTAATTGTTGGGCCCGATCGCACCTTTGAAATTGGCGGACCCGATGGCGTTATACAATGGAGTTGATAAAGTCCATCGCGTCCGGGTTCTTAATCGCAATCGAAACTTTCTGGTTGATCACACGCTTTTGTAATATGTTGCGATTGGAGTGGCGGACCCGATCCATATTATAGGTCGGACTTTATATGACTCATTGCATCCGATAGTCAATCGCAATCGGAGTTTTTGTTTGGTGCGATTGTTTGTTTAAATCGCGGACCCGATTGTTTTATACATTGAATTTAAATGTTTTGACCGTGGGTTCAAAGCAGGGCCCGCATGTATTTTATTTTAAATAGACTTTGTTTAAAGTCTTATATAATTTTACGTAATGTTTTAATATGCGATATATAAAAGCCAAAAGGCCTGCGAGCCATTGTATGAGAATTGCATTGTTTTGTTTTCGCATAGCAGCGCGGAAGAAATACACAGCAGTGTAGTTTTAACACAGTGACAGAGTTTTTTTTTTAAAGACAAGGAGTTGTTTTGGGCACTGCGTGTGAAGCAGTCTTGTTTTTGTTATCCCTCTGTTTAGAGGAAGATTTGTATCAGTTTTTTTTAAAATAGAAGTTGTTTTAAAAGTCTGAATAACTCTGTCTCCTACCAAATTTGTATTAACTTCTCTGTGTCGTAGAGGGGAGATTATTCTCTCCACTTCTGTTGTTTGGAATTCTCAAAATTCCAACATGGTATCAGAGCTAGTTCAGGCTCTTTGAAGGTTTCAAAGAAGCTAAAGAAGAAGAATATTTGTTGAAGCGCTTTCTCCAGCAGAGTGAAAGCCCAACAGAAGTCAAAAGATCAGGTATTTCTCAAAGATAACAAGGTTGTTGTTTGTTGTTTAAAAGAGTTTGTTCTTTCAGAAAAAGGAAAGACAGTTTGTTTAAGTTTAAGTTCAGAGTTCAGTTCAAGAGCAATGGCTGGACCAAGCACTGGTATGAGTCTTGGAAATTTTCAGCTTCCACAATTTAATGGAAAGAACTATGATTATTGGGCCATTACCATGAAAGCCCTGTTTGTTTCACAAGACTTATGGGAGTTTGTAGAAGATGGTTTTACTGAACCAGCTGATGAGCAAGCTTTTAATGCCTTAACTCAAGCAGAGAAGGACTTATTGAAGAGAAATAGGAAGAAATATGCTAAAGCTCTCTTCTTATTGTATCAAGCAGTAAATGAGAGTGTGTTTCCAAGGATAGCAGCAGCCTAGAAATACAAGGAGGCATGGGAAACTCTGAAAGTAGCCTATCAAGGCATGGAGAAAGTTAAGACAACAAAACTTCAGTTGCTAAGAAGAGATTTTGAAACTCTTTGCATGAAAGAGTCCGATAATGTAGACACATTTTTTACACATGTGATTGGGATTGTAAATCAGATAAGATCCCATGGAGAAACTCTTGAAGAGAGAAGGATAGTGGAAATTTTTTTGAGATGTTTACCCTCAAAGTTTGATGTTATTGTAACCGCCATAGAAGAGACCAAAGATCTCTCACATTTCACAGTGGATGAACTTCATGCCTCACTGATAACTCATGAACAGAGATTGAGCAAAGATGAACACTCACCTCTTGAGCACGCCTTCAAGACCCAGATGCCTTCAGGAAGAGGAAGAGGTCAAGGAAGAGGAAGAGGAAGAGGCAGAAGCCAGAATAGAGGTGGAAGGAACAACCCTTCACATTGACATGGAAGGAGCAACAGTCAAAATCAGAGCCACGACCAAGGCAACAACCAGCAAGGTGGACATCAACACCAACATGCTCATGGACAGAGGTATGACAAATCCAATGTCCAATGTCATTATTGCAAGAAATATGGGCACTATGCAAATGAATGTAGAAAGAAGCAAAATGACATGAAAAATAAGCAAAATGCTAATGTAGCAAAAGAAGAAAAGAACCCAAGTAATGTGTTGTTGGCATGTAATGTAGCACAAGATAGAGAAGATGATGTTTGGTTCTTAGATTCAGGGTGTAGTAATCACATGACTGGAAATAGAGCAATGTTTGCCAATCTAGATGAAGAGATTAAATCTGAAGTGACCACAGGGACTGATACTAAAATCTCTGTCAAAGGGAAAGGCAGAGTTAGTATTCAAGCAAGAAATGGTGAGCAGAAATTTGTCCCTGATGTGTATTATGTTCCAGGTTTGAAGTGTAATATTTTGAGCATTGGTCAGCTCATAAACAAAGGTTACAATGTAATATTCAAAGATGATGTGTGAAAAATTAAAGATATACCTCCAAGCAAGAAAATCATTGCTGAAATACAAATGACCAGCAATAGAATGTTTCCACTCAAGCTCAACACTGACTTGAAGGGAAAAAGAAAAATCATTGCAGCTGTAACACAAGAAGCCTTTCAGAAGGAAGTAAAGGATGAAAATTGGTTATGGCACCTAAGATTTGGACATCTCAATTTCGGAGGATTAAATTTGCTGCACAGAAAAGGAATGGTAAGAGGTTTGCCATTGATTGAGAGGCCTGACAGCCTATGTGAAGGCTGCATCTTGGGAAAGCAACACAGAGAAAATTTTCCTTCAGGGAAAAGCATAAGGGCGAAAGCACCTTTGGAGATAATCCACTCAGATTTATGTGGGCCGATGTAGATAGCATCAGTTTCAGGCAGCATTTACATGCTGACCTTCATAGATGATTTCACAAGAAAAGTGTGGGTTTATTTCTTAAAATATAAGAGTGAAGTTGTTTAGAAATTTCGTCATTTTAAAGCTCTTGTAGAAAAACAGAGCGAACTGCACATTAAAGTTCTCAGAACTGATAGAGGAGGAGAATATATATCAAAATAATTTCTGCGTTATTGCAGAGAAAACGGCATACACAAGCAATTTACCACCAGGTACACACCACAACAGAATGGAGTCGCTGAACGGAAGAATCGAACCATAATGGAGATGGTGAGAAGCATGCTGAAGGCAAAGAATTTTCCAAATGAATTTTGGGCAGAAGCAACAAACTGTGCTGTATATATTTTGAATAGATGCCCCACAAAAGCGGTGATGAACAAAGTTCCAGAAGAAGCGTGGAGTGGCAAAAAATAGGGAGTCACCCACATGAGAGTTTTTGGGTGTGTTGCATATGCACACATTCCAGAAAAATTGAGAAAGAAGTTGGATAGTAAGGGGGAGAAGTGCATTTTCCTTGGATATTGTGAAGATTCCAAAGGATATAAACCATATAACCCATCCACAAAGAATTTTGTGATAAGCAGAGATGTGCAATTCATTGAAGAGGAAGCGTGGGATGGAAGCATTGAGAAAACAGTCAATGTTAAAAGTTGTTTATCTCATGATGAAGATGAAGGAGATGTCGTTGACATTAACAACCCATCCGTTGCACAACCTCCAGCAGTGCAAGGCCAGCAAGGGACGCCTCAAGCGGCAGCAAGAACATCATTGAGAAGAAGCGACAATGGTTCACCGAGCACACCACATGGAGCAGAATTGAGTGCTTCATCAAGCACAGCTACACCAAGTGAAAGAGGAACAAGATTTAGAAGCATAAGAGAAATATATGAGCAGGGAGCAGCAAATGAAGGTATGAATTCCTTATTTGCGTTGTATTGTCAAGTTGATGATCCTATTCATTTTGAAGATGCGATTAAAGATAGAAAATGGATAGAAGCTATGGATGATGAAATTAATGCCATAGAGAAGAACAAAACATGGGAGTTGGTTGATCTCCCAGAAGGCAAAGAAGTCATTGGAGTAAAATGGGTCTATAAGACCAAAAGCAATGCTGAAGGAAAAATAGAAAGACACAAGGCCATACTTGTTGTCAAGGGATACAAGCAGAAGCAAGGGATTGATTATGAAGAAACTTTTGCACCAGTTGCAAGAATGGAAACAATGAGAGCAGTGTTGTCCATAGCAGCACAAAACAAATGGAAAGTGTATCATATGGATGTAAAATCTGCATTTTTAAATGGAGTTTTAATGGAAGAGGTATATGTGGAACAACCTCTTGGATATGAGAAGAAAGGCCAAGAGCATAAGGTCTGCAAATTGAAGAAAGCTCTTTATGGGCTGAAGCAAGCACCAAGAGCGTGGTACAACAGAATAGACTCCTATCTATTGGAGAATGGATTTGAAAAGTGTGAGGGAGAACCCACCCTCTACATCAAAGAAAAGGATGGTAAGCTGTTGATTGTTGTTTTATATGTTGATGATTTAATTTTTACAGGTAATGACAATTACCTTGTTGAAAATTTTAAAACAGTCATGAAAAATGAATTTGAAATGACTGACACTGGTTTGTTGAGATACTTCTTAGGAATAGGAGTAGAGCAAGGTGAGAAAGGGATTTTTATATCCCAAGCAAAGTATGTGAATCAAGTTCTAGAAAGATTTAATATGCAGGAGTGCAAAGCTGCAATTACTCCCACAATAATGGGATTGAAATCGAGTACAGATGACTGCAGTAAGGATTTTGATCCAAGTTTGTATAAAAGCATAGTTGGCAGCCTCATGTATTTGACTGCAACTAGGCCAGATATTATGCATGCTGTTAGTTTAATTTCCAGATTTATGGAGAAGCCAAAAGAAGCACATTGGAAAGAAGCAAAGAGAATTCTGAGGTATGTGAAAGGAACAAAAAGATTTGGTATTTTACATACTACTTCAGAAAGTTTAGAATTAGTTGGATACACTGACAGTGATTGGGATGGAAGTGTAGATGATCGGAAGAGCACTTCTAGTTATGCTTTTCATATGGGTTCAGGAGCCATTTCATGGGCTTCTAAGAAACAACCGATTGTAGCATTATCTATAGCAGAGGAAGAATATGTAGCAGCTACAGCAGCAGCGTGTCAAGCAGTTTGGATGAGAAGAATGTTGAGAAGTCTATGTCAAGAACAGGTAAAAGGGACAGTGATTTATTGTGACAATAGCTCAGCTACTGCATTGTCAAAGAACTCAGTATTTCATAAAAGAACAAAGCACATAGACACAAAATTTCACTATATCAGAGAATTAGTGAACAATGGAGAAATTGTTTTACATCATTGTAAAATAAAGGAGCAATATGAAAATATTTTAGCTAAACCATTGGGACAGAAGACCTTTGAATTTCTAAGAAAATGCCTGTGTATGATGGATAACCCAGCAGCTGACTTTAAGGGGGAGTGTTGAAAATATTAAAGTCACCTGCCGTGCCTTTGGGCAGGAATAAACAAGTACAAAGGCAGCAGCAGCAGCAGAGATTGAGTGCACAACACTCTGTATTGAAGAAGCATGGAGAAATCCGTATGAATGAAATCAAATTGTGATGGGCCGCAGCCATAGATTGCGGGAGAAGTTATTTTGGTGATGGGCAGAGCCGTCTTACGGTGGAATGAAGATTTCCTGTAGATCTGAACTACGGAGGAGCAAAGTAAATTAAAACCAGTCATTTCGGGATTTAAAGCCCTCAACAACCAGGATGAATGAAATTTGTTTAAAACAGGCGGAATTATTTTTATTTCTGAATTGGCGGGACAAGTGGTCCCCACCATTTATATGCCAATCGGAATCGCAAATTTATTTTAAAGCAGTGTCTTGTTGATATGGAGTCACGATGAAATGCAATCCAATCGCAATCGCAAATCGCAATGTATATGAATCATAAACCAAATGTCTTGCAGATATGGTAATATTCCGCAAGCGGAACGGTTGTACACAATACAACCAAATGTTATATTATAAATCGCCCCCACCAACAGCTGAGGCTCGTGGGTCCACTTGACCACGTGGCGGAAAATTATTGGAATCGCAGGTTTCAAATCGCAAGGTTCAATCGGGGCGCTTTTGTTTTGTGCTCTGATCGAAGGCCGGACCCGATCCGGTTATATGCCATAATTTAATTGCCAATCGTATCCGGTTCTTGATCGCAATCGGAAGCTCTTAAGTGTTGGGCCCGATCGCACCTTTGAAATTGGCAGACCCGATGGCGTTATACAATGGAGTTGATAAAGTCCATCACGTCCGAGTTCTTAATCGCAATCAGAACTTTCCGGTTGATCGCACGCTTTTGTAATATGTTGCGATTGGAGTGGCGGACCCGATCCATATTATAGGCCGGAGTTTATATGACTCATCGCATCCGATAGTCAATCGCAATCGGAGTTTTTTTTTGGTGCGACTATTTGTTTAAATCGCGGACCCGATTGTTTTATACATTGAATTTAAATGTTTTGACCGTGCGTTCAAAGCAGGGCCCGCATGTATTTTATTTTAAATAGACTTTTTTTAAAGTCTTATATAATTTTACGTAATGTTTTAATATGCGATAGATAAAAGCCAAAAGGCCTGCGAGCCATTCTATGAGAATTGCATTGTTTTGTTTTCGCACAGCAGCGCGGAAGAAAAACAAAGCAGTGTGGTTTTAACATAGTGACAGAGTTTTTTTTTTAAAGACAAGGAGTTGTTTTGGGCACTGCGTGTGACGCAGTCCTGTTTTTGTTATCCCTCTGTTTAGAGGAAGATTTGTATCAGTTTTTTTTTAAATAGAAGTTGTTTTAAAAGTCTGAAGAACTCTGTCTCTTGCCAAATTTGTATTAACTTCTCTGTGTTGTAGAGGGGAGATTATTCTCTCCACTTCTGTTGTTTGGAATTCTCAAAATTCCAACACATATTAGCCTTCTCATAGATCCTTTTAACGGAATTTTTCCCGCAAACAAATATAGATGACATCCACTGAGAATAGCACATCCAAAACCAAGTGCCTAACAACAGTGAGTTGGAACATGGGACAGAGGGTTTCCATAATAAGTACCTAGGTTCAAATGCATGCCATGAAATGCGGCCATCACGGTCCTGTTTAATTACATAGACCCACTCTTGGGTGAAAATATTATTGCAACTGCAAATTTGGATGAGTTCAACTGCTACTTAAAAAAGCTCGTGGTCAAACCTTTGGTATAATACCCTCAACATGGATCTGTAACAAACTCCATTATAACCACTAGCATAAAATAATAATTATCATGTTAATTTCTTTGACCTAAAATGTGGATCCACTACCAACGGATTCACCTCTAACAACACTAATTAAATATTCAATGTAGCGTCCATTCAATGTAATTTCCAGTTGTACACTGGGAGTGGACATCATAATCCCCTACGTAGACTTCGATTGACAAGTTAATATGTGGACCATGCAACCTAATTGCCTCCGTTGGAATTTGGCTAACCATCGTTGGAGAAATAACGTTGACTGTTGCATATGCCCACGTTATTACGTGGCCCATGCCAACAAATCTGTATTTTCCCAGTTAACAAATCTCCAACAAATCTGTATTTTCCCAGTTAAAAAAAAATCTCCCAACTGTAAATGCGCACTGACTTTCCAAAATTTTCCTGATAAATATATCCAATAGCTACGGGCTATCATAACTATGCCCTCAAATTTGCATTGCAGTAAATATTAAACAATATATCTATGCATTCGTGGAATAACATCCCATAAAATTTGTATCCAGCGTGCATTCAATATATATGGAATCCAAAAATTTAAACAAACAATCTCGGCAATATCACTGACGAGGATTCATGAATGTCATCCAAATCCACCATTAACGTTATCAATGCCATCATACATGCATGATACAACTATGAATTTACCAGCTGACGATAGATATGGTGCACTTCCCTGTAATCATCTTCACCTGTAGTCTTCTATTGCATGCAGCATGCTGAGGATCATCTTCTTCTGAAATATAGTTGTTTGGCTCTTCCGGTACCAATGGAAAATGAGGAGAATTTCTGTATCCTTTCTTTGACATCACTATGTGAAATGAGGAGCTAGTAGAACCATGTTGGTGTAGTTGAGGTGGTGTCTTTACCGGTTATAAAATCTCTTTAAACATATCAATAGGTCAACAAAGGAGAGAATTCGAGCCAAGCTCGTTCTTCGCTAGATAGCAGAATTCACAAATGCATGCAATTCGTCCTTTAGTTTCTTGTTTTCATCAACAAAAACAAATATAACTTATTTTTGGGGGTTTTAATAATGCATGATAACTAAAGCTCAATTTTGTATAAATGTTAACCATTTATTACCAATTAATTCTAATGGATCCATCTTTAAGTTCATTTCATCATGCTCTGTTTCATTTAAACTTATTTTTGGAGGTTTTAATCATGCATGATGACTAAAGCTAAATTTTGTATAAATGTAACCATTTATTACCAATCCATTCGAATGGATCCATCTTTAATTGCATTTCATCATGCCCTGTTTGCTAAATGATCTTTGATGGACAAATTTTTTTTTTTGGAAGGGTATTGCACAACTTTCCTCCAATATTGTTGATGAAATTTCTGATAAAGCTTCCACCATTTGTCAACCAAATGACCACTTTGATGACAATGTGTGAAAAAATGTTGCGGCTTCATTTTTCCATTAACTTCCTTACGATTTAGAGATTGGCTCTTTAGTCACTTTTCCTTAAAAAATTTCCAGTATAAAGACATTTTCTTCCAACACTTTGAAACTTTATGATTATATAGGCGAAAAAATGAACACAAAATATTATGTAAATCTTTAGTCGCTTTTCCTTCAAAAATTTCCTATATAAAGACATTCTCTTTCAACACATTGAAACTTTATGATTATATAGGCCAAAAAATGAACACAAAATATTATGCAAAAATTTACGAATGAAATTACAATACTTATTATAATAAAAATGAACTTTTGCATAATCAGGCCTATACCTTTGATGATCACCTTTGTCATGACTTTGATGAGGTGGAAGTTCCTTTCGAAACATCATTTTCCTCAATAGTCCCGAAACTCTCTCCAAAATTTTCTTTATATATCTAATTCTAGCATCTTGAGGTCAATCTTCAATCATAATGGGTTCTATTATACCTTGGGCATGTATTCCCAAGCCTTTCCCTTCGTAACCCATTTTTAGTAACAATTTTGAGCCAATTCCTTGAGTGTGCTTCTTGAAGGAACCAAAGCAAACATCTTCTTACGAGGAAATTGAATGTGAACAAGTGTTTCTTACCTCATTCATATTAGCATTCTGACACTTTTCTAGGACCTCTTCTGAAGCTTTTAATTGCAACTAAACCGCTTGAAGTCTATCTTGAAGCTCTTTCTTCTCATATTCCAATGCTTTCAACTGTTTCCACAAATTATTTCTTTCTCTGTCATCATCATACATATCCTCTACCATTTTCTTCATGGTTAAAAAGTCTCAAAAAATATTTAAATCTAGAAAAATATTTGCAAAGAAAGGATTAAAAAATGACTCATTTATAGAAATCGACATTTTAGAACTGAAGAAATTACCACCTTAAGAAGTTTCCTTCTTCTTTCTTGAATTAAACCTGACAAATGTACCAACTAAACTAGACAATGAACTACTATGATACAAAGTGATCTAAAATTTACTTGGGAGGACATAAAAATTTACAAATAATACCTTTTAATTGATCGCATGGGCTTGTAAGATTAAGTTACAATTTATCCATAAACATGTTCATTTAATCATAAACGTGTAACTTAAAACACTGTTAACAAAACTTGATCAAACCATGAATAAATAAAAAAACGAGGCATCAAGTTTGATAATGGAGTTCACCCCCTCCACTAGGCTACATCTCTGAATTCACCACCACGGGTCGAATGAGTTTAATTGTCTTTCCATAATGAGGAATGTGTACAATTATGTATTAAAAAGGGTGGCCAAACCTAGAGTTGTCTTCTACACAAAAGAGTTCAAGAATTGTACATAACAAAAAATTCCACTGGGAGACCTTTTCAGCTCTCCAAGCTCTCTAAAGCTTCCTCAAAATGAATCTCTCAAAATCTTCTCAAAATCTCTCTCAATCACTCTCCTCCAATACTCTCACCTACACAAAGTACATAGGAGGGGTTTATATAGCTTTAAATATCCAAAAAAAAGGAGAAGAAAATTCCTTATATCCCCACTCCAAGCAGAAAATAACTCTCTGAATCCATTAAAATATGATCCATTATATTCTTGAGGAGTAAATATCTCAAATCTTCCTATCAAGGAAATTATACAAAACTAAAGGGATGAGATAAAATCCCTTAAGCCTCTCAACTTCATCATGAATTAAGAAATTGAGTTTGAGGAAAATCCTCTCATAAATCGATTTATATTTTACAATTTAAAATTCAAATATGAGCACATTCTCATGAATTATTTAATATTTTACATTGTATATGCTCATAACGTATGCCTCACTAGGCTTTCACTAGGTATGGTTTCTTTGGAACCTAGTGTCAAGATCCTCTTGGATCAAGTTGAGACCTCAATGGTCTCCCACCTCTTTTGGTTTGTGGTATTCCTTAAAAACCACATTTTCAAAGAATTAGGGAGAAATTTCACTAGCATAAGACTTCATAATCTAGCCACATTTATAACCATTCCAGGAACTGAAAAAAACATTATATAGTTGGTGATCAGCCTTAAACCATCACTAATTGAGACAACGATTTCTCTCACCATATTTGGTTTATGGTCTTCCTTGAAAACTGCCATTTCAGAGATCACATCCAACCATCTTATGCAATGTATTTTTTCATTTTTGTTTTATAACTATCTTATTGGACTCATATACACCCCCTCAGATTATAGGGGGGAATTTTGGGCATCGAATCCATTAGGGTTATGGTGTGGAAGGTGAACCATCATAGGGATTCCAAGAGACGTTGGCATATGAATCCAACAATTATGAACAATTTATTTATATTTCCAACATATTAATGGAGAGGAAATTTGTTCTTATTATTTCATTCCAGTTGCACTTTCCAACAATTATGATGTTCAAAATTGCTACCTCTGTCGCCATAATTGCTTGTTTCAATTCAAATTTCTTCTGCAACCACTCACATTTCTTGTCTAACAATGCCAACTTTACCTCCTCTTTCTCTGCCAATTTGCTCCGTTGCTTCATTAGTTCCAATAGTGACACCACCACCTCTGTCAATTTGTCTATCAAATGATTCATTCACTCTTGATCATGCTCATGAGTTGTGTCTCTGCTGATGTTATTTCTACCAACCTCTTCAACAACATCGTTGAAGAACTTCTTGCTAAAGATTGATTCCATATTAATGTTCGAATCATACCCACTATTGATAGCCATGTATTAATATGTGAGGCTCTCAACCTAAAATGGCATCACGAGGAGGTGGACATAAATTCCAAGTATATCTAAATCATAACATCATGAGAGTAATCCATATTTGCAAATGATTTGGATTCATGATCTATTATATGGAATTTCACATTTAAATTGAATTTGTTGTATCTTGGGGTTCCTCTCTAGTCATTTAGTTTTATAACTTGTTCATTTCCCATTTTTATAATGGCTTCCCAAGAATATGCGAATTGTGACGCATTTCCCTATCATATCTTATCTAGAGCCAAATGTCTTGAAATATGGAGTACTCCTTCACCCCCTACACATTTAACCTTTGACATCTACCTTGAAGCGATTAGTGGGTTAGAGCTAAATTACATGAAAATGCTTGCTTTATAATTTTCCCAATTGTTTTCTGGGGACTGAATTCACCATTTTGATGATCAAGATGGTTTCCCTTTTAAAAAATAATATTTTTTATACACATCATGGTAATGAGGTGTATGAGATTTGAGAATGATCGGACTCCATCACACTTTGATTCATGATGTCGATCCTTTATTTTCTAGCATGTTTGAATTTGAGTTCAATTTTAAATATACATGATATAATTCTCTCTCTTCAAAATGCCTCATTTGAAAAGTTATCTTTTGTAATATTATGGAGTCTTCAGTATTTCCTCTTTCATTTATTCTATTAACTTGATTTACTACAAGCATTGAATCTTCGAAAGCCATCAATCACCTTATTAATTTGGCAATAGCTGATTCTAGCCCTTCCCAAAGGGTCAAGCATTCAACCTAGTTATTTATTGAAGTTCCTAGACCCCAAGTGAATTGTATCTCTCTTTGATTATTTAGGCGAATGATGACACCTCCTACTCCTTCTAGCCCAGTTTTAGAACACATAGTTAATAAACATATAAAAACTCAAAAAAATTGATTAATAAATAGATCATTCTAATCAAGGATATATATATATATATATATATATATATATATATATATAGAGAGAGAGAGAGAGAGAGAGAGAGAGAGATAACCGCAAATTAATATTCAGTTACCATATAAATTAAAATAATGATTGCCTGAATATGCACTCTATAATGAGGGGGGTGTTGTATTATATTTAAAACTAATATAGGTCCATCTTAATCATGTGTCTGCTAATGAAAAGAGAGATTAAATTTCTTACGTACATCCCTTTTAGAGTGCAAAACTTAAAACATTTAACCTCTAGAGATTTGATGCCTCTCCTAGCTTCATCAATTCATGGATGAGATGGATCTAGGTTGCCATATATATATATATATATATATATATATATATATAGAGAGAGAGAGAGAGAGAGAGAGAGAGAGAGAAAGAGAGAGAGATTTCATTATTTAAATTACATTTTTTATTGCTAAATGAATTAAATTCCTTTAAAAGCCCTTTGGGTACTTATTGTGTATACTAAGTAGCTTAAACATGCTATTCCAATAAATATGTTAGATTCAAAAGTATGGATTAAGAGAGAAATGTAAAATAGTGAGATTAATTAAAATGTTTTGAGCATAGCAATTTAGTTTTTCAATTTATTTATATAATATATATACATTTTTATGTTTTTTAAACCATATATAATATATACATAACTTACATTAAATTATTTTATTTATAGGTTAACATTTTTCTTTGCTATTAATAGTTTTTTAAATAGACATCAATATTACTTAATCTTAGATATTGAAATATGCAATTTATCACACACACAGATATTTTCTATTATTATTAATATTTTTAAAATTATACACATTAATTTTAATCACAAACCTCATTTTTATCCTTTTTATTACTTTTCTTCGGAAGTAATTGAATCATTTTTAATTTCAATATATATATATATATATATATATATATATATATATATATATATATATATATGAAGTTGAAATTCAAAGAAATTTATTAACATGGATCTTCAAATAATTTATTTATATTTTGCATTCAAATATGAAAATATATATTTTTTTCATACTTTTAATATCTGAGAGAGAGAAATATTTTTAATAAACCTAGTGAGTGTTGTAATATCAACAATGAATCCAACAAACATAGTTAAAGTGGAACTATGTCTTAAATACTTTTAAATAAAACTAAGTAAATATGTATATTAATTATTTATTTTTATTATAAACGACATTTTTTTTAAACTTAAAAGAATATTTTATTTCTATTTTAAAAGACATACATGTAAAATCAAGTTTGAGCATGGATGGAACCACAAATCACCCTCAAAATTTGGTACCTTCATATTGTGTTGTAAAATGCACATCTCTACCAAATACCAATAATAAAAAAATTTAATCTGAGAGTGAGAGAGAGAGTGTGTGTGTTCCACTAATAAGTTATTTTTAATTTAAGGTATGATAGAGATTTGTAATTCCTTCAATGTTTTTTATTTTACATGTAACGTTTAAAAAAGTATTAATAACAAAAATAAATCATATTGTTTACTAATATGAACCATCATAGATCTATCTTAACTTTGGATCTACCAAGTGCTAAGAGGGATCAAATCTCTCAAGATGCAAACATCTTCTGATATAAGTAACGTTTTGCACCTAAATATATTTGATTCCTCTCGACTATTACTAAATTTAGGGTTAAGTTGGATCTATGTTGGTTTTGAATGATGTGAAAATACAAATTTTTATTAGAGAGATAGAGAGAGTTAAAACATTTTGTTAATGTGTCCTTCAAAACTAGTATAGATCCATCTTAACTCTAAAATTACTAAGAGTTGAGAGGAATCAAATCTCCCGTGGCACAAACCTTTCCTCATGTTTTTCACTCAAGAAGATGTTTGCATTTTGGGAGATTTGATCCCTCTCCGCACTTGGTAGATCTGAAGTTAAGATGGATCTATGCTGGTTCATATTAGTAACCAATATATTTGAGAAATTCACAATTTTTTTCTGTAAGGTGAATTATATTTCATTTAAAAGAAAACTTGTATTTACATCATGAGAATGAAAAATTTTTATATTCTCTCACTAGGGAAACTATACCAGATCCAAAAAAGAACTCTCTATGGAGAGGAAAATGATATTTTAAAACTAAAAGAGATAAAATTACACATATTATTGGTGGAGTACTGGCCTAAGATGCTTTGCATGAAATATTTTGTTACATTTGAGGCATAAAACATGGACATGACACACCTAAGTTGAAGGATATGAATCTAATACTATAACCTCAATATGTTATTTTGTGTCCTCAGAGATTTTCCCTGTTGCAAGAAGTATGTTGATATGTTTTTATATTCTTTCCATTATCCAATCCAAGTCCCTAAAGCACTAGTGTATGTGCTCCAAATAATGAATAACCTATTCATGGTGCTCATTATGGTCCATAAGCATGTGCACCAATAAGAATTTTATCTGCCAACAAAGGTCAAAATTTTTTATATACTAGTTGAAACAACCCCTTGTGTGCCTTGTATATGGAATACAATATTCCCATTTTATAAGGAATTATGTATCTGAGAGGGTAATTTTCTGCATGGAAACCTCCCCCTCATCCCGAGTGATTTCTTCCTAAATAGGCCTTGGCGTAAGGGCACAATAACACATAGATAAATCCTCCAACTGATGTTGCATGTGTGTATTCCCCCTGTGATCTTGCTCTTGGTAATATACATCCCCCCTTTGAACCCATGTTTATTGATCAGGAATGGTGGTGAGAAGAGCATGAATAATTGAATGGAACAAAGGTTGAATAAAGCTGGAAATATATTGAATACAAGAGGGGTGCCATGTAATATAAATACCATCCAAATAAATGTTACCAACCAAGGTATTGCTTAATAGGGCACCACGAAAAAGTGTCAAAATCAATAGGGGGGAGAGGACTGCAATTTTTGACTCCCACCAAAAATTAAGGTGACACTAAAAATAAATCTTGTTAGAAGTCCACAAGGAAAATAGAGACCGCACCACTAAGACAATGAACATTGAATCAAAGTTGTTCAAGATAGAGCAAAATTGAGGGTTATGTCCATGATAATAGGGTCGAAGCCAAGGGCCTAAGCTTACACTGCCAAGCATGAACTAGAAAAAAATTTTCTTAGTGTCCAAAAACACAGGGCTAATCCAAGAAACAGTATGACCTTATAAGGCCCGCAGATGATGAAAGCATTGATAACCCTACAAGTTAAAAAATATAACTATCCAAAAAAAATTATAGGATTAAGGTGAATTTTATTTAAGCCTAGGTATATTTATAGAGTATAAAGGGAAATAACAACCACATTTCTTTGAAGACTCAACTGGTAAGCAAGAAGAGCAATGAGAATGCCTGCTACACAAATAAATTGACTACACCACCTCACCGAAATTTCACCACACTTTTCATCTACTTCCCACACCATGCTCTACCAACAATTCACCTTTGAAATAGTCATAAGGAATTTTTTTAGGTTTATTCCCACTGGTGGAGATTGGATATCACCTTCTGTCACATGATTCCTCAGCTCAAATTCTACACAATTAGCATGCCATGCTCTCTCACTCACTCTCATGTCTGCCATAGTGTGCTAGTCTTAATGATATCGTATTGCAGGACCTTTACTGCATTTAATACTCCTAGGGGCATGTTGTCATGTCCCCCAACCTGTTGGCGAAGTGGGATAGTGATAGCTCATACCCCCACCCCCCACCCCGCCTTCTACCTCATCAACCCATTTCGGGGAGAAATTCACATTTTAATTTAATTGATAAATAAAAATAATTAATAATTATAATAAACTGTTATGCATATCACATAATATAATTATTTTTTTAATTTATAAATCTCAAAACATGGACATGACATACCTAAGTTGAAGGATCTGAATATGATATTGAAACCAGGATATTTTCTTTCGAGTCCTCAGATGTTTTCCCCACTGCATGAGGTATGTAGAGATGCTATTTTATTCTTTCCATTTTCTGATCCAATACCCTCAAGTGCTGGTGTAAGTGCTCCAATGAATGAATAACATATTCATGGTGCTCATTCCATTCCATAAGCATACACCCCAATAATAATTTCATTTTCTAATAAAGGTTAACAACTTGCATATACTAGAAATGCCCCTGCCTGTGCCTTATATATGGAATCCAATCTACACATTTTACACGGAACTTTGTATCCAAGAGGGGAATTATGTGTGTGGAAAATTCAACCTAAGATTTATTGATTTCTTCCTAAATAGTTCCTCACATATGGTCACGATAAAACATATAAAAATCCTCCAACCAATGGTGCATGCATGTATTCCCTTTGTGGACTCGTTCTTGGTAATACATAGCCCCCCTTTGAACTTGCACCTGATGATGAGGCATGGGGGAGAGAAGATTAGAACTAACAAACTAGAATAGAGGTCGACAAAAAATGGCAAGATCTAGAATACAAGATGAGTGTATCAACCATATAATTATTACCAACCAAGGGAATTCTTCGGAGGTCACTATGAAAAGGCATCACAACAGAGAATGGCGAGAGTACTGCAATTATTTACTCCTTAAAAATGGTAGTTGACACCAAAAAGAAAGCTTTCTGTAAGTCCACAGAGAAAACAAAGACTATATCATTGAGATGATGGATGGGAAATAAAATTTTAACAACATAGAGAAAAATTGAGGGATGTATCCATGAGATAGGGTCAGTGAAAAGTACCTAAGATTATACCATGAAGCATAGAGTAAAGAAAATATTTCTGGAGCATCCAAAAACACAAGGCCAAGTCTGTAAACAGAACAACCTCAAGCCACTGGATGATGAAAGAATTGGTGGGCCTACAAGTTAAAAAATATAAATTCCCAAACACAATTCTGGGATTAAAGTGAAAGTTACCTAAGCCCAGGTACAATTGCATAGTATAAAGGGAAACAATAGCTGTGAGTTGTAGAAGACCCAATTGGTAAGGCACAAGTGTGATGAAAACAACTGCTACACCATTAGGTCGACTACACCACCTCACCGAAACTACACCACACACTATCTCTACTTCCCACACCATGTTATGCTAGCCATTCTCCTTCGAAATAGTCGCAAGGAAAGTTTTCAAGTTGATTTCCATGGGGGGATACTTGATATTTCCTTTTGTTACGTAAGCCTTCAGCTCAAATTATGTGAAATTAACACGTCATCTTCTCTTGTTCACTATGAGGTCCACCATAGCGTATTAATCTTAATGATATGGTATTGCAAGACCATTCATAAATTTAACATTCTCGGGGGTGTGTTGCCACGTCCCTCATTTTGTTGGCTAGGTGGGATGGAAACACCCCCTCAAAAAACAAAAAAAAACCTTCTACCTTGAGAGTCATCCCATTTGAGGGAGACATTCACATTTTAATTTAATTGATAAGCATAGAAACTTAATATTTACAATAAACTCTTATGCATATCACATTAAAAAATTAAGTTTTATAATTTATAAAGTATGTGAAACAAAAATCCTAACGACATATATGTAACTATGTGTATAATGGTTTTAATAAAATTAAAAATAAGAATATTTCTATATATAAAGATGTGAAATTTATGTAAATATATATAATATTACTAAGAAATTTAGCATAGATGGATCTTAACTTAGAAGCTACCAAATGTTTAGTGGCGTCAAATCTCTGTATGTGCAAATCTCTCCTTAAGTTTTGCACTAAAAAAGAGGTTTACATCTTAAGGGATTTGATGCCTCTTCACCCTTGGTGGATCTGAAGTTAATATAAGCCTTATTTTGATATGTATCATTAGATTTATGTATCTTATGCTTTTGCTCATAAGATATCTAAAATGAATTGAGCAAGTGGGAGTAGGTAGATGGCCAAATGTTATCTTTAAGGAAGGCATGAATGAAAGAAAGAAAACATGGATGAGACAAAACTACACATGGATGCAAAAATGTAATATCTACCTCAATGCTTGTCCCACAAATAGAAAGGTGTTAAAGAATTTTGCTATGGAGAAGTTTCCTAAATAGGTATGGGGAAAAGAGTTGGGTAGAAATAAGTACTACATTGAAGAATTCAACCCTACTTATGATCTCCAACAAAAAGAGTACATTGGAGTTAACATTCCGTGGAGGGAAAAGGTTCTTGTTGCTCAATTAAGAATCAAATAACATCATCTTTGGTGTGAAACATGATGGTGGAAAATACCTAAAGAAGCTTGGGAAGAACAAGTGTGTACATTTTTCACGTGTGGGGGAGTGGAATTTGAAAAACATTTCATTTTGGAATGCGATGCGTTCAAAGACATCAGAGAAAGTTATGGGAATATGTTAGCATCGGTTTATTGGCATTGTCTGTTCAACGAGGAGATTGTTGGAAGGTTGGGTCATCTCATCATCAATTTGAATAAGAGAAGGACTGAAATGAAAAAGGAAAAAAATAGGGAACTCATCAAAATTCTATTTTCAATAAATTCCTGACGGAATTTAGAGAAATTAGACCAGAAAAAACTACCGTAAAAGCCTTCAAAAATTCACACTATAGACTACTTGATTTTTCCCAAGGGACCCCCAAAAAGGCACCGAAGGTCCCCATGGGAACCCCATCAGTGCCTAACTAGTCTCCTCCCTTACGAACAATACTTTTCTTCTTGAAAGACCTTCAACTAGGGATTTAATTGTCTTTATCTCTTTCCATTTGATCCCATCTTCCCTCCGTTCTTTTGAACATGAAAGAAGAATATTTCTTCTTTCGTATCAATCCTTTGTGCATTAACCCACGGGCGATAATTATCAAATCATTGTCAATAAAGCTCTCCTTTTTCCACTAGGGGCTTTTTTCTTTCTCTAAAGGTGTGCACTTTGTTGGGTGTACTTTTTCCCATGGGGGCCTTTGGTGCCTTTTTGGGGGTCCCTTGGGGGCCTTGAGGGGTCTTACCTCTTTTCTTTCTCTAAAGGTGTGCACTTTGCTTGGTGTTCTTTTTTCATGCATTGACTATATGAGATAAACATGTAGACATAAATGTAATTGTAAAATTAATGTTTAACATTTAATATTTAATATTTAATCTAATGAAAAATCGAGTAGTCTATAGTGTGCCTTTTTTAAGGCTTTTACGATAGTGTTTTCTGGTCTAATTTCTCTAAATTCCGTCAAGAATTTATTGAAAATAGAATTTTGATGAGTAACCTTGCACAATAAAAGTACCCTAGGGGGGTTTTAGGGTGCTGAATCCATATTTACAATAAAAAAACCAGTTTAAATAACATAAATCAAGATTTTACTTCAAAAATTATCACCGGATTCCGGTAATGAAACTCCAAAAAGTCGCACTAAAGACAACTCCATGAAAAATCACTTCTCTCCCTAAATATATAAATTTAACACAAATAAAGTGTAGAATTGTATATGTCAGGAAACATCTCCATGACATGTGCTATAGATGCCATAGATTTTTAGGCTTGATTTTTTTTATACCTTTTTGTTTTTACCTTTTCATCTACTTCTACTCATATGGATGTGTAATGAATCACTCTTACCACCGAATTATAATGATTTAATTTTTTTCCTTGGGAAAAAGACCACCGAATTAGAATGATTTAATTTTTTTCCATGGGCAAAATACCACCGAATTAGAATGATTTAATTTCTTCCTTGACTGAAACCTTGCCCGACCAGTTCTGAAACAAAGTGATTTCAAGAATATATTTCTAAATGTGTAAAAACCATTCTAAATCCATATAAACTCAAGACCTATCAATCTCAGAGAAAAATCAAATCTTTTGAGGTGCAAACATTTCCTCAAGTTTTGCACTCACAAAAAAAAATTGTACCTCTAAAAATTTGATCCCTCTCAACACTCGATTGATCCAAAATTAATATGGATCTAGGCTAGTTTATATTTCTAAACAATTCATTTATGTAAACAAAACAAATTAACTAAAAATAACCAAAAATAAATAAAAATAAAAATAAAAAAAATAAATAAAAAATCAATAAAAATAATAAATAATCAAAATAAAAAATAAAAAATAAAAAATCAAACCCGTATTATACAAGTTTACATGTACTTATTATTAGGGTGGTAACAAAATTTAGAAAGTTCGGTGTTTCGGCGTTGTATCTAAAACCCCAAAGAATCTTGATATCCGCATGCCTCGGCACGGAGTTTCATGACATAAAATCTAGAGTTTGTCACCCACCTTACCAATAGCTTTCTAGTATTATTAAGATTGAAATTCCGTACTCTTTTATTCCGATATTAAAAGTTATAAAAGGTGCGGTCAACCATGTAGATGAAACCTTATTTGTGCTACAAAACTCGCGAGTCGCCACATCATCATGTCGTCAAAGCTTAATTAATTCGTAACAATGTTTTTACTATAAATTAATGATAAAAAATAAATTTTAATAAACATCTACAGTCCAAAAACATTAATTTTCAATTATAATACACAATTTCTTAACCTTAAAGCATGTATTAAATGGTTGAGAATAAAAATCATGGACATAGGCATGGATGATGTGTATGAGCACATTCTATGAACCGGCACAAATCTTTTGAGCATATCACCCACAGGCTTAGCCGAACTAATCTTGCTTTAATATCTCATAAGTGTCGTTTCCTCTGGATTCAACGACAATATCAGTGGAATCAAATTAAAAAAAAACCAATTTCATTTTACGGTGGCCTGCCACGTAAGCGGTTTGAAGTGAGCGGCGGTGCATGTGTGAAGGAAGTCTGACCTCTCTGCCTCCCTCATTTGCTATTAAATCGAATCAAATAAAATTTACATTCAATTAATCAAAAACACATATCCCATTCCAGCAATGCAAATTTTCCATGTTGTACGATTCCCCTCGCAGCCACGCTGGCTTTCTGTATCATAAAGAGCCGACCCACCCAACCTGAGGGCGTTCCAACCTCTTCTTCTCCGCACAACACAACACAACCTCCTGTGCCACTTATATGTTGGAATTTCTGAAAATTCCAAGAACAAACACTGGAAAATAAAACTCCCCTCTAAACAGAGAGAAAAATATTAAAATTGCATTCACAGTGACAGAGTTTCCACACTTAAAACAGATTTCTATTTCTTCAAAAACTGATACAAACTCTTCCTCAACACAGAGGGATTACAACTGCTGGACTGCTTCTAAGCACAGTGCCAGAATAACATACTCTGTCTCTCTAAAACATTCACTGCTATGTATGCAAAAAAAAATCTCACACTGCTGTGTATTTTTTTCATTCACAGTCTCTCTGTCTATAACAAAAAAAACATAAAAACATCTCTCTATCACACACACATATCATTGCCGTGTGTTTTTGTTTCCCGCACTGCTGTACATACATGACTGTTCTGTGTAGTAATAAATTTCAACTCTGTCCCTCTTGTACTTACGGCACATTACAAAAACATATGACATTACATAATATATATATATATATATTATAAATATCATATATTTATAATATATATTTTACCAAAGTAAAATCTCAAACTTACTGCGGTAACAAAACATTTACCGTGCGTGAAACATTTAAAAAAACTTACGTGCTGGAATATAAAACAACAAAATAAAACATTAAACATATGATTGGAAAATAATATTAAACCCAAAACTTTGTCAACGTATAATATGTGTAGGCCCCCGCTTGCATCAACAGTTCCGAGGGGGTTCACAACTCTACTTGCCCAACTTTCCAGACCCCTGCGGAATTGTATTGCCGCTTCATCTCTGCTTTCAATTGACCGCCTCAAACCTGTTCAGCGTACTACTGCCTCCATTCTGCATTAACTGTGTTCGGTGGGGATTTTAATTGGTTGTTGCTGCAGATAGAATGCAGCTCTCCCAAAGCTCCAACATTTAACTCGCGACTGTCAAAAATTTCCATCAACATTCATTCCGCCGCTTTTGCTGTCTCTTCCAATTGATTTCTGCTGTGCTGCGTTATTTGGGCAGTTGGAAATTAAATTCCAACACTCCCCCTTAATTTCAACTGCTGGGTTTTCCTGCATACCCAGGCATTTCCTGAATTTTTCAAAACTGTTCTGAGCTAATGGTTTTGTGAGGATATCAGCTAATTGTTCCTCTGTTCTGCAATGTTGCAAAACAATCTCACCATTGCTCACCAATTCTCTGATATAGTGAAACTTTGTATCTATGTCTTTTGTTCTCTTGTGAAAAACTGAATTCTTTGATAATGCAATAGCTGAGCTATTGTCACAAAAAATCACTGTCGCTTTTGTCTGCTCTTGGCACAAACTTCTTAACATCCTCCTCATCCAAATTGCTTGACACGCTGCTGCTGTAGCTGCCACATACTCTGCCTCTGCTGTAGACAATGCTACAATTGGCTGTTTCTTGGAAGCCCATGAAATGGCTCCTGAACCCATGTGAAAAACATAACCGGAAGTGCTCTTCCGATCATCTACACTTCCAGCCCAATCACTGTCAGTGTATCCAACTAATTCTGAACATTCTGAAGCTATATATAAAATACCAAATCCTTTTGTACCTTTAACATACCTCAGAATTCTCTTTGCTGCCTGCCAATGTGCTTCTTTTGGCTTCTCCATAAATCTGGAAATTAAACTAATAGCATGCATAATATCCGGCCTAGTTGCAGTCAAATACATGAGACTGCCAACTATGCTTTTATATAAACTTGGATCAAAATCCTTGCTGATGTCATCTCTACTCAGCTTCAATCCCATTACTGTGGGAGTAATTACAGCTTTGCATTCCTGCATATTAAATCTTTCTAAAACTTGATTCACATACTTTGCTTGAGAAATAAAAATTCCTTTTTTAATTTGTTCTACTTCTATTCCTAAGAAGTATCTCAGCAAACCCATGTCAGTAATTTCAAATTCATCTTTCATGACTGTTTTAAAATTTTCAACAAGGTAATCATCATTACCTGTAAAAATTAAATCATCAACATATAAAACCACAATCAACAATTTACCATCTTTTTATTTGATGTAGAGGGTGGGTTCTCCCTCACATTTTTCAAATCCATTTTCCAGTAGATAGGAGTCTATCCTACTGTACCATGCTCTTGGTGCTTGCTTCAGCCCATAAAGAGCTTTCTTCAATCTGCAGACTTTGTGCTCTTGGCCCTTTTTCTCATATCCCAAAGGCTGTTCCACATATACCTCTTCCATTAAAACTCCATTTAAAAATGCAGATTTTACATCCATCTGGTATACTTTCCATTTGTTTTGTGCTGCTATGGACAGCACTGCTCTTACTGTCTCCATTCTTGCAACCGGTGCAAAAGTTTCTTCATAATCACTCCCATACTTCTGCTTATAACCCTTGACAACAAGTCTGACCTTGTGTCTTTCTATTTTTCCTTCAGCATTGCTTTTGGTCTTATAGACCCATTTAACACCAATGGCTTCTTTACCTTTTGGGAGATCAACCAACTCCCATGTTTTGTTCTTCTCTATGGCATTTATTTCTTCATCCATAGCTTCTATCCATTTTCTATCTTTAATTGCTTCTTCAAAATGAATAGGATCATCAACTTGACAATACAAAGCAAATAGGGAATTCATACCTTCATTTGCTTCTCCCTGCTCATAAATTTCTCTAAGACTTCTGAACTTTGTTCCTGTTTCACTTGGTGTAGCCGTGCTTGATGAAGCACTTAATTTTGCTCCATGTGGTGTGCTTGGTGATGCACTCCCACTTCTTCTCAAGGGTGTTCTTGCTGCCGCTTGAGACGTCCCTTGCTGTCCTTGTGCTGGTGGAGGTTGTGATGTTGATGAGTTGTTAATTTCAACTACATCTTCCTCATCTTCATCATGAGATAAACAACTTTTAACATTAACTGTTTTCTCAATGCTTCCATCCCATGCTTCCTCTTCAATAAATTGCACATCTCTGCTTATTAAAAATTTCTTTGTGGATGGGTTATACAACCTGTATCCTTTGGAATCTTCACAATATCTAAGGAAAATACACTTCTCCCCCTTACTATCCAACTTCTTTCTCAACTTTTCAGGAATGTGTGCATATGCCACACATCCAAAAAATCTCATGTGGGTGACTCCCTGTTTTCTGCCACTCCACGCTTCTTCTGGAACTTTGTTCATCACTGCTTTTGTGGGACATCTATTTAAAATATACACAACACAGTTTGCTGCTTCTGCCCAATACTCATTCGACAAGTGTTTTGCCTTCAGCATGCTTCTCACCATCTCCATTATGGTTCGATTCTTCCTTTCAGCAACTCCATTCTGTTGCGGTGTGTACCTTGTGGTAAACTGCTTGTGAATGCCGTTATCTCTGCAAAAACGCAGAAATTCCTTTGATATATATTCTCCTCCTCTATCAGTTCTGAGAACTTTAATATGCAGCTCGCTCTGTTTCTCTACAAGAGCTTTAAAGTGGCAAATTTTTTTAAAAACTTCACTCTTATATTTCAGAAAATAAACCCACACTTTTCTTGTGAAATCATCTATGAAGGTCAGCATGTAATTGCTGCCTGAAACTGATGCTGTTTGCATCGGCCCGCATAAATCTGAGTGAATGATCTCTAAGGGTGCTTTCGCCCTTATACTTTTCCCTGAAGAAAAATTTTCTCTGTGTTGCTTTCCCAGAATGCAGCCTTCACATAGGCTGTCAGGCTTCTCAATCAATGGTAAACCTCTTACCATTCCTTTTCTGTGCAGCAGATTTAATCCTCCAAAATTGAGATGTCCAAATCTCAGGTGCCACAACCAGTTTACATCTTTCTCTTCCTTCTGAAAGGCTTCTTGTGTTATGGCTGCTATGCTCTTTCCTTTTCCCTTCAAGTCAGTGTTGAGTTTGAGTGGAAACATTCTATTGCTGGTCATTTGAATTTCAGCAATAATTTTCTTGCTTGGAGGTATATCTTTTATTGTGCACACATCATCTCTGAATATTACATTGTAACCTTTGTTTATGAGCTGCCCAACGCTCAAAAGATTACATTTCAGACCTGGAACATAATACACATCAGGAACAAATTTCTGTTCACCATTTCTTGCTCTAATACTAACTCTGCCTTTTCCTTTTACAGAGATTTTAGTATTTGTCCCTGTGGTTACTTCAAATTTTACTTCTTCATCTAAATTGGCAAACATTGCTCTATTTTCAGTCATGTGATTACTACATCCTGAATCTAAGAACCAAACATCATCTTCTCTGTCTTGTGCTACATTACAAGTTAATAGCACATTACTTGGGTTCTTTTCTTCTTTTGCTACATTAGCATTCTGCTTATTTTTCATGTCATTTTGCTTCTTTCTACATTCATTGGCATAGTGCCCATATTTTTTGCAATCATAACATTGGACATTGGATTTGTCATACCTTTGTCCATGAGCATGTTGGTGTTGTTGTCCACCTTGCTGGCTGTTGCATTGGCCATGGCTCTGATTTTCATTGTTACTCCTTCCATGTGAATGTGAAGGGTTGTTCCTTCCACCTTTTTTCTAACTTCTACCTCTTCCTCTTCCTTTTCTTTGACCTCTTCCTCTTCCTGAAGGCATCTGGGTCTTGAAGGCATGTTCAAGAGATGAAGTTTCATCTCTGCTCAATCTCTGTTCATGGGTTATTAGTGAGGCATGAAGTTCATCCACTGTGAACTGTGAGAGATCTTTGGTCTCTTCTATGGTGGTTACAATAACATCAAACTTTGAGGGTAAACATCTCAAAAGTTTCTCCACAATCCTTCTTTCTTCAAGAGTTTCTCCATGGGATCTTATCTGATTTACAATCCCAATCATATGTGTAAAAAATGTATCAACACTGTCTGACTCTTTCATGCAAAGAGTTTCAAAATCCCTTCTCAGCAATTGAAGTTTTGTTGTCTTAACTTTCTCCATACCCTGATAAGCGACTTTCAGAGTTTCCCATGCCTCCTTGGATTTCTTAGCTGCTGCTATCCTTGGAAACACACTTTCACTTACAGCTTGATACAATAAGAAGAGAGCTTTGGCATCCTTCTTTCTATTGTTCTTCAATAAATCCTTCTCTGCTTGACTTAAGGCATTAAAGGCCTGCTCATCAGCTGGTTCTGTAAAACCATCTTCTACAAGTTCCCATAGGTCTTGTGAAACAAACAGGGCTCTCATGGTAATGGCCCAATAATCATAATTCTTTCCATTAAATTGTGGAAGTTGCACATTTCCAAGACTCATTCCTGTACTTGGTCCAGCCATTGCTATTAAAATGAACTCTGAAATTAAACAAACTGTCTTTCCTTCTCTGAAAGAACAAACTCTGTTAAATAAAAAACAACTCTGTTTTCTTTGAGAAATACCTGAACTTTGACCTCTGTTGAGATTTTCACACTGCTGGAGAAAACACTGCAACAAGTCTTCTTCTTCATCTTCTTTGAAATCTTCAAAGTGCCTAAACTGGCTCCGATACCATGTTGGAATTTCTGAAAATTCCAAGAACAAACACTGGAAAATAAAACTCCCCTCTAAACACAGAGAAAAATATTAAAATTGCATTCACAGTGACAGAGTTTCCACACTTAAAACAGATTTCTATTTCTTCAAAAATTGATACAAACTCTTCCTCGACACAGAGGGATTACAACTGCTGGACTGCTTCTAAGCACAGTGCCAGAATAACATACTCTGTCTCTCTAAAACATTCACTACTGTGTATGCAAAAAAAATCTCACACTGTTGTGTATTTTTTTCATTCATAGTCTCTCTGTCTATACCAAAAAAAAACATAAAAACAACTCTCTGTCACACACAAATATCATTGCCGTGTGTTTTTGTTTCCCGCACTGTTGTACATACATGACTGTTCTGTGTAGTAATAAATTTCAATTCTGTCCCTCTTGTACTTACAGCACATTACAAAAACATATGACATTACATAATATATATATATATATATATATTATAAATATCATATATTTATAATATATATTTTACCAAAGTAAAACCTCAAACTTACTGCGGTAACAAAACATTTACCGTGCGTGAAACATTAAAAAAAACTTACGTGCTGGAATATAAAACAACAAAATAAAACATTAAACATATGATGGGAAAATAATATTAAACCCAAAACTTTGTCAACATATAATATGTGTGGGCCCCCGCTTGCATCAACACTTCCGAGGGGGTTCACAACTCTACTTGCCCAACTTTCCAGACCCCTGCGGAATTGTATTGCCGCTTCATCTCTGCTTTCAATTGATCGCCTCAAACCTGTTCAACGTACTGCTGCCTCCATTCTGCATTAACTGTGTTCGGTGGGGATTTTAATTGGTTGTCGCTGCAGATAGAATGCAGCTCTCCCGAAGCTCCAACATTTAACTCGCGACTGTCAAAAATTTCCATCAACATTCATTCCGCTGCTTTTGCTGTCTCTTCCAATTGATTTCTGCTGTGCTGCGTTATTTGGGCAGTTGGAAATTAAATTCCAACATTATAATTTTTTATTGAAGAAATTGTCCGTGGAGCAGTTCTCAGGCATATATAGTTTAAGATTAGACCATTAAATCCGTGGAAACCAAACCTTTGTAACTGTTAAACTACATCTTTCAAACTAATCTCTACTAACTATATTATCTTTCTCTTTTACGCCCTTTAAACTCACTTCCTACTACCTATATTATCTTTCTCTTTTACACCCTTTAAACTCATTTCCCATTCGAAGGAAGCTCTCATAACGTTCGTTCTTGAATTAAGGGAATACTCATTCTGGTTGATAATGGGAATAATGTGAAGAACTCGTTTGTGATGATGCTTATAATGTTAACGAGTAACTTTTCAAAATACAAATGCTATCATGTTGACATTGATTGTATTTAATTGTATTAGAGTAGTTTCGAATAAGTAATTTGTGCATGTTACGTTCTGTACAAACCAATTGCAAAATATTTGTTTCATTTTATTGAAATTAGCTTTAGAATAACAATGTGATTTAAATGTCACATCTTTTCTATGTGCCGTCATACTTTTAGAAGAGCTCTTAATCTCTCAAGGAATTCCTTGAGTCCCCTGAGATTTATTTTTCCATGGTTGGGCCTCAAACTTCATTATTTCTGGAATTTGTGTAGGAATGTTGGAGCGGCACATTTTATAGAGTGGAATATGCTAATATTATATTTTACCAAAATTGTAGGTTAGTTTGTTGATTCTCTAGTTTATATTTTTTATTTGGTTATATTTATATTTTTTTTATTAGGTATACTTACCAATTGGCTTTCTTTTATTGAATTTATTTTATATTAGGTTTAATTTATTTTGCATTTTAATAATATATGTAATAAATTAAAGAATTTGTTAACTTGTTTTATAAAAAAAATTCTCATATTTTTTTTCTTTTATTTATCTGTTTTCTTTTGCATTTAACTTTTTTTTCTATAGTTTCAACATTTTCCTCACTAATTGGTATTATTATTAAGATTTTCTAATAAGATAATCTTACTAATTGGTATTATTATTAAGATTCTCTAATATAATAATAACTTATAATTGACTTACAATAGCTTTAATATGATAATAAGATTTTTTTCTTTCTATTATGTCTCTAGAGGAGTAGATATAAGTTTGTACAAAATGTTAATAAAGAAAAAGAATATACATAACTAACTTAGAAAATTAAATCAATTTAAAACTAATAAATTTCCCTAAATCATTTAAAATAAACAAGTTTGTAGGTTTTACAAAATATTGCCCTCTAATTAGGCTACATGTTGAATTAACTAGGATACATCTTACTACCTCAAACATAAAATTCCAACAAGGTTCAAACTTGGGGATTGAGTTGCATGGTCATATTCATTCAAGATGTAGTGTTTAAAGCTATGCTACTTTCAATATTACTTAATAAGGATAAAGTGTTCGATCATGATATTAAACCTAGAACCAAAAATTGCGGCATGTGTGATTATACCTCTTACTTCAATAATAATTTCATCTCTCAAAAATGAAATACAATAGTTTAAATGTATGGCATTGATAGCCATGCTTAAAGGCATTTGTATGAGTACAAACCACATGCATACTTCAACTATGAAATTTTTGATTCATCAATTTTTGATTCATGAAAATAATTCAAGATGATGGAAGAACAATTTTGAATTAGGGGTAATGGAGAAAATCAATACCCGTTAACATTATTACAGGTAAGGGAAAGCTCAATTGAAAGATTGAGTTTGGAAAAGCAATCATGGTGTAGTTCATTAGTGAGGGGTTAACTGAGAGATTGGAGCCAACATTGAATTAGGTGGGACTTGCAACATTTTAGTGATAATTGAACTTGATTCAGACCAATGATATTTCAAAGGAAGATATTAGACAAAATATGAAAGAGGATAATGAAGAGAATCATAAAAAACAAGATTGAGGGTCTATATAATTCATATAATATATACCCTAATGGTAGGGTTTGATTGATTGACAAATTATATAAGATATTGAATGAAATTTGCAGTAATCACATGTGTGTACTGCATTTTCATAATTCATAGACTTTTAATTTCAAAACTTTGAAAAATAGTATTTAATCTTATATTTTTTTCCCTTATTTCACTTAACCCCAGTCTACCTCTATAGAGAATGTTCCATGACGACCCATTGTAGATTATAATTTTGATCTTTAAAATTAGTATCTAGTGCCATATCCTTATCAATTTTTTTTTGTCATATTCTTGAACTCTCTTATTTACACCTAATGAGGTTTCATTTATAACTACCACCTTCAAGACGAAATAATAGTATTCTTGTATCATTCTCTATAGCCCAAGGAAACATTTGATTCTTCAATTTGTACTTTTAAATCAACATTGTTCAATTCGTACTTATAAATCAACATTAATATCCTTCTTGTAATCATTTTTTGCTTATCTTTTTACATTTTGATAACTTTATCATCTTAGAATGAAATTTGACATGATTCCCAACCTTTTGGTTATGGTTTCTAGAATTTAATCTCATTTAGATAAAATTGCATTTGGGAAAAAGAATCCTAAAAATGCCATCTCTGTTTGTTTGTAACTATAGCACTAAAAAAGCTATATTTTAATTTACAAAAAATTATTTCTCAAAATTAGCACATAATCATAGAGATATATTTATCATCATGAAGTGTAAAATGCTAATGATATTTTTAGATAGTTTCCAACGCTTTTTCTTCGTACTTTTTATCTTATTGTTGAAATTTGAACTCTAAATTCTAGTTCTTGACATCAATATTTCTACTCAAAATACATTTTATTAACATTTATAGAAACAAAATGCTTGATGTCTAATAAAAACTTATATTTAAATTAAAATGTAACATATAACATACGATAATGAAATTCCACAATTATACAATAATATTATATAGGTTCTCACTTTACTATATGTTAATATTGATAAGTGAAATTATCATTTTACAAAACACGACTTAAAGATGTCATCTCTATTTGTTTGTAAATCTAAGAGATATATTATAGTTTGAAAAACATATTTCCCCAAAATTAAAACATAATCATAAAGAGATATTTATCATCATAAAGTACGAAAAGCGTATTATAATTTTAGATGGTCTCAAATTCTCCTTTTTCATATTTTTTTAATGGTTAAAATCACATCTATAAATTCTATTTAAATTCTATTTCCATTAACAATACTATTTCTATTCAAAATGCATCTACATTTTAGACACAGTTTTGTAGACACAAAGTTCTTCATTTCCAAGAAAAGGTACATTTAAGTTAAAAAGTAACCTATAATATGTGGTGATAAAATTCTTCAATAATATTATGGTATTATATAAGTTCCCGCTTTGATTTATTGCATTTTAATATTTATGCATGAAATTATGATTTTAGAAAACATGCTCTTAAATATGTCACCTCTATTTGTTTGTAAATATAACACCGAAGGAGTTATATTATAGTTTATAATAATTTATTTTCCAAAATTAATACATAATTATAAAAATATATTTATTCTCATGAAGTGTATAATGTGGATGATATTTTTGGATGTTTTTCAATGCTCTTTCTACATAATTTTTAGTTTATTACTGAAAGCACACGTATAACTTGTATTTCCATTGATACGAGTATTTCTATTCAAAATGCATTTACACTCATAGAAAATAAGTGCTTGGTGTCTAAGAAGACGTATATTTAAGTTAAAAACTAACCCATAATATGTGATAATAAAATCAAAATCCTTAGTAATACAATAGTATTGTAAGGCTCTACTTTAGTTTACTATATTTTAATAATCATGAGTGAAATTGCGATTTTAGAAAACATGAAATTGAAAGTTTAAAATTATGAAAAATAGAAATGAGATTTTTTAGATTTGTATTGTTATATAAAAAAAATAAGGTTTTAAGTTATGATCTCAACATGTCACTTGAAAGAATTAAATTTAAGTAGAGAGGATAATAATCATGTATTTTAACTAGATCAATCCAATTGACATAGTATTAATATTTTATGATTATTAATTTTCTTATTTTTGGGAGTTTGTAAATGATGGAGTAAGATTTACCTATATGATACTAACATAGATCCATTTAATTATGGATCTATCAAGCATCAAGAGGGAACTGATATTTTTAATAGGTGTAAATTATCTAATCATTCTAGATGGATTTATGCTAAGATGAAAAGAAAGATGGAAATATTTACATACAAATATCATATTTTTGATATTTGCACAAAAATAAAAATATTAAAATAAGATATTTGAGTGAAAATATTGTTATCGTTATCATTCTCTTCATATTAGTTTAAATCCATTATAAACAATAAAATAATATACATGTCAAGGATAGGATCTTTCTCAATGCTTGATAAATCTAGGTTTTAAATGGATCTATATTGATATGTGTAATTATTTATATGACTATATATATTTAAATTTGAATTATATATATATATATATATATATATATATATATATAACAAACACCTATAATGTAAACATATCTACTATATTGGGTTGGGTTGTATAAGTACATTTCAATGTGATATGCAATTATACTTGTCTTGTGTCTCTTGATAAAACTTTAGATTACTTACAAATGTCACATATCTCGTAATAAAATTTATATAGGTTTTGAGATGTGTCTTTTTTTACCCTTGTTAGTCCCTGCTTCACTAAGGACTATAGAATTCACCTTGCTATCAAAGTGCATTGACTCTGCATTGTTTTGCTATGTTTTTGAAATTTTAACCGAAATTTTAGGAAAATTTTAAATATTATATTTTCCCGTAAATTCAAAAATAATTTTCTAGTTTTTTATAAATCTTGTTTGTAATTTTCGATTGGATTAATAGGCTTTGATGGGACATAATTCCCTTGGTGGAGGGAGTTATATTTTTAGTATTTTTCAGTGCTTGAAAAATCATTTTAAAATGATAAAAAGGCTAATTTTTTGAGTGGTCATTTTGTCAGTGAGTTCTTTGACACTAACACTGACACTGACACTCGCATTGACATTGTTATGCTACTTCTCTTCCAAATGATGTCAGAAATGACACAATTGTAGGTCCTTTGCGTAGGCGAGGGGGGGTGAAAAATACACATAAGGTTAATTCATTGTGTGAAATGTGGAGGTGAAAAGGAAGAAGAAGCTTTCACCTAGAAAACTGAGAACCATAATTGTAGAAACATGTTTAATTCTGCAGAGCTTTCCTTGTGTGTAGGAAAATTATCTTTATTTTAATTTTAAGAAGCTGATTCTGCAGAGCTTGCAATGAAATCTTTCATTGTGCTTATGAAAAAATAAAATTTAGCAAAATTTCATACACAACTCTGACACATTGCATGAAAAAAATAGCAAGTTTATTGCCATGATTGTCTACTACTTCTTGTTCATTACCACCAACTGTGTGACTCTCCTTAGGAGTTGTTACAAAGACTATTATGTATGCATTATGAAATCTAATTTTTCTCATTATACAAAAATTTAGAATTATAAAATTATGAAAAATCTAAAACATTGACTCACATTTATCTCTACAGATTTAACAACTCAAACCTATATATATATATATATATATATATATATATATATATATATATATATATATATATTATGCTTATGTTTAGACTATGCTTCCCTGCATCACTTGTTGTATATGTAGTACACCACACTGCTCCACTCGCTATCGTGAGCAGTTTGACTTAATTAAACGAATCTACATTTTCGCGTTGATAGGTGTACAAATGAATATAAGAAAGGGTGAGCCACTTTATATTTTTGGGTGATCTTTTGTTTGGAGGAATGAATACTAATGATGCTTGGAGACATATTCATCGAATATTATTGATCTTCAGTACGACTTCTATATTATATATGAGAAAAAAATTGGTTCTGATCTTAAAGGAGCTAGATGATCTTCACAGTAGTGAAATAGAGGAACTTTTTGTGATTCAAAGGTTCTCTCTCGATGACGGCCTACAATATTTGGGATTTCACCTTAAGGATAAAGAGTATGGAGTTCATGACTAGGATTGGCTTTTGGAAAGATATGACAGGAAATTGACTCGTTGGGTGAACAAATGGTTTTCTCTAGGAGGTAGACTCACCTTAGTTCGGTCGGTCCTTCAGAGTGTAGCCATTTACTGGATGCACCTTTTTCTTATCCCAGCGGAAGTATGTCAGATAATTGATGCACTTATGGCGTGGTTTATTTGGTCAGGGACTCCTTTGAAAGGGAGGATTCATTTGGCTCGATGGAAAGCTATTAATAGGCTGACTGTTTCAGGAGGTTGTGGTATTTTGTTTACTCATAACGTCAATTGTGCATTGATTATCAAAATTTTCTCAAGGGAAACTGATGTTGAAGGCATATGGAGTAGCATCATTTAGGATAAATATATGAAGGGTCTTCCTCTCTCACCCTGGACTAGAGGGGGGAAATCAAACCCTAAAATGCATCCCTTTTCTAATAAAGCTTGTTGAAGAATGACCATTGGATGTTGGGAGACATGAAATAGAAAATTGGGAATGGGGAAATGACTGAGGTCAGTCTAGATGTGGTGAAAGGGCTCTTGGGTAACCATTAACTCTCATCGAAACTTATTTCCCTTCTCAGGGTGAGAGGCATATCTATATTCTCTCACATTACCTTTATTCTTCCCCATTCCTCTCTTTTCCCCTTTTCGAAGTGGGCCTCATATTTGGGTCTCAACAATGGTCTATCATTTGAATGGGAGGTTTTCATTACCAATATTTGTAGTGTAGGAGTGTGTATAGGTGAAGGTGTTGATGTATTACAGTGGGAGGGAGGCATAAAGAATATGATGCCCTCGATTAAATATATTTATGCTAATCTACCTTTGCAAGCCTCCAATTTTACTGGTAACGATTGGTTTAATTCTTCTTGGGAATGGGAGACTCCTCATATGCTTCTTTGGTTTGGTTGGTTGGCGATCAATAGCAAAATATTGATTTGCAACATTTTACAAAGTAAAGGTTATTAGGGCCCCGACATATGTTATTTGTGTTTCAAACAGGACGAGGATATTGAACATCTCTTCATTAGTTTCTCATTTTTTTAGGAAGTTTGGAAATAAGTATCTCATCTTTTAAATCTGGCCTATCCTAGCATGAGAGGAAATCTATCCATTTTTATTTATAATTGGATTAATACACATAAGGAGCATCATGTACTTCCCTTCTATGTTATATGGGGGATTTGGCGAAGTCAAAATGCCTAGTTGTTCTAAAGTACAATTCCATCAGTATGGGTGGTGACGAAGAAGGCTATCTCATATTTCAATGAGATCGGACCACTGAAGATTATTCCCAAGGTAAGGAAGTTCATTTACAAGGACATCAAGCATCAATTCCCCAGAGGATCCTTTGATGGAGCTAGCCAAAACAGGAAGTGTGGTTGTGGAGTAGTTATGGGAATTACTACCATTTTTGGTGGGAAGGTGGATGGGGAACTAACAACAGAGTGAAGGTGATTGCTTTATGGGGTGATTTTTATTTTTCCAAATAGCTTGGCTTCGAATCTATCACCATCAACGGAGATGAAAAGAGAATTATTCATTGGGTCAAGCATCATACTCATTTCAGCCCACCCATTCTCTCAAATTAGATGGATCAGATCCGAGCACTATCTCTCTCCTTCTGGTCTATCAACTTTAATCATATATATAGGGAAAATAATCAACTGGTTGACATTTTGTCTAAGAGAGGTATCACAGTTGGTCCCGGAAAGTAATTCTATGTTGCTTATTATCATAATAGCCTTATGAATGCTAAGAGTATTGACTCCAGCGAGGATTCTACTTTTAATTTACATGTTTCCTTTTTCGTATTTATAGATGACCGATTTTAGTAATCAGGAAGATAAATATTGTAATTAACAGTTAGAACTTGCTTTATCTAGATGGATCTATTAGGAACTTAGGACTGATGTACTCTCTTTTTATCAATGAAAAAATGACAATTTTTTTGTTTAAAAAAAAAGTGTACAAATACATGGAATTCAGAGGATCTCAAAGATGTATGCATATGTCAATTTAGGATGATTAGTGGACTTTAGGACTGATGACATTCCAAACTATTCTCATTGTATACTTATTCTATATCTCCTTGAAATTATCAAAATTTGCATGATCCCACTCAAAATATACAAATTCAACTCTATCCACATAATTTAACCATGCAAACAAGGCATCTGCATAGGATCAGGCTACACCAATGCTTTGGATGGTGCTCATTTTATTTTGGCATCATGCCAATGGGAATTCGGTGATAATAATAAAAACAATGACAATGGTCATTGTGATGTTGGTCGTTGTAATGACCATGAAGAAGAGGATGAGGTAGAAGATGAAGAATAAAAGGCAAGGAATAGGTTTTGGGGCCAACAGCTAGCTAGAGGTAGAGACATTGTATTCTAGAATTTTGTGGCTTTGAACGAAATAGGAAAATTTATTGGGAAACAAGGCAATAGGGTTAACCAATTGAGATAAGACACGAGCACTAGAATAAAGACTGTAGATCCTATTACAGTATGTTCATGATATCTCTTGAATACCCTTGCATCATTTTCATTTGTTGCTAAATCATTGTGTCCCCTGATTGGTATGCTGTAAAGTTTGAATGACGTGGATTCATACCACACTGTTATGAAATGGTAGTTCTAGTTTTATTGTGATAAGTTAGGGTTACACTTCAATGAGTTTGTATTGTTTAAACTTGTCAAATGCAAGCTAAAACCCCCATCATTTATCAGTCTGACACATGAAAGTTCTCTTAAATATTTGGTGGATGATTCATGCTACAAACTTGGGGATTAAATGATTCTTATGTAATGGAACGTGTTATTGGCCAATGATATTTTCGATGCATCTTAATAAAAGGGAGGTGATCAACCCTTCCTCATTCAAGGGTCGTCTCTAAGTCCTCTTATTCTAATGCTTCTAGGTTTAAAATAAGCACTTAAATTCTGCTATTATTTTCTTGGTCCTTGGTTTTTTTTTCCTTCCAAAGTCTGGCAGAAGCTCATTGAGCAGGAGTGTGAAGCAGGTCCATGGTTGTTTGGGAGAACAATGACAACACGCAATTAGAGTGTGGAGCAAGTTCATGGTTGTTAGAGAGAGAAATTACAATACAAAATTAGTTTTATTGCCGCCATACTTGTGTAGTTATGTAAATAATGCGCAAAAGAAGCTCATTGTGTGAGAGTTCCACACTCCCACACAATGAGCTTCCTCCACACATTATTTACACAATTACACAATTATGTGAGCGATAAAACTAATTTCATGCTCTCATTGTTCTCTCTAACAACCACAAAACTGTTGGAATTTTTTTAATAACTTAACTTGCCCTTCTCTAATCCAATTAAGCCTTCCTCAAACTACTGGCATTTTCCAACATGCTAATACAGTGATACACTACAAGAAACATGGGAAACAAACTTATGCAATACAAGCGGCCATACAGGGCATGGGATAATGATAATAACCCACTATTACCCATATATTAAGTGTGGATGTAATTATGGAAGATCTATAGCATGTAATGGTTATCTGCATTTTTTGGTAACGCAATGACATAGAAACCCTCGTTTGCATCCTTGTTACAAGTATCATTTTTTTACATTTGTAGTCTCTGCCGTGAGGCATGGGACTATAGTAATCGAATAGGTTCACTTAGCTTTAGTAAGTATAATTCTAAAATAAACTTGTATAATACTATAACCAAACTTTTATGGTGCTGAAATTTGGAGCACTAATAATTATATTACATTAATTCGTGAAAACTAGTAAAATATTTTATCACTGTTCTGGCCTCTTCCCAAGGCGTAACTATAGATTAGGTTATTTTATGCAGATCATTTTTCCTGACTCAAATATAACATAGAATTAATGCTAGCATTATTTTCAGATTATTTAATGTTGAAAATAGCTCAAAACATTTAACCAATTTTCCTTGCTGCGTTATCTAGCCTTTTTAATATTATTTCAAAAGTTAAGTTATTAACTTCATAAAAAATTTCGATATGCATTTATGGTTTACCTAGCAAGCTAAGACATGTTCAACCTAGCACATGTGCATGTTGTACCTAGCACAACTACATGTTCTACTTGCCACAGAGGTTTCTCACTCACCTTAGATTACATATTGAACATCTTCCTTGAATTATCTTAACTTCGCAATAATTCTCGCAGTTTTAGGTTCAGCTTTGCTTCCTTTGTCCCCTATCTCTCGATCTCATCCGCTATCTCTCAGTTTCAAGTTAAGCTCAGGTTCCTCTGTCCCATATCGATTCTTCTCTTAAGTATTTTTACATTCCTCTAGTTCGATTTGCAAATGTGTTTATCTCTGATTGAAATGGACTCACAAATGTGCATGTTTATGACTACAAAGGATCTATATTCAAACAATGTATGAAATTAAAATTCATATCATAGCTGCCAACTACTGCCCCTACCTGTAGAATGGTAACACATATTTTCAGTTTCTTTGCTAGAAAGAAACATTTTGTTGAATACGAAAATTTTATTAGAAACCATGGAAAATTACTAGGAAATCTATTGCCTAGGTACAATGAAAAACTTTTAGGAACTCTTGGCTGGCCTAGTAATAGAAATTACATGATTCAATTCAAGAATTTTAGCTAGGAACAAAGCAGGAAGAAGTCTTGGGCACTTGCTTATTATTGGTAGACTTATGATGATGCCCAACTCCAATTGAGAAAGATTGTCTTTGCATTGAATGATACTGATTATCCCAATGAATTAGAAGTGCTACCCATTAGCTATAAAGCTCAGATTCAGATCCTTGAAAATTGAACACCCAGGCCAGTTAGTGAAAAGTAATAAATATTCTTTCATTTAGATTCATCGGACTTGTGAACTGCTTTCATCGACACGTCATCGCCTTCATTGCATTTAAGCATCTGCCCATATAGTTTTAGCTAAGCCCTTTTCCAACTTTTCATTTCCATATCCTTGTATGAAACAAAGGTGGGTAGTTAGAGATAGTGCGCTCTTAGTCAAATGAGCTTTAGATGGTAGTCCTAGATATATAAAATGCCATGTAAAGAGATGTAATTTGTAAATGAGACTAAGTGACCAAATATTGTGTAGCTCATGATTCTGCATATCCTTAGTGTTAGAGGAGGTCTGTCTCACATTTATAATAGGGAAAGGAGATGCTTCTATTGTGTAAGGGAGTACACCTTTTTGGAGTCGTAACTTTGAATCTACTTCCAAAACTTCCACTCTCAATCCTCCCAATGGGGCTATGCATATTGATATATAGCTTATGAAATTTCTTAGAAGTAATCATCTTAAAATATCATTGATAACTAGCTAATGATAAGGCATTAATTCCTATTGATGAGATAGAAATTTCTAGTACTTCCATGTCCTAGCCTAAAGAGCCCAAAGATCTCTCCTGAAGAAAACACCCTTCTTTATTAATTTGTACACTTGGAACCTCAGATTCTCAAAAATACACTAATCCTGATGATTCCAACTCCAAATAGGATGCCAATATAAATCCCATTGTGCACCACTTCTTGATCAATTCCACTTAACCAGCGGGATAACAAACTTCTAGTCCTCCCACATGCTTTTTGTAGTGTCCCAAGATAATTTTTCGCCCTTAGGGTTTTATAAACGCATGAATGCATTACATTCATAACATAATATCATTTAAAAATTTTCCAAATAATAGTTGCGTTACAAGAAAAAGCAAGTGACATCAACAGGGTACTTACATTGTAACCAAGAAGTATTAGTTCCAATTTTACAACCATTTAGTAAGAAGTATCAGTTCCAATTTTACAACCATTTACTAGGGATGTTACACTATACATTATCAACCTCTTCATTAAAGGTACTGGTAATACTTTTAAAGAAACAATTAAACCCTAATAAATCCAACTATTTTTAGCATCAACTTACTAAATATCGTCAGAAATAGTTTGACCATATTTTATGACCTTGGCTCCCTCAGTGATACTCCATTGAGCTTGCTGATCTAATGTTGCCTTTCACTGTGGCTTTGTTGCTCTTCAAGCTGTCCTGATTTTTGTTGTGGGGATTGCGTGACCAATCAAAACTCAAGATTATATTGTGCTTCCTCCAATGTTTCTCAGCCGAACCACATAAGATCTTTCAAATCCTACTATCCACAATTATAATTTGGCCTTGCGGTTGCGACTATGCTCAGCTATGGCCCTACGGTTGTACCGTGCATTCTGCAGAGAAATCAAGACACTTATATTACCATGGAAACCATGAGAACATATAAGATTAATAATGACAAAATTTGAAACTCATTACGTACCTGAATGAGCTCCATAAGAAAATGCACATCCTTGGTGCATAGTTCAAAGAATAAGTGTTTCATTGCTTTATGTAAATCTTCTGTATGGACTGAACACATTTTCAAAGCTTGTGCATTCTCAGTGGTTTTGTTTTACCTAATTACCCAAGTAATATACTACTAGCATCAAATTCTAAGATTTGGTTTGGGTTTTCCATAGGAGGGATCTCGAGCTCGTCCAAAAGGCTGGGTCAATGTGAAACTTGTTGTAAATTATAGGTAGGAAATATAATTTGTAACCTTGGTGAACGACATTTATCAAAATGCATGTGCACATACTAACAAAAATTTCCAAATTATGGTGTTTTGTCATCGGAAAGTGCCTATGGGTTTGTTGCTACAAACCTTGGTTATTTCACTAGTCTTTATTATTAGTTTCTCCCCTGACCTTATTATTTCCGCGCCTGTCACTAACACATCAAAGTAGTGAAAGAGATATGCAAGGTCGAGGCCCTAATTTCTGTTTCTTTTCGGTGGAATGGATATGTAGATGTGATGTCGAATTCTTGGAATGTGCATCCTCACTAGGACATTTCAACTATTATTATATCTTTTTTTCATATCTTCCTTGACGCTGATGGTTTATTTATTCCCTTCTCTTCAAAACAAAGAACACCATGATTAATTTTGTCATGCATGTGTTGTACATAAAATAAGTTCCTTCTAGAATAATAATATTTGTGTTTGGTTCATATAAATGTTTCTACAAACCATCGAAGCCTACTTTAAACATTTAATATAGTTATATTATAAACACTAAGATATGTTAAAGGTGAGCATCTTTATAAGATATAATAAAGCATTTTTTAACATCTGATATATTTTTGTAATTGATTAACAATTACATCTTTATAAAACCTGGAAACGTTTGGTTTTTGCAAAGAAAATATATTTTAACGTTCAATATAATTAAAAAACAAAAAATTATTTATTTATACAAGATTAACATTTATATCTTTATAAAACAGAGAAACATAGAAATATTTGGTTTAGAAAAGAAAATATATTTTAACATTCAATATAATTAGAAAACCAAAAAATTATATATTTAAGAAAACAAAGACGTAACATATTTATTTAAAAAAAATATATATATAAATTTGGCAGGGACTTAATAAGACGTAACATACAGTTTGACTTCGGCCTTGCGGCTGCCACCCTGTGGCTGTGACTGTGGTCAACTGTGTCCCTACAGTTGTACTGTGCCTTCTACAGTGAAATCAAAACAGTTATCTTACTATGGAAATGAATAAAACATATAATATCAATAATGACAAAATTTGAATCTCACTAAGCATCTGGATGAGCTCCATAAGAAAATTCACATCCTTGGTGCATAATTCAACGGATAGGTGTTTCATTTCTTTATGTAAATCTTCTGTATGTGGATTTTCTTTCGCCCCAATACAAAAATATTTTTTGATATTTTCAATGTATTTCTTGGGGGTTGTCGTAAATATATCGAACACACACTTCAATTTGAACTAGTGTAAAAGTCCACAAATATATTATACTTCCACTCCACTGTAAAATTCTTCAGGGACTGCCACACTATACTTCAATTTCAGCACAGTAAATAATGAATTTCTCTGTACAACATCCAAACTAACCCAAATCATTGAAACAACTATTGTTGTTGTGGTTTTGATAAACTGTTACTGTTTTTATTTTCTCTTACCACGTGGTCGTCAGTTTTTATTTTCTCTCACTATGTGGTTGCCTTGTTTCAAAGGCATGAGACAAGTTTCATTTTATCTAATTGTGTGGTTTCCTATGCTAGGTATGATGTTGCGCCTCAATAGTTACAAATAAGAAAACAATAATATCAAACTTAAATGTTTGTAATTATAATATTCAAATTGGTTAAATCAACTATATATATTTAAGATGCATGGCTGGGTAAGTTTTATCCATATGTTACTAATAAGAAAACAATAATATCAAAATTAAATGATTATAATTATAATATTCAAATTGGTTAAATCAACTATATATATTTAAGATGCATTGCTGGGTAAGTTTTATCCATATGTAGCATCTCTGCAACCAAATTACATATCAGTGTTATCTCCTGATTATATATTTAAGAGATAAAAATGACATTAAAAATATCTATCTTAAATTAGAGAGTAGAGCGAATTGAAAATTACACGTATTTTATTATTTAAATTGTTGTGATTAATCAAAAGTCTCCATATACTCTATGATCGAAATTGTCAATAATATGGCACTAATTTTTTTTTTCTTCTATTTGATAGAATGCTAGCAAATTTAAATGCAATGAAATGCATGGTCCAATTTAGAGTTCTAAGTTTGGCATTGAATCAAAAACCATATTTTTGGTCAATGGTAAATGACCTCTTGCACTCAGCTCTAATAAAATCTAAGAAGTGTTTTACATGGTAAGATAGATTTCCCTTTTAGTGCACATTGAATTTGTGCAAAATTTAACTTATATAAAATCCTTTCAATGGTCACAAATTTATTGTTTATTTCTCTATAATTAGGATCATATATGCAAACTATTGGTATTCGCATGAGTGTTTATACTGCCTCATTTCATTTCAGGCACATGGAAATATGCACTTAATTGATTGTGTTTAATCGATTAGTAGTCATATTCGTTGCCCCGACCTGAAATTTAGTTATTTCATAGAATTCAATGTTGAAAATATTAAAGTCACTTGCATACCCCGTGCAGGTAGAAACAGAGTACAACAAGGGTAGCAGCAGAAGGTTGAGTCCACAACACTGTGTATTCAATTTGAATGGATAAAACCGTAAGGAAGAATTTAATGTTTGATGGGCAGCAGCCACCATTGCAGAGGAGAAGTTATGTTTGTATGGGTGTAGCCGTTTTTGTAGAGAAATAAAGACTTTCATGATTCAACCACGCAAGAGTAGAGTTTTATTAAAGAGAAGTCTTTTCAGGATTTTAAGCCCTCAACAACCAAAAATGAAGAAATTTTGTCTAAACGGCAAAGTCTTCTAAATTTTTGAATGAGACACCTGATAGTGGTCGCCACCACTTCACTGCCGATCGCGATCGCAAGTTTTAAGTTAAGTGTCTTGTTGATATGGATTGTTTCGATGCAATGTGATGCAATCACAATAACAATCGCAAAATCGCAAAGGAAAATTGTAATGTTCCGCATCCGAAAAGTGTTTCCGCCGATTGAGAGTTTGCGATGCGATGCAACGTGGTCCCACCATAATCTCATATCACAATCTCTCATCGCAAAAGTGTTATCCACCATATGATTGTGTTCCGTTGAAAGTTTGCAATGTGATGCAATCGAAATCGCAACATTGCAAGTTCATTTGTAAATCCATTCCGCCATTTTGATTTCCGCTGATGCGGTCGCCAATGTCGCTAATCACACATCGCAATCACAAAGTTCATTCCGCTAAATGTTTTGTTCCACCGCTCGCCGATCGCCGATTGTGAAGTGGGCTCCACTCGTATATTGTGCATATGAAGTTTTAGGTTAAAGTTTTATGTCCCACAGTGTATTTTCATTTTAATTTGTTTTATGTATTTTATTCCACCACGCCATATAAAATTATTGCATTGTATTGTAAGAGAGTAAGAGAGTTGTATTGTTGTGTTGTATCGCTGTGTAAGCTTGCAGGTAGAGAAAAACTCAGTGAACCATAATAGAGCACTGTTTGTGTGTTTTGAGAGACAGAGAGATTTTATTTTGAGAGCACTACATCTGTAGCAGTCAAGTTTGCCTGTAATCCCACTTCAATGGAAGAAATTTGTAATAGTTTTTAGTTCTGTTAATGAAATGGAAAGAAAAGTTTTATTCTGCAATCTCTATCCAGATGTTCTCTGTGTTAGAAGGGGAGTATTATTCTCTCAATTATTGTTCTGGAATTATCAGAAATTCCAACATGGTATCAGAGCTATTCCAGGCTCTTTGAAGGTGTCAAAGAAGCTGAAGGAAGAAGAATATTTGTTTGCCTTCACGGAAGGCTCAGCAAAAGTTAAAGTTTAGGTATTTCTAAAAAAAAAACAGAGTTGTTGTTTTGTTTAAAAGAGTAGTCCTCAGAGATAGAGTTTGTCTTTTAAAGGAAGGAAAGACAGTTTGTTTGAAAAACACAATTAAGTTTAGTTCAGAGTTCAGTTTATAAGCAATGGCTGGACCAAGCACTATTATGAGTATTGGAAATGCTCAGCTTCCACAATTTAATGGAAAGAAATATGATTATTGGGCCATTACCATGAGAGCCCTGTTTGCCTCACAAGACTTATGGGATTTTTTTGAAGATGGTTTTAATGAACCAGCTGATGAGTAGACTTTTAATGCCTTAACACAAGCAGAGAAGGATATATTGAAGAGCAATAGAAAGAAGGAATCTAAAGCCCTCTTCTATTTGTATCAAGCAGTACATGAGATTTTGTTTCCAAGGATAGCAGCAGCTAAGAGATCCAAGGATGCATGGAAAACTCTTAAGATAGCCTATCAAGGTATGGAGAAAGTGAAGACAACAAAACTACAGTTGCTGAGGAGAGATTTTGAAACTCTCTGTATGAAAGAGTCTGATAACATAGACTCATTCTTCACACATGTGATTGGGATGGTCACACAGATAAGGTCCCATGGAGAAAATATTGAAGAAATAAGGATTGTGGAGAAACTATTAAGGAGCCTACCCTCAAGGTTTGATTTTATAGTTACCACCATAGAAGAGAATAGGGATCTTTCAAAGTTCACAGTGGATGAACTTCATGCCTCGTTGATGACTCATGAAAAGAGATTGGAAAGAATAGTAAACCCATCTCTAGAGCATGCCTTAAAGACCCAGATGCCTTTTTGAAGAGGAAGAGGTCAAGGCAGAGGAAGAGGAAGAGGCAAAAGCCCAAAAAAAGGAGGAAGAAACAGCCCTTCACATTCACATGGAAGGAGAAAGAGTCAGAATCACAGCCACGACCAATGCAACAGCCAACAAGGTGGACAACAACATGCGCATGGACAAAGGTATGACAAATCCAATGTCCAATGTCATTATTGCAAGAAATATGGGCACTATGCCAATTAATGTAGGAAAAAGAAAAATGACATGAATAATAGGCAAAATGCTAATGTAGCGACAGAAGAAAAGAACCCAAAGAATGTGCTGTTAACATGTAATGTAGCACAAGGTAGACAAGATGATGTATGGTTCTTAGATTTAGGTTGTAGTAATCACATGACTGGAAACATAGCAATGTTTGCCAATCTTGATGAAGAAGTTAAGTCAGAAGTAATCACAGGAACTGATACTAAGATCTCTGTAAAATGAAAAGGCAGAGTTAGTATTTGTGAAAGGAATAGTGAGCAATAATTTGTGCCAGATATTTATTATGTTCCTGGTTTGAAGTGTAATATTTTGAGCATTGGGCAGCTCATAAACAAAGGCTACAAAGTATTGTTTAAGAATGACGTGTGCACAATAATGGATATACCTCCAAGCAAGAATATTATTGCTGAAATACAAATGACCAACAATAGAATGTTTCCGCTCAAGCTCAACACTGACTTGAAGGGAAAAGGAAAGAGTGTAGCAGCTGTAACTCAAGAAGTCTTTCAAAAGGAGGTGAAAGATGAGAACTGGTTATGGCACTTGACATTTGGACATCTCAATTTTGGAGGTTTAAATTTGTTTCACAGAAAAGGAATGGTAAGAGGTCTACCATTGATTGAGAAACCAGATAGCCTATGTGAAGGCTGCATCTTGGGAAAACAACACAAAGAAAAATTTCCATTAGGGAAAAGCATAAGGGCGAAAGCACCCTTAGAGATTATTCATTCAGATTTATGTGGGCCAATGCAAACAACATCAGTTTCAGGCAGAAATTACATGTTGACCTTCATTGATGATTTCACAAGGAAAGTGTGGGTTTATTTTCTGAAATATAAAAGTGAAGTCTTTGAGAAATTTTTCCACTTTAAAGCTCTAGTATAGAAATAGAGTGACCAGCATATCAAAGTTCTTAGAACTGATAGAGGAGGTGAATATATCTCAAAATAGTTTCTGCGTTTTTGCAGAGAGAATGGCATACACAAACAGTTTACTACAAGGTACACATTGCAACAAAATTGAGTTGCTAAAAGAAAGAATCGAACCATAATGGAAATGGTGATAAGTATGTTGAAGGCAAAAAACTTGCCAAATGAGTATTGGGAAGAAGCAAAAAATTGTGATGTGTATATTTTAAATAGATGCCCAACAAAAGCTGTAATCAATAGAGTTCCAGAGGAAGCGTGGAGTGGCAGAAAATGGGGAGTCACCCACATGAGATTTTTTGGATGTGTGGCTTATTCACACATTCTAGGTAAGTTAAGGAAGAAGTTGGATAGTAAGGGGGAGAAGTGCATCTTCCTTGGATATTTTGAAGATTCCAAAGGATACAGATTGTATAACCCATCCTCAAAGAAATTTTTGATAAGAAGAGATGTGCAGTTTATTGAAGAGGAAGCATGGGATGGAAGCATTGAGAAAACAGTCAATGTTAAAAGTTGTTTGTCTCATGATGAAGATGAGGAAGATACGGCTGAAAATAACACCTCATCGATAGCACAACCTCCACCAACACAAGGAAAACAAGGGACACCTAAAGCAGGAGTAAGAACACCTTTAAGAAGAAATGAGAGTGCTTCTCCAAGCACACAACATGGAACGGAATTGAGTGCTTCTTCAAGCACAACTATAGCAAATGAAAGAGGAACAAGATTCATAAATTTAAATGAGATCTATGTGCAGGAAGCAGAAAATGAGTGTATGAACTCCTTATTTGCTTTGTATTGTCATGTTGATGATCCTATTCATTTTGAAGATGAAATAAAAGATAGAAAATGGATAGAAGCTATGGATGAAGAAATTAATGCCACAGAGAAGAACAAAACATGGGAGTTAGTTGATCTCCCTGAAGGTAAAGAAGTCATTGGAGTTAAATGGGTCTACAAGACCAAGAGTAACGCTGAAGGTAAGATATAAAGACACAAGGCCAAACTTGTTGTCAAGGGATATAAGCAACAACATGGAAAAGACTATGAGGAAACTTTTGCACCAGTGGCAAGAATGGAAACAGTAAGAGCAGTGCTATCCATAGCAGCAGAAAACAAATGGAAATTATACCAGATGGATGTAGAATCCACATTTTTACATGGAGTTTTAATGGAAGAGGTATATGTGGAACAACCTCTCGGCTATGTGAAAAAGGGTAAATAACACAAAGTGTGCAGATTGAAGAAAGCTCTTTATGGGTTGAAGCAAGCACCAAGAGCATGGTACAGTAGGATATATTCCTATCTACTAGAAAATGGGTTTGAGAAATGTGATGGAGAACCCACATTTTCCATCAAAGAAATTGATGGTAAGATGATCATTGTTGTGTTATATGTTGATGATGTGATATTCACAGGTAATGATGATTACCTCAGTGAAAATTTTAAAATAGTCATGAAAGAAGAATTTGAAATGGCTGACATAGGATTGCTGAGATACTTCTTAGGAATAGAAGTAGAACAAAATCAAAATGGGATTTTTATCTCACAAGAAAAGTATGTGAATCAAGTTTTGGAAAGATTTAATATGCAGGAGTGCAAAGAAGAAATTACTCCCACAGCAATGGGATTGAAGTTGAGTAAAGATGACATCAACAAGGATTTTGATCCAAGTTTGTATAAAAGCATAGTTGGCAGCCTCATGTATTTGACTGCAACTAGGCCGGATATTATGCATGTTGTTAGTTTGATCTCGAGGCTTATGGAAAGGCCAAAAAGAAACACATTGGCAAGGAACGAAGAGAATTCTGAGGTATGTTAAAGGAACTAAAAGGTATGGTATTTTATATACTACTTCAGAAAATTCAGAGTTAATTGGTTACACTGACAGTGATTGGGTTGGAAGTGTAGATGATCGAAAAAGCACATCCGGTTATGTATTTCATATGGGTTCAGGAGCCATTTCATGGACTTCTAAGAAACAACCTATTGTAGCGTTATCTACAACAGAGGCAGAGTATGCAGTAGCTATAGCAGCAACATGTCAAGCAACATGGATGAGAAGAATGTTGAGGAATTTGTGTCAAGAATAGGTAAAGGGCACAATGATATATTGTGACAATAGCTCACTATTGCATTATCAAAGAATTTAGTGTTTCATAAGAGAACGAAGCACATAGATGCAAAGTTTCACTATATCAGAGAATTGGTGAACAATGGAGAATTGTTTTTATAGCATTGTAGAACAGAGGAGAAATATGCAGATATTTTGACAAAGCCATTGGGGTAGAATACTTTTGAATACTTAAGAAAATTTTTGGGTATGACTAATAACCCAGCAGCTGACTTTAAGGGGGAGTGTTGAAAATATTAAAGTCACCTACGCACCCCATGCAAGTAGAAACAGAGTACAACAGGGAAGCAACAGAAGGTTGAGTGCACAACACTATGTATTCAAGTTGAATGGAGAAAACTGTAAGGAAGAATTTAATGTTTGATGGGCAGTAGCCACCATTGCAGAGGAGAAGTTATGTTTGTATGGGCGTAGCTGTTTTTGCAGAGAAATGAAGACTTTAGTGGTTCAACCACACAAGAGTAGAGTTTTATTAAAGAGAAGTCTTTTCGGGCTTTTAAGCCCTCAACAACTAAAAATCAAGAAATTTTGTTTAAACGGAAAAGTCTTTTAAAGTTTTGAATGAGACCTAACACCATATTGGATATTATTAACACCATGGATGAAATCTCATGGTGTTAATAATATTGGATATTAACCATGGATTAACACCATGGATGAAGTCTTTTATTAACACCATATTGGATATTAACCCTATCAACATGTATGTTTAACTACAATGCCAAGAGGTATGTTAGGTTGGTCAACCCCATCAACAACATTTATGTTCAATTAAGAATGTTGAGGCATACCACATTGGTCACCCGATTACCAACATGCATTGAATATTACAACAAGAAACAATGAAGGAGGCATCCTGAAACATCATCCTTGATCCTAGTTGGAAAATAATCACCTAAACTAGGTGGGGCCCACACAGGTGATTTTTTGGAGAAAAATCCATTTTTAGAATATGTATATTTTTAGACATGTCAATCATATTCTATGAGTTGCAGGATGCTATTTGTGGATGGTTGGTCAAGTTGGAAAAATAGATGGACTTCTATTTTTAGACTGCCAGTCTGAAAATAGATATGTCGAATATTATTAGCTCTTAATAATATTTGGACTCTAAACATTATCTTATTCTCTTGGAGCACTTCAGTTAAGTGCACAGATGTGGCACAAAAACAGACAGAAGGAATTATGTTATTCCTGAGGGTTTACTAGAGCTATTGCATGGAGGACTTCAGTTAGAACTCATGTGACAGAGTTCGGTGGAGTTAGAGAAGTAGTTGGTGGAGTTGTATTTAATTTAACTCAGTTAGACTCAGTTGAGCTAGTTGTATCTAGTCTAACTGATTGATACACTAGTGAGAGTGGTATGAATTAATTAGTTAATTAATTCACTAAATAATAACTCATTAATCAACTGAAGAATACATCAGTTAACTACAGTGCATGGAAGTTTCAGTGGAGACCAGTGGAGAGATAGGTGAAAGGGCAAGTATGACTATCAGTTGTGACTATAGTGATGCATTGATTGCATCCAACACTCAGTGGAGATGCCAATGAGGATTGTGTGAGAAAGGCTGGAGAAATTCGAGTTCATTCAAAGCCATTCTTCAGCAAGGATTGCATAGTAGAGGTAGGCTAGCAGGTGGCAAAGATCAGTGCATGGATTTGCAAGATCGGGCCTGATTAGTGTGTAGCGATTGTATTGTAATGAGAGCTTGATATGATCAGATTTGTATGAGGATTGTTACATGATCTCTATGACATATATTATATACAGATAGTTGGGGTTTTCAGCTTCAGGCTTTCCCGTTAAACAACTGTGTTAATGTGTGTGAATTTTTATTGTTTCATGTGTGCATTCCAATCTTGATTTAATTTCCGCAAATGATCAATGGTGGAATAGATTATGTATTTTGCATGAAGTTAAAATAGTGTGAGATCAGGAGAATCTTGGACATATAACACATAATTTATATAATTTCTACAACATGTACCTTTTGGTTATCACTAGTAGAAGCATGTTAATTTGATCAACTTGATAAACTACATGTATGGTTGGTTACACATATTAAAGCCTCATTTGATTGTTTGATGCAATATATAGTGTGTAAGTCTTGTTACCATTATTGAAGGCATCTTTTGGTCGTTAACTTAGTTATTATCACATCCATTCAATACGATTGTTAGAGGCATCAAAGAATATTCAACCCATTTAAAGTAAAGCATAACATTTATGGGGGCTTGGTTATGGCTTGGTGGGTGAAAATAGTCTATTATTATTCCCCCACATTGCCATGTGACATGTTCACCCGTCATGGGCCAAATTTCCATCTTAAGGGGGTTGTTTATTTAAGATAGGGTAATTTCAAAGTCTAGAGTGAATTTAGTAGAATAAATACCACTTAGTTGTAATTGTCAAGTTAACATGGTGCTTTCATAAATTTGAAGATGCTTCTACCATATTTCAATGTATAAAATCAATTAATTGCTACTTTCTTGTGTTCATCAAACAAAATTTAATAAAAAAAAAAACTGTATGTCAAATCAAGTTAAATAGACTAATGCTCATTGACCCACAACACCAACGTTCCTAGATTGATCTCCTTGCTTGCATTTGTTGGGGTTAAACCTCATCCCTCCTAACATAAGTCATTTACTCCACCATTACGTACATATGCATACTTTTGAAAAACATGGAAAACTTGACCATTTTCATGCCTTACAAATGAATTTCAAAAAAATTGTTTCATTTGCACCACAACATATACATATTTGCAATTTGTATCAATATTTCCTAAATTATTATCTAATTCTCTTAATACAAAATTCTAGCACCTTGACACCCCTTGACACTATGAATATCCTTGTATTGATTTCATGACCCTCTCCATTTTACGGTTTGCTCAAATTGATCTTGTAACACCCTCCATTAAAATCATTAACTACACTCACATATATTCAACTTGACGAAATTAAAACAAAAACAATACTATAATTATAATTATACTATTATATAAATGAAATATCTCAACATCTGAGAATAATGATATATCCTTAAACCTACTTAGCAATAACAATAATATATATACATATATAAACTAATAATACATCAACAATATAGCTATGCATATAAACTAATTATATATATTTAAACATACAATGCTACAAATATCCCCACGTTCATTTCTTCATTGAGAACCTTCTCCCTAGGAGAGTGGACCAACAAGGATTTCTCTAGTGACCCTCATTGCGAGGAAATCCAATCAAAAAATGGTGGGAACTTCCAAACCTTGGCGAGAACCCTTCGCTCTCTCAAATTTCAGGAGAAGGTGAAAAAAAATGCATTAGGAAGGATAGTTTTATTTATTAGTCAAAATTTAAAACCCTCGTTGGTTCAAGGGTATCGAATTTTAGCTTGGGCTTTCCATACAAATTCCTGGATCTATCCTAGGCAGCTGAGCTGAGCCTAGCCATGGGCAAGTGTGGTAGGAGCTAGATCCCCATCAGCTGAGCTGAGCCAAGCCATGGGTAAGCGTGGTAGGAGTTAGATCCCTGACAGCTGAGCCAAACCGATCCATGGGCAAGCATGGTAGGATTTCATCAGACGACCTGGCTTCCTCCAAGGAAGAATGCCCACAGAATGAAGAATTGAGTCCCAATGAAGCAAAGGAAGACCAAGAAGAGATCAAAGCGGTAACTCGACCTATGATAGAATACAACGCGAAGACGAAGAAGAAAATCAGCTGGATGATGCATCCAACCTAAAGGACGATCAAGATGCTTCTGGCAGTAACGAGGCCAAAATCGATGATGACGTAATTATATAAAACTCTATTTCTTTTGCAGTCCATTTATTTGATGAAATCGACATCTTGCTTACAGCTTTCTAGTTGGAATATCAGATCTAGGCTTAGCAATAGTTACTTATATATATTACCTCAAGTATTAATTAAAGAAGGTAGGTAAGGTCAAAATTATTAATATATCGCTCAAGGTTGTGCTACACCTCGATATGAGCTTGCCTGAGAGATAAATAAAGAAGAGAGTTATTTTTAAGATAACGACAACATGCAAGAAGTACCTTCCATAGGATTGATCGAAGCAGCTTTGACCCTTCAGTCAGGTATGGTATAAAGCTTTGCTTGTATGCGGCACAAACGGATTTATTCCATCACATATCGGGTAGTATCGGAATGGGTTCACCCCCATGCACTGCTTGAACCTGCTAAACGCCTTTGGGATGGGGGGCTTGGACCCTGCGACCAGTTAAAAGAACGATGCTCCTGTTTCACATTTTCGCATGATCTTGGTAAATTTAGGTTTTAATCTTCATCCTTTTGTGATTATAGTTGGATTCATTTAATTTATAGCATTCCAATTTATAGCTTTCCCGAATTCGCTAGGTTTTAAATGATACATTTTATTTTTAAATTTTTATTAGTTTTCTGTGTGTACCCGTGTGTTATAACAAGACACGATTGAAATTGATCTCTATCCTAAGACTTTTTATTCATGATAATTCAAATCCCTCCATGCTATTGAAATTAATCTATGTCCGAAGACTTTGTATTCATGAAGATTGTGTAAGTATATAACAAAAATACCCTTATTCGAGATTGACTATGAATCAAACATTCTTAATCCTTAAAAAAAATGAAAGGCAGAAACACCTTATGATTTGAAACAATATTTGTTGTGGATATTTAGCAGAGGAGTTTAGAATGATGGTACTATGTAATCTGGAAGTGACTTTTGCATAATGACAACTTTCTTCATCAACAAATTTGTATAACAATAGATGAATTTTAAACATCATTATGACTTCCAAGAATAATACATGGTCCTCATAAGTCTAACCATATGTCCTTATAGTAATAGTATGTGATAAGTAATTGGATAAATCATAAAGGTTCTCGGGGACAGTTCACGCTATTATGATTACGTCTGCTAAAATCATGGGTGCTTGGTTACATAGTTATAATTTGAATAGAGAACAAGATTGTGTCATACATTTTGGCATTGCATTTTACAAAGTAATTGAGATAGTTGTTTACAACACACAAGCTTTTGAAATCCCAAATCCACTCTTTCTTGATTGAATTTTACTGAACTTGACAGGATTACAGTGAAATTCCATTATCGTATTGGCCATCTCATGCAGATGCCATATATGCCTTAAAATATGGTGTTCTTTCAGTTCAGTTATGCTTAAGCATGCCTATTTGCTTAGTAGTATGCCTCTCTTTAAATGCTTCTTGCTTTTTAAGATACAACTGAGTGATTTATGTGTTATAACTCCATTTCTATAAAATGCATGGAGGTGGGAGATCTTCAGCATGGGAAACAATTGGAAGAGTAGTAGTTGGGGTTGTGGAAAAGAAGATACTTGAGCTAAAATCTAAGACTGAGGTATGGTCATACTACTTTCAATATTTCAATTTGCAGAAATGTGTTGAGGCTTCTCGTATACTTTTTCTCTAATACCCTAAATATATATTATTGATCTTTAAATTTCCAAAAAATAATATAGTGTGGAACACCTCATTTAACTGCAGAAATTTCCAATTATTGAAAGTAGTGCCATGAATGCTATGCCAAACTGTTTTGTCTGTTGGTATCTATGTGAAAATGGCTACAGATAATCATTAAAGGACTCATGATAGGCATGTGGTAAACAATATCATGTATGCATACTGATATTTCTAGGATGTAGAAATTTCCATTTTCTAGTTATCCATAGGATCCTAGCAGAATAATTGTTTCAAGAATTGAAATTATGCCAAGGGATCTGAACTCATGAATTCCATGCCCAATTTTAGGCATGTGGCTTTGGAAATACTAAATATTAAGTTGGCTTTCATTGACACTTAAATTACATAATTCAAAAATTAAGACATGGAAGTGCTCTAAAGCCATGAGCTTCTAGCCATCCTTTAGTCAACCAAATAAATGAGCAATGGAATATTAGTGGAAGTCATGAAAACTAATGAAAATGCATGTTATCAAAATGTCCAATATGATATTATGTGTTAAAATTTCTTTGAAACCACCATCCTGGCAATTTACCACCTCTCATATTACAAATCTACTGAATAAAGATACAACTGGGATGTTAAGTTATCCTAAAACCAACTATCTAAGAAAATAGATCAGATCTAGTTACTTGTTGGAATTATTAACTCAAAAAACTTTGGGATGTAAAGGGGTAGTCAATCAACTAGTAAAAGAGAAAACCAAACCTGGAGTGATTATGCAAAACTTTTGGATGTACATGAGCAGTCAATCATCTAGTAAATCACTATAGTATTTGACAACCTCCTTCGAAAAACTGTATGGGGAATCTTCAAATACCAGACTACACTAGCTTATAAACCCTATTAAGTAGCACTATCTACTTAATTCATATACCACACACTTCATAGTCCATGATGGAATTCTGTAAATATTTTGTTTTTGACAAAACAATAACCACACTAAATATGAATCTCCCTTTCCTTCAAAAGGCTCCCATCTACAATGTGAATGAAAGGAATTCTACCAAGTAAGAAGGATAACAACTTTAGTGTACATAACTTCTTGACAAGTACTAAGGTTGTGATTGCAACCATTGATTGATCAGTTGCAGCAAATAAGGGACATCTAATGCATGTCAGCTCCTACCAAATAATACATAAAAAAATTAAACCATATTGTCGAGGAAGATTTGTCTTTTCACCTATTAAATGTTTTGGAAAATGATATTCAATGTTTGTATCTCCTTCTTGCCTTTTTGAATGGCTAGTGCTATTCCCAACCCTTGAACTTTTGTTGCCACTACTTATTTTTAGTAGCCATAGTGTCATTTGTTGTAACTATAGCACTATAAGCATGCTCACAACTATTACTACAACCTTTTCCTAGTTTCAGTATTCTCTACAAGGAATACAATAAAATATTACCATTCAAACCTCCTCAACAACTCTATACTAAATATAGCAATAGGATGTTAAGATCCCATTTCTACTCCAAGAAAAATCATGAAAATATTTTAGGAAAAGACTACAATAATTCTCTTAATCAACCATCTCCATGATACAAGTCAACGATAACATGATAATGGAGTTGGTTTTGCAACAATCCTCCAAAAATGGCACCACAAAGTACGGTTCCTCCACCAAGTGGTTGACCATGTATCTATCTTCATGAAAAATGAATGAATCCTCCTTAGAAACATGTGTGGCCTCCTCCAAAGTGGATTCCTTCTTCAAACCTTGAATGAATGCATAAAGACCATATTGCAAAACTCCAATAAAGTGGCACTTATGGCATCATGAGTAGAACTTTCCATCAATATTCAATGCAGAAGTCGCCATTTGGAAAATTCCATGGTAGAAGTACAATCTACAAAGGAGAAGATGAAGTAATTATCAATGAGTAGACATCCTCATCATAATAGCTTGGAAATGTGAGCAAGGTGACTTCCTTCCATCTAAGGTGCCCTCCCCATTGAATAAAAAATTTCTCAAAAGGGTAATGACGCTTAAAATATTTTTTGAAATTGTGAGAGCCTTATAATCATATGTATGGCCAACATATCAATTGTTTTCCTTGATGAACAGATCTAAAAAAGGTGTTTGAATTATCGTTGGAGATGCATGTGATACCTGAACACACTGAAATAGATCTGAGAGAAAGTCGTATAGTCTTCACATAGGTAGAAAAAATGATCACTCAACACTCTAAATGCATGTGCGACTGCTACTATATTTCATGCGACATTATGTTTTCTAAATTTTGAGTATAGTTTGTTGGCAATTATCAGCTATTCACTAGTGGCTTGGCCTCTTCAAGTGTGTAAAAAAACATCAAAATATTCTCAAATATTTGCTACAGGTTGTATAAATTTGTTGATTTGTAATAAGTGATGTGTTTAGCTAGAAACAATCCTTGTACACTATTTTAATTTCCACATATGATGAAGTCAAAGTAGTGTGGGGCTTCTTCATGTTGTTTTGAATTTATTAGCCTACATGAACTTTGTCTTTCTTTTATTTTTTTTACTTTGAATTTTTTCATGAAATTTTCTTTAGTTTTTCTTGTCAGAACTAATTAGGCTCTAGAATATGTGCATCATCTTCTCCTACCATTCTTGGGAGTTAGTTTTGTGTATAGAAAAATTCCAAAATTTGTCCGAAACTCTCTTTTCACAGCGCACATAAACCTATTTATCTAGTCCATTCAACCCAATGACTTACTTATCTAGTGGACCATTCTATGTTTTGGGTGGAGGAGTCACACTTCTAAATTTTGAGAGAGATTCATTTTACACCTGGGTAACCAGACATGCTTCTTTAGTAGCCAGGTTGGTCATGAATTCCTATTCGAGAAAATGGACTTTATGTAATTATCTTGTGGCATATCTATTATCTGTTGCATCATTTTATGCAACTGAATCCAGCTGCACCATTTCTATTTCTTTTTCTATAACATGCTTTGACATGTCCTTTATTGAATTTTATATCTACAGCTCTCCAATAGCTTTCTGTGACCTTCCTACTTTCTCCAAGTCGCCAGACAGTGTGGGTATTCTAATTGATGTTATAGGAAAGGTACACTAGCAACCATTTGCCTCTTGGATGTTGAAATTGCTGAATAGATGCCTTGTCGAAACAAGGCTTGAAGTGGAAGGCATTATTAGCTCATCGTTCATGTCTGCATCTTGTATTTTACTTGCTTAAGGAGACGATACATTAAAAAGTCCTTGTTTCGACTTTATACATTTAGCATCATCATCACTGGAGGCAGAAATAATTCCTATCAAGAATATTGTACATTCAATGGACCACTATTTATGATTTGACCATGGGTTCTTTCCTTCATACTTTATATGCCATATGCCCTAGATGCATTTTTTAATGTACAACTAAAGAGTTTCTCAATGCTAAATGTGTTTTCTCAGACATTTCAAAACACACGCAACAAAGAAAGACTTATGAGCACATAAAAACTTTTGTAAATTTTAAAACTTCCATGGTTATTTTCTGATATTGACATCCAATTTGATATCATCAAGAAGACAAAGTGCAAAATTATGAGTATGTTGCGTAAGGTAGGGATCAAAGAAAGGAGTGAATTTTTTTTTTGAGGTTTTGGACTTAGCATTGCAAGATAAAATTGCTGATGTCCAAGGTGAAGATGTTGCATCTATGCCAATTCTTGCATTCAATTCTAGATATGATGTTATTACAACCATGTGTAGAATATTGGAGGTATTTGTTGAGGAAAAATATGAAAAATTTCGTGAAATTTTAGCTCATGATATTGGATACATTACGTGTTTATCTGCTACTCCTTTAGCAACCGTTTATGCAACCAATTTTCTGTGTCAAATCCACACAAATGTTGGTTTGAAAGTGAATTTGGTAAACATAGATGATCTTATATCAAGATTCTTTTGTGCTCAGTGTGATAAAAAAATTTCAACTAACTCAGGGAAAAATGACCTTGATGTAACTTTATATTAGAGATAAAGGAAATACATTCTTAATAATATAAATGTTAGAGTTTGATTTCAGTATTTGTCAGTCTCTATTTTCTCAACTTCTTTTTAGTGAATCATTAGAGCAAGTTCGTGTTGCTACTGTGGGAACAATTTCTCGTCTTCTATTCCATGCAATCAAAAGTTTCCTTCTGGGAACAAAACCTTTGTGGATAAAATGCCTGAATATACTTCCACTTTATGAGAAGAAGGTTGTGAGGAGATAATTTTTTTTTTTTTTAAATCCGTTACTTCATTGAGAATAATGTAATGGATATTTTGTTTGAAGATGATGATGCATGCAACAAAAAAAAGAAGAAAATATGCTTGGAATATTGAAACATGCTTTGGAAGCCACTGAGGATCCGAATGTATTTGAGACTTTGTGGGAAATAGTAGCAGAAATTATGAAAATGGCTAATGTCCATGGATATTTGTTTTTTTTTCTCATTTTATTTATTGATTGATTAGCTTAACAATTCAAATAGTTGGGTAAGAGAAAAAACTGCTAGGTTAATACATAAATCTGCTAGTTTTAAATAGAAGGGAGGAATCCAGGGAAAATTTTAAGAACCCCCTTAAATTTATATATACAATAAATGGGTGAATCCCCATGATACATAGGAAAAATGGAAGGCGATTTTATTAATAATATAATATGTATATATAATTTTTTGGAGAATTTCTCATGAGATTATATTATCTTGTAAAATGATGGCAAATCACCAGTACAAATGGCGAATCACTACTGCAAAATGGTGAATCATTTTCTAGTGGAGTTTGGGGTGTTGGTTCCAATGAAGATATGGTAGTTGAACCAGGAGTAGAAGGAAGAGAACCACCGAGACCAAGCATGGCACATGGTGACTCATGAGGGAAGTAGTTCTCGTGCAGTTTGGAAAACGTGTTCTTCTAGTTCTGCTAAGCGTAGTGTTGTTGCTCATGCTACTACTAGCACTGATATTGATGTTGGAGAGGAGTTTGAGGAGAAATGAACAACAACGGGAAGAAAAGAAAACATGCTATTAAAAAAGTGTTGATAAACATTGGATCCAATCCAAGTGCCATGGTACAATAAAAATATCGCAAAATACTTCATATGTTCAACTATGGAAACATAATTTACATTACAACACCATCACGACTCTTACACCATATTTATGGAAATGATTTGATGTTGGGAATCTCTTAAAGGAAGACCTAGCATGGTAACTATAATAAGGTGAACTGCTTCTCACTTCCTCAAAATATTATTAATTCTCGTGCCTTCAAAATCTGGATATTGAAAGGAATATGTGCCAGTTGCAGCCACCCTGCTGAATCTGTTAAAATTATAACCATCAACATGAAGAGAACCATTAGAAAAAATCCATTCTAAATTCCCCATGTCATGCCCATGCAATGCCATGAATCTGTTTGTAGCAGAATCCCACAAGTAGTAGTAGTGGCACCCTGTATTTACCTGATAGCTCCATTGGTTGGAGAGGAGGTCCACTCTAGAACTTGCCAATGCTCTCCTAGTATTGTTGTACAAATGATGTCTTGTTTTAAATTTGTACAAGGAGAGACAAATTTTCAGTATATGCATCTTTTCAAATCTGGTAGTTATAACTTATAAGTCCAAATAAAATATAACCCAAAGAACCATCTTGTTCTATAGGCATGACAAATTTGGTCAGATATAAATTACTGGCAAGTTGTTCGTGGATGTGATGAAGTCAATTATGACTGAAATAGTTTTCACCCTAGATGAACCTGGACCTAATCTTACTTTCAATCATGAAATGTGGCTAGAATGGACAAGATAAAGGGATGAATTGGCTCTAGATTATAAAAAAATCTAAGCATTGAACTATGTATTAAAATCAATCCCAGTTCAGTGCCACACACAATTCACAACAGTAATAAACACCTGCATAACAAGGAAACCTATTTTGGGTAAGTTGTGCATGTATTAACTAATCAATGGGTTGTAAATTTATCTTTTGATTGCCTTAAAGAGAACATAACTGGTGGTAAGAGAACATAACTAATTATTAGACAGATGGCCAAAAATAAAGTGCATAAGGGTTAAAGTTAAGTGTTTTCTCGTAGGAAGCCTGTGTAGACTTTAACAATAATACACCAACTGAATCCAATTTAATATCTGACTTGCATTAAAGATGAAGCATGTAATAAAACATGCCATATAGACAAAATATTCAGTGACAAAATGAAAATTACTCAACGTTATTCTAGTTCATACAATTCTTGGAGGTATCTTCACACTCTGGTAGGCTATTTGTATATCCTCCTTTGATAGCTACTACTTTTTGTGGTTACAATTCATTATCTGCAAATGCCTAATTAAAGGTTAAAATACACTACAATTCTCAATACAATAACCAGACAACAAAGCCTCATGAATACCTTTAAATGATAGAAGAGATTCAGTGAAGTTACTGTCAATCATTCATCCATGATGTACCGCATTGTTCTACATCTATTCCTTTGTCATCATCTCTTTGATAGAACAATCTCAAAACAGGCTACCCTGCATATGATGTTTCACAGTTGTGCTGCAAAAATTCCCTATTATATACACTAAAGGGAATGTTAAGCTCAACTTGATTCTTGTTTTGAAGGCTATGCTACAGAACAACAGCTCATATGCATGCTGCTATTGAGAGAGTGAGATTCTAGCTGTGTTATGACTTGTTACCAAATATGGCTGGTGGATCTTTTGATGTCTTTTCTGAATACTCAACAGGTTTATTATTTTTCTGCAACTTTGTTCTTGGTGATTTGGGGGATAACAAATGCTTCTTTGCAAGGGATTGGTGAAATGTTTCCACAGGGATAGATGTATCTCCTGTTTGGAACAAAATGATAAAGCCAATATAAGATAGAGATCTAGTACTTCTCTGTGAATCAAATTCTCCTGCAGTTTGGGAAGGTAAAGAAAATCACTGAACAATGCTTTTAATATCAGCTATAAATTAAGGTAATGGTCACAAGTCTATGCCACATTTATTGTCATTAAATGGACATGTGCTAGTGCATATAGAAGGGAAAGCATATGTAAAAGCACTGGGATCCCTCTTGAGATGGGGAGACAAAGTGGTAGTTGCTTCCTTTCTCATTCGTTCATCTGTAGTGCATGAAAGCAGCATTTACACAACTTGCCTCATGGAAGGCCTGTTGATGGGCAGAGTGCTAGTGCATAACATAGCCACCCTTAACACCAGCATCATTTCTTCTTTATATGAGTTTGCTACTTGTGCATTCAGGACATTATTGATATCGATGTGAATCTAATTCCGAACCCACCTAACAATGTCTGAGTAATCTCCAAATTCTACATCATTGGGCTTCTTTCCAGTCACAAGCTCCAGCAGGACCACACCAAAGATGTATATGTCACTTTTCTCATTCATGTTGTGGGTGTACACATACTCTGCACACATGTCCACCAATTGAATCAGTTCATATAAAATTGTTTATTTTCTATTGGCTTAGGCATATATATACACACACATATTCACATGCATTAACAATTCGGCTGTAAATTCTTACCTGGGGCAATATATCCATATGTTCTAGCAACCCCTAACATTACATTCATCTAACCCAACTTCTCTACAATTCTAGCTAAACCAAAATTAGCAATATGGGCCTCCAATTCAGAATCTGGAAATATATTATATGATTTAACATCCCTATGTATTATTGGAGGGGAACAACCACAATGCAGGTAGGACATTCCCTTAGTAGCACCAAAAGCAATCTTATAACAAGTAAGCCAATCCAACATTTCCCCTCGAGAAATATGAAGCTACTCATACAGGCTCCCAGTTGGCAAGTATTCATACACTAACATATTAGAATCTGAACTAGATATGCAACAAAGTAGCTTGACAATGTTGGCATGCCTAATCTTCCCTAGAGTCTCCACCTCTGCTTGAAATTCCTTGTATTGAGCAGATTGCAGTTTCCTGTTGTTTCAGATCTGTTTCACAGCAACAATAATATCATTTCCCAGTGTTGCCTTGTACACTTTGCCTGCACCTCCACTTCCAATAACATTATCTTCTGTCAATCTCTTCAGAATATTTGACTCATCAAATTCTACCCTATGAAAGGCTGTGAGATTCCATGACTTTATACTTGATTTAACCTAAACAAAATTCTTGTATGTCTTATACAAGAAACCTATACCAATCAAGCAAAGTACTACTATCACAGCAATAACCGAAATTAATACCCTATATATATGGCTTTCAGATCTTCCTTTTTACTGGAAACATGAAGGTAGAATTAATTGCCCGCCTCCACAATGGCCCGGATTGTCAAGAAATTTTTTATCATATGCCAGATTATTGTAACCAAAAGGAACAGAGCCAGACAAAAGGTTGTCAAACACATTCAGAAAACTCAACTTGAGATTGTCTAACTCAGGAGGTATTTTCCCTGAAAGCAAATTTTTTGAGAGGTCAAGGCTGTTAAGAACACGCAACAACCCAAGTGATGCAGGAATTGATCCATTGATGTAGTTGTTGGCAAGGTTAAGCTGAGAAATACCTTTCCATGATATTATTGTCTCAGGAAGCTCCCCATACAACATATTGTGATCAAGAGAAAGCCTTATAGTGAGTATAAACTAGTGAGTTCCACTGGAATAGTCCCTGATATATTGTTGTGACTGGCCAGAAAGTTGTTGAGAATCCACAGTTGTCCAATTCCAGAGGGAATAGTTCCACGGAATTGATTGTTTGATATCTCCAACACCCATAGACTGGCTGCTTTAGTGATTTGAGCAAGAATTTGGCCAGTGATTTGAACATAAACAACTTCTCATGCAATTGATATCCCATTTCCTAAAAGCACCATAGGAGTGCTTATCAACACATTTGCCAAAGACTTGAATGCCCCATCTTAAATAATTTTGGAGATTAATATATTTTCTTAGAAATACTTTGACACAAATTTATCCATGGCTAGCGCCCATGTAGCCCTCTCTGATAGTGTCTTGGCTAATGCGTACCATAACTGTGAATAAGAAATATTGCATAATTAGAATAGGAATACCACAGATCACTTCAAGGCTCAGAATATTGCTTTGAACTCCACAATCTTTGAGAAACACCCAAATTTTATACATATGCCCCTTAAAAAAAGGATCAATACCCCACCATGATGTATTTAGCTTATCTATGTAAAAATATATATACTTAGCACAAATCCATTTTAGCCCTACTTCAGTATGCACCAAAGATTTAGACAAAGGTTACATATGTAGAATTTATCAGTATTTGATGCATTTATAACCTGGGCAACTTCAAGGACAAAAATGAATTGGATATGGATTGTTGCATATAGAGAAGATGTATGCACTCTGTTCTCTTTGCATGTTCATGATCCATCCTTTTTGCTGACTCCAATACTTCCAATCCAAATTCTCTTTGGTGTCAGGACTTCATTTTTTCATGCTCATAATCCATCTTTTTTGCTGTCTCCAGTACTTCAAATCCAAAATTATAAAGTGAGATCATTTTGGCTTGGCAATGTTTTGACTTCTTAGTAAAAATCAGAAGGAACCATGTTGTAATTATTTTAAATCTTTCGAGGTATGAAGCATGAATCATTTGGATATATTTCAATAAAAATTTTAATGGAGTAGATGATGAGATACGTCCCTTGGTTGAAGGAATTTGTTAGCTAAGCACTGCAAAACTCACATAGATTCTTTCATATCTTGAATTCTATGTTTGCAAGCTTTTAATTCTCTGGATTATTTGACACAATCATATGGACTTAGATTATTCATTGCGCATGTTGGGCTTGTAAAGTCCTCAAAGCATAGCCTCACAACTTGACATTTAGATAGCCTATTGCATATTAAAATCCACAATATCCATTTGTAATTGCTTAATACAATCTATTTTTCACATATAAACAAATTATGAATTAGATTGTGTTTATTATGAGAGTGCAACTCTTTGTGAAGTCATTCACCAATATTAGACTAAGAGTAAGGCTTAGAAGAAAATATAGAAGAACTTATTTTGGAAGATATTTTGAGAATAGAAGCATATTTAGTTACCTCAGAACTCTGATTTCCTCCGAATTAATTTAGCGTTTACAACTCAAAACTTTGAAAATGAGAATACAAAATCAGAACTCTTAAAATTATAAATTTTTTCAAAGGAATTGTCTACATTTTTGCTATAAAAATTACAGATAATACGTCATGACATTGTACTCAAGCAGTTAGACTGATGACCTGACCATATTATTCTTCATTTTCTTTTATCTTGTACATCCCTAACATTGTCCTCCTCTTTATTTCTTACACCTCAGAAAATTTGTTGTGCAAGATTTAGGGTGCAAGACTTACTTGAATTTAAGGCTATTTTCTTCAAAGATTTGGACTAGTTCTGGCCATGAAAACTAGAGAAAGAAGTGGGTTGTGATCAGGAACTTGCCATCTATGTAATGTCTATAATACTTGCAAGTCATAGTGCTATTGCAGAAAATCCCATGATAGGAATTGTGGATTTGGTTCCATGTTAATACTCTCTTAACATTTGATTCTTGGTAACAAAAACCTCACTTAATCTATGTGTCCACAAGTAGACATTAGGCACAACCAAGAACCCTCATAAAAACTTCCTGGTTATTGGGTGTGTCAGTTTGTGAAGAAAAAATACAATGGAAAACACAACTAGTCAATAGTATAATATGATAAAATAAGTATGTGGCATGTGCTACCTAAACTATACATCAATATTTCATTATTAAGTTACAATGAAAATAAGTAAGTGAAACTATGAGTGGAGTCACTCTTAGCCCTCATAAGGGAAGGGAGACCAAGTATTGTGAAATGAGAGGGGAATACATTAAGAATTTGTTGAATTTGTTTTCCAAGTATACAAGAGAGTACAAATTGCCGAGAGCCAAGAAGAAATTAGAACAACAATTTATATAGAAGCAATCAGTTACATTTAGCTATGCCTAGTATCAGTTGCTTGTGAATCTATAACAACTACATTTTGTCTTACCAGAAAGATTTTAGATCATGAAATGGGTATGAATGTGGATCCCACTATTGAAATTTGGTGTCATCTACTGGTAGTTGTCACTTCCAATGTGTCCATTAATGGGAAGTCAGATATCTATTGTCAGATGTCAAACCCAGTACCATTGTTAATGAGGGTTCTGACATGAGAGTTGACAGTGGTCATGTTAGGTATCTTATGCCAGAGATGCTCCAATCTGGGCTGAGTCAAACTGCTAGCACAATTCTACTAAGATTTTGACAGACAGATTTATTCCTGTCAATGGGATTTATAATTGGAATAATCGTAGAGGAGGAAAGCACTAAGTTTCCAATATACTAGATCGGTTTATATTTTCATAGGCCATTCTAGAACAAGAGATTTGTTTCAAATATTCCATCCTTCCCAGTATTGGCTCAGAATTTAATACTATGCATAATAAAATAGAGAAAATTAAGGCATTACATGGTATATAATTTATTTTATCATTACAAAATATTGATGAGAAAAGGAAAAAACAAAATGTCTTAATGTCAAAATAGATGTTGGCTTTCTACAGTCGGGCTTCTGTTGTCACACATTCTACTTTAATAGTCGGTGTCAGTGTGTGGATTAGTGTTAATATTTGTTGGGTTAATTCTAGTGCTCTGTCCATTTAATGAATGAAGAGAAATGCACAATTCATTAGGTTTTTCATTCTTGATAAATTGATTTGGAATCCTCTTTGAATGCAAAACCCAATCTTAGTACCCTTCTATAAAAGTGGAAGAACCAACATGAGTCATGCAATGTTTATCAATCCCTTATCATGATAGTGTTGTCTCACAAACTGTATCTTCTTTTATATTTTTAAGAGGATTATCTATTGATCCAAATTACAAAAATAATGTTTTTGCATTCATCTACTCAGATGATCTTCCACCCGTCCCAAGCAGGAAAAAGGCTAACAGCCCAAAATCTTCCTACTGCAAATATGCACTTTGAGAAAGGACAACAATTGTAGATATCATATAAAATTGAGGGGATAAAGTATCATGCATTCAACAATTTTTTCATGCTTAAAGAACTTCTTGAGTCTTTTCTAAAACATTGTCCCTAATCTCATAATGATCAAGTGTGAGAGAGTTATTATTGTGTATCATTCTCCAACAAATTTGAAGCACTCTACAATTAAATTGTTTAGACTCTTCCCATGGTTGAGGATAGGACAACAAACCTTGAATTGTCCACATAGGAAAATCAAACCATACAACATACAACCTACAACATCTAAGAAAAAGGAAGAGGTTGAAAACCACAGCCAGCCTAATCAGAGGGGAGGTATCAACTCATCTAGAGATAAAAACAATGAGAGAAACACAAAAACAAAGGATGAGATAGAGGAGGTTGAAACATGGGGTAGCACTTCTTTGTTAGTAAAGGACCAAGTAAGCAATAATAACCTTGAAACAACTTCAGTAAATTCGTTGTCTAAAAACAATAAGGTCAAAACCAAGGAAATGAATCCTCAGGGTCTTGGAGTCTCTGCAATTTCAGAGGAAGGAAAATTCAATAGCAATTATAAAATAAAGGGAAAGGTCACTTTACCTTCAAAGGGAGCGAAAGACAGAAATTTAAACATCAAGGCTGAAAGAAGGTGAAAACATATATCAAGGAAGGTAAATTGGAAGATAGTTATGAAGATGAAAGAAAGCTTTATTTTCCATTTCTCATGAATTGGCATTGTGACAGATCTCAAACACATAACTGCAAAATATATGTGATTATTACATATGTTCAGTTTTTGTACCAAATATAAAATGTAACCAAGTTCAACTTAATCTAGATAAATATATAGCATGTATTAGGAAATTCACCTACATGTGTTTTGGGGGGCAATGATTCATTTGATCTACTATCACTAATTTCGTGGTACATAATAGCCTATGGATCCACCAAAAATTTTAACTTAAGAAATACATGAATTTCAGAGGGATGTTCTCAATTTTTCAGTTAATAATTTGAATTTTTCCAATTATCACTTAGGCAACCTGCCAATCAATGTCAAGTTTTAGATTAAATTATAAGCCCATGCTGCAGGATTCTCTTATAGAGTGATCATCTATAATGTACTAAAATGATGAATAATAATTACCTATATGCAAATTTTCCTATGCAGTTCAGAATGCAACTGACTCGAATATAACCCAGAAATCACAAATTGCATGCTTTGATTTTCTTTTAATCTATAGACCCAAAACTAATCTTAGAGTAGAGACAGATAAAAAGAGAAATAAATACAGAAAATCTCATTAAGGAAAGAACCAACAAGTGATTTAGGTACAGGGAAGAGCAAGTTACCTATAGGGAAAAAGTGGTCATAGGACACTACATGCCATAAAAAGAGTCCATGGGCCTCCTCTACTATCAGATCTAAGAACTGAGGTTGGTCATGCCTTCACCATAGGCTGCTGCAAATAAATCTCTACAGTATCAAGTGAGTGACCTGCAATAACACCCACCCTTCCTAACAATCTGCTCCCACCCCATTTCTTTGCAAATAACTCCAGCCATAATTCCAGTTTTCATTCATCAAGCACACCAATTTCATTCCCTGTATATGTTCTTTACTCCACAATACAATTAAGAGTAGCCCCAATTTCTAAGGCTTGTAAAATAAAAAATTCAATTTTTTGTTCTATGCATTGGTTTTGATTCACAGTGCAAACTTGGAATTTGAAAAAAAATGCAGAGTGTGTTTCATGTTCTAGGAAATATTGTAAGGTAGGGTCTTCCAGTATAGGAGCTCTTTAGATGGTAAATTTGAGCATTGCAAAAACAAAAGAGGCTAAATCAAACAGACCATAAATTAAGAACAGGCAATGTTAATCTTCAGAGAATATAAAATGAAAAAAAAAATTACATATCAGGCCTTTATGAAAAATTCACAACCTTTATATGATGAATAATGTCATAGATGACCTTTGAACACTAATCTTTCAACTGATACCTAACTTATGAAAAAGGAAATGGAACTCCCTCCTTGAAGAATTCTAGGACCACGTCTAAAGCTTCTATAAGATACCCCATCTGAAAATATATTGTTTTTGTTTCCTTTTTGGAAAATGCATCAGATATTTCATTCTTAAACAATATTAAAGTACAAGAATTTACATTACTAACTCAAAGGATGGTCACATAGGTAACGAATACATTGTATTCCATACACTGATTATCATTCTTCCCCGTGAAGATCATTTGAAATTTAGTATTTTTGTCCCTCGCAGAACTAACCAGCAGTATTAAGCACCTGATCTGGTGTCTCTGCAAAGAAACAATGCAATGCGAGTTCATAATCTGAAAATATAGCTCCATTTACCACAAAGGCACGTGACATAGTTGTTCCAACACCTCGCCAGAGGACTTCAAGTCCTTATTCTTATACACTCTTTTTGAAGCAGTCAACAATGCCACTGTACTTGGGATATGCATCTCCTTGTCCTTGATGTATGGATTTAACCACATCCAATGGATAGAAAACTACCCAACATGCCACTCTTGCACAACTGCCTACTGTGAGCATTGTTAATAGACTTTCCTTTGCACTTTTCTAACAACCTGGGTGAAGTCATTCTCTACTATATTCAGATGTCTAGAAGTAGACACCATGAGAAGGAGCATTGTGAAGTACAGTAATACCAAGTCCTCTGAAAATTCCTTTCAAACCTTCCCTTTCTATGATGCCCTTTGCCTCCTTAATTGGACCAATCTTATCAGAGCTTGAAGTAGGCTTTCGAGCTGTGTTAACTTGTAAATGAATATTGACCAGCTCCACTGGTGTAATAATTGCAGTTTGTATAGTCCTTTCTCCTATACCTTCCAGTGCTACACTTTTATATGATGGTGGCTCATTCTTCTTGTAGTTACCATCAAAAGCACGAGATAAAACGACATAAAATTGGAATGCTACATCATTCTGCACCTGCATGTAGAGAAAAAATGAAGATTAATGCTTCAAAATTCAAACAGAAAAGGGGATGCAAGTATGTTCTAAAATATAATTATGGTTGCAACCTAAGGGCAAACAGCATTGCCCAAACTCCTCCTCACTTGTGAGTTTACATCCATGGCACTAGGGAAATGGGCTATCTTGGACCTTGTAATGTCCCTTTTTGGAGATTCTCAAGATTCTATGTCAGAGAGGGACTACAGAGGCATTTACTAGTTATGTCACCTCTCAAAAGAGGGTGAGAACCAGAGGCTACCTGGCCAACTGTAGACTTTACATATAGAACTTGGTATAATCCCAATTCAGGACTCTCAACACGGCCTTCAATGAAAATGTTGTATAAGAAATCTAAGCAATGAAAACACATATCAGGGCTAGGATCCCCTCATTCAAGCTGTATGTGACATGTATATGTAATTTCAGCAGAAATAAATAAGTTTAAGCATGTTAAATAGATCTCTCAGAAACAAGACTAGCTAGAAATTAGCCAAAGAGAGAGACTGCTGCAAAATGTAAATCCCAGCTACTAGAATTGCGCAGATATGATTGGAACTCAGAGTAGGTCAGAAAAATGTCTAATATTTCAGTAATATAACAGTAAATCAGAATTACATATTATCTTATTGCCTTTACAACTGATTAAAAGAAGAACTAGGGCAAGATCCCTTCAGAAATAAGAGCTGCAACTAGAAATAAACTGCAGAAATACATAGACAACATTATTTTCCAGGTGGTTCAGCTACTATACATTAAATTTCAGATCTAGGACAGATATATGGATGAATCATCAGATCTAAAACAGATCTGAAAGCTACAAGACTTTAAGAACAAGATCCAATTGGAATTACATCAAAATATTGCATATTAAGCTGTAGAGCTGAATTAAAATATACTGTTCTACAGAAAACCCAAAAATTTCTGAAGATAAATTTTATTATTGAAATATATCAAATCAATAGAGACATGGATTAGAAACCCAATCCATGGATCACCAAGGGAAGGCAAGCCTAACACCAAGAGATCTCCTCCAAACTGATAGAAAACTGAAATAACAAAGCTCTCTTACAAAATAACATAGTATAGAGCAGAAACTGCATAGAGGGTGAAGAACACTGAATACATGGAATGAAAAGTACATATATGATATAAAATATAGATCAGATAACTCCTTGGAGGCTGAAGAACACTCTCCAATAGATAAATCCTCTCAAAAACAACTAGATATAAGCATATCTACAATGCCACTTGCTACAAAAATAGAAGCTGCAAAAACCTCAATGGGCCAGTGCTGCTCATGAAAGAAATAGCTTGATCTCAAACCTAATAGTGGCCAACTTCAGCAAAGAACTCCTCCAATGGTCATCAAGGGAAGATATTAAATCCCTAAACAGGAATTCCAATCACAATCCTCCACTAAACAGCAGAGAACGGTATTTGTCTAAGCATACAAATACTTTAGAAATGTAATTCATCAACAACCTCTTCATGTGCCTTCTTCTCCTTTTTATAACATGAGATAGCCTTTGCAAACCCTAAACCACTTGGATTAGTTGGTCCTTTTCACATTAGAAGCTCCCTTCTAGAACTGCAGAGTCCCTCTTGGTGATGCATTGAACCTAGACAACACAGTTGATTTGATCAAGGTGGACCCAATCTTTCGCTCAATCCTCTTTCACACCTTCAAGTGATTATTTAAATAGCCCAGATTTGTATTTTTTCACATGGGCATTGATTTAATAGGAATTTTACATGTCCTCCTTTATTCATTTATTCATAAACATAAAATAAATCAAAATTCAATGTCTCCTCTTAGCTAAGGCTAAGTAGGGACATTACAGTCATCCCCCTCAAAATGTTGCTTGTCCTCAAGAAACTGTTAGGGTAAGAGTTGTGTCTCTTCTCCTTCTCCATTGATGACACCATCAAAAATAAATTTCTCATCATGAAGCAAGTGTTCACCAAGGCAATACATCAAAAAATACTCCTCCAATGCTAGCATGATAGGTTCATAGTCTGCCCCTTCAAGTGTGTAAAACTAAACATAAATATGCATGGGTGAACCAATTTCACATCTGAAACATGTATGATGAAGTATTGGATATATTTCCATCCCATGTGGTACATGTACACTACTGACTCTTTGCCCATACATACCCATAAACAAAACCAATATATCATCTATGTATGGTAGCAAAATCACATAAAGGAAAACTGAAATTTGCACATGAGGAGGTGGGTCACAATCCCACATAAGGTACAAGCGCAGTATAATCCTTTTTCCAAGTAGATTTGAATGTGATAGGTGGTACTCCCACCACATGTTTGCTTCATAAGAAACTTTGACATGGCTGAAAGTGAAACTCTCATTAGGTGTCTTTGGAAAGCACCCATCATGAAAAACAATCTCCCTTTGCACCTCAAGGGAGTGGCCAGCTTTGGAGCTTTCATTGGCCCCATATTTTCCATGAGATCTGCATGTAATATTGCTCCTTGTAGGAGCCATGGCCTGCATACATATGGTAAGAGAGTGTGCCAAATCAGAAAAATAAACTTGCTCCACAAGATCATATTTCTTACCATACAAATCTCGCATACTCATAGAGCTAGGCATGGGCTTTTCCCCTCTTTAGAGAGAAGAAAGAGATGGCTGAAATATATCCTGCATAGTATCCTTTGGCTGCCCCATCTCCACATAGCTATTGCACTCTTGTAAGTGATGATTTAGCTCCTCCCAATCATAATGCTGATGTATCTCCTCCTCCATACCCTCTCAATCAAAACTCTTCAAGACTAGGGAGTAGATTTTTGTTGATTGCATGTAACTAGAAAGGAACTCCTTGTGTGCCCTTTGTAGTATTTCTTGCCTAAGCTTTGATGCTTGAGACAATAATACTTTTCCAAGATGATAGATGATCCCTTCATGGACCATATAGCCTCTTCCTTGCTCTATTCCATCTAAAATCATCCCAGTGTGCATATCTTTGGAGTACTCTACAAGGAGCTGAGACTTCCAATATGGATATACACTTCTCAACAAGGACAATGCTGTAGATGTATCTATGGTGGTGCTTGCCTTGTTTCTTCTTTCTCCTTTGGCATTATGCATGCCAAAATTTTGTGTAGGAAGGCTGATCCTCCCCTTTTCTTCCTCCCACAACGCAGTGACTCTTTCTTCCATTGTTCCAGCACTTGGTGAATCTTTCTCCACAGAATCTAATGGCATCCCAAAAGGCTTTCCATGATGTAGGAATGTCCCTTGCAGCACTCTCATGAACATGAGAGAAGGAACCATGGAATCCTTGCCCTCACTACACAAGTACATCTTTGTTGTGTGGGTAGAGACATCAAGTGAAGGGTAGGTGTGCATGCCTTGAATAACTTGGTGCTTCCCACTCTTCAAATCCACCCACTCCATCTGCAAGGCCCTCCAATCAGTGGTGAATTTTCCCAAAGTAATCAAACACTAGACACCTAATATGATGTTGGTGTCGGGTATGTCTACTGCAAAGAAATGATCCCTCAAAGTGTAGTTCCCCATAGTCATAGAAAGTGAGGGAACATACTGCATGCACTACATAGTTTTGTCCCCCGAAACCAAAACAGAGAACCCATCAAAAGAATCAGTAGGGATTCCTCTCCTCTGCACAAAGTGAGCATCAATAAAATTGTGGGTTGCCCCACTGTCAATAATAATAAATACTCTTTGGTCCATAACTAAACCCTACACTCTAAGAGTCAAATATTTGGGCACTCTGCTCAAAGAAGCAAGAGTCCCACTGGTTGGAGCAAATTCACCTTCTTCTTCCCTGGATGATGATGGATCCTCCTCCTTATCATCACCAATGCTGTGACCTCTCCTAGGTCCATCATTGCCTTCCTCCTCCTCACAATGATAGAAGACTTCAATATAATGTGCTCTCCCAATAGCACATCTATGTCCCGACACCCATGATTCTTGACAAGTAAAACATAATTTCTTCTTTCTCAACTCCCTCCGGAGATATTTGTCAAGAATATTTTTCGATGAGCTCTCCTTGGGTGGAGTAGCTTTCCCTTCCTTCCCTTTAGAAGAGTGAGTGGCTTTGCTAGGAAGGGTTGTCTTTGCTCTTGGCAAGGCATCTTGGAAATATCTTGTTATTTCAATGGCATCATGCAGTGTGGTGGGTGTGGTGGACTTCACCAACCCATGCAATGGTTCCTCCAAGCCATCTATGAACATATAGACTCTCATTTGAACTGAAAGATCAGGAACCATAACAGACAGCCTCAAGAATTCAGAAATATAGGCTTCAACATCTCCTGCCTTCTTAAGCTTGGAAAGCTTATGAAAGGGGCCTCCGAATCCTTCTGATCAAATATTTCCACTAGTCTCCTAGTGAACTCAGCATAAGTGGACACATTGTTGTGCTCCAATGTAGAAAGTCCATGAAACCACCAGTTGTGGGCTTCTCCCTCAAAATGCAGCGCAACAATCTTAATGGCTTCTGCTTTAGGCAATTTATTTAGCTGGAAGTAGATGTCCAAATTTTCCACCCATGCTTTAGCTGAACAAGATGGCGATTCATAAAAATTAGGCAAGAAGAACCTACCCATGGTATGGTGCCTCCCATGAAGGAAACCTCCATCTCTATACTACTAGAATGGTCTCCTCCAGTCCCTTAGATGGAAGAAATATTGAAAGCTCAAGTTATCCGTGAACCTTTGGCTTTGTGAATCATATTATACAAAATAACCTTCCAAAGAGGTTGACTCTTGAAGCCCTTCATTCTCTACAGCCAAGAAGGTAGGCATTGTAAAACGTTGTGAGATCTGTGGAGCTTGTGGCAAGCTCACCGGTGGACCAGTCCCAAACTGAGACATTTATGAACTCTCTCCTTGATGAAGTCTTCCAAGGGACTCCCTCATTCTTTCTATCCTTATATCCTTTATTTATTTGGATAGATATTGCATGGTTTCCAAGAGATTTTTTTCAAACTCTTCTTCCTCCTTATCTTTATCATTCAACTCATGGCCTTTCCCCTTGTCTTGACCCTTGTCAAGGTAAACAGTAGTATAGTCATACTTTATATGACTTCTATTATAGTATCTCCTCTCCCTCTCAGAAAGAGGATATTCATCTTCAGAATGCAACATGACTAAGGCTCCAAAGATAGCATAGGTTGTGCCAAGAGTGGAGCTCTGATGCCACTGTAATGTCCCTTTTTGGAGATTCTCAAGATTCTATGTCAGAGATGGACTATAGAGGGATTTACTAGTTATGTCACCTCTGAAAAGAGGGTGAGAACCAGAGGCTACCTGGCCAACTGTAGACTCTGCCTATAGAACTTGGTATAATCCCAATTTAGGACTCTCAATAAGGCCTTCAATGAAAACGTTGTATAAGGAAATATGAGCGATGAAAATGTAGATCAGGGCTGGGATCCCCTCATTCAAGCTATGTGTGACATTTATGTGCAATTTCAGTAGAAATAAATAAGTTTAAGAATGTTAAACAGATCTCCTCAAAACAAGACTAGCTAGAAATAAGCCAAAGAGAGAGACTGCTGCAAAATGAAAACCCCAGCTACTAGAATTGCACAGATCTGACTGGAACTCAGAGGAGGTCAGCCAAAGGTATGATATTTCAGTAATACAATAGTAAATCAGAATTACATATGATATTTTTCCTTTACAACTGATTACAAGAAGAACTAGGGCAAGATCCCTTCATAAATAAGAGCTGCAACTAGAAATAAACTACAGAAATACATAGACAACGTTATTTTCCAGGTGGTTCAGCTGCTATACATTAAATTTCAGATATAGGAAATATCTATGTATGAATCATCAGATCTAATATAGATCTGGAAGCTACAAGACTTTAAGAACAAGATCCAATTGGAATTACATCAAAATACTGCATATTAAGCTGTAGATCTGAATTAGAATATATCGTACTGCAGAAAACCCAGAAATTTCTAAAGATAAATTTTATTACTGAAATAGATCAGATCAATAGAGACATGGTTCAGCAACGCAATCCATGGATCATCAAGGGAAGGCAAGCCTAACACTAAGATATCTCCTCCAAACTGATAGAAAACTGAAATAACAAAGCCCTCTTACAAAATAATGCAGTATAGAACAGAAACTATGCAGAGGGTGAAGGAGATTGAATACATGGAATGAAAAGTACAGACTTGATATAAAATATGGATCAGCTAAATCCTTGGAGGCTGAAGAACACTCTCCAATATAGAAGCCTCTAAAAAACAACTAGATCTAAGCAGATCTACAATGCCACTCGCTACAAAAATATCAGCTGCAAAACCCTCAATGGGCCAGCGCTGCTCATGGAAGATAGAGCTTGGTCTCAAACCAGATAGTGGCCAACTTCAGCAAAGAACTCCTCCAATGATCCTCAAGGGAAGAGATGAAATCCCTAAACAAGAACTCCAATCACAATCCTCCACTAAACAACAAAGAATGGTATTTGTCTAAGCAGACAAATACTTCAGAAATGTAATTCATCAATAACCTCTTCATGTGCCTTCACCTCCTTTTTATAACATGAGATAGCCTTTGCAAAACCTAAACCACTTGGATGAGTTGGTCCTTTTCACATTAAAATCTCCCTTCTAGAACTGCGCAGTTCCTCTTGGTGATGCATTGAACCTAGACAACACAGTTGATTTGGTCAAGGTGGACCCAATCTTTTGCTCAATCCTCTTTCACACCTGCAAGTGATTATTTACATAGCCCAAATTTGTATTTTTTCACATGGGCATTGATTTATTAGGAATTTTACATGTCCTCCTTTATTCATTTATTCATAAACATAAAATAAATCAAAATTCAATGTCTCCTCTTAGCTAAGGCTAAGTAGGGACATTACAGTCCTCCCCCTCAAAATGTTGCTTGTCCTCAAGCAACTGGTAGGGTAAGAACTGTGTCTCTTCTCCTTCTTCATTGATGAAACCATCAAGAATAAAGTTCTCATCATGAAGCAAGTGTTCACCAAGGAAATACATCAAAAAATACTCCTCCAATGCTAGCATGATAGGTTCATAGTCTGCCCCTTCAGGATTGTAAAATTCAACAGAAATATGCATTGGTGAACCAATTTCACATATGAAACATGTATCATGAAGTACTAGATATAGTTCCAGCCCATGTGGTACATGTACACTACTGACTCTTTTCCCATACATACCTATAAGCAAAACCAATATATCATCTATGTATGGTAGCAAAATCACATAAAGGCAAACTAAAATTTGCACATGAGGAGGTGGGTCACAATCCCACATAAGGAACCAGCACAGTATAATCCTTGTTCTGAGTAGATTTGAATGTGATAGGTGGTACTCCCACCACATGTTTTCTGCATAAGCCACTTTTACATGGATGAAAGTGAAACTCTCATTAGGTGCCTTTGGAAAGCACCCATCATGAAAAACAATCTCCCTTTGCACCTCAAGGGAGTGGCCAACTTTGGAGCTTTCATTGGCCCCATATTTTCCATGAGATCTGCATGTAATATTGCTCCTTGTAGAAGCCATGGCCTACATACATATGGTAAGAGAGTGTGCCAAATCAGAAAAATAAACTTGCTCCACAAGATCAGATTTCTTACCATACAAATCTCCCATACTCATAGAGTTAGGCATGGGCTTTTCCCCTCTTTAGAGAGAAGAAAGAGATGGCTGAAATATATCCTGCATAGGATCCTTTGGCTACCCCATCTCCACATAGCTATTGCACTCTAGTAAGTGATGATTTAGTTCCTCCCAATCATAATGATGATGTAGCTCCTCCTCCATACCCTCCCAATCAAAACTCTTCAAGACTAGGGAGTAGATTTTTGCTGATTGCATGTAACTGGAAAGGAACTCCTTGTGTGCCCTTTGTAGTATTTCTTTCTTAATATTGGAGGCTTGAGACAAGAATAATTTTCGAAGATGATAGATGACCCCTTCATGGACCATATAGCCTCCTCCTTTCTCTATTCCATCTAAAATCATCCCAGTGTGTAGATCTTTGGAGTACTCTAGAAGGAGCTGAGACTTCCAATATGGATCTACACTTCTCAAGAAGGACAGCGTTGTAGATGTATCTATGGTGGTGCTTGCCTTGTTGCTGCTTGCACCTTTGGCATTATGCATGCCAAAATTTTTTGTAGGAAGGCTAATCCTCCCCTTTGCTTCCTCCCACAACGTAGTGACTCTTTCTTCCATTGTTCCAGCACTTGGTGAAGCTTTCTCCATAGAATCTAACGGCATCCCAAGAGGCTTGCCATGATGTAGGAATGTCCCTTGCAGAACTCTCATGAACATGAGAGAAGGAACCATTACATCCTTTCCCTCACTATGCAAATACATCTTGGTTGTGTGGGTAGAGACATCAAGTGAAGGGTAGGTGTGCATTCCTTAAATAACTTGTTGCTTCCCACTCTTCAAATCCACCCACTCCATCTGCAAGGCCCTCCAATCAGTGGTGACTTTTCCCAAAGTAATCAAACACTGGACACCCAATATGATGTTGGTGTCTGGTATGTCTACCACAAAGAAGTGGTCCCTCAAAGTGTAGGTCCCCATAGTCACAGAAAGTGAGGGAACATACTGCATGCACTGCATATTCTGTCCCCCAGAACCAAAACAGAGAACCCATCAAAAGAATCAGTAGGGATCCCTCTCCTCTGCACAAAGTGAGCATCAATAAAATTGTGGGTTGCCCCACTGTCAATAAGAATAGATACTCTTTGGTCCATAACTAAACCCTACACTCTAAGAGTCAAATATTTGGGCACTCTGCTCAAAGAAGCAAGAGTTCCATTGGTTGGAGCAAATTCTCCTTCTTCTTCCCTGGATGATGATGGATCCTCCTCCTTATCATCACCAACATTGTGACCTCTCCAAGGTCCATCATTGCCTTCCTCCTCCTCACAATCATATAAGACTTCAATATAATGTGCTCTCCCAACAGCACATCTATGTCCTAGCACCCATGATTCTTGAGAAGTAAAACATAATTTCTTCTTTCTCAACTCCCTCTGGATATCATTGTCAAGCAACGTTTTCTGTGAGCTCTCCTTGGGTGGAGCAGCTTTCCCTTCCTTCCCTTTAGAAGAGTGATTGGCTTTGCTAGGAAGGGTTGCCTTTTCTCTTGGCGAGGCATCTTGGAGATCTCTTGTTCTTTCAATGGCATCATGCAGTGTGGTGGGTTTGGTGGACTTTACCAACCCATGCAAAGGTTCCTCCAAGCCATCTATGAACATATAGACTCTCATTGCAACTGAAAAATCAGGAACCATAACAGATAGCCTCAAGAATTCAGATATATAGGCTTCAACATCTCCTGTCTGCTTAAGCTTGGCCAAGCTTATGAAAGGTGCCTCTGGATCCTTTCTATCAAATATTTCCACTAGTATCCTAGTGAACTCAGCATAAGTGGACACATTGCTGTGCCCCAATGTAGAAAGTCCATGAAACCACCATTTGTGGGCTTCTCCATCAAAATGCAGCACAACAATCTTAATGGCTTCTGCTTTAGGCACTTTATTTAGCTGGAAGTAGATGTCCAAATTTTCCACCCATGCTTTACCTAAACAAGATGGTGATCAATCAAAATTAGGCAAGAAGAACCTGCCTATGGTGTGGTGCCTCCCATGAAGGAAACCTCCATATCTATACTGTTGCAATGGTCTCCTCCAGCCCTTTAGGTGGCAGAAATTTTGAAAGCTCGTGTTATCCTTGAACCTTTGGCTTTGTGAATCATATTCTACAAAATAACCTTCCAAAGAGGTTGAATCCTAAAGCCCTTCATTCTCTACAGCCAAGAAGGTAGGCATTGTAGAATGTTGTGAGATCCATGGAGCTTGTGGCAAGCTCACCAGTGGACCAGTCCCAAACTGAGACATTTATGAACTCTCTCCTTGATGGAGTCTTCCAAGGGACTCCCTCATTCTTTCTATCCTCATCTCCTTTATTTCTTTGGATAGATCTTTCACGGTTTCGAAGAGATTTTTTGCAAACTCTTCTGCCTCCTTATCTTTATCATTCAACTCAAGGCCTTTCCCCTTGTCTTGACCCTTGTCAAGGTAAGCAGTAGTATAGTCATACTTTCTATGAATTCTATTCTAGTATCTCATCTCCCTCTCAGAAAGAGGATCTTCATCTTCTAAATGCAACATGACTAAGGCTCCAAAGATAGCACAGGTTGTCCCAAGAGTGGAGCTCTGATACCACTGTAATGTCCCTTTTTGGATATTCTCAAGATTCTATGCCAGAGATTGAATACATAGGCATTTAATGGTTATTTCACCTCTAAAAAGAGGGTGAGAACCAGAGGCTACCTGGCCAACTGTGGACTCTGCCTATAGAACTTGGTATAATCCCAATTTAGGACTCTCAACAAGGCCTTCAATGAAAATGTTGTATAAGAAAATATGAGCAATGAAAACATAGATCAGGGCTGGGATCCCCTCATTCAAGCTGTTTGTGACATGCATATAGAATTTCAGCAGAAATAAATAATTTTAAGCATGTTAAATAGATCTCCCGGGAACAAGACTAGCTAGAAATCAGCCAAAGAGAGAGACTGCTGCAAAATGAAAACCCCAGCTACTAGAATTGCGCAGATTTGACTGGAACTTAGAGGAGGTTAGAAAAAGGTCTGATATTTCATTAATATAACAGTAAATCAGAATTACATATGATATTATTTCCTTTACAACTGATTACAAGAAGAAATAGGGCAAGATCCCTTCAGAAATAAGAGCTGCAACTAGAAATAAAGTGCAGAAATACATAGACAACATTATTTTCCAGGTGGTTCTGCTGATATACATTAAATTTAAGATCTAGGACAGATCTATGGATGAATCATCAGATCTAATACAAATCTGGAAGCTACAAGACTTTAATAGCAAGATCTAATTGGAATTACATCAAAATACTGCATATTAAGCTGTAGATCTGAATTACAATATACTGTACTGCAGAAAACCGAGAAATTTTTGGAGATAAATTTTATTAGTGAATTAGATCAGATTAATAGATACATGGATCAGCAACCCAATCCACGGATCATCAAGGGAAGGCAAGCCTAACACTAAGAGATCTCCTCTAAACTGATAGAAAACGGAAATAACAAAGCCTTCTTACAAAATAACGCAATATAGAGCAGAAACTGCGCAGAGGGTGAAGGAGACTGAATACATGGAATGAAAATTATAGATATGATATAAAATATGGATCATCTAACTCCTTGGTGGCTGAAGAACACTCTCCAATAGAGAAAGCCTCTAAAAAACAACTAGATCTAAGCAGATCTACAATGCCACTTGCTACAAAAATAACAGCTGCAAAACCCTCAATGGGCCAGCGTTGCTCATGGAAGACAGAGCTTGGTCTCAAATGAGATGGTGGCCAACTTCAACAAATAAATCCTCCAATGATCCTCAAGGGAAGAGATAAAATCCCTAAATATGAATTCCAATCACAATCCTCCACTAAACAACAGAGAATGGTATTTGTCTAAGCAAACAAATACTTCAGAAATATAATTCATCAACAACCTCTTCATGTGCCTTCTCCTCCTTTTTATTACAGGAGATAGCCTTTGTAAACCCTAAACCACTTGGATGAGCTGGTCCTTTTCACATTAGAAGCTCCCTTCTAGAACTGTGCAGTCCCTCTTGGTGATGCATTGAACCTAGACAACGCAGTTGATTTGGTCAAGGTGGACCCAATCTTTGGCTCAATCCTCTTTCACACTTGCAAGTGATTATTTACATAGCCCAGATTTTTCTTTGTTGACATGGGGATTGATTTCTTAGGAATTTTACATGTCCTCCTTTATTCATTTATTCATAAAACATAAAATAAATCAAAATTCAATGTCTCCTCTTAGCTAAGGCTAAGTAGGGACATTACAGACCTCGAAACTCTAAATCCAACAACTGTGGAACTAGTTGCCCTTGTCAATGCGTGAAACTAAGAAAATCCACCAAATTTGAGCCCAAGGCACCTATCCCTTGGTGAATCCAACCACCCCGTCACTCATGCATCATCATTGATTTTTCCATTTTCTGAACAGTGAAAAGATCAAATAAAATCATAGGTCAAAAATGAATTCGAACTATGGGAGGGCCCTAATAGACCAGAGAGGGTCGGTCAAGCCCCTCGCTTAGCCAGCAAGAAGATCAGTGAGCTTGTGCACAAAGCCCTAGCCACCTCTCCTAAATTTCGACGAACCAGTGAAAAAATGGGGCGAATCACTCTAATCCCTCCCTCCGACCCTGTAAATCCAGGCGAATGCCAGGGAAATCTACTCCAACCAAAGAAAATCCGTGCTGAATTTCATTTTTTCAGTTTTATGCACCTTTTTTTTGGTGGGCTAATATTTAATAAGTAATTATTTTTAAATAATTATTAGGTTAACTTTATTAAACTATATAAAATGGGCTTTATATAAAAAATTTACCCTATTAAAATTTGAAATCCCTTAAAATTTTCCTTTGGGCTAAAATTCGCCCCTAAAATTTTCCCTAGAGGAATCAAATCAATCCTTTTCATGTTTGGTGGAATTAGAGATGAGCCATTTGAATACTTGAAATAAAGGTTTGTCACATGCCTATTTATGAGAATTGAATTTGCAGAGGTCATTTTGGGTATATCAAGTGTATATCTTGTTCAGGAGATGGTCCCTATGTTTCTTCCAAAGCTTGAATTTTATAACAACAGAATTTCCATGCATTAGCTATTTCATGAATTGGAAACATAGTTGAATACAAGTTTTCTAGTTTTGTTGCTAGAATGGTGTCACAAGGCTCTATAATTTGTGTTTATTCACTTAGATAGAAAGGAACTGGTTATTTTAATGCAATTCTATGAAGCTCAGACATGATCTAATACTAGATATATTTTTACTAGAGTGTTGCTAGTTCTGCTTGAGGAGTTTATACCTTTCCTAAGGGATGCAAACAATGACAATACTAGTGAAAGGCTATCAAAGTTTCTAGATATGATTTAAGAGGTGGCTACTCTTGTTACTGGATCATATGATATTCTATGATTTTTAAGGAGTTAATGGTTTCCATTTTTCTAATTTAGGGAAAAATTCCTTGTAAGCAAGGAGGAAGAGGTGAGAGTAATACTAGGTGACAAGTGGCAAGTGGGAATGTATCACAATGTATTTGTAAAAATCTAGTTGTAACTCGCGTGTTTAGGATAAAAACAACCACCAATGACCCCATTGATCTCTCCATCAATTACTCCATTAATTAACTTCATTATATTTTGGATTTTATGTACTACAATATATCTGCATTTGTGGCATTCCTCTCTTGTAGGCTTCCTTTTATTTTTTAAATGCCACTTATATTACTTCAAGGAAAAGGAGAAATTAGTTACACTTGTGATATGTGTATGCAAATATTTTCTCAAGCTCCACACAGAAGAAGGTTTGAGAACTACATAAAGATATTTGTGATGTTACTTGTTTACAAATTTGAGAAGGCCTCAAGGGTTACAATCAAAATCTAGAAAAAAAATTTCCTGGTGGAATGTGAGACATTCTTGGATTTGTATAATGCTTCAATGATTGTTTAGGATCTAGGTAAGTGTGAATGAATAAAAGCTTTCTGTTATTGTTCTGTATTGGATTCCCATTCTCTCTAAGTTATCAACGACAAGTTAAAACATGATTAGACTAAGGGATAACATATTCCATTGCCAAAATTTAACCTTACAGGGAAGTGCACCACACTTGTTTGATACTTCCACACATTTTGAGGGCATGCCAATAGAAATGTCAATGTTGTTGGATACATTGGCATTGGTTAGTTTTAGAAAAGTTCTATTTGTCAAATATGTGGTTTCATGAAGTAATATTTCCAACCAAGAGGATAAAGACTTGGCATGCCTAGGACATAGTGGTGTTATTTCTTGCATGTATTTGTGATTTATTAGTATTCCACCACTAATAACTTCATTATGTAGGTGTATGTTTAGTGGTATATTACAAAAAGGGCTTGTTAAAGGAAAATGATTCTAGTTTGTTTGAACATCATAAATTGGAAGGAAATCTAGATTTGAATTAGAAAAATGGAATATATTCTGAAAAATATGTTTTTTGATCAAATATAGGCCCGTTACCTGATCATTTAAAAGAAAACAATCACGAAAATAAACAATGATTTTGGACACGATGAATTACAGAAGTCTCCAACTCAAAAACAAGTTAGCATATTTAGTTTTGTGTGCATTAAGTTTGCTTTGAATATTTATAGAACCATTTTAGAGATTCTAATGGAAATTGTGTGTGATAATCTTGCTCAATTAATTATAGGGAAAACAAGGGACATACATAATTTGTTGGCTTATGGAAATTGGATTCCTTTTCCCTTGGAATAGTATGTTGATAATTGAATATTACTATATTGAAGCTATATTCTTGGTTAGTATCACAATTTACAAAGTCTTGTCTTGTTATTTTTTAGTTTCTTGTTGTAATCTTATGTCAGAAATACTTTGCTCCACCCATTAGATTTCTACTAACCAGTTTTATTGTTGAAGTGTCACCGCTTCTTAGAGATAACTCGAGGAAACAGTACAAATATAAAAGTGAGTCATGAGACATTCTTAGTAGAAATTGCTAGCTCTGTTGTATTTATTTGTGAAATTTTATTGGCTTTGTTTATATAGGCCATCCGACCACATAGTGGGCACTATTTCCCAACTAAAGAAAACTTGTTCGAGTTTCTTGCTTTTATGGGGAAAATTACGTTAGAAATATTGCTAATGTTGAGGTATATATTGCATAAATCCTTTATAGTCTACTTTAGTTTATATTCCAATGTTCATCGACTTTCATTTCTTATACTCTGCATTGTAACTTTTTTTGTTTTCTTTTTGCAGAAAATGGACTCATTATTGATGGTAAGAAGTAAGGATTGAAAAAAGAGGGGAACAATAATGCTAGAGTGACAAAGACATAGAAGTGTATTGGCCCAGTGGTAGTCGTAGACCCAATATCCTACATAAGACACACAGATAAAGACTGATGGTCAAGTTTTTAGAGTTGGTGAATTCACTTGCAATTCCTTGGCAAAATAATGATAATTTTTCCAAGTGATGAACAATATTTTGTTTGTAAATTGTACTCCAACCAATATTAAGTTGGAAACTCATATTGTAATACTTGAAATTTTATATAATATAATTTGTGGTTGGAATTATTTATAGTTGCACTTGATATTACTTGGTATTGTAATTAACATATGTAACTTTGCGTTTTCATATTAGATGAACATGTAAATTGTATGACATTTTTTTAAAATTTAGTTGCAAAATCATACTAATTAATTTATGTTGATTAATAATGAAGACATAAAATCAATCTAAAACTATTAAAATAGTATTTTATATCGATTAATGATGAACACAAATAAAATGAATATACAACTAAATTATTCATTTATAATGATTATTAATGAAAGTAAATGAAATTAATATAAACTACTAAATTAGTTGTTTATATAATGAATAAATGACTACTGCAAATGATAAATTTGTGACTACAAATGACGACTAAATTTTTCATATATACAACTATTGGCAGCTAATTTAAAATATCTTATAACACGACTAAACTTTAGTCATATTTCTTTGCTCATTAATTGGTTTCAAACGGTGACTAAAATTTGCTTATGTGTGCCTATTAGTAGCTAATTTACAGTATCTTATAACATGACAAACATTTTAGTCATATATTTTTGGTCATTAATGGGTTTTCTTGGCAGATGATATAGTCATATATTTTGTTGTGTATTTGGTCATTAATTGTGACAATTAATGACCAAATCAATGACCAAATCAAACACCAAATAAATAACTAAATTAATGATCAAATTAATGACCAAATATACAACTACACAACAAAATTGAGATAACCAATTAATGACTAAGCTAAAAACGACAAAAAATTGGTCATGTTATAAGATACTGTAAATTAGCTACTATTGGTCACTGATCAAAAAATAGTCATTTATATGCAAATTTTAGTCCTTTTTTTAATAACTAATTAGCCATTTTCTACTAGTGTTATTTGACTACATAATGAAAAATTCCTCTAAAAGTCACATTATTTAACCCCCTACCAATAAGAACCCAATACACCTTCCTAATTTCAAAATTTCCTACTTTCACTAGATAATGTAGGTATGCATTTTTTCATTACCATTTTTTATACACTTTTATATTTTTTTCATTAACTTTTGAGCTCCATTTTTTATGCCTCCAATATAAAAACCTTTTACCCCCTATTATATTCTTAATATATTAAGTCATTTTTTCCTCAATATATATCCCCAATATGAATGCACATGGTATGTTATTTCTCCCCCATAATTAGAGTGTAGAAGTGTGGAGGAAGCATGGGTAAAGATAAAAATAATGATAGATTGTGAAAATAAGACACTCTTGAATAACGACAAAACATGAAACCCATGTTGCCTTAATCAATTAACTAGCAATAGAGGCAAGGACTATACTACATCACAACTATTACTCTTATTATTATATGTGCCATGACGTTAACTTTGATATTTTTGATATTTTAAGAGGGTCATTTTCTTACTCGTTGTGTGTGGAATTCCAATAGGATTAAGGACTTTGAAAATATGTTGGAATTTAATATGACACCACCTTAACTTTGATATTTTTGATATTTTAGGAGGATCATTTCCTTACTACATTAGTCATACATGGAATTCCATTAGTACTAAGGACTTTGAAAATGCGTTTTCATTTGATAGAGGGAAACACACAATTTTGGTCTATTTTATATAAAATGTGGATAATATACAAAGGTATATGAAAATATATTTGGAAACTATTATAAATCATGGAAACTTACAAAGAGGAATCATAAGGTAGAAATTCCACTTCAACCATGAAGTATTTTGAATTGGAGAATGTCATGGTATCCATTGATGATGATAACACTTTTGATATTGTTAGAGAAGGTAGTATTCCACTAAGTGTGAATGTATTTCAAAATTAATCGAAAATTATTTATTTAATTAATTTTTATCATTTATTTAATTTATTTGTGTTGTATATATTTTAAATTTTACATACGAATCAATACTAAAAATAATTTATAATTAATGTGATGAGAGCCTAGGATGAAAAATTCTTTACGCTTTGCAAACCTAATTTTCATCTTTATAGTGGTTTTTAATTTTTTAATGTTCTAATATGATATATTTTGAACCTATGTATAGTTTTTGGTCTAGTATCCTTCATCTTTAAATGTGCCAAAAAATCTAAGCCTAGCACATGGACATTCAACGATGTGGTATTATGGTCTGCAGAGACCACCCTCATCACTTTTAGAACAAGTGGGCAGGGAAAACCGTAGGTTCCGTATCTAAGAATGTTAGCATGGAACCTGAGTGGCCTAGGTTTTCTAGCCACATGCCTAATTAATTCCTCACAAAAGTAACAAAGAATCCAAAATACGAGGTAAATTTCCCAAATTGGTAGCTACATTCAATTCATGACACATCATGCTATGTTGGAAAATTTATGGGCCTTTGGCCTTATGAGAAATACCTCATAGGTTGGATAAACTCCAAATGGAAAACTAAAGGAAACTTTAACCTAAAAATTAGGCTCCAAGGGATTCTTTAGGGTAATTTTCCCATGCATTGAAGACTAAGAATTTATATTTGAAGAAATGTTTTATTTAATTTCCATGGGTATTCATCTCTATCATTGGATAGAGTGCTCTAGTGTTGAAAATCAACAATTTTCAATGGCCTATATGTGGGTAAAAAACTTATCCTCCCCCTAAGAATTTGGGACCATGAAATCCTTAAAGGAATTGAGAATTTCTTGGGTGCCTTTGTCAAAGTCTCTAAAGTCACCAAATAGGGTAGATATACCTTCTTCAGCCAAATATGTGCTTAGATTATTGTTTCTAGACTCTTACATGAGTACATCAGTGTTTTATACTATGGCAATGAATGGACTTAGACCATCTAATATCATCATACCCCCTTCCACTACCTAAAATGTCGTGAGCATGATCACTAATGAAAAAATAAATACCTAGATAGATCTTGTTTTCCTCATGAAAATCACCACTAAAAATAACCCCCAAAAAATTTCCAAATCATGTTACCACTCATCTTGAAGGAATCTCAAATAATAGCTTCAAATCCCTTGTGATACTAGAACATATTGATCCCCTCCCTTATTCTAGTAAATTCCTCCCTTTACTCCTCCCACCTTTGTTTCACTTACCCTTAATGATTCTCAACAACAAGGACCTAATGCACCTCCAAACACAGAGGAAAATGAGATCATAAAAATGTTTTACCAAACCATGGGAGGGGAAGAGGAGACATCTCATAAATTTAATCCTAATAAAATCCAAGGGAACATGAATTCAAGCATGTTTGAAATTGACCTTCCATCCCTAGTGGCTAAAAATGGCTAAGATAATTTTGAAACACTTTAAAAATCTTATCTATTAAGGTTTGACATAAAACTACTAAAACAAATTATACAAGCCAAAAAAGGGGATTCAAAATTGAATCAAATAGTAGGGTTATGTATTATATCTCTAATCAAAACCTACAAGAAGCAATTTGTAAACGATAAGTGGGGAAGGAAATCTACCAAAAAAAAAATGAGGAGGCATAGATATTCCTGGTAGATTCCAATCAAACAACTAGACTTCTAAAGAAGCACTTTCCATATATTCCAAAACCATTGATTTAATACCTACTTTGTTTGTAGTATGGTGTATCCCACTACACAATTGAAATGAAATTCATCGCTTGGAAGTTAAGAGGAGTCAATGGAATCAAAAAATGTAGGAGACTAGAAAATAGAAATAATAAATAAATGTCAATTGTATTAATTTTATAGGAAACCAAATGCAACTTGGAACCCAATTCCACAATTACTACAAAATGTTAGAAAATCAACAAAACAAGAATATTTCTAGCAATTGAATCATCTAGAGAAATTGTTATATTATGGGACAACACTTTTAATACACTAGAATATGGTATTGAGGAACCCAATTTCATATCAACATATTTTCTGGTTAAGGATTCCTATCCCCATGGGACCGTTACCAATGTTAATGGTCCCACTAACCTATTTCTTAAATGAGTGTTTCTACTTACACTTAAAGCTCTCTGGAAATATGTCCTAACCAAGAGTTGGATTCTACTGGGTAATTCTAGACACTTCCCGATAGGGAAAAGGTGGAGGCATAAGAAATATAGATGGTGACTACGAAACATTCAAAAAATTGATTTCAAAACTGAACTTGATTGACATCCCAAACACTATTGACTTCAACACATGGACAAATGGTGAGGGCAATCCCACCAAATTTCCATAAGAACCAAATATCTATTCATCTTAGAGTTCATCTTCCATGATGTGATGCTAAAGGAAACCGAAATACTTCCTTTCATGGGCAACAATAATTGGAGTATTTAGATTTCTTGGAATGCCACTTTTTCATTGATGCCTAGACACTTTTGGTCTCACAAATTATACCTTAAGCACCCTGAGTTCAAACCAAGTGTTTTAAAATGGTGGGTTGACATAAGTCCTATTCCTCGCACTTTTATGGGTCAATTTTAGAAGAAGTTAATGCTAATTAAATCCCAAATACAAAATGAACTAGAATTCATTTGACAACTTCTTATTTGAGAAGAATAACCTAGGAAAAAATATGTAATATATAAAAAACAAGATCATCATACATGGCATAATTGAGGGATAGAAAATAAAGTAAAATTAAATTTAAATAGAATATTAATGATAGGTCCCTATATTACTAGTGTAGTCCCTTATTTTTTTTAGTGTAGCCTCCTTATTGTTATTTTTGTACCCCTGTAGTCCCGATATTGTTGTTATTGTGCCCCATAATAGCCCACTATTGTTATTGGTGTGCCCTTAAATTATTATTGTTAGGTCGGGTAGGATTATATTATGACCCCATGGACTCCTATATATAGAAATGATTTTTTTCATTTGTATCATCTAATAATTATTTATTTATGTAATGTAAAGGAGGTTTCCCCCTCGAAGTGACTGATTTATAAGTTGTTGATCTCTCTTTTCTTCTATTTTGTGAGTTGGTTTCATAACATTTGGTATCAGAGCTTTGGATTTTAGGGTTTCGTTGTTACAAATAGGTCATCGTGGGATTTTTGCTTTAAATTTTTTTCTACAAAGGTTCAGAAGCTAAATAAAAAATATTTTCCCCAAAATCTAGAGGAACTTTGTAGAAACATTTTAGATCTTGTTTCACAATATCTTCGGAGATATGATCTATGGAAGTTAGGGTTTTTTCATGCTCCTGAATTTTATCTCAAAGAGGTGACCTTGGAAAAATAGTCATATCACTCTCTATGAGCATCAAATTAGATTTCTGTAAAAAGTGGCTGAAAGCACATAGATTGTAGTTTCTTATGTATTGATTTCAGAGTATAAGGAGGAAATAGTGACATGTGGCATGCCATACAAGATTTCTCTACTGAACCGGTCTATAATTAGGTCATTGTGGGAGATTGGGCATAACTTTGTCCTAAAGAATCCAAATCAGGTTAGAATTATGGAAATAGAAATAAGATTCAAAGGGATACTAAAGTATCAAAGATAAAATCTTGGGGATTTGAAATTACATAGATACATCAGTTTCAATATCGATCTCCTCAAAATCAAGAAAAAGGTGTGTATTTTTTTTAATTGCATAAGCCTTGTTTGAAAAAGTAGTTTGAAGTGATTCCAAGGGCATATTGAAGCATAGATATCAATATTGGGTTCTAAAATTCCCCCTAAAATTAATTCAACACCCATTAAGCCTTCAGAAGGCTCTACTATGACTCATGAAGAGGAAGAAGTGCAACATGATATATCAAAATTACAAGACCAAATACAACAAATTTCACTCTTTCAAAGAGTAACAAAAAATGAAATGGAAGCTAAGATGGATGGCTTGAAGAATGGCATGGATGCTAAGATGGATGGTTTGAAGAATTGCGTGAAAGCTAAGATGGATGGCATGGAAGCTAAGATCGATGGTATAGAAGGAAACATGGAATATTTGAAGGAATAAATGGAAGGTTTGGTAAAGTTGCTACAAGAAAAGCTTCCTAATGGCAAAAAGGTAGTAGAGCAAACTCATGATGAGAAAAAAATAAATATTAATCATGATTTGCTAGAATCTAATGTTGTATTTAAGACCCACCATATTCCAAAGATAGATATGAGGAAGTTTGATGGCAAGGATCCAATAACATGGATACTACAAATGGAGAAATACTTTGAGCTCCATAGTACACAAAACACACAAAAGGTACACATTGCAACTTTATATTTAGAACAAAATCAGTTTGTATGGTATTAGTGACTTTTTTCTCGTAAACCACTGGTCACTTGGTCAATTTTTATGGAGGAAATGATAGCACATTATGAAGATACAAAGAGCAACAACTTCTTTAGCCAATTGATAAATCTCAAACAAAAGGGTTCATTGATGGAGAAGATTGAGGACTTCCAAAAATTGAATATAAGGGTAAATAATATTCGAGAGGAACATAGGATTGATGTCTTCATAGGGACTCTAAAGGATAACATCCAACATGAGGTTTTCCTTTGGGAACTTGATACATTGGAGAAGGCATTCAGGTTGGAATGAAAAATTGAAAGAAAAATTATGGCGAAAAGGAAGCGTACCACTCACAACTATAAAGATGGAAGTTTTGCTACTGCTACACTTCCACAACCTACAAGGTTGAAACCACAAAAATTGGAATAAAAAAGAGCAAAAGATATTTGCTATAGTTGTGATAGAAATTACAATAAAGGTCATAAGTATGTTGAGAATAAATAATTTTACATAGATTGTGAAGAGGAGGAAGAAAAGGAAAAAGGAACTTCAAAAGAAGAGGATATACACCAGGAACCAACCCTAGTGGAAGAAGAAATGAATCTGACCATATCTTGTAATGCATTGGCAAGAATTACCACTCGTCAAACTCTCAATATAGAAGGAAATATCAAGAATAAAAATGTAATAATGCTTATTGATTCGGGTAGTACCCATAATTTTATTCATTGTAAGGTAGCCAAGGAATTGAATTTACTCCTATACCCAGTGCCAGAGTGTTAAGTGATGGTGGAAAATGGAGGAACTATAAATTTCTCTTGAAAGTGCCATAGTATAAAGTTAACCATGGGGGAATATGTATTAAATAGTCCAATGCTTTCCATTCCAGTGGGTGGTGTTGATTTTGTATTAGGAGTAGAATGGTTAAAATATTTGGGGATGGAAAGCAAGGGAGGAATGGAAGAATGTCAAAGAAGTATGGACACTCATTCAAACATTGCAGCAAGATCCCAATATAGATGATATATTTATTTGGAAAAATGATTCCTTATGGTACAAATATCACTTATATATTTGTAGGAATTCTGAAATAAAATAAAATATTCTGTTGGAATTGTACACCTCTCCCTTAGGAGGACACTCAGGATTTTTAAAAACTTACCACAAGGTGAAGAAATATTTTTTTTGGGATGGCCTTAGATCTGATATTCAAAAGTTTGTGGCGAAATGTTTGGTTTGCCAGCGAAATAAAGTTGAGACAATTAAGACCCCGGGTCTAATACTACCTTTATCCATTCCAAGTCAACATTGGGAGGAGGTTTCAATGGATTTTATCACAAGTTTACCTAAGTATGAAGAAAATATTTTCATCATGGTGGTAGTTGATAGACTTACTAAGTATGCACACTTATGTGAATTATATCATGCATTTAAAGTGAGTCAGTTGCTACTGCTTTTATGGAAACAATTCAAAAGCTACATGGAAACCCAAATATTGTTGTAAGTGATAGAGATCCCATTTTCACTGGAAATTTTTGGAGGGAATTATTTTGTTGTTTGGGTACTCAACTAGCTCATATCTTACCTTATCATCCTAAATTCGATGGGAAAACTGAGATAGTGAATTTTTTTTTGGAAGGATATCTTAGTTGCTTTGTATCTGTTAAACAAACACAATGGGTCAATTGGTTACCTCTGGTTGAATGGCGGTATAACACTTCCTTTCACACTGCAGCAAAAATCACCCCATATGGCACTTTATGGATATCATCTGTCGTAAATCACATCATCTTTAAGAGAAAATTATAAGGTTCAAGAAGTGGAAGATCACATCAAGCATCAACAACAAGTTCTCCAAATCTTAAAGGATAACCTAAATTTGGCACAAAATTTAATGAAACAATAGGTAGATCAACATCACAGAGAGAGAAATTTTTACATAGGTGATTGGGTATTTTTACGGCTACAACCATACAAAAAAATTCCCTCAACAAGCTAAGAAGGATAGTAAATTATCACAAAAGTACTATGGTCCTTACAAGGTGCTGCAAAATGTTGGTACTATGGCATACAAATGGAGCTTCCTGCATCTTCCCAAGTGCACCCATTTTTCCATGTTTCATGTTTAAATAATGTTATAGGTGACAAACTTACGGTTCAAAAAATATTGCCAGAACTTGATGAGGAAGGAAAAATCATGTTATAACTTGAAGCAGTCACGTAAACAAGAACTCGACAACTATGAAATCGATCAATTGCATAGTATCTCATCAAGTGGAAGAACTTACCCACTAAAGATTCCACATGGGAGGATGAGAATTTTATATAGAAGCATCCAAAACTACTCAAGCGTTGAGGAAAACACTTTTTTAAAGGAGAGGAGCATGTTAGGTCCCTATATTACTAGTGTAGTCCCTTATTTTTGTTATTGTAGCCCCCTTATTGTTATTTTTGTACCCGTGTAGTCCCCATATTGTTATTATTGTGCCGCATAATAAGCCACTATTGTTATTGTTGTGCCCTTACATAATTATTGTTAGGTCGGCTAGGATTATATTGTGATCTTGCGGACTCCTATATATATCAAGGAGGTTTTTTTATTTGTATCATCTAATAATTGTTCATTTATGTAATGTAAAGGAGGTTTCCCCCTAAAAGTGGTTGATTTCTAAGTCGTTGATATCTCTTTTATTTTATTTTGTGAGCCAGTTTCATAACAATTAAAGTGAGGGGAAAATAGGCATAGTTTTTGTGGAAATAAAAATCCCAAATCCGATGGATAAAAGAGGGTGAAAATGAAAAAAAATTCATTAACAACTATATGATAAATTAAAGAAACGATAGCATAATTTCATCTCTAAAATTGATGTCAAGTCAAAATCTAGAAAATTATCATGACATCAATCATAAACTTAGGATTCATTTTAGTGAGATTTTGATTGATCTAGATGCCAATAAGAAAGTTTCTATGAACTATATTATAGATTTCAACCAAAGAGTATTCTTGATGGAACAAAATCAAGGCTTTCTAGCTCCAATTTCTATGGAGGAAGTCATTACTGCAATTAAATTCATGGCATGTTCTGAATTCCTAGGCCTAGATGGGTTCAATGTCAATTTATTACAATCACACTAGCCAATAAGAGTCAAGGAGGTACTGAAAGTGTTTGTAGACTCTCATGTATAGGTAATTTTCTTCATGCATTTAATTCCTCATTCGCTCCTGTCATTCCAAAATACAATATCTATCAAATACTAAAAAAAATTAAGCCTATATCTCATTTCAATTTCATCTATAAAGTGATTTCCAAGATCATTGTTTATATACTTAAGCCTCTTCTACATTGAATTATCTTAATAGAATAAGGAGGTTACATGGAATATAGGAAGAATTATTATGGTATCAATGCTACCCATGAAACCATACACTTCCTTAAAGTTACCAAAATCCTTGGTATGTTCCTCGAGTTGGACATGTTTAAAGCCTATGATTTCTTAAACTGGAACTTTCTTAACTAGTTTCTTTTAGCCTTTATCGGCTCTCCCACATGGGATTCCTAGATAAATAATTTAGTTTATTCTATTTTTTTCTCCATTTTTTCTAATTGATCCCCTTAGAACATGTTTAACTCTTCCAAAGGTATCATACAGGGGGATCCTCCCTCCACTTTCCTCTTCATCCTTGCAATGGAAGGATTAGAATAGTCCCTTAATATTTTTTCCATTCCATATCTATCAAAGGTATACACCTTCAGTAATATCTCGATCCTCTATCTCACATGAAATTCATAGATGAAATTATTCTTTTAGGCTACCTAATATTTTGTGAATCCCATCTATTAAAAAAAATATCCATTAATGTAAGCCATTATATCTCTCATCAATCTCTATATGTCCCAAATATTATTTTCGAAATTCCCCTCTTTTCTATAAATCATATCAATTTCCTTATAGGATTACAAATGGTATCCATTCCTTCTAAAAAATTGTTGGAATACATTTTGATAAACCACCTTTGACTGTCTCTTAGTAATACCTCATATCTAAGCTCAAAGACAAACAAACCAACTAGAACTCTAGGTCCCTGAATATTCTTGGAAAAATTACTCTTATCACATCTATCCTCCATGCCTTCATTCTCTATCTTTTCTCCATTTTGACTAATATTCTCAAAATTATTAACTCCATCTGATTCCTTCAACTATCTTTCCAATGGGGAGGGTACCTAAGAAGAGAGCACAAAATGACCTTAGTAGCTTGGTATTATATCTACCTTGCCAAGCACAATGGAACCTTGGGGATAAAAAATCTACTTAATATGGGTAAGGAAATAACAACCAAAACTTGATGGAGATGGATCAAGAGTGTAGGAGATCTATGGAGCAAGATTGGGACAACTAAATTTTCCCAAAATTCTCCTAAATATAAGATAATCTGATTACTCATCATAGAAATTGGTTCCCTCCTCTATAAAAATGATTGGAGAAACAAAAAATTGGTTCAGTCCCATGCATTTTGGGAAATATGTTATGGTGAACAAGCCTTGTTCTAAGAGGATTGTTGGAAAAAAGAGCCAAAATTAGAAATGAATCCTCTTCTCTCTCAAGCCAAAGAAAAACTATAACATCTTGGGTGGTTTAATATGAAAAAACTTTGGAACGGTGTGGAAAATATAGGTCCAATTACATATGGAAAATAAAATATAACAAATAATTGGACCAATCAATTAACCCAATAAAAAAATTATCTCGTTGATTATCCTTCATAAAATAGGAAAAAAATATCATGGAAGGTAAAGACATTATGAGATGGGGTAATGGAGGAAATAAAAAATTTAGTGTTAATGAAGCATACAATATGGAAGCTAATCATGAAACTCTAGTCACAAAATTGTTGGTCAAAATATATTTATTATATGAACAACATTTAATTGTTGAACAATGATCGTAATAATTGGAGATTTAAGAAAATTATATGCGGGGTAAAATCCCTAATCTAATCTAATTTAATCCAATGATGACAACAATTTCAAAATTAAATGCAGATAAACATATTAGGACTAAAATACGTTAGGTTAGTCCTTGTCTCAAACCCCATTCCACAACCACAAAATGAAATCTTTCACTGCTATAAGACAATTTTCATGCATTCAATAGCAGCTTGGGTTTGGAAGACAAAAGGATTCTAGATCTAGTTTCTAGCTTCTCAAAACCAAATGCAAAAGATTAAAGACACAAACCAATGTAAAGGAGATAGATGTAAACTAAATTATACTGAACTAAGCCATCAAAGTAACATAAAGAAAATGCTAGTAATTAAAGGAAAGTGAAGTAACATGGAAATCAAATGCAAGATAATATCGAAAACAAATATTTAAATAATTACACATCAAACATACTAGAATATATGTTAATCTTTTTATGTGACAAACACCCTCCTAAATTTTGCATACACTTGAATACTGGAGCCTACTGAGGATATTTTGATATGTTCTTCCATGGCCACTTCATGGCCAGATGATGTTTTGTTAAGTGCTCCACCCTTTTTCTCAGATTCTAAGTGTCAAATTCACTTTCTCATACATGCTCAGTCCTTGATGAATTCATCAATACACTTCTTTCTATGCAAGTTTAGATAGGAATTGTGTAGCTCCTAAAAGTAAGCCTTGTACAATCTCTAGGATCAGTGGTTGCACAATGTTCAATACAGAAATATGTGAAACCTATGTCGACAATCAGTGTGAAATATCATATGACAGTGCCTCTCACTTTGGTTGAAATTGTACTACTATTCCAATGAGTTTCCTCAACTGCCGCTTTTATGCACCTTTTCTTTCAAAAGTGTCACTTTCACTTTCATGGCCACCGTTTTTAGTTTCTTTCACTTTAACAAGTGTAATTTTCACTTTATTTTTTCTTTTTCATGTGTAGCTTTCACTTTTTTCAAATTTTTCAAGTGTCATTTTCAGTTTTTCTTGGTGTTGCAAGTGTTTCTTTTAATTCTTTTCACTCCTATATGTGTCACACCTTTATGCATCACTAGACGCATCTCTAGCACATTGTTTTACATTATATGGTCCTATATATAATAAGAGTATGTGCTAAACACATATCTATAACTTAGCACACTTTATGGTCGCAATTGACACTTTCATCGCAACTTGTGTTCTAATTGTCGCAATGCTACGTTTCAATTGTTGCACTTTGAAATAAGTGTCACTTTGTTGTCGTTACAAGGTGTGATTTATGATCATGATTCTTGTGCATTCCCATAGATTTTATTGATGAAATTAATATGTGTGCTCTATGTTTTAGAATTGTTCAGATGTCTTTCCTTCTCTTACTCAAGTGGTCGCACACTTAGTCATTTTGGGGCTCTTCTCAGTGGTCCTCTTATCAGGTGCAAGTTATGAAGGAATTAATATTTAACCAGGTGATGATAAATACCTATACATGACCCTCATTGACTAAATATCTTCCTCCTAGACTTGTGAATTGATTTTTTCTCAAGGTCAACTTCTATGATTGCACATTGAGAACCTTAAAAGCATGGTCACTAACCCTTTTTGCTTGTACTAACTCACTTAATTTAGCCTTGATCAATTATGCCTTTCCTAGTGCATAGAGAAATTCTAGTTGACAACAAGGATCTCCTCCAACCCCTTGAAAAAAAAAATTGTGCAATGAAAAGGTCCTCCTCCCTTCACAATTTAGTGATAACCTTCCTAGAAAATTGACCTAAATTTCTGTTGCTTTCCTTAACAAACTATGCAATATTTCCTTCCAGGGACTCTCCCTCTGTGCAATCCATAGTTTTAGTGTACATTCAATCCATTTCTATCCCACTACATCCCTCACCTGCATAAGCATATGAGTATGCCCCTAAAGCACTACACATTGTGCAGTTCCAATGCATATTCCTACCTCCTCTTCTGACTTGAACCCCTCACTGCGTGATAATATTGTTCTTCTGGGCCTCCTATGTGCATTGTACGGTTCTAGTGTAGAGCGATGCCTCCCTCTAGTCACCGTGGAACAAAGAGTCAATAGAAGTTCAAATGTCATTTGTGAGTCCAAGGTTCATGAGGGTAACTCAAGAGTCATAAGGGATATGAAAGGTCATCCCTTTTGTTATAAAAGAAACCTCATAACTCAAGTAGAGGGATTTTTTAGGCTTAGAATTTGGAGATCTAGCCTTAGATTTTGTAGATTGGAATTGGAGAGAATATCATTCTTTTGGAGAAGCAATAAATGATTTAATGCTCCACTACTGTAGCTAGTGTCTCACAATTGTAACTTTGTACTTGGATCTTTCACTTAATAATCAAAATCTCATTCAACCATCGCACTTTCATGCATGTATTATGAATATTATAAGACTATTCTTTAGATGTTTGTGGTATATGTTATGTTCATTTTTTCTAAAGAAATTGAGCTACTTCCTTAACTTTAGTGCTTATCTTATTGGATGTGTGTTGCATTTTTTTTAATAATCGTTGTGTCTATGTGAACTATTTTTCTAGATAATTAATGAATTTTTCCTTTCTCTCATATGCCTCACTTGGGATAGTAATATTACACTCATTTTATAGACTCGCCCTTTACTTCCCTCTTGTGAAAGCCCATTTTACACATTTAAATTTTTGTTTCACAGTGTTAACTTACTTTTTTATCTCAAACATTATCTGCATACTCTCTTATGTTATTCATTGTAGCTGATGGAAACCTCAAAGTTATAATGGCCAGGACAATACTATGGATGGGGCTCCTACTCCAAATGGTGTGAGGTATAATTGGGACTTCATATTGGGGATACCGCCTTGGTTGATGGATTTTTAGCACCATCAACAAATTGCGCTAGAAGGAGGGTGAGATGACAAGTTGTGCATGTTGAGTCTATTTGAATCTCTTTTCTTAAATAGGTCATTCCCAAATCATACTCTCGAGAAGTTTTCTTAATAGATTCAAATCTAAAATGCTAATCCCCTCAGAATCCTTTTATAACTTGTCTCAGTTAAAGTTTGATGGAGAGGATAGTACATCCATAGTTGAGCATACATCTCACTTTCTTAAGTTTTTTGAATCTCATGAAATTGATAGTGGAGATGTTTCTTGCCATACTATTCACCCACACACTTAAAGGTCAAGTTAACCAATGGTTTCATACTCTACCATCTGCTTCCATTCATTCAATTTTACATCTCCTGAAGGAGCTTCATTAATATTTTAATAGGTATGATTACTGAGACGTTCATATAAGGATGAATTAACAAAGGATGAAGCCTCATGAGTCAAATAAGGATCTCTCTACAATATTCCTTCACTTATGTTATGATTTTCGTGAAGAATATAAGGATGGGGATTTAATAAAGAAAATATTCAACATTTGGTTCAAATCTCTTTGACACATTTTGAATCTGAAACCTTGGGTGATTGTGTTATCCAAACTTTTGCAAACCATGAGACATCTCTAATTTTAGAGGAGAAAACTACTATCCATTTTTTTCCTTTTTCTCCTCCATTTTAATTTCCTAATAAGGAAGTATCTGATGTTATTGTCAAAGTTGGGAAATATGAAAATCAAATTGGTGACCCATTTTACCCATCCTCATTCTATCTCTCTAGTCGATATTTTAATGAATTCATGAAGCATAAGGTGTAAATTGATCCCTTGATTTTTCAATATGATATTAAAACTCATGAAATTGATGATGAATATGATTTTATTGAAATAATTTTCTCTTCAAGGGATATATATCATCCTTTATCACCCTTTTCTCATGATCCCTAGTTCCTTGATTTTCTTGTTCAACCTTTTTCAAACTCTCTTGATTTTCAGTTTCCAATCCAAATAGTGATTAGGTGAAAGATAGTCACATTTCACAGGAAGAGGAGAAAAAAGGTGAATATTATTTCAATCTCTCTTTTCTTTTTAAAATCATTTATGTCAAAATGATGTTCCTCCATTCTTGGCTGATTTAGAATCTAGTAAGCTTAGCAGTCAATCAAATGAAATACATTTTCTTAATCAATATAAAGGATTAGGAAACCATTGTTCTAATGATGACGACTCCATTGATTTATATTATTATGAATGCCAAAGTGAACCAACTGATATTTTAGTTTTTCAAGAAGATTTTGATTTGAAAGATTTAGATCAATTCTATTAAAGAATATTTTCTTAGGGGAACTTCTCCCTCAACTCACTATTCCTTGTCTCTTAATGTTTGTAATGAAACTGTGCCATGCTCTTCGAATCTCCCACCTGATCAAGATACTGTTGAATTTACACAAGGTAGTGTGGTTATCCATGACGAAGAGGAAGGTTATGAAACAATGAAGCATCCATTCCATTCCTTATCATTTCAAGTAAATCATGAAGAAATTTCTTCTATTTAGTTTACTCGTGAGTTTTATCCAATATATCCATCCATAGATGTGTTATTAAAAGAATCTTATGACTTGAGAAATATGTTTTTTAAATATGTAAAATATAAGCAAACTAGTGTTTTAGATGGCTTCCATTTGAACAGTAGTGATCTTGTTGAAACTACTCATAGTAGTTGTCCACATGAAATTCACGATCTAACAAAGGTATCAAACTATAATGATTCAAAATTTGAAAGTACAAGATTTTTCAGGTTGTTGATACACTTCAACTTTCATTGTTGGTTATGCTAGGTTCTCATGATCCTGATGAGACCCTCGAAACATGTCAGATCTTGATTTTCTCCCAAAAATATTTTCTTCATATTGTTTCGCTGGGTGAAGACTCATTCTTGATAGATTTTGTATGTTTCTCAGAGGGATTTTATAATTTTAAAGATTGGGTTTCTGATTGCATATAGGAGTTGACTAATTTATCATCATGTAAACCTCTTGAAATGAACTTAGAATTGGAATGCACATCTTCCATGGATGAATAGAGGTATGAAGCTTATACTTCTATTTATAAATACAAATATTCTCACTGGCCTAATGACCACATCTATCGATTTTTTTGAGAATAAGCAGCTCTTGATACTTCTTGTTAATATCACGATGATAATCATTTTCCTTCTTGCACAAGATATCCTCTTGAGTGTTAATGGATACTTGAGTTATTTTGCGACTCAAATTCTTCTTCTTGAGATATTAATGTCCAAAGTTGATACAAAGGTTGAGCCTAGTTGAATACATGTTGATCCATTGTATCCTAGTTGGTTGCCCATATTTTCTATAGTATCATTCATCTTCAGTTATTCTAATCATATAAAAGAAGGTGATCTTCGTATCCAACTTGTGAGGAAAATGATTCTACTACTCAAATAATTTATGAAAATTTTGAATTTGATCCATCTTTATGTTCAAATACGTAATATTCCCAAATGGGAAAAGCAGGAATATAGTGAAAAATGCTGGAAGAAGAGTGTAAATCATCATTTAAAAGCAAGATGTCAATATGGATACCTTTCATGTGTTATTACAGCCACAAAATATACATAAGAAATGGGCCATAAGATGCATAAAAAGAAGGTACAAACCTCCAATGGACAAAATCCCTCAAAAGAGGTGCTACAATTATGTAGAAAAGTTGGAAGACCCTTACAATGCTATTTTATTAGCTCTGCTACAACAAAATATTATACATCATATTTATGGCTGATATGTGCCTCAAAAGATAGATCTATATCAGATCTGAGCACTATACAAGCTCCTTTAAAGAACCCCATAAGGGTTTTGAGCAAAACACCTAGTACAAGTTGTAGGTATGAACTCTAAGGCTGCAGATCTACTGCAAAATATAGATCTAGAAAGTGTTTCCGATCTAACATGATCAATAGAATAGCCTCCTTCAATAGAACCTCTAAGTGAAAGGCAGATCCCCTTCACTAGAAAATCATCTCTCCAAATGTTGTGCCAAACCACCTTGCAACTCCTCCTACAGAAATAATGTAGATATGGAAGTAAATTGTGCTATAGGGATGAAGAAACAGTTGGCCTAATCCCAAGATCTAAAAATAATCTCAATGGACTTCAATATTGTCCTCCCAATGGAAAGGAAGACTCCTCCACTGAAAATAAGAAATGAAATGGCCTATATCTAGAGATCTAATCACCACTTGCTGCAACCTGAAAAAACAACCAAACCCTCAATAGGATCTGTGTTGTAGTTGAAAGAAGAAGCTTGGCCTTAAGCCTAATAGTGGGAAATGTAGTACAATACTCCTCCAAGAGATTCTCAATGAAAGAGGTGGGATTCTCGATCAGGAACACCCTGTGCTAAACAACACTCTATCTCAGCTAAACAACAAGAGAAAGATATATGTCTAAACATACCATATATTCAGAAATATCAAATACATAACATAATGAACAATGGTTCATCCCATAAGGAAAAAAGAGACCCAATGTAATAATCATGGATGGTCCAATGCTCTCCTAGAAATATGAAACATAAGAACCATGGGGAATCCCTATCCCAAAGGGCACATCCAATCCTTCCATCCTCCCTCCAATCATTCTGATAAAACGAATAAGTACATCATCAATATATGGGATCAAAACTAGTGATACATAAACAATCAAATGCAATAATGGAGGTGGATCATAGTCCCACATGTGGAACCAACGCAGTATATCTCCTAACTGCATCAGATAATGATATGGTAAGTGGTTCCCCACCACTTTCTACCCAAGTCTTCTCACAATGGCTGAAAAGGTGAGAAATTTTTGGTGCTTTTGGAGTGCACCAACAGTGATACAAGATCTCCCTATATCCTCCAAGGGAGTGGCCATGTTCAGAAATTTTTATGGTCCAAAGTTGGCCATGAAGTTTATATGGAAGAATTATCCTCCTTGAAGCTATGGCCTGCATATACATGGTAAAGGGATGCAAATATTTATCAAATAAAAAATTATGTACATAAGCATGTTCCTCACCAAAATTTATGCTCATCCAAATGGAGTGGTCCATAGATAGATCCCCTCTAATTCCAAAAGAGGAAAGAGGTGGTTGTGATAACTCCTTCATTGAGCTATGTATCTCTCCCATATCCACATGGTTCATGCATCTTTGAAAATGCTGATATAGTTCCTCTTCAAAGCCTTCCCAACTGTAGCTCTCCATGATGATGTTGTAAGCTCTCATGGAATAAGTATGGCTGAAAAGGAATTCTTCATGTGCTCTTTGTAGAAAATTATCCTTGAGCTTGGAGGCTCTAGATAATAATATCCTAACATGATAATATATGACTTCATCTTTGAATGAATAGCCCTCTTCATGTAGCTGGTCATCAAGTATCATGCATGCAAAAAGATCCTTCGAATAATCCACCAATAGTTGGGATTTCCAATATCGATCTATCTTCCATAGTGACAACGCTGATGATACTATCACAAAGAACATCTGTCATATGGCTGCCCTTCTCCTTGACATCTCCCATTCCAAAGGTATATGTTGTAAGGCAGCTATCCTTCCCATGCTTCTCCTCCCACACCGCAGAATCTAAAATGAGAGTGGGTAATGATGATGTTGGGAGAATGTCTCCCTCTTCATTGAGTCCACCCAAGACTCTCAGTGCAATATCATGGCCTCCTAATGATCCCATTCCTCCTGGATCTATGAATGGTGCATCATGATGTGAGACATGCCTCATCATCTCTTGATATGGTGGTCCCCCAGGTGGCATGCCTCCATGCAAAGAGACATCAATATCAAGAGTAGATTGCATATATGAATGGATTTATTTTTCCTTGCTCTCACTGTGCAAATAAGTCTACCTCTTTTGTGCATCAACCTTCTGAAATAGATAGGGGTGTGTTCTCCTAATCATATGATGTTGTCCATCCTCCCTACCTTCTCCTTTCATCTATAAAGTCTCACAATCTATCAATAATGGCACATGTTATTCATGGATTGTGCCTTGATCTCCACATATGAGATCCTTTGGCACTTCTTGCAATAATACAAGAACTCCTCTCATTGGAGCCATTTCTCCATCTACCTCTCCATGAGGTACCAGGTCTTCCCTGATGTGACATCACTTTTACCTCCAGCCTTCTCTTCCCCTTCATCATGAGTGAATGTTGCCTCATCATCATTAAGGGGCTCTTTGTTTAGTTCCTTTTTGAAAAAAGAGATCTCCATGTCTTCCTTTTGAGAAGAGAGCTCTTTCTGAATTGGGGATCTTGCCTCTAGCAAGGTATTTTGCAAGTTTTTAACCCCCTCATTAGCATTTTGGAATGGAGTTGGGTTTATAGATCCCTCCAATTTATGCAAAGTTTTTTTTTTTTTAGGCTTGACTAGCTTAACCAAGGATGTGTCAAAATGTTTTGCATCAAATATTTTCACTAACCTCCTAGTGAAATTTGCATAAGTAGATACATTTACATGATTCAAGGAATAAGTTTCATAAAACCACTAGGCATAAGCCTTACCTTCAAGATGCAATGCTGCTACTCTAATGGCTTCATCTTCTGAAACTTGGTGCTGTTGCAAATATATGTTTATCTCCTTCACCCAAGCCCTAGCTATGCATCTAGGTGACCCATCAAAAGTAGATAGAAATAATCTACCCAAATCATTATGCTTGCACCTTTTACTTCTATCATTGTTGCTAGCTCTTCTATTCTCCTTGATCTTCCAAAAATATTGGAAGTTTAGATGATCTTTGAACCTCTGTGATTGAGATTCATATTCTTGAATATATTCACCAAGATTCTCCTCCTTTGGCACATCTCCTTCCTCCATCTATCTTGCTATGAACATAGGCATGGTAGAGCATTGTAGATCTGATTTTTTGGCTAAGTGGTCACACCCATAATATGAAAATATGGAGCTTTCTCTATGCACAAGCTCTTGTGAAGAATTCCTACATCTCTCCATCCTAATTTCTATGTTGTCTTTGTTAATTCCCTGAATATTTTGGAAAATAAGTCTTGAGAACTCCTTCCTTTTCATTTCTCCTGAAAAAGGGTTTTTACCCTTGTCATCTTCTTCATCTGTATAATCATACTTTTGGTGTCTTCTTCTTTGATAAGTCTTATCTTTATCAGTAAGAGGGTCTCTTCTTTAGATGACATATTGGCTTTTCAAAATGCACAGGTTGTGCCAATATTATGCTTTTATACCACTGTAATATTCACAGATGGGAAAAGAAGGAATATAGTGAAAAACGCTGGAACAAGAGTGTAAATCGTCATTTAAAATCAGGAGGTAAATATGGAGACCTTTCACATGTTATTATAGTGTCAAAATATACATAAGAAATGGGCCATAAGATGCATAACAAGAAGGTACAAACCTCCAATGGAAAAAATCCCTCAAAAGAGGTGCTGCAATTATGTAGAAAAGCTGGAAGACCCTTACAATGTTGTTTTATTAGATCTGCAACAAAAAAATATTATACATCAGATCTAGGAATGATAGGTGCCTCAAAATATAGATCTATATCAAATCTGAGCACTACATAAGCTCCTTTAAAGAACCCATTAAGGGTTTTCAGCAAAACACCAAGTACAAGTTGTAGGTCTAAACTCTAAGGCTGTAGATCTACTAAAAAATAAAGATCTGGAAAGTGTGGCTGATCTAATATGATCAATAAAATAGCCTCCTCCAATAGACCCTTTAAGTGAAAGGCAGATCTCGTTGAGTAGAAAATCAACTCTCTAAATGGTGTACGAAACCACCCTGCAACTCCTCCTACAGAAATAACACAGAACTGGAAGTAAAATGTGCTGTATGGATGAATAACCAGTTGGCCTAATGATAAGATCTGAAAATAATCTCAATGGCCTTCAATATTGTCCTACGAATGGAAATGAAGCCTCCTCCACTAAAAATAAGAAATGAAATGGCCTAGATCTAGAGATATAATCACCACTTGCTGCAACCTAACCCTCAATGGTATCTGTGCTCTAGTTGAAAGAAGAAGCTTGGCCTTAAGCCTGATAGTGGACAATATAGTACAAGACTCCTCTGAGAGCTTCTCAATGGAAGATGTGAGATTCCTGATCAGGAACACCTTGTGCTTAAAAACATTCTATCTCAGCTAAACAACAAGAGAAATATATATGTCTGAACATAGCATATATTTATAAATATCAAATACATAACATAATGAACAATGGCTTCCATCCTCTTCCTTAAATAAGATATGAGCTTGCAAACCCTAAGCCCCATCCAATAATAACACTAATTCCACACAAAGCATCTCCATCTAAAATTGTGTTGTGTATCATTGAAGAGTACTCCTTCATGACAGCACTGTTGATTTGGTCAAAGTTGACCCAGTCAAGGTGTTCCAGCCCGTTTTCACTCCTAAGGGTGCTCAATTAAGCTACCAAGATCTATCTCTTTCACATTGGCATTGATTTATTCATTATTAAGGAGAATTATGGACCTCCATTGTCCTCTTATTCATAAAACAAAGCAGCAAAACAAAATTTAATATTCCAACTAGCTTATGGCTAATTTATGAATATTACAAAATAATAGAGGATATGATGTCCTAATCGACCAATTTGATCATAACATTTTCCTTGAAACTTGTCTTTCAATTCATTATTTTCCCATGAATTTATATAATGATGATTGTTGTACATTTTTTGATCCCATCAAGGCCATAAATTACTATGATTCATCTTTCCCTTTTATATATTTTTCAAGTAGTTGAGTTACTTCAACCTTCGCCAATGGTTATGTTAGGTCCTCACTATCTTGACAAAACCTCTGAGCATGATCAAATCAAATCTCTTTCACAAGATCATTAGAGAAATTTTGAGGTTTAAAATGCGCCTAAAAACAAAAATGTACAACCAAAATAAACTTTATAAGAACCAATAATATTCAAGATGATGATGTCAACCATGGTGGATGATTCACTTTTTCTAGAGTTAAAAATTAAAATGACTAAAAAATAATAATATAATAAAAATAATTTTTGAACTTGTATTTTCAACATATCTCCCTATGGTCTTACTCAAATTCTAAGTGAGAGCACTTGTTGGATGTGGAATTTAATTCCTCATGAAAGGAGTACCCATGTTACATACTTTCAATGGACCTTGCTACACATAAAATGATAAATACATGAAAAACATAATTGCAATAATTTTTTTTCATGTATGAAGGTCCATCGAAAGTATGAAACATGGGTACTCCGTTGATGAGTAACTAAATTATGCATACAATGAGTGCTCCTATTCTAAATTTGAGTAAAACCACATGGAGATAAATTGAAAATATGATTTGAAAACGTATTTTTTCCTTTTTTCCCTCTAAAATTTGATGATGTAATCTAATATTATTATATTATATGCACCCTTATTTTATAATATTCCTTAGGATGCCAATTTTTTACCTAAAAATTTCTCTAATAATCTCATCCTGATCCCATGCCATTAATTGAAAATTCATCCTCTTAAGGATTTCAAGGTTTTCAAGAGGATGGTTTTGAATTCCATGATCTAATCTATGATTAGCTAGAAGAATCTTACTTAAAAATCCCTTTTTTTAATAATAAGCTTTGATAATTATTAATTATTTTTAAGAAGGAAAACATAAATGAAGGTGCATTCACAAGAAGTATTTGAGGTTTGTTTGATTTTTTTCTAATAAAAAAGGTAAGGTTACAGGTTGGTTAAAACTAGTAGCTATGGCACATCATTTTGCCAATAGAGAATACCTTCAATATTTCGTGTAAGATATTCAAGTTTGTATCTTCTCTATTGCAAATTGTTTTATATCAATTTTAATTTCCCATATCTTTGTGATTGCAGGTCAGGAACAACTATGGTGGTTGCACTGGAAATTTCATTACACTTAGCCCTTACCTTCTAACTGGTTAGGTTAGGAGTATGTCTAGCTGCATTCTCGTTTATCTTGTATACCCATCGTGCAATTGCTATCCTTTAGTATTTTCTTGGTTTTATCACTTTTGTCTCGCATGCTGCTTTTAGTTCTCATTTTTCTTTGTTCCTTTGGTCTCAATCTCTTGTTTGGTCATGTATTTTATTTTATATATTCTCCAGTGATAACATGCATGAAAACTACTCTAGTTTGGTTCAGAAGACAACATGGCAAGGTTTTGAAAAGGCGATTGTGATGATGAGAAACTATTGGCTTATCTGTAATCCTCTTCTTTGTATGGGTCTACATATCTTTTAAAGTCAAAGATTTTAGAATGAAATATACAATTCATTCGTATGGAAAGCTATAAGTAGAACCATGATTCTTGCATCTATTTTAGGATCCCCATTCCTTGACTCAGTATGGTTATTGAATGGTGTTATGTGTGCCGATATAATCAAGTAGAGAATGGAAATAGGAAAATCAATAAACAACATATTAATTTCAGAGGTATATAAAATAGTCTCAAAAGGAACAACATCTCATGCTCTCAATAAGGAGGGATCCCTCTTTCACCTTAGTGATACAAACACTGATAAAATTCCAATGATCATATTGAAATAAAATAAAATAAAGGTTGAAAGAAGAGAAATGTTTCCCGCGCAAAGAGGTGAAGCAAGTAACTTTGTCGTGGTATTGAACAAGCTCGCTGGTAGCGAAACGATGCTTGTGTTCCTATAGTGACTATGTGAGGGTACTAAATAGGCTCCCTGGTAGAAGAGAAAGAAAAAATATGAAATTAAAACTCTGATCATTTCAAACTCATGACTTTATATTACCCTCCTCCTGTATTGAAACAATTGTGATATGGTAAGCATTGAGAATATGTTAATTTTAACCGAGAAAGGGAATAGAGGAGACTATATGATTTGAATGTATGAATGAATGCAACATAATACACGTATAACCAAAAATTTAAATATGCAATGGAAATAACACTTCATTTCATTAATATCAAAGAATTGAAATTTGTTTACATACATAATGGAAATAAACTAGCTAGGGCGCTAATAGCTTATATCTGAGAAGAGATGTGGCAACTACAGGCCTCTGAAATCTATGTTACAATGAGGCTAGAAGGCCCATATATTATTGAGAAACAATGAGAAACCATAAACATCTAAAAACCTAACGCTAAGAGATGAAACACCAAACTATGGGCCCCATGGGGGTAAATTGGTACATCAATTTCCTGAGGTCGTAACTTTTTCATACTATCTCCATTTGATGCACATGATACATCATTAGAAATCTCTATCCAAGGAATAAAAATACTGAGAAAAAATATTAAGTCTGGAGGACTCACATTTTTTGGAGGTCTCATGACCAAAAAACGTCGTTTAAGGCCTCAAAATAGCTCCAGAAGTTCAGGACCCGAAAAACTTCCAAAAAGAGAAAATTGTGCTACAATTAAGGAAACTAAAAAACTAAAAGAAACAATGGTGGGGGTCCAAGTGGAATGGGCAGGTGGCCACCAATTTCCACTTGGATGATTCCTCTCCCCTTAGGAAGAAACAATCCCCATTGCGTTGAGTTCCTCCATGAGATGAGGAAACTTATGCCGAACTTGGTCCCTGGAGAGCCACTTTCCCTAGTGAAGAAGTTGGCCTACTTTGACAGCTCAATATAGCTGGATCCAGGGGTTAAATTTGACAGGGTACCCCTACCCATCACATATTTTTTTTATGACGGTTTAATTTTTAAACTACCCTTCACATAACTTTTAATATTTACTTTTATCGGTTTTATTTAATTTTTCTGCAAAGTATATTTATAATCCCTCTCACATGAAAATAATGAATATAGATATTGTTACAAGTTACCTACTAATCCATGAATAGATGTTCTTACATTACAAACTGTGAAGACATTTTGTTGAGATTTCACTGGTTGCGCCGAGAGGCGCATTCTATAGCCCAGTATGACCTCGATGTGTAAGTATGTCGGAAGCCAAAAAAAAATGTCGGTTTGAACAATAACTTACATAAACATATAAATAAACAATTAAACATTCGTTAAAAATAAATTTAAACTATATAAACTTAAAATATGAAGAGGTTTACTAACACTCAAAAAAGTGATATGGTAAATAAATAAAATATGATAAATAAGTAAAAATATAAATAAACATAAGTATGGTAAATAAATAAAACTGATTTTTATATTTACTCAATAAACCACTTTATATTTACAAAAACTCAAAAAAAAAATTATTTAGGTGAAGCCTATGGGACAAATTATTAATAATACCATGGGCCAAATACCATGGGACAAATTTTTAATAATACCATGGGCCAAATAACATATTTATAAAAGAGGTGTGGTAAATAAATAAATATAAAAGAGGTATAAAGAGGTAAGGTAAATAAATAAAAATATATCAAATACGATTATAAATCAACATCTAATTAGGGTCAAATGCCATGGACCAAATTATTATTAATACCATGCCAAAAAAAGCATTATTAACCCTAAAATTAATATTAAAATATTAATATTATTAAATTTAATATGTTTAGATTAATACAATATTAAATCTATTATATTGTAATATATATTAATATATCATGATATATGATAGAGGTGGAGAAATAGGGGGAGTGACAAGGGAGATATGGAGATAAATTGGAGAGAAGAGAAGAGGAATGAAGAGACAGAGAGGGAGAAGAGTGAGAGAGTTAGAGAAGGGTAAGAGAGGGAGAGGGAGACATAAAGATGGAGGTGGGATAGAGATAAGGAGAGAGGGAGGGAGAAGGAGAGAGGATTGGAGGGTAGGGAGTGAGAGAGAGAGAAAGAAGGGGGAAGGGAGATAGAGGTAGGAGAGAAAGGGAGATAGAGAAAGGATGAGAGGAGGAGGAGAGGACGAGGGATAGAGAGATGGAGTTGGGGATGGAGCGAGGAAAGGAAGAAGAAATACATAGAGAGGGAGTGACAAGGGAGATATGGAGATAGAGTGTGTATGCTTATGGGTGAGATAAAGATACATAGGAGTGATGGAAAAAAGGGGGGAGAGAAGGATAAAGGGAGAGAAATAGTAAGATAGTTGGAGAGTGAGATAGAGTGATGGGGGAAGAGAGAGAATTGGAGGACAGAGAGAGAGAGAAAGAAAGAGAGTTGGGGGGTCAAATAGAAGGAGGCGAGTGAGGAATGATGAGAGAGATGAAGAGAGGATTGTAGGGGGGGAGCGAGGGAGGGAGGGAGGGGGGGAGCGAGGGAGGGAGGGAGGGGGGGAGCGAGGGAGGGAGGAGATAAAGGGAGAGAGAGGAAGGAAAAGAGGGGGGACTTGAAAGAGAGGAGGAGAGAGGGGAAGAGAGAAGGGGGGATAGAAATATGGATTTGGAGGGGGAGAGAAGGATGGATTTAGATATGGAGAGAGAGAGAGAGATGGGGGAAGAGAAAGGGAGGTAGGAGAGAAAGGGATAGAGGAAGGAAAAGAGAGGGGACTTGAAAGAGAGGAGGAGAGAGGGAGGGATATAAATATGTGTTTGCAGGGGAAGAGAGGGAGGGATTGAGATATGGAGGTGGATGAGGAGAGAGGGATGGAAGAAGAAATACATAGAGAGTGAGTAGAGGAGAGAGAGGGGGAGTGACAAGGGAGAGATGAAGAGGGAGTGTGTATCTTTTGGGGTGAGATAAGCAGAAAAATAAGGGGATATGGAGAGAAGGAGAGAGAGAGGCATATGGTAACAAAGATGGAAGGTGAAGATAGAGAGAGAGGGGGGGGAGAAAGGAAGAGAGATAGTGAAGAGAGGTAGGGAAAGAGATATGAAGATGGAGAGGGAGAGAGGGGGAGATAAGAATAAAGACATAGAGGGTGAAAGATGGAGAGACAGAGGGAGTGAGAAATAAGATGGAGAGAGAGGGAGAAAGGGTAGCAGGAAGGAAGACAGATAGAAGCGAGAGAGAGGGAGGGAAGGGGAAGAGAGAGAGAGAGAGAGAGAGAGAGAGAGAGAGAGAGGAGGAGGAGGAGGAGGAGGAGTGTTGGAAATGTTGTCATTGATGGCAAAGGAGGTAGTAGATGCAGAAACAGGAACAATTACAAAGAGACTGAGATAGACAATGGAGCAAAGAGGAAATGAAGAGAAAGGCAGAGACAGAGAAAGGAAATATGGAGACAGAGCTGTTATCACAACAGTAGAGGCAGAGGCAGAGTGACAGAAGCGACAGAGGCAGAGCCACACATGTCATTGTAGAGAAACCGTTGTTATTTCAAAAATATGTACATATATAGATAAATTTCAAGAATATTTCATACATTCTGGGCGTTACACATAAAATTACGGGTGTTTGAATCAATGCGTTATATATATATGGTTTATATATATGCATACACCGAAGAACCAGCGTGAACAGGAGCGGAACCATAGTCAAAGGCGGAACCAAAGTCAAAGGAGCGGAACTCTACGTTGCAGGCAGAATCATAGTCGAAACAAAAAATTATATATATATAATTGAAATGTGAAGGAATTAGCATTAAATCGGTGTATTGAACTATTAAATTAAAACCCTGAGCGGAACCTGGAGTGAAGGAGTGGAACCGAGACTTGTCAATAGTAACGGTGGGTTGGAGTGAAACCATGGTTTTTTCCGCACCACCATCCATCAGAAAGCGGTATTGGAGGAATGGGCAACGATTCCATACAGGAATCGACACGTGCCATAAGCGGTTTTGATTAAAATGAAATTTCGCGCGTTAACGATCGGCGGAAGACGCTCAGCGAAATGAATAAGATCCGTTGATCTGGGCAAAGGCTATCCAACGGTGGGCGATCGCAGGACTTGCACGAGGTTTAATAAAGGTGCATGGACGATAAGTCATGTATGTTGTGTGCATTCGATTGGCGGTTGATGGCATTGTGGGCCCGACGGAAATATACGTAATGAAGTTGGGTTATTAATTTAATATAAGGTCCGGAGGTAATATAGAAGTCGGAGATACGTGCAATGGACTCCGGGTATTAATATAAGGCGACAACCTTGGTGATCATGTTCGACAATAAATTTGAACTCGTAATTATATTATATATTACCACGGTCTTGAAATTTGATTAATTATAATATAATTTAAATATGCGGATGTCGGGTTATTCATATGGACGAATTTCATATATTATATGTGTTGAGATACTATGGTGTGCATATAATGGAATATGCATATATGATTAAATATTCCAAGGGTCTATTAATATAGTTCTAATCACCAAAGGTCCATATTATATAGGTGGAGCCACCACAAAGTGGTGTTTATGGGGGCTCACATTTCTCCGTACACATCAAATGGGGTGAGGCCCATCATAGCCGTTGATCGGTGGTCAACGCGCGATCGGCCAGTCAACTATGGGGGGTGCCTTCCCATTAACCTCCGCGTTGTTCGACCTCCCGCACTCCGTCGATCTCTGTCAACTTGCTGTCGGTTTAAACTCTGTGCCATCAACCTGTTCATCGTTCTGCTGATTGCGCAGTTGGAAATTAATTGGGCATGAAACTTGAATGCAATTGTACACACAGCTGATGAAAAAGTTGAGCTAAACCAAGACTGTGATGTTGAACCGGGGCTTTGTGGTAGCCCTGCTGCATCAAGTGTCACTATACTCTCTTTTCTGAATATATATATTGTCCAGATGTATATGTAATTGAGAATAAACCTGAGAAGCAGTTATATATGCAGTTGGTGCACAAAAGCACAGTGAACAGGTGATTAAACACAGGGATAACAGTATGGGTCTGACAGAGATTCACAGATATTACAGGTTTGACAGGTATACATTCAAAGGTGCACACAATTACAGTAAATCAAGGTACACAGAACAGTCACTCAACAAATGCAAAAAGAAAAAGGACAAAGCCAGTAAAACCAAAATCTAGAAAAGGAGCTGAGTGAAATTGAGTTATATAACTGAAAAGGAGCTGAGTGATATTGAAATATGAAATTAAGAATGTAAATGTAAATGATGTAATTATTTTTTATTGTTTGTGATGCAAAGGCAAGTATCCTAAAGAAAAGACAAAATCCCACTATAGCATGAAATTGTGTACATATTATTCTGATTTTTAAATTGAGTTGGATAAAGAAATGAGGAGGCAGAAGACCAAGGGGTATGACCATTCATTTCGAATTCCTAGAGGAAAACAAACAGTCATCAAGAAATTCTATAAGTAATATCATTTTGATATGCAAAAAGGGTGTTAGAAGAGAGAGAGAGAGAGAGAGAGAGAGAGAGAGAGAGCAGATATAGAGAATGCAAAATATAGAAGAATAAAGTAGAGAAGATTAAGAGAAGAAGAGTAGATATAGAACAGAGCTGATATCTGGAGTAAATAAGCAAACATTCAGCTTAATAGCTGTCAGTTGTAGCTGACAAAGGTTGAAGCCTCCTGTAGGTTGGTGCCTACAGAAAATTGAAGGGAGTTGGTGCTTCCTTGCAAGTTGTAGCTTGCAGAATTGAGGTTGGAGCCTCCTGTAGGTTGGTGCCTACAGAAAAATAGTGGTGAGAGGGAGTAGGAGCTTGCCTTTGCATCACAACTATAATAAGATGTGGTTTTCTCCCGTTATGGGTTTCCACTTATATCTGGTGTCTTTGTGCATGATAGTTATGTATTGAATCTGATATGTATCATCTGCTTAATACCTGCAACTCTCATATTAAGTCTACTGCTATATTAAACTAATACTTGTTGCTTGCATTCTAAGATTACTTGCACATTAAATTGGATATGAAATGAAGGTGTAATTAGCTTAATGAAAAGTTTTAAAAGATCAGGAATACATTAAACTGATTCACCCCCCCCCCCCTCCTCAGTTTAATTAAAGGTTCAACAATTGGTATCAGAGCAAATCCTTGTATATCAGTCTAACAACTGAAAGGAGATCCTAGGCTCTCAAGATGGCAAGTCAAGAAGGAAGCTCAACCAATAAAGCCCCTTTCTTTACAGGTGAAAATTATGCCTTTTGGAAAATAAGAATGAAAGCTTATATAATGTCTTTAGGATTAGAAGCTTGGGATGCTGTGGAAATTGGATATGTCACAAAGTCAACTGATACAGAGAAAGATGCTAAAGAAAGCTTTGTAGCTAATGCAAAAGAAATGAATGCAATCTTAAATGGACTATCTGAAGCTGAGTTTATCAAAATAATGCGCAGTAATACTGCCAAAGATATGTGGGACACTCTAGAGAATATCCATGAGGGAAATAAAAAGGTTAAGACTGCCAAACTTCAAGTATATAGAGCCCAGTTTGAAAATTTAAAAATGAATGATGATGAAGATGTTGGCAGCTTCTTCTTAAAATTTGCAGAAATTGTTAACAGTATGAAAGCTCTTGGAGAAACAATACCAGAAGGTATAATTGTACAAAAGATTCTAAGATCTCTTCCATCCAGATTCAATCCCAAGGTGTCTGCAATAAAAGAAGAATCTGATTGGGAGACCTTGACCATGAACCAGCTACTAGGAAATCTTATAGCATATGAGATGAGGCTCCCACAGAAGAAGCCAAGTACAAGGGAGGCAGCATTCAAAACAGAAAAGAAGAAAGAATAAAAGGAAGACATATGCTCATGCTCTAATGAAGAAGAGGCTAAATTTGTCAAGAAATTGGATAGAGGCGCAGGTAGATACAAAGGTAAACTTCCTTTTAAATGCTTTAAATGTGGAAGAGTTGGACATTATGCTGCTAAATGTCCTCACAAGAAAGTAAGAAATCAAGCTCAAGAATTAGAGAAAGACACATCAAAGAATTGGCAGAAAGGAAATAAATTCAGCAGAAAATCCTTCTATGCTCAGCAAGACAGCAGTGCATCTGAAGACTCAGATGAACCCTCAGGAGAAGAGGGAACCTCTGAATTTTTACTGATGGCCATAGAAGATATTGAAGGACTCTTGCTAGAAGAAGAAGAAGAAGGGGAAGTCGATCTTGAGGGGGAGCTAAGAAGTGCTCTGGAGGAGATTGACAGACTCAAACTAAAATGCAGAAAACAAAAAGATATTCTCCTCAAATGTGTGAAATAAGAAAAAAATTCATAATTCCTCATGCAGCTGAAGGTAAAGCTTGAAGAAGCCAAGAAGATAGAAGATATGTTCCTTCAGCAAATCAAAGATAAAACTCGAGAACAAGAGAATCTGGAAGAAGAAATTCTGTGTCTGAGAAGGAAATTAGAAAGTGCTCAACAGAAAGTTTCTATATACCCTTCTCAAATGACAAGTTCTAGTAAGTTGAATGAAATCTTGGATGCTCAAAGATATCCTCTAATAAAAACTGGGATAGGCTATGAAGGAGAATCAAGTAAAGGCAAAGAAAAGGAAAACAAAAATATAATTTTTGTGAAAGAAAAGAAGGTTGATGAAGCAGCTCAAATAATTCCTACAAAGGAAGAAACATGTAATGAGAAAGACAGAGACCAGAAGAAAATTCTAATAACAAATATTGTAACAAATACTAAGACAACAGAGAAAGGATCATATATTCTTGATTATATCAAATTTGGAAGCCATCAAAGGAGATTCTTGCCTCCTATGAAGAATGCCACCTGTTATGTCTGCCACAAGCCGGGACACATTGCTGCATATTGTCATGCAAGGAGGAATGATTCAAACCAGCAAAAGATGGAAGCATGGAAGAGACAACCTTACATCAGGTATGCAAGTAATTTCTATGGTTATTGTTTTTATTGTAAGGATTTTGGCCATAGAATTATTGAATGTAGAAAGTATGGACAAAGACTGATGTTCAATACCTCAAGGAGGTTTATGAGTCAAAGCAATTTTTTTCATGCTCACAATTCTGCAAAAACTATAATCAAATGTTGCATATGCAATCAAGTTGGAAATATATCTTCCAAGTGTTCTCTAAAAGGATATAATTCATCACCTCACAAAAGATACCAAACAAAAGGGGGCCTCCAGTGGATAAAGAAGGTGAATAAATGTGACTTGGCTTTAACTGCTCAAGGTTTGAAGAGTCAATGGTATTTGGACAGTGGCTGCTCTAAACACATGACAGGAGACAAAAAAAAGTTTTTAACTCTTGATGAAAAGAAATCGAGCAATGTCACTTTTGGAAATGAAAAATTAGGAAAGATCAAGGGAAAAGGATCAATCAGCATAGACAATGGTAGAGGAAAGGCCGAAGATGTATTATATGTAGATGGGTTGAAAGAAAATTTACTGAGTGTCAGTCAGATGTGTGATAAAGGCTGTAAAGTTCTCTTTAGAGCACAAGATTGTGTATTCAGATCAAGCATAACAGGAAAAACTCTACTGAAAGGTGTTCGAATAGAGAGTAATGTGTACATAGTGAAAGAGGAGGATGAAGCCTGCCATCTTAGCAAACTCGAGGAGTCATGGTTATGGCATAGGAGATTGGGACATCTCAGCTTTGACCATATAATTAGACTGAGTAAGAAGAAAGCTATCAGAGATATGCCAGAAATAAAAAGGCCCTCAAACACAATATGAAAATCTTGTCAGTTGGGGAAGCAAACTCGCACATCCTTTAAATCTAAAGAAGAGTTATCAACAAGAAGACCACTGCAACTTGTGCACATGGATCTGTGTGGACCTGCAAGAACTAAAACACCAAGTGGAGAGTCCTACTTTATGCTGATAATAGATTATTTCTCCATAATGACATGGGTTGCTTTTCTCAAGAATAAATCGGAAGCTCTGGACAAATTCAAAACATTTAAAGCGTTAGCAGAAAATCAGACAAGATGCAAGCTGAAATGCATCAGATCAGATAGAGGAGGTGAATTCACTGATTATGACTTTGCAGACCTATGCAATGAACATAGCATAAAACAACAATTTACTATTGCAGGGACACCTCAGCAGAATGGAGTAGCAGAGAGACAAAACAGATCTGTTCAACAAATTGCCAGAGCCATGATGCAAGAGAATAATATTGCTCAAACCTTATGGGCAGAAGCAGTGCACACAGCAGTACATATCCTTAATAAAGCTCACTTAAGGCCAAGCAGTGACAAGACTCCCTATGAACTATGGCATGGAAAGCCAGCCTCAATCAAACATTTCAGAATCTTTGGAAGCAAGTGTTACATAAAGAATAATGATGAAAATCTTGGCAAATTTGATGCAAGAGCAGATGAAGGGAAATTTCTAGGATATGCTTCCAAAAGCAAAGGGTACAGGTGCTACAAAAAGACCCTTCGGAAGATAGTTGAAAGTATTGATGTGAGATTTGATGAAGAACTTCCAAACAATACTAGAGATACAGACTGCTGCAGTACATCAGAAAACAATGAAGAAGAAGATCAAAATGATGATGAAACAAGAAAAACATCAGAAGATGTTGGACTGAACTCAAAAACCCCCTAAAGATACACTCAAAAGAACCATCCAGAAGATCAAATCATAGGAGACAAGAATGTAGGAGTGCAAACAAGAAGGCAGCTAACTGAACAGACAGAAGAAGTATGCATAGCCATGTTGTCACAAATAGAACCAAAGAAATTTGAAGAATTCAGCAAGGACAAGTCTTGGGTAAATGCAATGAATGAAGAATTGGACCAAATTGAGAAAAACAATACCTGGGAACTAGTTCCTAGACCTGCTGAGAAAAATGTCATAGGCTCAAATTGGGTATTCAAAAACAAAATGAATGAGCAAGGACAAGTAATCAAGAATAAATCTAGGCTGGTCTGCAAAGGATACTCACAAATAGAAGGAATTGATTATGATGAAACATTTTCCCCTGTAGCCAGAATGGAAGCTATCAGAATGTTCCTGGCATTTGCATGCTACCAAGATTTCAAGGTATATCAAATGGATGTAAAATCTGCTTTTCTTAATGGAGATCTAGAAGAAGAAGTATACATGGAACAACCAGAAGGCTTCTCATTGACAGACAAAGAAGACTATGTATGCAGACTGAAGAAGGCCCTATATGGACTAAAACAGGCTCCTCGTGCTTGGTACTCAAGACTGGACAAACATTTGCAAAAACAGGGTTTTAAGAGAGGTGGAGTAGACAACAATCTATACATAAAAGCCCATGAGAATGAACTCCTGATTGTTGTAGTGTATGTTGATGACATTATGTTTGGAAGCAACAAAGATGAACTAGCAAAAGGGTTTGCTGATGAGATGAAAAGAGAGTTTGAAATGTCTATGATTGGAGAACTCAGTTTCTACTTGGGATTGCAAATTCAGCAAAAGAACACAGGCACATTCATCTCTCAAGAAAAATACTTAAAAGAAATGCTGAAAAGATTCAAAATGGAGGACTGCAAACCTGTGACTACCCCCATGATCACGGGTTGCAAGCTGTGTGCTGATGATGGGTCTGTTGATATAGATCAAAGACTTTACGGATCCATGATTGGAAGTCTATTGTATCTGACTGCATCAAGACCAGACATCATGCTAGCAGTAGGACTAGTGGCTAGATATCAAGCAACACCTAAACAAAACCATCTTCTGGAAGTCAAAAGAATATTCATATATCTACAAGGAACAATACAGTATGGACTTTGGTATCCTAAAAGCAAAAACTTCACTTTATCAGCATACACAGATGCAGATTGGGCCAGCTGTGTGGATGACAGGAAGAGTACAAGTGGAGGTGCATTCTATCTAGGAGAAAGTCTGGTGGCATGGCTAAGCAAGAAACAAACATCCATCTCTTTGTCTACAGCTGAAGCAGAATATATAGCAGCAGCAGCATGTTGTACACAAGTCATGTGGATGAAACAAGCTCTTCAAGACATGAAGGTAAGCATTGATGAACCTATTTCAATCAAATGTGATAATACAAGTGCTATAAGTATATCTAAAAATAATTTACTTCACTCAAAAGCTAAACATATTCCAATCAAGTATCATTTCCTCCGAGAACAAGTGGCTCAGAAGATAGTAAAGCTGGAATATGTACCAACGAAAGAACAGATAACTGATATATTTACCAAACCTCTTGCTAGAGAACCATTCGAATACTTGAGAGATAAACTAGGGGTAGTATCTATAGATGCTACTCTCTGATATAAAGAGAAAGCACAATTTCAGTGGGAGAACAAAACGAAAATATCATTCCAGGGGGAGAACAGCCAGCAAAGAAAGCATGAATCAGGTCCTCAGGATCAAAGGATTAAAACAAAAGAACACCAAGCTATTATCCTAGAACTGTATCAATTTACAGTGTATATTCAAATTCAAAGTGTTCTCTCAACAAGTCTTTTACATCACTATGGAGCAGCATGCAGAAGAGGGCCTAAACATAACTCAGAGATAGGAAATGCAAAAAGCAGCCCTTTGCCATTGATTTCAAAGGGGGAGGATGAGAAAACAACAGCAGAAAGAGCAGGCAAACAAAGAAAAAGTATTGCCATCAATGCCAAAGGGGGAGACTGTTGGAAATGTTGTCATTGATGGCAAAGGAGGTAGCAAATGTAGAAACAGGAACAATTACAAAGAGACTAAGAGTAGACAATGGAGCAAAGAGGAAATGAAGAGAAAGGCATAGACAGAGGAAGAAAATACGGAGACAGAGCTGTTATCACAGCAGTAGAGGCAGAGGTAGAGTGACAGAAGCAACAGAGGCAGATCCACAGATGTCATTGCAGAGAAACCGTTGTTATTTCAAAAATATGTACATATATAGATAAATTTCAAGAATCTTTCATACATTCCGGGTGTTACACATAAAATTCCGGGCGTTTGAATCAGTGCGTTATATATATATATGGTTTATATATATGCATACACCGAAGAACCAACGTGAATAGGAGCGGAACCATAGTCAGAGGCGGAACCAAAGTCAAAGGAGCGGAACTCTGCGTTGGAGGCGGAATCATAGTCGAAACAAAAAATTATATATATATAATTGAAATGCGAAGGAATTAGCATTAAATCGGTGTATTGAACTATTAAATTAAAACCCTGAGTGGAACCTGGAGCAGAGGAGAGGAGCGGAACCGAGACTTGTGAACAGTAACGGTGGGTTGGAGTGAAACCATGGTTTTTTCCGCACCACCATCCATCGGAAAGTGGTATTGGAGGAATGGGCAGCGATTCCATATAGGAATCGACACGTGGCATAAGCGGTTTTGATTAAAATGAAATTTCGCGCGTTAACGATCGGCGGAAGACGCCCAACGAAATGAATAAGATCCGTTGATCTGGGCAAATGCTATCCAATGGTGGGCGATAGCAGGACTTGCACGAGGTTTAATAAAGGTGCGTGGATGATAATTCATGTATGTTGTGTGCATTCGATTGGCGGTTGATGGCATTGTGGGCCCGGCGGAAATATACATAATGAAGTTGGGTTATTAATTTAATATAAGGTCCGAAGGTAATATAAAAGTCGGAGATACGTGCAATGGACTCTGGGTATTAATATAAGGCGGAAACCTTGGTGATCATGTTCGACAATAAATTTGAACTCGTAATTATATTATATATTACCACGGTCTTGACATTTGATTAATTATAATATAATTTAAATATGCGGATGTCGGGTTATTCATATGGACGAATTTCATATATTATATGTGTTGAGATACTATGGTGTGCATATAATGGAATATGCATATATGATTAAATATGCCGAGGGTCTATTAATATAGTTCTAATCAGCAAAGGTCCATGATATATAGGTGGAGCCACCACAAATTGGTGGTTACGGGGGCTCCACTTTGTCCGTACGCAGCAGCTGGGGTGAGGCCCCGTAGTTCACCACAACCGTTGATCGCTTGGTCAACCGCGATTGGCCAGTCAACTATGAGGGGGTGCCTTCCCGTTAACCGTCGAGTGGTTCGACCTCCCGTAATCTGTTGATCTCTGTCGACATACTCCCATTTTAACTCCGCGCTGGTTATCCATGCTGCCGCTTGCAACTGATCCGACAGATGAAATTCCATTCCAACAGTTAGCGCATATGTACATATAAGAGATTGCCGGATGAGAAAATGGTTGGACACGAAACTTTGAATGCAATTAAAAAGTGGGAGTAGATATTTGTTTTGTTAATAAGGCAAAGCATTTCCTGTAAAATGAAACCAAATATTATACAGTTGATGGCATATGGTAAAGATTGGGAGCACTGACATATCCGTGTGATTAAAAAGGGTTTATAAAAACGCAGATTTATATTTAAGTTTGACTAAAAGACAGCTGTACATACAGCGGTTATATAACTGGAATGAACAAGAAAAATACAGGGATTCAGAAGAGCAGTGAACAGGTGAAATGTACAGATGACAGTAAACAAATATGATGCAGAACAGTTTCTTAACAACAGTAGAAAAAGACAAAATCCAGTAAGCCAAAGTTCAGAAGAGGAGCTGAGTGATATTGAAATATGTAATTTAGAATGTGAATGTAAATGATGTAATTATTTTTTATTGTTTGTGATGCAAAGGCAAGTATCCTAAGGAAAAGACAAAATCCCACTGTAGCATGAAATTGTGTACATATTATTATGATTTTAAATTGAGTTGGATAAAGAAATGAGGAGGCAGAAGACCAAGGGGTATGACCATCCATTTCGAATTCCTAGAGGAAAACAAACAGTCATCAAGAAATGTCTATAAGTAATATCAACTTGATATGCAAAAAGAGAGAGGTGTGAGAGAGAGAGCAAATATAGAGAATGCAGAATATAGAAGAATAAAGCAGAGAAGATTAAGAGAAGAAGAGCAGATACAGAACAGAGCTGATATCTGGAGTAAATCAGCAAACATTCAGATTAATAGTTGTTAGTTGTAGCTGACAAAGGTTGAAGCCTCCTGTAGGTTGGTGCCTACAGAAAATTGAAGGGAGTTGGTGCTTCCTTGCAAGTTGTAGCTTGCAGAATTGAGGTTGGAGCCTCCTGTAGGTTGGTGCCTACAGAAAAACAGTGGTGAGAGGGAGTAGGAGCTTGCCTTTGCATCACAACGATAATAAGATGTGGTTTTCTCCTTTTATTGGTTTCCACTTATATCTGGTGTCTCTGTGCATGATAGTTATGTATTGAATCTGATATGTATCATTTGCTTAATACCTGCAACTCTCATATTAAGTCTACTGCTATATTAAACTAATACTTGTTGCTTGCATTCTAAGATTAATTGCACATTAAATTGGATATGAAATGAAGGTGTAAATAGCTTAATGAAAAGTTTTAAGAGATCAAGAATGCATTAAACTGATTCACCCCCCCCCCCCCTCTCAGTTTAATTAAAGGTTCAACAATTGGTATCAGAGCCAAGTTCCTTGTATATCAGTCTAACAACTGAAAGGAGATCCTAGGCTCTCAAGATGGCAAGTCAAGAAGGAAGCTCAACCAATAAAGCCCCTTTCTTTACAGGTGAAAATTATGCCTTTTGGAAAATAAGAATGAAAGCTTATATAATGTCTTTAGGATTAGAAGTTTGGGATGCTGTGGAAATTGGATATGTCGCAAAGCAAACTGATACAGAGAAAGAAGATAAACGAAGCTTTGTAGCTAATGCAAAAGAAATTAATGCAATCTTAAATGGACTATGTGAAGCTGAGTTTATCAAAATAATGCACAATAATACTGCCAAAGATATGTGGGACACTCTAGAGAATATCCATGAGAGAAATAAAAAGGTTAAGACTGCCAAACTTCAAGTATAGAGCCCAGTTTGAAAATTTAAAAATGAATGATGATGAAGATGTTGGCAACTTCTTCTTAAAAGTTGCAGAAATTGTTAACAGTATGAAAGCTCTTGGAGAAACAATACCAAAAGGTATAATTGTACAAAATATTCTAATATCTCTTCCATCCAGATTCAATCCCAAGGTGTCTGCAATAGAATAAATAGCTGATTGGGAGACCTTGACCATGAACCAGCTACTAGGAAATATTACATCATATGAGATGAGGCTCCCACAGAAGAAGCCAAGTACAAGTGAGGCAGCATTCAAAATAGAAAAGAAGAAAGAATAAAAGGAAGACATATGCTCCTACTTTGATGAAGAAGAGGCTAAATTTGTCAAGAAATTGGATATAGGCTCAGGTAGATACAAAGGTAAAATTCCTTTTAAATGCTTTAACTGTGGAAGAGTTGGACATTATGCTGCTAAATGTCCTCACAAGAAACTAAGAAATCAAGCTCAAGAATCAGAGAAAGACACATCAAAGAATTGGCAGAAAGGAAAGAAATTCAGCAGAAAATCCTTCTATGCTCAGCAAGACAGCAGTGCATCTGAAGACTCAGATGAACCCTCAGGAGAAGAGGGAACCTTTGAATTTTTACTGATGGCCATAGAAGATATTGAAGGACTCTTGCTAGAAGAAGAAGAAGAAGGGGAAGTCGATCTTGAGGGGGAGCTAAGAAGTGCTCTGGAGGAGATTGACAGACTCAAACTAAAATGCAGAAAACAAAAAGATATTCGCCCCAAATGCGTGAAATAAGAACAAAATTCATAATTCCTCATGCAACTGAAGGTAAAGCTTGAAGAAGCCAAGAAGATAGAAGATATGTTCCTTCAGCAAATCAAAGATAAAACTCGAGAACAAGAGAATCTGGAAGAAGAAATTCTGTGTCTGAGAAGGAAATTAGAAAGCGCCCAACAGAAAGTTTCTATATACCCTTCTCAAATGACAAGTTCTAGTAAGTTGAATGAAATCTTGGATGCTCAAAGATCTCCTCTAATAAAAACTGGGATAGGCTATGAAGGAGAATCAAGTAAAGGCAAAGAAAAGGAAAACAAAAATATAATTTTTGTGAAAGCAAAGAAGGCTGATGAAGCAGCTCAAATAATTCCTACAAAGGAAGAAACATGTAATGAGAAAGAAAGAGACCAGAAGAAACTTCTAATAACAAAGATTGTAACAAATACTAAGACAACAGAGAGAGGATCATATACCCCTGAGTACATCAAATTTGGGAGCCATCAAAGGAGATTCTTGCCTCCTATGAAGAATGCCACCTGTTATGTCTGCCACAAGCTGGGACACATTGTTGCATACTGTCATGCAAGGAGGATTGATTCAAACCAGCAAAAGATGCAAGCATGGAAGAGAAAACCTTACATCAGGTATGCAAGTAATTTCTATGGTTATTGTTTTTATTGTAAGGATTTTGGCCATAGAATTATTGAATGTAGAAAGTATGGACAAAGACTGATGTTCAATACCTCAAGGAGGGTTATGAGTCAAAGCAATTTTGTTCATGCTCATAATTCTGCAAAAACTATAATCAAATGTTGTATATGCAATCAAATTGGGCATATATCTTCCAAGTGTTCTGTAAAGGGATATAATTCATCACCTCAGAAAAGATACCAAACAAAAGGGGGCCTCCAGTGGATAAAGAAGGTGAATAAATGTGACTTGGGTTTAACTGCTCAAGATTTGAAGAGTCAATGGTATTTGGACAGTGGCTGCTCTAAACACATGACAGGAGATAAAAACAAGTTTTTAACTCTTGACGAAAAGAAATTGGGCAATGTCACTTTTGGAAATGACAAATCAGGAAAGATCAAGGAAAAAGGATCAGTCAGCATAGACAATGGCAGAGGAAAGGCCCAAGATGTATTATATGTAGATGGGCTGAAAGAAAATTTACTGAGTGTCAGTCAGATGTGTGATAAAGGCTGTGAAGTTCTCTTTAGAGCACAAGATTGTGTAGTCAGATCAAGCACAGCAGGAAAAACTCTACTCAAAGGTGTTCGAATAGAGAGTAATGTGTACATAGTGAAAGAGGAGGATGAAGCCTGCCATCTTAGCAAACTCGAGGAGTCATGGTTATGGCATAGGAGATTGGGACATCTCAGCTTTGACCATATCATTAGACTGAGCAAGAAGAAAGCTGTCAGAGATATGCCAGAAATAAAAAGGCCCTCACACACAATATGCAAATCTTGTCAGTTGGGGAAACAAACTCGCACATCCTTTAAATATAAAGAAGAGTTATCAACAAGAAGACCACTGCAACTTGTGCACATGGATCTGTGTGGACCTGCAAGAACTAAAACACCAAGTGGAGAGTCCTACTTTATGCTGATAATAGATGATTTATCCATAATGACATGGGTTGCTTTTCTCAAGAATAAATCGGAAGCTCTGGACAAATTCAAAACATTTAAAGCGTTAGCAGAAAATCAGACACGATGCAAGCTGAAATGCATCAGATCAGATAGAGGAGGTGAATTCACTGATTATGACTTTGCAGACCTATGCAATGAACATAGCATAAAACAACAATTTACTATTGCAGGGACACCTCAGCAGAATGGAGTAGTAGAGAGACAAAACAGATATGTTCAACAAATTGCCAGAGCCATGATGCAAGAGAATAATATTGCTCAAACCTTCTGGGTAGAAGCAGTGCACACAACAGTACATATCCTTAATAAAGATCACTTAAGGCCAAGCAGTGACAAGACTCCCTATGAACTATGGCATGGAAAGCCAGCCTCAATCAAACATTTCAGAATCTTTGGAAGCAAGTGTTACATAAAGAATAATGATGAAAATCTTGGCAAATTTGATGCAAGAGCAGATGAAGGGATATTTCTATGATATGCTTCCAAAAGAAAAGGGTACAGGTGCTACAACAAGACCCTTCGGAAGATAGTTGAAAGTATTGATGTGAGATTTGATGAAGAACTTCCAAACAATACAAGAGATACAGACTGCTGCAGTACATCAGACAACAATGAAGAAGAAGATCAAAATGATGATGAAACAAGAAAAACATCAGAAGATGTTGTACTGAACTCAAAAACCCCCTCAAGATACACTCAAAAGAACCACCCAGAAGATCAAATCATAGGAGACAAGAATGTAGGAGTGAAAACAAGAAGGCAGCTAACTGAACAGACAGAAGAAGTATACATAGCCATGTTGTCACAAATAGAACCAAAGAAATTTGAAGAAGCCAGCAAGGACAAGTCTTGGGTAAATGCAATGAATGAAGAATTGGACCAAATTGAGAAAAACAATACCTGGGAACTAGTTCCTAGACCTGCTGAGAAAAATGTCATAGGCTCAAAATGGGTATTCAAAAACAAAATGAATGAGCAAGGACAAGTAATCAAGAATAAAGCTAGGTTGGTCTGCAAAGGATACTCACAAATAGAAGGACTTGATTATGATGAAACATTTGCCCCTGTAGCCAGAATGGAAGCTATCAGAATGTTCCTGGCATTTGCATGCTACCAATATTTCAAGGTATATCAAATGGATGTAAAATCTGCTTTTCTTAATGGCGATCTAGAAGAAGAAGTGTACATGGAACAACCAGAAGGTTTCTCATTGACAGATAAAGAAGACTATGTATGCAAACTGAAAAAGGCCCTATATGGACTGAAACAGGCTCCTCGTGCTTGGTACTCAAGACTGGACAAACATTTGCAAAAACAGGGTTTTAAGAGAGGTGGAGTAGACAACAATCTATACATAAAAGCCCATGAGAATGAACTCCTGATTGTTGTAGTGTATGTTGATGACATTATGTTTGGAAGCAACAAAGATGAACTAGCAAAAGGGTTTGCTGATGAGATAAAAACAGAGTTTGAAATGTCTGTGATTGGAGAGCTTAGTTTCTACTTGGGACTACAAATTCAACAAAAGAACACAGGCACCTTCATATCTCAAGAAAAATACCTAAAATAAATGCTGAAAAAATTCAAAATGGAAGATTGCAAACCTGTGTCAACTCCCATGACCATAGGTTGCAAGCTGTTTGCTGATGATGGGTCTGCTGATATAGATCAAAAACTGAGGGATCCATGATTGGAAGTCTATTGTGTCATTGCATCAAGACCGGAACATCATGCTAGCGATGGGGGACTGGTAGTAGATATCAAACAACACTAAACAAAACCATGTGGAAGTCAAAGAATATTATCTACAAGGAACAATACGGTATGGACTTTGGTATCTAAAAAGCAAAAACACTAGCATGACCTTACGGATGCAGATTGGGCCAATTGTGTTGATGACAGGAAGAGTACAAGTGGAGGTGCTTTCTATCTAGGAGAAAGCCTAGTTGCATGGTTAAGCAAGAAACAAACATCCATCTCTTTGTCTACAACTGAAACATAATATATAGCAGCAGCAGCATGTTGTACACAAGTCATATGGATGAAGCAAACTCTTCAATACATGAAGGTAAGCATTGATGAGCCCATTTCAATCAAATGTGATAATACAAGTGCTATAAGTATATCTAAAAATCATGTGCTTCACTCAAAAACTAAACATATACCAATCAAGTATCATTTCCTCCGAGAACAAGTGGCTCAGAAGATAGTAAGGTAAGATATGTATAACGAAAAAAAACGGGGCAATTTTGATATGTTTACCCAGACTCTTGCAGAACCATTCGAACACTTGAGAGATAAATAGGGTAGTATCGGCGGATGCTACTCTTTGATATAAAGAGAAAGCACAATTTCAGGGGGAGAACAAAACAAAAATATCTTTCTAGGGGGAGAACAACCAGCAAGGAAAGCATGAATCAGGTCCTCAGGATCAAAGGATTAAAGCAAAAGAACACCAAGCTATTATCCTAGAACTGTATCAATTTACAGTGTATATTCAAATTCAAAGTGTTCTCTCAACAAGTCTTTTACATCACTATGGAGCAGCATGCAGAAGAGGGCCTAAACATAACTCAGAGATAGGAAATGCAAAAAGCAGCCCTTTGCCATTGATGTCAAAGGGGGAGGATAAGCAAACAACAGCAGAAAGAGCAGGCAAATAGAGAAAAAGTATTTCCATCAATGCCAAAGGGGGAGACTGTTGGAAATGTTGTCATTGATGGCAAAGGAGGTAGCAGATGCAGAAACATGAACAATTACAAAGAGACTAAGATAGACAATGGTGCAAAGAGGAAATGAAGAGAAAGGCAGAGAGAGAGGAAGCAAATATGGAGACAGAGCTGTTATCACAGTAGTAGAGGCAGAGGCAGAGTGACAGAAGCGACAGAGGCAGAGCCACAGATGTCCTTGCAGAGAAACCGTTGTTATTTAAAAAATATGTACATATATAGATAAATTCCGAGAATCTTTCATACATTCTGGGCGTTACACATAACATTCCGGGCGTTTGAATCAATGTGTTATATATATATGGTTTATATATATGCATACACCGAAGAACCAGCGTGAATAGGAGCGGAACCATAGTCAGAGGCGGAACCAAAGTCAAAGGAGCGGAACTCTGCGTTGGAGGCGGAATCATAGTCGAAACAAAAAATTATATATATATAATTGAAATGCGAAGGAATTAGCGTTAAATCGGTGTATTGAACTATTAAGTTAAAACCCTGAGCGGAACCTGGAGCAGAGGAGAGGAGCGGAACCGAGACTTGTGAACAGTAATGGTGGGTTGGAGTAAAACCATGGTTTTTTCCGCACCACCATCCGTCGGAAAGCGGTATTGGAGGAATGGGCAGTGATTCCATACAGGAATCGACATGTGGCATAAGCGGTTTTGATTAAAATGAAATTTCGCGCGTTAACGATCGGCGGAAGACGCCCAGCGAAATGAATAAGATCCATTGATCTGGGCAAAGGCTATCCAAGGGTGGGCGATCGCAGGACTTGCACGAGGTTTAATAAAGGTGCGTGGACGATAAGTCATGTATGTTGTGTGCATTCGATTGGCAGTTGATGGCATTGTGGGCCCGGCGGAAATATACGTAATGAAGTTGGGTTATTAATTTAATATAAGGTCCGGAGGTAATACAAAAGTCGAAGATACGTGCAATGGACTCCGGGTATTAATATAAGGCGGCAACCTTGGTGATCATGTTTGAAAATAAAGTTGAACTCGTAATTATATTATATATTACCACAATATTGACATTTGATTAATTATAATATAATTTAAATATGCAGATGTCGGGTTATTCATATGGACGAATTTCATATATTATATGTGTTGAGATACTATGGTGTGCATATAATGGAATATGCATATATGATTAAATATGTCGAGGGTCTATTAATATAGTTCTAATCACCAAAGTTCCATGTTATATAGGTGGAGCCACCACAAAGTGGTGGTTACGGGGGCTCCACTTTGTCTGTATGCAGTAGCTGGGGTGAGGCCCCGTAGTTCACCACAACCGTTGATCGCTTGGTCAACCGCGATCAGCCAGTCAACTACGGGGGGTGCCTTCGAATTAACCATCGAGCGGTTCGACCTCCCGTAATCCGTTGATCTCTGTTGACGTGCTCCCATTTTAACTCCGCGCTGGTTATCCATGCTTCCACCTGCAACTGATCCGGCAGATGAAATTACATTCCAACAGTTAGCGCATATGTACATATAAGAGATTGCCGGATGAGAAAATGGTTGGACATGAAACTTTGAATGCAATTAAAAAGTGGGAGCAGATATTTGTTTTGTTAATAAGGCAAAGCATTTCCTGTAAAATGAAACCAAAGATTATACAGTTGATGGCATATGGTAAAGATTGGGAGCACTGATATATCCGTGTGATTAAAAAGGGTTTATAAAAACGCAGAGTTATATTTAAGTTTGACTAAAAGACAGTTGTACATACAACTGTTATATAACTGGAATGAACAAGAAAAATACAGGGATTCAGAAGAGCAGTGAATAGGTGAAATGTACAGATGACAGTAAACAAAGATGATGCAGAACATTTTCTTAACAACAGTAGAAAAAGACAAAATCCAGTAAGCCAAAGTTCAGAAGAGGAGCTGAGTGATATTGAAATATGTAATTTAGAATGTGAATGTAAATGATGTAATCATTTTTTATTGTTTGTGATGCAAAGGCAAGTATCCTAAAGAAAAGACAAAATCCCACTATAGCATGAAATTGTGTACATATTATTATGATTTTTAAATTGAGTTGGATAAAGAAATGAGGAGGCAGAAGACCAAGGGGTATGACCATTCATTTCGAATTCCTAGAGGAAAACAAACAGTCATCAAGAAATTCTATAAGTAATATCATTTTGATATGCAGAGTGTGTGTTAGAAGAGAGAGAGAGAGAGAGAGAGAGAGAGAGAGAGAGAGAGAGAGAGAGAGAGCAGATATAGAGAATGCAGAATATAGAAGAATAAAACAAAGAAGATTAAGAGAAGAAGAGCAGATACATAATAGAGTTGATATCTGGAGTAAATCAGCAAACATTCATCTTAATAGCTATCAGTTGTAGCTGACAAAGGTTGAAGCCTTCTGTTGGTTGGTGCCTACAGAAAATTGAAGGGAGTTGGTGCTTCCTTGCAAGTTGTACTTGCAGAATTGAGGTTGGAGCCTCCTGTAGGTTGGTGCCTGCAGAAAAACAGTGGTGAGAGGGAGTAGGAGCTTGCCTTTGCATCACAACAATAATAAGATGTGGTCTTGTCCCGTTATGGGTTTCCACTTATATCTGGTGTCTTTTTGCATGATAATTATGTATTGAATCTGATATGTATCATCTGCTTAATACCTGCAACTCTCATATTAAGTCTAATGCTATATTAAACTAATACTTGCTGCTTGCATTCTAAGATTATGGGCACATTAAATTTTATATGAAATGAAGGTGTAAATAGCTTAATGAAAAGTTATAAAAGATCAGGAATCCATTAAACTGATTCACCCCCCTCTCAGTTTAATTAAATGTTCAACAATTGGTATCAGAGCGAGGTTCCTTGTATATCAGTCTAACAACTGAAAGGAGATCCTAGGCTCTCAAGATGGCAAGTCAAGAAGGAAGCTCAACCAATAAAGCCCCTTTCTTTACAGGTGCAAATTATGCCTTTTGGAAAATAAGAATGAAAGCTTATATAATGTCTTTAGGATTAGAAGCTTGGGATGCTGTGGAAATTGGATATGTCACAAAGTCAATTGATACAGAGAAAGAAGCTAAATAAAGCTTTGTAGATAATGCAAAAGCAATGAATGCAATCTTAAATGGAGTATGTGAAGCTGAGTTTATCGAAATAATGCACAGTAAGACTGCCAAAGATATGTGGGACACTCTAGAGAATATCCATGAGGGAAATAAAAAGGTTAAGACTGCCAAACTTCAAGTATATAGAGCCCAGGTTGAAAATTTAAAAATGAATGATGATGAAGATGTTGGCAGCTTCTTCTTAAAAGTTGCAGAAATTGTTAACAGTATGAAAGCTCTTGGAGAAACAATACCAAAAGGTATAATTGTACAAAAGATTCTAAGATCTCTTCCATCCAGATTCAATCCCAAGGTGTCTGCAATAGAAGAAACAGCTGATTGGGAGACCTTGACCATGAACCAGCTACTAGGAAATCTTACAGCATATGAGATGAGGCTCCCACAGAAGAAGCCAAGTACAAGGGAGGCAGCATTCAAAACAGAAAAGAAGAAAGAAGAAAAGGAAGACATATGCTCATGCTCTGATGAAGAAGAGGCTAAATTTGTCAAGAAATTGGATAGAGGCGCAGGTAGATACAAAGGTAAACTTCCTTTTAAATGCTTTAAATGTGGAAGAGTTGGACATTATGCTGCTAAATGTCCTCACAATAAAGTAAGAAATCAAGCTCAAGAATTAGATAAAGACACATCAAAGAATTGGCAGAAAGGAAAGAAATTCAGCAGAAAATCCTTCTATGCTCAGCAAGACAGCAGTGCATCTAAAGACTCAGATGAACCCTCAGGAGAAGAGGGAACCTCTGAATTTTTACTGATGGCCATAGAAGATATTGAAGGACTCTTGCTAGAAGAAGAAGAAGAAGGGGAAGTCGATCTTGCGGGGGAGCTAAGAAGTGCTCTGGAGGAGATTGACAGACTCAAACTAAAATGCAGAAAAAAAAAAAGATATTCTCCTCAAATGTGTGAAATAAGAACAAAATTCATAAGTCCTCATGCAACTAAAGGTAAAGCTTGAAGAAGCCAAGAATATAGAAGATATGTTCCTTCAGCAAATCAAAGATAAAACTCGAGAACAAGAGAATCTGGAAGAAGAAATTTTGTGTCTGAGAAGGAAATTAGAAAGTGCTCAACAGAAAGTTTCTATATACCCTTATCAAATGACAAGTTCTAGTAAGTTGAATGAAATCTTGGATGCTCAAAGATCTCCTCTAATAAAAACTGGGATAGGCTATGAGGGAGAATCAAGTAAAGGCAAAGAAAAGGAAAACAAAAATATAATTTTTGTGAAAGAAAAGAAGGCTGATGAAGCAGCTCAAATAATTCCTACAAAGGAAGAAACATGTAATGAGAAAGACAGAGACCAGAAGAAACTTCTAATAACAAATACTAAGACAACAGAGAAAGGATCATATATTCCTGATTATATCAAATTTGGAAGCCATCAAAGGAGATTCTTGCCTCCTATGAAGAATGCCACCTGTTATGTCTGCCACAAGCCGGGACACATTGCTGCATATTGTCATGCAAGGAGGAATTATTCAAACCAGCAAAAATTGCAAGCATGGAAGAGACAACCTTACATCAGGTATGCAAGTAATTTCTATGGTTATTTTTTTTATTGTAAGGATTTTGGCCATAGAATTATTGAATGTAGAAAGTATGGACAAAGACTGATGTTCAATACCTCAAGGAGGTTTATGAGTCAAAGAAATTTTGTTCATGCTCACAATTCTGCAAAAACTATAATCAAATGTTGCATATGCAAACAAGATGGAAATATATCTTCCAAGTGTTCTCTAAAAGGATATAATTCATCACCTCACAAAAGATACCAAACAAAAGGGGGCCTCCAGTGGATAAAGAAGGTGAATAAATGTGACTTGGCTTTAACTGCTCAAGGTTTGAAGAGTCAATGGTATTTGGACAGTGGCTGCTCTAAACATATGACAGGAGACAAAAACAAGTTTTTAACTCTTGATGAAAAGAAATCGAGCAATGTCACTTTTGGAAATGACAAATTAGGAAAGATCAAGGGAAAAGGATCAGTCAGCATAGACAATGGTAGAGGAAAGGCCGAAGATGTATTATATGTAGATGGGCTGAAAGAAAATTTACTGAGTGTCAGTCAGATGTGTGATAAAGGCTGTAAAGTTCTCTTTAGAGCACAAGATTGTGTAGTCAGATCAAGCACAACAGGAAAAACTCTACTGAAAGGTGTTCGAATAGAGAGTAATGTGTACATAGTGAAAGAGGAGGATGAAGCCTGCCATCTTAGCAAACTCGAGGAGTCATGGTTATGGCATAGGAGATTGGGACATCTCAGCTTTGACCATATCATTAGACTGAGTAAGAAGAAAGCTATCAGAGATATGCCAGAAATAAAAAGGCCCTCAAACACAATATGCAAATCTTGTCAGTTGGGGAAGCAAACTCGCACATCCTTTAAATCTAAAGAAGAGTTATCAACAAGAAGACCACTGCAACTTGTGCACATGGATCTGTGTGGACCTGCAAGAACTAAAACACCAAGTGGAGAGTCCTACTTTATGCTGATAATAGATTATTTCTCCATAATGACATGGGTTGCTTTTCTCAAGAATAAATCGGAAGCTCTGGACAAATTCAAAACATTTAAAGCGTTAGCAGAAAATCAGACAGGATGCAAGCTGAAGTGCATCAGATCAGATAGAGGAGGTGAATTCACTGATTATGACTTTGCAGACCTATGCAATGAACATAGAATAAAACAACAATCTACTATTGCAGGGACACCTCAGCAGAATGGAGTAGCAGAGAGACAAAACAGATCTGTTCAACAAATTGCCAGAGCCATGATGCAAGAGAATAATATTGCTCAAACCTTCTGGGCAGAAGCAGTGCACACAACAATACATATCCTTAATAAAGCTCACTTAAGGCCAAGTAGTGACAAGACTCCCTATGAACTATGGCATGGAAAGCCAGCCTCAATCAAACATTTCAGAATCTTTGGAAGCAAGTGTTACATAAAGAATAATGATGAAAATCTTGGCAAATTTGATGCAAGAGCAGATGAAGCGATATTTCTAGGATATGCTTCCAAAAGCAAAGGGTACAGGTGCTACAACAAGACCCTTCGGAAGATAGTTGAAAGTATTGATGTGAGATTTGATGAAGAACTTCCAAACAATACTAGAGATACAGACTGCTGCAGTACATCAGAAAACAATGAAGAAGAAGATCAAAATGATGATGAAACAAGCAAAACATCAGAAGATGTTGGACTGAACTCAAAAACCCCCTAAATATACACTCAAAAGAACCATCCAGAAGATCAAATCATAGGAGACAAGAATGTAGGAGTGCAAACAAGAAGGCAGCTAACTGAACAGATAGAAGAAGTATACATAGCCATGTTGTCACAAATAGAACCAAAGAAATTTGAAGAAGTCAGCAAGGACAAGTCTTGCGTAAATGCAATGAATGAAGAATTGGACCAAATTGAGAAAAACAATACCTGGGAACTAGTTCCTAGACCTGCTGAGAAAAATGTCATAGGCTCAAATTGGGTATTCAAAAACAAAATGAATGAGCAAGGACAAGTAATCAAGAATAAAGCTAGGCTGGTCTGCAAAGGATACTCACAAATAGAAGGACTTGATTATGATGAAACATTTTCCCCTGTAGCCAGAATGGAAGCTATCAGAATGTTCCTGGCATTTGCATGCTACCAAGATTTCAAGGTATATCAAATGGATGTAAAATTTGCTTTTCTTAATGGCGATCTAGAAGAAGAAGTGTACATGGAACAACGAGAAGGTTTCTCATTGACAGATAAAGAAGACTATGTATGCAAACTGAAAAAGGCCCTATATGGACTGAAACATGCTCCTCGTGCTTGGTACTCAAGACTGGACAAACATTTGCAAAAACAGGGTTTTAAGAGAGGTGGAGTAGACAATAATCTATACATAAAAGCCCATGAGAATGAACTCCTGATTGTTGTAGTGTATGTTGATGACATTATGTTTGGAAGCAACAAAGATGAACTAGCAAAAGGGTTTGCTGATGAGATGAAAAGAGAGTTTGAAATGTCTATGATTGGAGAACTCAGTTTCTACTTGGGATTGCAAATTCAGCAAAAGAACACAGGCACATTCATCTCTCAAGAAAAATACTTAAAAGAAATGATGAAAAGATTCAAAATGGAGGACTGCAAACCTGTGACTACCCCCATGATCACGGGTTGCAAGCTGTGTGCTGATGATGGGTCTGTTGATATAGATCAAAGAATTTACAGATCCATGATTGGAAGTCTATTGTATCTGACTGCATCAAGACCAGACATCATGCTAGCAGTAGGACTAGTGGCTAGATATCAAGTAACACCTAAACAAAACCATCTTCTGGAAGTCAAAAGAATATTCAGATATCTACAAGGAACAATACAGTATGGACTTTGGTATCCTAAAAGCAAAAACTTCACTTTATCAGCATACACAGATGCAGATTGGGCCAGCTGTGTGGATGACAGGAAGAGTACAAGTGGAGGTGCATTCTATCTAGGACAAAGTTTGGTGGCATGGCTAAGCAAGAAACAAACATCCATCTCTTTGTCTACAGCTGAAGCAGAATATATAGCAGCAGCAGCATGTTGTACACAATTCACGTGGATGAAGCAAACTCTTCAAGACATGAAGGTAAGCATTGATGAACCTATTTCAATCAAATGTGATAATACAAGTGCTATAAGTATATCTAAAAATCCTGTACTTCACTCAAAAGCTAAACATATTCCAATCAAGTATCATTTCCTCCGAGAACAAGTGGATCAGAAGATAGTAAAGCTGGAATATGTACCAACGAAAGAACAGACAGCTGATATATTTACCAAACCTCTTGCAAGAGAACCATTCGAATACTTGAGAGATAAACTAGGGGTAGTATCTGCAGATGCTACTCTTTGATATAAAGAGAAAGCACAATTTCAGGGGGAGAACAAAACAAAAATATCTTTCTAGGGGGAGAACAACCAGCAAGGAAAGCATGAATCAGGTCCTCAGGATCAAAGGATTAAAGCAAAAGAACACCAAGCTATTATCCTAGAACTGTATCAATTTACAGTGTATATTCAAATTCAAAGTGTTCTCTCAACAAGTCTTTTACATCACTATGGAGTAGCATGCAGAAGAGGGCCTAAACATAACTCAGAGATAGGAAATGCAAAAAGCAGCCCTTTGCCATTGATGTCAAAGGGGGAGGATGAGCAAACAACAATAGAAAGAGCAGGCAAACAGAGAAAAAATATTGCCATCAATGCCAAAGGGGGAGACTATTGGAAATGTTGTCATTGATGGCAAAGGAGGTAGCAGATGCAGAAACAGGAACAATTACAAACAGACTAAGATAGACAATGGAGCAAAGAGGAAATGAAGAGAAAGGCAGAGACAGAGGAAGGAAATACGGAGACCGAGCTGTTATCACAGCAGTAGAGGCAGAGGCAGAGTGACAGAAGTGACAGAGGCAGAGCCACAGATGTCATTGCAGAGAAACCGTTGTTATTTCAAAAATATGTACAGATATAGATAAATTTCAAGAATCTTTCATACATTTCAGGCGTTACACATAACATTCCGGGCGTTTGAATCAGTGCGTTATATATATATGGTTTATATATATGCATACATTGAAGAACCAGCGTGAATAGGAGCGGAACCATAGTCAGAGGCAGAACCAAAGTCAAAGGAGCGGAACTCTGTGTTGGAGGCGGAATCATAGTCGAAACAAAAAATTATATATATATATAATTGAAATGCGAAGGAATTAGCGTTAAATCGGTGTATTGAACTATTAAATTAAAACCCTGAGTGGAACCTGGAGCGGAGGAGAGGAGCGAAACCGAGACTTGTGAACAGTAACGGTGGGTTGGAGTGAAACCATGGTTTTTTCCGCACCACCATCCGTTGGAAAGCGGTATTGGAGGAATGGGCAGCGATTCCATACAGGAATCGACACATGGCATAAGCGGTTTTGATTAAAATGAAATTTCGCGGGTTAACAATCGGCGGAAGACGCCCAGCGAAATGAATAAGATCCATTGATCTGGGCAAAGGCTATCCAACGGTGGGCGATTGTAGGACTTGCACGAGGTTTAATAAAGGTGCGTGGACGATAATTCATGTATGTTGTGTGCATTCGATTGGCGGTTGATGGCATTGTGGGCCCGGCGGAAATATACGTAATGAAGTTGGGTTATTAATTTAATATAAGGTCCGGAGGTAATATAAAAGTCGGAGATACGTGCAATGGACTCTGGGTATTAATATAAGGCGACAACCTTGGTGATCATGTTCGACAATAAAGTTGAACTCGTAATTATATTATATATTACCATGGTCTTGAAATTTGATTAATTATAATATAATTTAAATATGCGGATGTCGGGTTATTCATATGGACGAATTTCATATATTATATGTGTTGAGATACTATGGTGTGCATATAATGGAATATGCATATATGATTAAGTATGCCGAGGGTCTATTAATATAGTTCTAATCACCAAAGGTCCATGTTATATAGGTGGAGCAACCACAAATTGGTGGTTACGGGCTCCACTTTGTCCGTACGCAACAGCTGGGGTGAGGCCCCGTAGTTCACCACAACCGTTGCTCGCTTGGTCAACCGCGATTGGCCAGTCAACTATGGGGGGGTGCCTTCCCGTTAACCGTCGAGTGGTTCGACCTCCCGTAATCTGTTGATCTCTGTCGACGTGCTCCCATTTTAACTCCGCGCTGGTTATCCATGCTGCCGCTTGCAACTTATCCGACAGATGAAATTACATTCCAACAGTTAGCGCATATGTACATATAAGAGATTGACGTATGAGAAAATGGTTGGACACGAAACTTTGAATGCAATTAAAAAGTGGGAGCAGATATTTGTTTTGTTAATAAGGCAAAGCGTTTCCTGTAAAATGAAACCAAAGATTATACAGTTGATGGCATATGGTAAATATTGGGAGCACTGATATATCCGTGTGATTAAAAAGGGTTTATAAAAACGCAGAGTTATATTTAAGTTTGACTAAAAGACAGCTGTACATACAACGGTTATATAACTGGAATGAACAAGAAAAATAGAGGGATTCAGAAGAGCAGTGAATAGGTGAAATGTATAGATGACAGTAAACAAATATGATGCAGAACAATTTCTTAACAACAGTAGAAAAAGACAAAATCCAGTAAGCCAAAGTTCAGAAGAGGAGCTGAGTGATATTGAAATATGTAATTTAGAATGTGAATGTAAATGATGTAATCATTTTTTATTGTTTGTGATGCAAAGGCAAGTATCCTAAAGAAAAGACAAAATCCCACTGTAGCATGAAATTGTGTACATATTATTATGATTTTTAAATTGAGTTGGATAAAGAAATGAGGAGGCAGAAGACCAAGGGGTATGACCATTCATTTCGAATTCCTAGAGGAAAACAAACAGTCATCAAGAAATTCTATAAGTAATATCATTTTGATATGCAAAGGGTGTGTTAGAAGAGAGAGAGAGAGAGAAAAAAAAGAGAGAGAGAAGATATAGAGAATGCAGAATATCGAAGAATAAAACAGAGAAGATTAAGAGAAGAAGAGCAGATACAGAACAGAGCTGATATCTAGAGTAAATCAGCAAACATTCAGCTTAATAGCTATTAGTTGTAGCTGACAAAGGTTGAAGCCTCCTGTAGGTTGGTGCCTACAGAAAATTGAAGGGAGTTGGTGCTTCCTTGCAAGTTGTAGCTTGCAGAATTGAGGTTGGAGCCTCCTGTATGTTGGTGCCTGCAGAAAAACAGTGGTGAGAGGGAGTAGGAGCTTGCCTTTGCATCACAACAATAATAAGATGTGGTTTTCTCCCGTTATGGGTTTCCACTTATATCTGGTGTCTCTGTGCATGATAGTTATGTATTGAATCTGATATGTATCATTTGCTTAATACCTGCAACTCTCATATTAAGTCTACTGCTATATTAAACTAATACTTGCTGCTTGCATTCTAAGATTAATTGCACATTAAATTGGATATGAAATGAAGGTGTAAATAGCTTAATGAAAAGTTTTAAGAGATCAAGAATGCATTAAACTGATTCACCCTCCCCCCCCCTCTCAGTTTAATTAAGGGTTCAACAAGGAGGAGGAGGGAGTGATATATAGATAGATAGATTGGAGAAAGAGAGTTTATGTTTTGGAGTTGATATAGAGAGATAGAGTGAGATATAGATATAGATGTAAGGTGAAGAGAAAAGAATATAGATGGATAGAGACAAGGAAATTGATAGATATGGAGAGAGAGTGTGTGTGTGTTTGGTGGGGTGAGATAAAGAGAAAAAGGAGAGATGGAGGGATATATAGATATATATGGTGGAGAGAAGGAAGAAGATTTATTGTCGTAGATGCATTGATTTCGGTGTTGATGGTGATTTCTAATCCTATTTGATTTCTTGCACTAGATGAATTTATTTTGGTGTAGATGTTGATTTCTAATGATATTTGATTACTTACACTAGATGGATTGATTTTAATGTACATGATTTCTAATCCTATTTGATTGCTTGCACTAAATGCATTAATTTCAGTGTAGATGATAATTTCTAATCCTATTTGTTTGATTTCACTAGATGCATTAATTTTAACGTAGATTTTGATTTTTCGTTATATTTGATTTCTTGCACTAGACAAATTGATTTCAATGTAGAATATTCTTAATCCTATTTGATTGCTTGCATTGAATGCATTGATTTCAGTGTAGATGGTGATTTCTAATCCTATTTGATTTCTTTCACTAAATGCTTTGATTTCAATGTAGATGGTGATTTCTAATCTTATTTGATTGCTTGCAATAGATGCATTAATTTCAATGTATATGTTGATTTCTAATTATATTTGATTGCTAGCACTAAATGCATTGATTTAAATGTAGATTATTTAACTAAATGCATTGATTTAAATGTAGATGATTTATAATCCTATTTGATTTCTTGCACTGAATGCATTTATTTTAGTGTAGATGGTGATTTTTAATCCTATTTGATTGCTTTCACTAGATGCATTGATTTCAGTGTAGATGTTGGTTTTAAATCCTATTTTCCTACTTGCACTAGACTCATTTATTTGAGTGTAGATGTTGATTTCTAATCATATTTGATTACTTGCATTAGATGCACTGATTTTAGTGTAGATTTTGTTTTCTATTATTATTTGATTTCTTGCATTAGTTGCATTGATTTCAGTGTATATGTTGATTTCTAATTTGATGTAATTGGATGTATGATGGTACATTAATTTTAAAGTCATTGGATTAATAGTGTGTGTGCAATGATTTCAGTGTAAGCACAAAAAATTATGGACAATGTACATTTATTTTTGTGTTATAGTAATTCAACCTATTAATATTGGAGAGCAAGATAGACAAGGTATGATGTTTACTACAATAGCTCGAGCTAAATACTTAAATGGTTTACGATTCCAACTGTCCTTTTCAAATAACCAATATGAAAATATGACAAAACTAACATGGGTGAAAATAAGAATAGTAGAAGAAAATAGTTTGAAATCGATCACAATGAAGACTATTCGTAATTGACTACATTCTTATTATTCACAGTTTCTATCATTCAATACTATTACATTGTCACTTTGCATTCAAAATTTTATTTCATCATTAAAGTTATTTTACAGTATTTATCATCTCAACAAACTGAGGTAACTAATCAAATTTAAAATTAAAATGATTCAATAAATCTCAGACATATTTAACATATTTAAAATGGTTATGTTAATATTAGATGTATTTACATATTATTGATAAAATTAAGCATATGTTCCTGATATTATTGATAGATTTTCCTTGGTTGCACCCAACTGAAACCAGCCTAGATCCATCTTAACTCTGGATCTATCAAGCGTTGAGAGGGATCAAATCTCTCGAGGTGAAAACCTTTCCTCAAGTTTTGCACTCAAAAAAGAGGTTTTCACCACGAGAGATTTGATCTCTCTCGGCGCTTGATAGATCCGGAGTTAAGATAGATCTAGGCTGGTATACATTCATATTACATCTACATTAAAACACTTTAGTTCCACCCTTATTATATCACTAAAGATCTAAAGATTAGAAAGGCCATTTAGTTTCACCTAAACATTTTAGGTGAGTTCCCTCTCTGGTTCAGATTATGCTCTCGGAAATGACAAAATAAAACACATTTATTAATTAGACTTTCGTTGTGGGTTTTGACAAAGCGTAACTAAACAAGACTACAAATTTGCAGTTAAGATTATATTTTCTTGAAGTATCATTCTATTTCAAATCAAGTTCTCAAATCAAGCTCTCAAAATGGTAACTCGAAACACATAACGTTAGTGGCTTTTCTACTGGAGGATTTCAATAAGAATTAAGTAAATGGGACAACAAACATACAGGTAAGACAATATTTTAATGAATTCTTCTTCCTTTTCAAATTAAGCTCTACAAAATGATAAAATAAAACACATTTTTGATGTTGGCTTATAATCCCAGGGTTTTAATAAATAAATAAAATGAGTAAATATTATTTTATTTTATTTATGATATTAAGTTCTTAAAACACAATACTTGAATCGATTTTTAAAAATTACCAGATCTTAAAGAAAAAATAAGTAAAATGTACTAGAATTACTAGAAGATGACCTAGTACCTCACCTCTTGTCATCATGAACAATTTCTCCTCGGAACAGTCCATCATTTTGTTGTTCACTTGCTTCCACGAATTCATCACCGAGCCTTTGAATCTCTTCTTCAAGAGTTTCGTTCTTTTCTAATCTATGTGACGCTTGTGGCTGATCATTTTCAGTTTCCTCCAAACGATTTATTAGCTCCCGCATAGTAAAATTTTTATTAGTTTCATCTTCGTTTTCATTAAAGTTATAGAGATTCTTTATATCGATTTCATCCTTCTCATTTGAGTTTTCCACCTTATCTTATTTATAGTAGGTTCTTTGCTCTTATTTTCGACATCCTTGACAACATTATCAGCCTTTTCAATTAAATTTTCCACTGACTTTACAACAACTTCCCAATCAAATCCCTCTGATCTGACCATTCCTTTCCTTTGTCGTTCAACTAATACACTGAAACTCCAAAAAATTCTTTGTTTGCGTTCACATTCTCGACCTCGTTGGGCTCAAAAGTCACACCTTTTCATGCATTTATGGATTCTTATCCATTTTCTAACATGGTTTTGGATATGTGGCCGAATTGAGCTAAATTGAGCTCAAAATGAAGTATTTGAGTTCATCTTGCTGCCTAATCAGCAGTGTCCCATTATGTAGCTACTGAAACTAAATTCCACAGGCTGGAAAATTCAATGTTGAACTGCACCATTGTCCCCGAGAGCGTTCCCCAGAGTTATTCAATGTACTTATCATTAATATGTGAATTAAATTGGACCAAATTTTTTCTGTGGGTGGCAGACTCCAAATAATGCCCATTACGAACAAAATTTGTATGCAGATTTGTTGAAGGACAATATTTCCATGCATAAATCTTATAATTAATGCAAAATATTATAACTAATACAAGACAAATGTCCATGTTTTCAACACAAACATTCTTGGCAGGTTTCTGTTCTCAAATAGGAAATAGCATTTTCGGAACTAGGAAAATTGTCCATGTTTACAAGTAACTAATATATATATATATATATATATATATATATATATGTTTTATTTTCTTATATGCTCGTCATTATGACGCTTTCTAAAATTATTGGCAAGTTAACAATGACGTGTTTTGTATAAAATACATTGTATTTTATTGGTAAAAGGGGTGAAAAGGTGCATACGTCCGTCAATTTTAAAGCCTGGCTAGATCCTCTGCTAGTGGGTGTTCTTGATATATGTGTCCAAAATTCGATCAGTTGTTTCTTGTTCCATGCATTACTGGTTTAACTCTATTGGTGTGAGTTGTTCTGCCATGTCGGATGTGTCCAGTAGAGGTGGGAAGTAGGGCCGAAGGGGGTCCACATTGAACACTGGCTGCAGACCAAGGAATGGTGGAATACTGAGCTCGAAGGAATTTTCCCCTATAGCCTTGGTGATGGCATATGGCCCATATCGGAGCGGGCGAAGCTTCTGATGGGGTCCAATGAGCCACTCCTTCTGCAAATGTAGCCACACTTTGTTGCCCACCTAGAAGTTGTGTGGCACCCAATGCTGATCATACCGCTACTTGTGCTTACCATTGGCTTTATCCAATAGGTCATTAACCTATTGGCGGATGTGATGAACGCGCTCAATGAAGTTGTTTGCCTTGGAAGCTTCAGAGTAGGCATGAGCCCAATCAGTCTGAGTAGCTTCAAATGGCATGGCTACGTTAATGAGACATATTGGCTAGAATCCCAAGCCCACCTGAAAGGGGATGTGGTCGGTGGAGCTGTGGAGGGCCTGGTTATAACTATGTTGTACATAGGGGAGGCTCTCATCCCATGTGCGTCAATGATTTTACTTTTATATGCACATAATGTGTATGATCATCCTATTGACGACCTCTGTCTAGCCATCAATTTGGGAATGGAAATCTGTAGACTTGGTGAGCTTTGTGTCCAGCATTGATCAGAGGTTGGACCAAAATATACCGAGGAACCTCCTATCTTGATCTAAGATGATAGACTATGGGGTCCCAAAGTGTACCCACACTCATTCAAAGAAGAGTTTAGTAGTGGCTTCTATTGTGAGATTCTTCTTGCAGGTCGCCATAATAGCGATCTTTAAGAATCTGTCGACGAACACATAAAACAGTCATTACCATGGTTAGTAGAAGGGAGGCCCGACATGTAATCCATGGAGATGGATTCCCAAGGTTGACTAAGGGAAGGCAACGGAGTATAGAGACCTTGCTTCTTCATTGTCTATTTGGCAATGACGCAAGCAGTGCAGGATCTAATTTACTTCCCGACATCCTGTGAAAGGTTTGGCCAATACACATTCTTCTGCAGTACTATCACTATTTTCTCAACCCTGAAATTCGCAATGACCCGACTCTAGTGCGCTTCCAAAATCATCTTGGCATGCTCAATTGAAGGAACAAAAAGGTGTCCCAGGTGACATAGCAGTCCATCCTAGAGGTGAAAATTTGGAACTCGATTACCCTCCAAGAGCGTCTTGTATGTGTGGCGAAATTCAGAATCTCTCTTGTAGAGAAGAAGCCAATCAGAAGTCTCATGCCCACAAGAGTTGAGCACAATGGTTATTGCCACGATCGGTGGTCGGATGAGGAAGTCTGCAACATTATTAGTTATGCCCTTCTTGTACTTGATGTTAAAATGAAACTGTTGCAGATATGTGGACCACATATTATGAAGATCGTTCTGCAACTTCACTTGTGTCTGTATGAACTACAGGGGTCAGTGGTTTGTGTGGATGATAATTTCCTTCCCCAAAATGTAATGCTTCCATTGTCTCACTGTGATATGCCACTAGATTCCCCTGTTGAGTAAGAACTGCCTAATATCATAATCAGAGGCATATGTATTAATCTAAAATTGTTGTTGTAATTCTGGTAATGTGAGCAATAGAGCAGAGCATAGGCAATGTGTCAATTCTATGAATGCCTTCTATTGAGATTCCAACCAAAATATTTTTTCTTTCGATCCTCCCTTGGTGACTTGATTCAAAGGTCAAGTGATATCAGAGAATCCCAACACGAACCTGTGGTAGGAATTAGCAAGAGCCAGAAAGCTGTGAAGCCCTGTTAGACTGGTTGGGGCTGGCTAGTCCCGAATGACTTGTATCTTGGTTGAATCCACATGCACCCCCCGCTTATCAATAATGTACCCTAGATACTAAACCCGGGTCATGCCAAAAGTTCACTTCTCCAATTTGGCAGACAACCTGTGTTGCCGCAGTGTATGGAGGACCTGGTGGATGTGGTGGAGGTGCTCTTCCCAAGTCTGGCTAAAGATCAAGATCTCATCCATGTACACTACTACCAACGAGTTGGTGAATGGCCGCAAGATGTCATCCATTAGCCTCGTGAAGGTTTCGGGAGAAGTCGTCAACCGGAAAGGCATGACAAACCATTCGAAAAGGTCATCATTGGCTTTGAAGGCAGTCTTCCACACATAATATGGTTTGATTGGTACCTGGTGATACAGGATTTCTATTCGATCTTGCTGAAATATTTCACCTGTTTGAGTTGGTCCAGAAGGTCATCAATCTGTGGGATTGGGTGATCTTGTTCAGCGCTTGATAGTCAATACAAAGTCTCCAAGCACCATCCTTCTTCTGCACCAACACAATCAGGCTCCCAGAAGGCGACGAACTTGGCTGGATGTGACCTTTCTGCAGCAACTCCTGAATCTACATCTTGATGTCATCATTTTCCAGAACAAAACACCGATAGATCAGTCCATTGGGCAGTGGCGCACCCATGGTCATATTGATGGCATGCTTGACATGACAGTACAGAGGCACCCTTGTGAGTGAGGTGAAGATGTCCCTGTACTCCTCCACGATCTTGTCTGTTTTTTGTTGTCGTTTGGGGGAGCCCTGTCTGGAGGTCGTGGCCATAATATTCTTCTTGCCCCGTGGGTGGATCATCAGGAAAACAAATTTCTTGGTTTTGGAAATGAGCTTACTGCATTGTTTTGCGGTAACGAAAGAGATAGCGGCATGTGGTGGTACCTCTAGTATCCTGTACAACTTATTTCCCAAAGTAACAATAACAACGTGAGGTCGGGACTCATACATAGCATGTTTCTTCCACAAGTATGGTTGGCCTAATAATACATCACAAACATCAAGAGGATAAATGTCACATAATACCTTATAGGTGAAGGGCTTGATGTTGTAGGGAAGGCGACACTTCTCGCTGATGCGAAGATCCCGTCCTTGGTGAAGCCACCCAATGGTGTACGACTGTGGATGTACTATGGTTGGTGAGCCCAACCACTTCACGACCTCTACTGAATGAGGTTATTTTGGCTCCCACTGTTGAAAATGAGCTATAGTGGTGAACCCTTTACCCACATCTGGGAGTGGAAGTGACACTCCTCCTCCTCTAGATCTTCTGGTTCTTCCTTTTGGATCTCCATGGTGGAAATGGTGGCGTTGGGCTCCGCATCCATAATTTTTTTCCCTTTTTCATTCCCCTTATCAAGTTTTTATTCAGAGTAAGCATATGCATCTAATTCATAAGGCTTCATCTCGACCACTAGTGATTGATTGGATTGACACTAACTTTTGTTGTGAGTGGATCTCTTATGGAACTCACACCACTTTCTCGTGTCCTTATTTGGCTTCAAGGTGTTGTTATTTTCTTTCGAATTTGGCAGGTTATCTTGGGCCGCCATGCCTTGTCTTTTCGCTTTGTTCTATAGTTTGGTGGGCACCTTTACCTTGATTTTGATTCGCAGATCCAAATTCTCTCTTCTTATGTTTGAATTTATGCTCAATCTTGGAAGCATACTGGTATTTCGTGCCAAGAAAGGAAATGTATAGGAATTCCATTTCCTCCTGAATGTACTTCGGCACAAAATGTTTCTTCGAATATTTGATACCCAACTTTGTGGATAGGGTATGGAATAGATTCATCATCTCATGCACATCTTGATCCCTTTACTGCTGTAGCATAGTCCATTGTATGTACTTGTCCACATAGCTCCCCACGAGATAATATTGTTCCTTTATGGAATCTCAAAAAGAATTCCGAGTGGGTGCAACCGAGAACAAAGAGGGTTCCCTCTCATATTTTTTCTCACAGTAGGCTTCTCGCCAGTACTTGACATGGGGGGCGACTTTGAGGAGTGAAAAAATAATCTTATCGTGGTTGGAAAAGTCATGAACTGAGAAATATCATTCTAATAGATTCAACCATCTATCTATGTCGTCTGCATCTACTTGGCCATCAAATATGGGAATGTCAAAGTTTAGTTGTACCTTAAAATGGGTTGTGCCTCTAGCAGGCAGTCGTTGAAGGATCTGGACAAAGTTATCCATTATGAAATTACTTTGTTTTTCCAGGGCCTCCTCAAGCAATATTTTGATAGGATCTCCTGCTCCCTTAGATTTATTTTCATCCCATATGGGTGGCCATTGGGGTTTGTGAGGCTGATCTTGTAAAGGTTCAACCAGATCAAGCCCTAACTCTTTATACCCTGACCTCATTCGGGACATGCAAAGAAGGATTGAGAAAGAGCGGACTGCTATGATAGAATGGATCTGAATTTATGCAGGAACACAACATAGTACACATAAAACCATAAATATAAATATGCAGCAAAAATAACACTTCATTTCATTAATATCAAAGAACTGAAAATTGTTTATAGACATAATGGAGATAAACTAGCTAGGGCACTGGTAACTTATCTCTAAGAAGAGATGTGGTGGCTACAAGCCTCTGAACTCTATGCTACAATGAGGCTAAAATTCCTATATATTATTTAGAAACAATGAAAAACCCTAAACATCCAAAAACCTGACCTTAGGAGATGAAAGACCTGACTATGGGCCCCTTCGGGGTAGATTGGTACATCAATTTCTCAAGGCCGTAGACTTGGAATACTATCTCCCTTTGACGCACATGATACATCATTAGAAATATCTATCCGAGGACAAGAATTGATGATAGTGAATACGGAGTCCCAAAGATTCATATTTTTTGGAGGTCTCATGCCCAAAAAATGTCGTTTAGGGCCTCAAAATAGCTCCGGAAGTTTAGGACTTGAAAAACTACCAAAAATAGTAAATTGTGCTATAATTAAGGAAACTAAAAAATTGAAAGAAACAATGGTGGTGGTCCAAGTGGAATAGGCAGGTGGCCACCAATATCCATCTGAATGACTATATCTATAATTGGGTTAAGGGGGGTAGCCAAGGTAATCCAGATGATGTATCAATACTTCCTCAAACACTAAACTTTGTGCATAAATATAGACCTAAATAGAGAATTTTGAGTTGTACTAGTGTGTCACCAAGTGTTTTCGCGGCGAAAAACACCCTCCAAAAAAAATCCTACACTTGAATTTGGGTGACTATTGAGCATCTTATTATATATTTTTCCATGGTCACTTCATGGTCGTTTGATTTTTTTTTAAGCACTCAAGCCTTCTTATTAAATTCTAAGTGTCAAAGTTAGTTGTTTATACATTCTCAACCCTTGATGAATTCATAAATGCACTTTTTACTATGCAAGATTAGATAGCCATTGCGTAACTCTTGAAAGTAAGCCTTGTGTAATATCTAGGTGTAGTGCGTGTGCAATGTTTAGTAAATAAAGTTGTGTAACGTATGCTGACAATCATTACACAATATCATTTGACAGTCCCTCTCACTTTAGTTGAAATTGCACTACTAGTCCAATGAGTTTCCTCAACCGTCATTATTGCACACCTTTACTTTCACAGGTATCGCTTTCACTTTTGTGGATGCCATTTTTGTTTTATTTCACTTTAAAAACTGTACTTTTCACTTTACCTTTTCTTTTTCATGTGTCACTTTCAGTTTCTTCAACTTTTGCAAGTGTCGTTTTCACTTTTTCTTACTGTCACAAGTATAACTTTTAAATATTTTCACTCTTGTATATGTCGCATCTTTATGCATCACTAGAGGAATATATATTGCATTATTCCACATTAGATGATCCTATATATCATAAGTATATGCACTAGACACATTCCTATAGATTACCACACTTTCTAGTCACAATTGACACTTCCATCACAACTTGTGTTCTAAGTGTCACAATTCTACGTTTCAACTATCGCACTTAGAAATAAGTGTCACCTTGTTGTCGTTCAAGATTTTATTGCTGATAATGAGTCTTATTCATTACCCTAGATTGTGTTGATGGAATTAATGTGTGTCATATTTGTTTTATACTTTTTTCAGATGTATTTTATTTTCTTACTTCATTAGTCCCACACACAGCCATTTTGGAGCTCTTCATGGTCCTCCTGTTAGGTGAAAGTCATGAAATCATTAATATTTCACCAGGTGATGAGCAATGCATATCCATGAACCTCAGTGATGAAATATATTCCTACCAGACTTGTGCACTAAGTTTTTCTCAACGTTAGATCCTATGATTACACATTGATAAACTTCAAAGCATGGTCACTAACCCTTGTTGCTTGTACTAACTCACTGCATTTATCTTTGATCAATTTCATCTTTCATAGCACATGGAGAAATTATAGTTGACGTAAAGGACCTCCTCCATCCCCTTGTAAAAGAAAAATACACAACATAAAGGTCCTCCTTCCTTCATAATGCAATGATATCCTTCCTAGAAAAGTGACCTGACATTTTACCACTTGTCTCAATGAACTGCACAATATTTCCTTTTAGTGAGCCTCCCTATGCACATTTCCCATTTATAGTTGATAGTTAGTCCATTTATATCCCACAGAAAACCTCAATGGTGCAATCATAGGAGTATTCCATTCAATCACTACGCATTGTGTAGTTATAGTGCCTAGTCCTACCTCCTCTGCTGACTGTAACCCCTCATTCTGAAATCATCTTGCCCTTATTGGAATTCTCTAAAACCTTTTTAGATCTTGTGCACTGTGAGGCATTCCTTTAATAAATTTGAAGCTCACATGCACAATCATTGTCTCCCTATCCCTTTAGCAATACACACTTTCAATTAGCAAACTCATCAACCCCATCTCTTGCAATTTCTCACTGAACAAGACCATGAAGAGGCCCTCCTTATAGAGCATTGTGCATTTCCAGTGAGAATTGGGGTATTCCCTATGTCATTGCTGAGATCAACTGTGTAACTCCCAACAAGCCTTTCCTCCTTATCTCTTACACAAGCCCATCAAAATCATCTTCTTCCATGAGTAAAGTAGGGGTAAAATAGATGATTTCCTAACTAGTCTTTCATTTTCATGAGTAAAATTAATTGAAAAGTGTATGCCTCAATAAGGAAAGGTTATGCTCAAGGAAGATGAAAAGTAGAGGAAACAAAGAGACACTTTTAGAGAAGAAGCAAAATAAGAACCATCATGAAAATATAAAGAGATCTTGGACCATGAAATAATGATGAAATTTCATTATGACTCAAAAGGTTCTAACACTAATCCAGTATCCTTGGGAGAGTGAAGATGAAGTACATATCATATATATAATCAAGAATGCAACACATAGAAGTAAGGAGAGGCAACTGGCACGTAGTGGCATCACAATAAAGTCTTATGTCATAGTGTCCAACTCATGACCTCTCAAAATGTCATCACATAGTCGCATGTTTTCCATGTACTTAGCAACATTATGTGGGATGTAATTATGAATTTTCAAGAAAATGAAAAAAATTAAAGGCGTGGAAGTCCAAGAGTCACATGTGGAATATGAAAAGTTACATGTGGACCAAAGAGTCAATATAAGTTCAAATATCACATAGGAGTTCAAGAATCATGATTTTAACTCAAGAGTCAAGGGATATGAAAGGTCATCCCTTTGATTATAAAAGAAACCTTATAACTAAAGCAAAGGTATTTTTTAGGCTTATACTTTGGAGAGATAGCCTTAGCTTCTCTAGCTTGGCATTGGAGAGAAGATCATTCTTTTGGAGAAGGAAGAAGTGAATTAATGTTACACTATTGGATCTAGTGTCTCACCATTGTAACTGTGTACTTGGATCTTTCACTTAATAATAAGAATCATGTTAATCCATCATGCTTTCATTCATCTACCATGAATATTGCAAGACTATTCTTTATATGTTTACACTATATGTTATGTTCATATGTACTAAATAAATTGAACTACTTCATTGGATTTGGTGTTGATCTTATTGGGTGTGTGTTGTATTTGATTTAATGATATTTGTTTCTATGTGAACTATTTTTTTAGATACATACCAAATATTTCCTTCATCTCACGTGCCTCTCTTAGGATAGTACTAATAATTTACTTTTAGAGACTCATACTTTACTTCCCTCTCGTGATAGCCTCTTTTTACACATTACAATTGTCGCTTCAGAGTGTCAACTTAATTATTGATCTCAAAGGTTATGTGCATACTCTCTTATGTTATTCATTGAATCCAAGGAAAACTTTAGAGTTATAGTGGTTAGTCGATACTCCGTATAGGGCTCCTACTCTAAATGGTGTGAGGTCTAATTGGGACTTCATAGTAGGGAGACTCCCTTGGTTGACAAATTTCCATCACTGTCAATAGTTAGAAAAATAAAAAGGGGAAGAAATTTCCAAGGGTTGAGGGATCCTTCTCAACCAGACTCATGATTCAAGAGAAATTGGATCAAACTGGAGTAATGTACAAAAACTTAAGAATAAAAAACATTCTTTAGATCATTTATGTTTTACAAGAAGGAAACAATATAGAGGTTGTTTCCACAAATAAATATCTTATTTATCTTTCTCAAGCCTCTTACAAAGGTGAATCATCAACAAATCTCAACTTTTCTCTAGATCTGAATATTTGTATAAAGACAACATTGGGGTGGATCATAACCAATTCCCCAATATTATATTTTCCTAACTATGAGATACTTTTAATATTGCAAAAGGATGATAATGAAGAAAAAATAGATCTCTTACTTCCCAAAAATAAAAATACATCTCAAAAACATAATTTCAATACTTTGGGAAATGGTTGAGATTCGTTCCCCTTTCTACCTTGGTAGTGTTTGGCATTCTCCTCAAATCCGGGCACTATTTGAAAATACGGGTGAATTTGTGGATTTTTGAGAAAATTAACATTAATAACCAAACATATATTTCAAACCATGTTAAACATTGTAAAATGGTCCAATACTTAACCAATTTTCCATCCTGAGAACAAAACCCATGTTTCATAATTTTAATATTCAGCTTCATTGCCTTGAGAATCATTCCCAAAGTTGAATGCCTGGGCACTTTCGATTGTAACATTATTTTTGAATCAGATAATTACAAGTTTGACATAGCTTTTATCTAACTTGTATACACTTATTTTAATACATATGCCTTCAAAACCGATGTGGCATAATTTATTTTTGAAGGACATAAATGTGCTAACCACGACCGGGTACCAAAATTGAATTTTTGGTACAAGAATTGGTGTAAACAATACAGCATTAGAAGAATAAACTTAAAATTCAATTAATTCATTGTGGAATTATGAATTAATGATTATAAGCAATTTTTACCTCAATGTACTTGTAAAAAGAGTTTTGGTTCGAAAGGGGTAAGAATGCATGATAAGAGGGGTCAATTATGTGGTTATGAAGGTGAGACACAAGTGAAAAATGTTAAATGAGGTATTGATAAATATGATAATGTGGGATCCCAACAAGAACCCATATGGGAATAGCTATAGAACATTAAATTATAGCCTAAGGTGTCTTTGTTCATATGGCTTATAACCCACAAAAACAAATAAAAAATAAAAAATAAAAAGAAAACTTTCACGTGGGACAAAATGATGCATTGGGGCTTTGAAAGACCTTCCATTTACCTCATGTGTCAAAAGCATAAGAAACAATGGAAACTCTTTTTTTCAACATTCTAGATGTAGATTTCTTTTTCTTTGGGATAAATTGTCTTCCATATTTAGGAAGTCTAATAGGAAAAGAAACAACATTAGCCAATCGTTATTAATCTTGTGCCAAATTATTTTCCGTAATCCTATCCTGAAACAAATCCTGTGGATATTTCTTGGGATTCTCCTTTATCTCTATGGAAATAATGCAATTTTAATATCTTCAAGCACTAAAATAGCCCAATGGAGAAATTTGGCTCACCATCTAAGCCTGTATTAAATAAACTATTAGTTATGTCCCTTGGACTATAGAACCCACCAAATTTTAGAATGGATAAAGCTACATATATGAATATTGATGAGTTTCCCATGATTATATGATGAAGGTTGGCTAACCCAAAGATACCTTCTATTCGCCAATGATATAGCCCAAATCTCTTCCTACTTCTATAAAGTTGAAATGTGATGGACCATGCTAAAATAAGCTATGTCCTGGAAAAGGCCATAGGTCTCTTCTATGATGAAACATGTAACATTTTACTCCTTTGTGTAACATATGTTAGTATAAACACCAAGAATTTTGTATAGCTAGATGTATTAAACTATGGGACTTCCATATCTATTAAGGAGGGATATTCCAAACTCATTGCAAAAGTATATCAAACTCCATAATTCATGCTCTTTATAGGTTTAGATGTGGCTCTCAACTTGATAATAAAAAAATATATTAAAAAATAAACAAGAAAGACATACACATAATAACCATTCCCATGCATAATGAGTTGAACTATAGGAGTTAAAAATTCACAAATGCAACACATATTTTCACTATACAAGAAAAATTATGTAATGTTATCCCAATAATTATGTGTGTGTGTATTCCCTTCATGTGGCTTCCACTTATTGGATTTGTTTAACAGATTTCAAATCCATATCATGCCTTTCATATGAAAATTACTTCTTCTTTATATCCATTAATAACATCCTTGGCTAATTCCCTTCTCCGCAACTTAGTTCCTAAAGAAATCAAGCTCATCCATTGTCCTGATGATAACATGAAGAGAATTTGCTTCCATAATTATCTTTGAATCATTCTTAGTAGGAATATAAAGACAATATTAATATGTCCTTACCAGATACACCCATCATCTCACTTGTATCAAAACATATATAAAAATACTATAAGATATTTTTTAATAGTCAATTATATTTGAGTAAGTTAATTGCAATAAAATTTGACTCATGTTTTTATTATTGATTTACTATCATTTCCCAATATAAATACAATTCTATAATTTTCTTTTTATCTTGTGTCTCTTGACAAATTGTTATCCAACTAACATGTGCATCTTGTTTTCACACAAAAATGGTTCACCTAGCCCAAATCCTTAGTATTACTAAAATATAATATTATAGAAATGGGTTTCCCATGCTAATACCCACTTTGACATCATTATTTCATGAAAATATCCAAAGTAACCACATTTCTTAAGTTATTTTCATTATTTTTACCCATATTTATGAAAATAACTTCCTAAAGCATTTTTTCTAAGTAATTTAACATTAATTAAAGTCATAAACCCTTTTTTTAATGTTTTTTTCCTCTCACATTTAACCAAAAAAGAATAATAATAATAATAATAAATAAATAATAGTTAAATCTTTATTTTTGAGATAATAATATTTTATTATCTTTGTCATAGCAACGATAACTATCATTTTTCTATAAATATGAGAGGTTTTTGTCCACATTGGACCCTTTCTTCAATATTCTCTCACTTTTTTCATTTTACTTGAAAGCACACAAGTAATTTAGACATAATTGTCTTTGTTCTTAGCCATACAAGAGAGAAGGGTCATGAATTACTCAAGATTCTAAAAGAACCCTCCAATAGAGAAGGTGAGAAGGAGCCACTTTTCTTCAATAACTTTCTAATTGGAGAAATATAATAAAATCCTATTCTTGTTTAATGATATTTGATCTATTTACTTACTCATTGTTCTTGTATTCTTTCTATTTTACTTATTTTTTCATCTTTTTACTAGATTTTTCACTCCAAATACATGGATAGTGAAAGTAAATTGGTAGATCCATTATATTTAAATGTTCTTATGGTAATCCAACCTTAATTCTTTATGTTCTAGTTACAACCTCTAAGGTTGTATTTCTTGCTAACCTGTTTTGAAGAAAACACATTGTAGAATGGTGACTTCAACTCAACCTTAGCCAAGTTCTACCCTCATTGTAGTTAATCCTTGAACCAATGTTGGAGATAATTTAGGAGCCGATTCCAATGCTAAAGCTAATCTAGGAGCCAAGAAATGAGCCAATTTAGGAAGTAATGTTACCCAACCATTCCTTTCTTACATAGCTAGTTTAAATCTTCTAGATTTGAGGTAGCTAATTAGCAATCTTCTCCATCTCGATTCTTCTTGGACTCCTAATGCTTACCAGAAATTCCTCCCATGGAAAAGAGTTACACTCTATAAATGTAGGAAAATATGTATATAGAATAAAAAAGGTGGACCATTCAACAAATTACTCTAAATATATACTCCAAATTTCTTTCATATATGGAGATAAGGTAGAGGATCAATGCATACTTCCACCCTTAGTATTTGATGTAGAAAATAACCAATGCAACCACAAAGAGTTCTAATCTAGCTCCTAGATCTCCTCCCTCTTCTTCTATCAAATATATCCTACACATGTCAATACTAAAGAACTCATATCTATTGTCCAAGCAAATATATATTAGGGAAATATGTCATATCCATATCAAATAATCTACTTAAAACAATTCCAAAATAATACAATTATAAAACTATAACCATTGGAGAAAAAATATTGAAATCCACATTAAAGAGATGATGGAGTTTCTTAAAAATGATACCTTGGTTGTGAGCACTCCCTTCCAGTCCCTTGTACTAAGTTACTCCTTTGACCATATTCTATATTCAAGCTTACTATAGCTTTAAAAGAGGCATCCCCAAGAATTTCACCACCATTTCCTTACTCTTTTAATCATAGGCACCAATGAAAAGTCATTTCTTGTAATACAAATTGATATCCTTCATAATAAGTAGTTATATAAGGTAGGACCTCCATCACTCTGAAATAAAACATCTAGAGAGATAGTTATGTGTTCATCTACCCTTGCAAATAGCAATATAGTGATTCATTTCTCTATGTCAGGGAAACTAGAGAAATGGAGCCTAAATAAATATCGTTCAAGGGTTAGAAGAAAGGTATGTAAGATTGTTAACTAAATTATGTTAGTGTTGTTTCTCCTCTAAATTTAGGTTGTTAAATAGGTTCTTAACACCCATACCAACCATCCCCGAATGTGGGTGACACGTCAAACTTGTGCGAGGAGAAATCCTCCCATGCCCAAGCTGGCGCAGAGCTACACCGCCAACTCTATCATGATGCAGAATCTCATTTCAGCAATCATTCATAATGATGTTTTGCCTCACCTGATCTCCTGCATTCTTCACATCACATGCAACCAGACTTGAACTGTCCCTCATAGCATCTACGCTTGTGCCACAACCCCTCACCACATATGCATTCATACCACAGGTCTTTAAAAGGCACTAAAGATCCACATTTAGCCATCGTTGTTATTACTCTACTACTCGAACTTTCCATTCACATTCCCACTTTAATTTCCCTTCCTGCTGTGTGCTCCCCTTGTTGTGTGCCCCCTGTCGCAGGCCCCCAATCGTGATTCTTCCTGCTGAGTGCTCCTCCCCTGAGATCCCCCTTCATGCGCACCCCCCATTGTGTGCCTACTTATTAGAAGCCCAACCTCTTACATCTCTCCCTACTGACTACTATCCGATGTGTGCTTACCCTCTGCACGACCTCCTATCACGCGCCCCCCATAGTGCACTTCTGTTGCGTGTATCCCAGTTGTGCATCCCACCGCTCTGATCCCTCCATCCACTATCTCTATTTTTTTCCCTCCCCATGGCTCTGTGACAACGTCAAAATCCCATCAAGGGAAAATAGAGGTGTGTTCTCGTGATGGTACCACCGTGGCCAAGACTAGTGTCTGGAATCCATTAAAGGTTCCTCCTCAGGCAACCATGAAAGGGAGAAAACTCATGCGACTTACTTTACCCATGAAGAGAATATTTCAACTCTGGAGAAGCTTAGGGGCAAAAGAGGCCCCAGAAAATCTACCATACCGCAGTTTAAGATGGCCAATCCTAGGAAAACTAAGTTTCACCCTTTACACAAGCCAGCAGAGGAGGATACAAATGTTTGGATCATGGATTTGGATGGCATATGGACCAGAGTTTTAGATGTCAAGTATATTTCTTCTCCCATAAGTCGTGCGGCCCCTCTAAAGGCCCCGCGTGAGCCTACATCCAAGGAATTGGCCATAGCATGCAATTATGGATGACTTATAGAGGAGGACCAACAACAGAGGATGATGAAGGAACACCATGACTAGGTGGTAGTTCGGTTCATTTATTTTTTGTCAATTTAGCATATACTATAGCTATCTTCTTTTCATTTGTGTTACGCATCATTTTGTAAAACAAGATTGTATGACTCTTTACAGGGGTTGGTTTCCTCCTAGGAGGTAACCACAAACATGCTTTATTTTGAAAAATACCAAGGTTGGGATCGGATAAGCATAGCTTTCCATCTCAGCCCAATGCTTATGTAAAGTTTTTTTTATTATCTAATAAAGTCTCTTTTACAAAAAAAAAACACCCAAACCAACCAATTTTCCCTTATAAATCCCTAAGTTTTATGGTAACCTCAAGGAGGACCCCTCCAAAAAAATTCCTTATTTTTATCTATGGTGTTCTTCCAACTCCATCATGGAATACTTAGTTATTTTGATGTTACTCCAATGCACCCTCATAGGTGTTGCAACTAGATGATATGAAAATCAACCTTGAAATTCCCATCGTAGATTTACATATATTGCGAATGATTTTCTTTCTTATTTCAAGTTACCATTCCTACATGATGTTGTAACTTAAATATTTACTAATTTTCTCTATACCATTTGTACTCATGTCATAAAAGACATGAAAGAGTGGAAAGGGAGCCATGCAATAAGTAAGGTCCTAGAGATTAGTGATCACTTATTCGTAGAAAAGTTTCTTAACTCTCTTCTTCCTCCACTTTCCAAAGATATTATTCTGACCTTACATTAAATTTACAAATAATCCATATAGAAGGATCATCAATACAACATTTTCTATACCCAATTAGGTCATTTGTATACCAAACTCCCAGATGCCCCTCACTATTACCAAGGTGACTTGTTAGCTGTATGAGCATCTTGTGCAGTTAATAGTGTCATTAGATTTATCTCATATAACCATCCATATCCATATCCCTTAGTACCTAGTAGATATGGCTAATATTATGGTGTTGTGAGTACCTCCTACTCTTACCCACCTCCAAATCCACTTCAAATCTCTTCTCAAGTAGGCACTAGAACCTCTTATCATTCCCCCATCCACATGATCATGTGCTTTAGAAAGCTTATTCTATATTGCAACCCTGATGAAAAATCCTTATTACCCCTTTCCTCCTCCATATTTAGAAGTTGGGTCCCCTTTAATATATGTATTCCAAGCTCTGATTAGTAAACCTACACCTCCTCCACAAGGAGACTTGTATGCTCAGTAAAACATCCATAATCCCACTAATATGAATTCCAAGAAGAGGAATAATGGGAAGAGGAAGAAAATAAAATACAACTAAGGAAAATAGAGTAATCAAGGTTAACAACCTAACTTAAACGTCGTGGAATGAAAAACATGAGCATCCAAGCACAAGGGGACAATCTCCTACCTAAGAAAGGGAAGAATATTAGGACCAACAAACTTTGTGCTAGTTATAATGTATATAGATGTTAGAGTCACAAATTCCCGCTCTTACTTGGGATGCACCATGTGTGGGATGTAGTGGGGGATACAAAGATTAGTAATCAACCCCTTCCTCCTGCCAATAAGCCATCCCCTTTGTAAACAATTGTGTTAAGGAATCCATTCCCCAGATAGGGTTATGTGGCCACACTAGAATTTAACCCTTATACATCACCTCCCATTCTAAACCAATTACATAGTAGGACCTACTAAATAATTTACATTGATTTTGAATTTTACATTTGGGAACATGATACTATCAATACAATCCTCCACTAGATACCCACCAAACATAGTCTCTTGAGCCTATTTCCTCCAACAATGGATATTTACATATACCTTAACCTAGTCTTGAATCCCAACCCAATATACCAAATATTTCATTGAGAAGAATTGATCACAATGCCCATTCGTGTGTCTCCCATAACTATAAAATAATTAATGACTTAGCTCAGTCCCCTAAAAATATGTTAGCTTTAAACATCCTCCAAACATTTCTTATTAAATGAAATGATTTACTATCCACTCTGGGTGTGGTTAATCCCTTCAACCATTAGATTATTGTCTTTGACATTGATAAATTTTGGCAACCTAGTTTACCCTCATTGGTAAGATTTCATACTCCAGTATTAATAAAAAAATTCATCATCTAATTTTTTATTATTGATAAGGGAACATCCACCTGCATGATTTATGCCCATGTCTAGAAGAAGTTAGGCTCACTTGATCTCATATGATATATGATCACTCTTTGTGTGTACAATGGTATATCCTCTCACTATAAAGATTTGTACTAGAATTTTCTCAACTAAGTCATAGGGACACAAGTCCTGCTTAACATATAATTTACTAATTCTCCTTTATACTATACCATTCGCTTAAGTCATAGTTTTATGTATGACATAAAGGTAAATTTCTCTTCCATTTACCGTACCATTGGCTTCCCTCGCAATGGGAAGATAGTCATAATGTACCAACTTAAATAAAATGATCCTGAGACTTAGATCACTCATACAAATGTTGTTTATTATATTTTTGGGATCAAGGCTTCCATTTCATTTTTAACATCAACCTCAATGTTTATAAAGGCTTTTCCTTGCTTGGTGATTATTATGGTCATCCAATTGTTCATGATCCACCAAGCTCATATGAAGTGTGTATGTATGTACTCAAATTATTTCTTCCTTCATAAAAATTTAAAGTCCACCATGTTTACAGAAATACACAATTTTTCAATCACACATCATCATATAAGCCATCAAATGGTTCACTAGTTATTAATATACTTCGAGACACTCAACCAAACTAGGCTCCAATAGCCCTACTTTGCCAACACATATTATGCACCAAATTTTGCATTGGACCAACATAGGTATCCCCTTTTATACCCACAACACCAATCTAGATGTTGGCACAATACTTATAGTTCCCCAAAAAAAAATTCCCAGCGGTCCCCTAACACAATCAAGGACCTAATCTACAAAAAACTAATGAAGTTGAAAAGTAGGGTATGGACACCAACCTAAATAGAAAATTATTTTAATTTTTAATATTTTCATAATAAGTTTGTAAAGATTTAAGGCCTTCTTGTCCTTTTCCAAGTTCTTCCTCCACAAGTGCAACAATAAATTGGTTTTGGAAAGAATTTATATAAAAAACAATATTTTTCTTTTAACCATTGTGTATTCATATAGACTATAATTGATACTTTTTCAACATTATTGGAATCATGAATGTGATCATTTCAAAATTATATTCTCATATTTTAAATCTTTGATACTTCACCATAAGCTATTTTTCCAGGAAGCATTAAAGCATGTTGTCATTTGCTATAAATTTATACACATTTGCCCATATTACTAGGACACCACTTAGTACTTGTACCTAAATATATTTTCATAGAATAACCCCATGAATAACGACTTTAATTGATGTACATAGGTCTCCATTAGGACTCTTTCACTTGGCATATAGGATAGAACACTTACTCCCAATGCATTGAATTTTCCTATCATATTGTGGAAATCTCCTATAGGGAACCTCACACATTGGTAGTGGATCAACCCCCATGTATTTTTCATTTTCCATTTTCCAACTATTATATCCTTAGAATAGTGACCTTTGTTTCATTTGGTACGGATGCCATTCAATTCCCTCTAGATAAGGGGTTCAGTTTGTCTTTATACTAGAGTTGAAGACTCATGAATTTCTTCTCAACATGTGTATATAATTTTTCCCCTTGGAAAATCCAAATTTTGATGTTGAGTTGCTACCATGAGATTATTTTCTTTCCTAGGTACTTAGTTTAGTTTCGAGTAGTGTCATTTAGTTGCTCTTATTGAAAGCATATGTAATGACTCAACCTGATGTACCATGGAGTCTGTAAAATTCCACATTCATTCATATTATAATTTGTCAACACCTTTGTGAGTCATACCCATCCTATTTTTCTAATATTTGACCTCCAATAATCCCATTGATTTATTGATATGTTTATGAAAAGCCTCTATGTCCTAGTAATTGATTATTATCTATAAAATGTTTTTAGTTGCTGCTATGTTAAACCTTGCATTTAATATATGGATATGGGAAGTCTTGAGTCCACATTTTAGTGCCTTTCTTTCCCCCATATGGAGTTGTTCTCTATCAACCACATTATAATTTCTACCCTGTGTTAGTTTCAAAGATTCATCGTTTCCTTGACTCCAACATGACTTCCCTTATTGAATTCAACACCTAAATTCTATGGGTTTGGCCTATATGATAATTTAACTTGGATTCAAATTACTCATTGGTTAGTGCCTTGAATTAATTAGAGAGATATATTAATGCTCTCTAACTGGGATTTTTTTCATGTTACCAACTCTAGCTCATTATCGCACATTTGGTGCATGTAAAATTGATGGTCTAGTGCATTATATGATTGTACTAGATTTTCTAGGCAAGTGTGTGTATTTTCTAGACCCAAGGAGGAGTTTTTTTCCAAGCAATCCATTGCATGTGGAGCCTCCAAAAAGTCATGATCTAGACATATATGCAATTATTTTGATTTGAATAGCTCGATTTCTCCATACATATAGCCCCTCTATTGAGATTCCTTTAAATTTTCTAATTTAGATCTTTGGAGCCCCTTCTTATTTAGTATGGCTCCTTAGGTTTTTTCCACATGCCTTCCCTTGGTAAGGGGGAATTTTATCCTATGAATCTATATTTATAACATTTATGATATCAGTCCTAGCCTCTTGATTTCAAGGCACATGTACATTGGAACATCTATTTCATTGTACTATATTTTGACGTATTGACACCATACATTTAATGTATTATAATTAAGAACTCATTTCATCTAGCTTTGCTTTCCCCCCTTTTGTTAGGCACGCCATTTTATTGTTTGTATTGAATTATCTCGACAAGTATGCGTATGGAATCCTACTCTAATTTATATCATGTATACACACCTTGAGAATCTTTTTTTTACAAGTTGTATCCTCCAAAAACCTTCTTTACGGGTGTTCCTAATCCTCATGGTGATTATCTCTCTCTTAGTCCATATATTTTTCTAGTGAAACAAAGTTATAATGTATTTCAGTGATATAATGTGCTCCTAACCTTATACATTAGAGATTAATCTTCTATCACAAAATAATGGTGCACATATCCCAAATTACTAGGATTACCCAAATACAACTTTATAGTATGGCTTTCCCATGTCAAAGCCCATTTTTACATCATTATCCCAAGAAAATACTCTAATAAGCCACTTTTCCTAAGTTATTTTCATTACTTTTACCCATATTTTATTAAAAAAATCCAAAAGGTCATTTTCCCCAAGTTAGTCTCATTAGAATAGCCTAAGAAACTAATTTTCCTAAGTAATTTACCATTAATTAAATCTAGGTAAGCCCCACTTTATGAATTTTTCATCTCGTATTTAACTTAATAATAAAATAATAATAATAATAATAAATCAAAGTTTTCTAGGTCTTGACTTGATCAAATAATCAAAATTTATTATTTTGACTCTATCAACTCTAACTACTATTTTTATATAAATCATAGGATATCCACCTAGTTAAATTGTGTCATAGCACCTGTGTTCAGAGAATGTTAAAGAATACCTATAATCCCACTAGATATTGACAAAAACATGTGAAAATTATTTTGTTGAACCTCCCTCCTAATATATCTTTCTAATAAAAACAATCTCTCTCTCTCTCTCTCTCTCTCTCTCTCTCTCTCTCTCTCTCTCTCTCTCTCTATATATATATATATATATATATATATATATATATATCCCCTAGTCACCGACCCTCCAATACATACAATATATTGACTCTATTTTTCACAATTTAAAAACCCTGTTTATGAATAGAGATGGTAAGATATTGGTCAACAAGGTGAATCCCTCATGCTATGAAGATGAGATGTTTTTCTCCACATTGGACCCTTTATTCCATCATTTCACATGCAAGCACATAAGTGATTCATCCATGAAAATCATTTTTATCGACCATACAAGAGAGAATGGTCATTGCATACTCAGTATTCATCAATCTTTTATCACTCTTTCATTTTACTTGAGACACAGAAGTGATTCAACCATCACCATCATTATTTTCATCCATAAAATAGAGAATTGTCACCACATACTCTATATTCTCAAAGGTCCCTACCATGGATAAGGTGAGAAGGAGCCACTTTTCTTCAAGAACTTTCTCTTAGATGAAATCTAATAAAATCCCATTCTTTTGTAATTTGAATCGATCTATTTACTTACTTGTGGTTCTTTCATTCTTTCGTTTTTATTTAATTTCTTAGTTCAAATACGTGAATAGTTTAAGTAGATTAATATATCCATAATACTTAAGAGTTTTAGGATAATTCATCTTTAATTGTCCATGGTGTAGTTACAACCACTAGGATTATATTTATTTTTAGCATTTGTTGCAAGAAACACATAATGTGTATGCAGATGATAAATCTATTTCCATATTCATAATAAAAAATGAAATTATCATAGACTTATAAGCACACACAATTGAATTAATCATTTTTTGTTAATGTTATTCACAAGGACATGTTATTTTTCATGTTTTTATTATCAACACCAAGATTCACATAACAAAAATCATATTTACAGTTATTTATGCCATTACTCATCAAGATTTTCAATGTTCATATATGCTAACCATAGAGTTATGCAATCACAAAATTCCCTTAATTCACACTTTCGTCAATTCAATATTTCTATGTCGTTGGATTATATAATCTATCATGAAAATGGTAGGATTTAGATAATTTTAGGAACATATTTGAGACACCTCCCCAACACTTAATTAACCATAGGGGTATCTTTCTCTTAAGCTAAACAAAAATAGGGAAGATATTTTCTTTCTCTACTTAACAATGACTTAGAATTCTTATTCTAATTCTCTTCCTTGTAGGAAATAAGGCTATAGTATCGAAAATAAATGTAAGTGATATGACCATTCGATAAAGGTGTACTACTTCTAGGATCACACAAGCCCATGAACAACATGCTTTCACTAAAAAAGAAATTTCCACATGCATACCATTTCGGGCATAGAATAATTGCATGATTCCTTATACATTTTGGATGCCAATCATCCTTTGCATTACTTGATTCTCAGATTTTACTTGTGAAGATATAGCACATCCCACAACCACACACATGAAAAGTGCTTCCTTATATTGTTCATGCATTTTTCATTACATAACTAGTGACATATATCATTTTAATTTGTAATATAATACATAGTTTATGACATTAAACATGCACGTTCATAGTGTAGTGCATTTGTATTTCAACTAAGTTGCTTAGATGCAGCTACTATCCTTTTTATTTAGCATGATTCATGTTCCTCAATCATTTATACATAAGATCATTTATCAAAATAGAAAAATTATAAAAAAATATTTAAAACAAAACTAGAGATAAGTCAAGGTAATTCCCTTATGAACACATATGCATGGAAATCATTTCCTTACCTTTACATCAAAATCAATTATATGACTATTTTAAATTATACAAATATTATTAGAAGTAGGTTTTTCACATAAGTAGTAAATCAATATTTATAAATAAATTTCTACTTTCTGCTTTATTGACAACATTCAATTTGCATAAAAGAAAATTGAATTAAAGATAAGAAACTGCCTTATTGCCACATCTATTTGGATGTTCATTTCTAACATATTTTTTCGCACTAGAATTCTTTAGTATCTTGAACTTTTCTTATTCTCTCTAGTTTTGTTTACATTCCCTATCCATTTGGAAACTTGTTTTCCCTTTCATTGAGTAAATCCAACCTAAAAATAAACTTTTTCACCAAAATTCTCTAGCTATCTACAATAATGAATTTTCTAGCTTATTAAAATTCAAGTACACGTATTAACAATGCAACATGATATTCATTATATTTATAAGAATTGCTAATAATACATACACTTCCCACTCCATATGCAATTTTTCTTATTAATTTCTAAATTAAAAATAAATGTGGTTGAATATATGCTAATATGTATGCATTAGAATTAGAATTAGTTAACATGAACAGAGTCATTTATAGTTAATTTCATTACTAGAATGGAAATGGAAAGTAGAAATTATTGATTTTATCATGAAGTTATCAAAGATAAATGAGGAAAAATGACTCCTTGATGGTGGTGTTAGATAAAGTAACAAAAGATGCTATTTAATTTCAATTAAAAATGGACATGAGGAAACCAACATAATAAACATATACACAAATAAATTTGTAGAGTACACAAAATATACAAACCTATTGTATCAAATAAAGATTCTAAGGTCACTTCAAAATTTAAGAGAGACTTAAGGTCACTTCAAAATTTAAGAGAGACTTACTTAAGGAATTTCGCATATATACGAATTTTTAGTATCACATATCATTAAAAAAACTAATAAACAAACATGAAAAGTTACTAAGTAATATGATATTATCCCAAGAATTTAATATGGGGCACACACATATGTAATATATCTCAATCTAATGAAGATTGGATATATGCAATGGATGATAGGTACATATAAAGGTAAATGTAATTATTATCGATACGAGCATGTGTATAAATATATTGGGTTATTCTTGGGAGATGCATTCAAAGAGTGAGTGTGCATGTAAGTTTCCTTCACAAAGGTACATGTGCTAGGTTTTAGGTCTTTTTGTGTAAATCTAGACATACATGTGCCTTACTTTCACAGAAAGGGAATGTCCACTCTTGTTTTCTTTAGAATACGAGCATTTACATGTGTGTTTCTCTCGCAAGAGGTGTTGATTTTTTCCTCTATTAGGCATTTTTTTGGCAAGGGCCTATTAATGAGGGTTTTAATTGTTATATGTAATGTGTATCATGGTGTCAATTGTTTTTTTTGCGTATCTACGTAAGGTTGATTGCTATAGATGAACTTGCAAATATTATCTTATTAAGTCATTGAAATTTTGTATTGTTTACGTCATAGTCTTGAGGCAATGTACTAATTTAAATGAATGTACAGAACGGTTAATTTTCTAAATAACCAACTTTTACTTAGTACAAAAGGTTCTATTTTGATTAAATATACTTTTTTTTTTATACCAACTTTCATATACGTAATAAATTTATAAAATATCTAAACCATTTATAACGGTATAAAAATTGACTATTTTTTATCGTGACATGAAAATTATGTGACGTCAATCTATACGCAACATTATACATTATGGGGATTATAAAAGTTTTAGAACTAATAATATTAATTAAAAGCTAACCATTTACATTCTAAACCATTCAAAAAATTTACTTATGTACACGAGATAAATTAACTAATATATAAATAATAAAACCATCTAACCCATATTATATACTTATGAATAACTTGGTAATAGAAAAATTTAGAAAGTTGTTCTTTCGGCGTCGTATCAAAACCCCAAAGAATCAAGACATGCATGAATAACCTAGATTCTCATAATATAAAATCTAAAGCTGGTCACCCACCTTACCAACAGCTTTATGTAATAATTAAAAAATTGTGTTATTTTACTCTTTTCTTTTTTAATATCCCACCATTGTTTCCTTTTGCTTTTGGTTGCATTGTTAGTTTCTTTTTTAAATTAAAAATTGTCTTCCTTTACTATCCTATTTTTTAATATACTATCATCATTTTTGTTTTTGATTTCATTTTTCATTTTTTATCACTTAATTACATAAAAAAAAAAACTCAAAATTGAGACCAATGTTCTCACTCACAATCACTAACTAAATTGTCTTAAGTAGAAAATACTATTTTAATACCATGAGCCAAATACCATATTTATAAAAGAGGTATGGTAAATAAATAAATATAAACAAGGGATAAAAAGATATGGTAAATAAATAAAAATATATCAAATATCATTAGAAATCAACATCTAATTATATGCCAAACTTATAGGCCAAATACCATGGGAAATAAAAAAGGTAGGGTAAATAAATAAAATATAAATAAACTGGAAACATGGTAAATAAATAAAACCTCCTTTTATATTTACTCCATAATCCTCTTAAACCCTGAAAATAGAGGTTTTATTTAGGTGAAACCTATACCATGCAAAAAAAAGAAAAAAAACATTATTATTATTATTATTATTATTAATTCTAATATTCATATTAATATATTATAATACTAATATTATTAAATTTAATAAATTTGGATTAGTATAATATTAAATTTGTTATATTATAATATATATTAATATATTATGGCATATATTAACTTTAGATATATATGGGAAGGAAGAACAAATACATAGAGTGATAGAGGTGGAGAGATAGGGGGAGTCACAAGGGATAGATGGAGATAAACTAAAGGAGAGGGGAGAGAATGAATGAAGAGAGAGAGGGTGATATGAGTGAGATATGTAGAGAAGCGTAAGAGAGGGAGAGGTAGACACAAAGATGGAAGGGGGAGAGAGGGAAGGAGAGAGGGAGGGAGATAGTGAGAGGATTGGAGAGAGAGAGAGAGAGAGAGAGAGAGAGAGAGAGAGAGAGAGAGAGATGGAGTTGGAGGGGGAAAGAGGGAGGGAAGAAGAAAGACATAGAGAGTGTGGAGTGGAGAGAGAGAGGGAGTTACGAGGGAGAGATGGAGAGAGAGTGTGTATCTTTAGGGGTGATATAAAAATACAAAGAAGGAGAGATGGAGAAAAGGGGGGAGAGAAGGAGATAGGGAGGGAACTAGTAACATAGTTGGAGAGAGAAAGGGGGGGGTGAGAGAGAGAGTGATGGGGGGAGAGAGAGGACTGGAGGGAAAAGAGAGAGAGAGAGAGATGCAGAAGAGAGAGGAAGGGCGAGAGAGAGGACTTGAGAGAGAGGAGGAGAGAGGAGGAGATTGGTAGGGATAGATATATGGAGTTGGAGGGCGACAGAGCGAGGGAATAAGAAAGAAATAGAGTGAGAAGTGGAGAGAGAGGGAGTGATAAGGGAGCTATGGAGAGAGGGTGTGTATGTTTAGGGGTAAGAAAAATAGAAAAATAAGAAGAGATGGAGAGAACAGGGGAGAGAAGGAGACATGGAGGTATATATTAATAGATTTGGAGGGTGAAGAGAGAGAGAGAGAGAGAGAGAGAGAGAGAGAGTCGGGAGTGAAAGGGAGAACGAGGAAGGAAGAGAGAGGATGTGAGAGAGTGGAGAGAAGGAGGGAAAGAGACATGAAGTTGGAGGGGGAGAGAGAGGGAGGTATGAAGAAAGACATACAGAGATAAAGGTGGAGAGAGAGAGAGAGGGAGTGATAAGGAAGATGGAGAGAGAGGGAGAGAGGAAAATAAGAGGAAAGAGAGATAAGCGGGGAAGAGGTAGAAAAGGGGAAAAGAGAAAGAGAGAGGGAGAGGAGGAGGGAGGGATAGATAGATAGATTATAGAAAGAGAGTGTATGTTTTGGGGGTGATATAGAGAGATACAGGGAGATAGAGATATTGATGGAAGGTGAAGAGAGGGACGAAGAGAGAGATGGAGAAAGGGAGGGTGGTACAAATATATTGATAGATATGGAGTGAGAATGCATGTGTGTTTATGGGGCCAGATAGAGATATAAATAAGGAGAGATGAAGAGAGATATAGATATATATGGAGGGGGGAGAGAGGGAAGAAGATTTCTTGCACTAGATGAATTGATTTTAGTGTAGATGGTGATTTCTAATCCTATCTAATTTCTTGCACTAGATGAATTGATTTTAGTGTAGATGGTGATTTCTAATGATATTTGATTGCTTGCACTAGATGCATTGATTTCAATGTAGATGATTAATAATCCTATTTGATTCGTTGCACTAAATTCATTGATTTCGATGTAGATGGGGATTTATAATCCTATTTGATTTCTTGCACTAGATGCATTGATTTCAGTGAAATGTTGGTTTCTAAACCTATTTGATTTCTTGCACTAGATGCATTGATTTTATTGTAGATGATTTCTAATCCTATTTGATTGCTTGCACTGAATGCCTTGATTCAGTGTATATGGTGATTTATAATCCTATTTTATTTTTTTACACTAAATATACTGATTTCAGTGTAGATGTTGGTTTCTAATCCTATTTGATTTCTTGCATTAAATGCATTTCTTTCAGTGTAGATGGTGATTTATAATCCTATTTGTTTGCTTGCACTAGATGCAATGATTTCAATGTAGATGTTGATTTATAAGTATATTTGATTGCTTGCACTAGATGCATTGATTTCAATGTAGATGATTTCTAATCCTATTTGACTGTTTGCACTAAATGCATTGATTTCACTATAGATGGTGATTTCTAATATTATTTGATTGCTTGCACTAAATGCATTACTTTTAGTGTAGATGGTGGTTTCTAATCCTATTTGCTTACTTGCCCTAGATGCATTTATTTGAGTGTCGATGTTGATTTCTAATCCTATCACTTGATTGCATTAGATACATTCATTTCAATATAGAAGTTTTTTTCTAGTCTTATTTAATTGCTTGCATTGAATGCATTGATTTTAGTGTCGGAAAAAAAAATTATTGGCAATGTACATTGTTTTTTATGTTACAGTGAGAGACAAGGTATGATGTTTACTACAACTCGAGCGAAAGATTTAAATGGTTTACGATTTCAACTATTGTTTTCATATAATTGATATGAGAAGATGACACAACTAACGAGGGTGACAATATGAGAAGATGTCACAACTAATGAGGGTGACAATAAGAATAGTAGAAGAAAATAGTTTGAAATTGATCATAGTGAAAACTATTTGTAATTAACTACATTCTTATTATTCACATTTTCTATCATTCAACATTATTAGATTGTCACTTTCCATTCAAAATTTTCATTTCATTATTTATTGTTATTAACAATATTTATCATCTCAACAAACTAAGGCAACTAAGAAAAATTAAAATTAAAATGACCAGATTAATCTATGACATTTAGCATATTTAAAATGATTATATTAAAATCAGATTTATTTACATATAATTGACAAAATTAATCATATGTTCGATAGATTTTCCTTGGTCACACACGACTCAAAGCAACCTAGATCCATATTTACTTAAGATCTATCAAAAGCTGAGAGGGATCAAATCTCTCGAGGTGCAAACCTTTCCTCATGTTTTACACCCAAAAAATAGGTTTGCATCTTGAGTGGTTTGATCCATCTTGTTGGAATATTGAAAATTCCAGAACAATAGAAATGGAGAGAGTAAACTCCTCTCCTTTAAACATAGAGAAATTAAAATTCTTGACAGAGGACAGAGTTTCCCAGACTATAAAACAAACTTCTATTCTTTTCAAAAACTGTTACAAAATATTCCTCTTAAAACAGAGGGATAACATAAATGGTCACTCCTTCAAACGCAGTGCACAAACCTTCACTGTCTTTCATTAAAAAAAAATTAACACTCTATCTCTCTGTGGAAATATCACTGCTGTGCATTTCATTACCCACGCTGCTGTGTGAAACAAACCAAATAACAAAAACTCCACACTACTACAGGCTCTCGGGCCTTTTTGTTTTATATGCCGCACATATTAAAAAATTACAAAAAAAACATATTAAAACTTTAAACAAAGTCTATTTAAAAAAAATATAATGCGGGCCCCATTTTATAACTGCGCTTTGAACGTGCGATCAAACAGTTAAATCCAATGTATAAAGGCCATCGGGTCTGCGGCTAAACAAAAAAAATGCACCAAACCAAAATCTCTGATTGCGATTGCAAGTCGGATGCGATGGCACATATAAAACCAGTGTAATAAGACTGTCGGGTCCACGCTTTAAAGAAAAATGCGCGACCAAACAAAAACTCCAATTGCGATCAACAACTGGATGCGATGGACCGATATTTAAATCTGCCATATAAATGGCATCGGGTCCGAAAATTCAAACAAAACACATGACCCGCCGATCTTCCGATTGTGATTGGAATCCGGACGCGATGGAACATATGAACTTCGTCGCATAACACCATCGGGTCCGCCCTTTGGTAATGTGATCGGGCATAGAATAAAACCCCGCCGATTGAACCTTTGCGATTGGAAACTTTAGATCGTATTATATACTGCCGCATGGTGTTGTGGACCCACGGGCCTCAGCTATGGTGGAGGGCGATTACAATTTGAAACATTTGCGATTGCGATCATCGCATCGCAATGTTTCAACATTGCTATTTGTTATATAAAACTTTCTGCTTGCGGAACTCTGCCACATCTACAAGACATTTAGACTTCGGAACATATGTAGGTTGAGACTTGTGATTGCGATTGAATCGCATCAAAAATCTTCACATCAACAAGACACTGCTCATGGAATTTGCGATTGCGATTAGCATTAAAGTGGTCGGGACCACTTGTCCCGCCTTTGCAAAAATTGAAGTACTTCGGCTATTTTAATCTATTTTTCTCCATTTTGGTTGTTGAGGGCTTTAAATGCCCGAAATGACTTTTTTAATAAGTTTTTCTCCTCCTAGTTCAGAACTATGGGAGTCTTCATTCCTCCTGCAGAAAACGGCTACGCCCATCACCAATTTAATTTCTCCTCTGCAATTTGTGGTTGCGGCCCATCCATGACTAAATTCATCCTTACAGATTTCCTATTCTTCTTGAATGCGTGTTGCTGTACACTCAACCTATGCTGCGCTGCCTCTGTACTTTTTCTTCCTGCTCAAAGGGTAGCAGGGACTTTAATATTTCAACACTCCCCCTTAAATTCAGCTGCTAGGTTATCTGTCATACCCAAGAATTTTCTTAAAAATTCGAAGGTCTTCTGCCCCAATGGCTTTGTTAAAATATCTGCATATTTCTCCTCTGTTTTATAATGTTGTAAAACAATTTCTCCATTGTTTACCAATTCTCTGATATAATGAAATTTTGTATCTATGTGTTTTGTCCTTTTATGAAACACTGAATTCTTTGACAAAGCAATAGCTGAGCTATTGTCACAATAAATCACTGTCCCTTTTACATGTTCTTGGCATAAACTTCTCAAAATCCTTCTCATCGAAATTGCTTGACACGTTGTTGTTGTAGCTGCCACATATTCTGCCTCTGCTGTAGATAATGCTACAATCGGTTGTTTCTTAGAAGCCCATGAAATGGCTCCTGAACCCATATGAAAAACAGAACCGGAAGTGCTCTTCCGATCATCTACACTTCCATCCCAATCACTGTCAGTGTAACCAACTAACTCTAAATTTTCTGAAGCAGTATATAAAATACCAAATCTTTTAGTTCCTTTAACATACCTCAGAATTCTCTTTGCTGCTTGCCAATGTGCTTCTTTTGGCTTCTCCATAAATCTGGAAATTAAGCTAACAACATGCATAATATCCGGCCTAGTTGCAGTCAAATACATGAGGCTGCCAACTATGCTCTTGTACAAGCTAGGATCAAAATCCTTGCTGCTGTCATCTTTACTCAACTTCAATCCCATTACAGTGGGAGTAATTGTAGATTTGCACTCCTGCATATTTTATCTTTCTAAAACTTGATTCACATACGTTGCTTGAGAAATAAAAATTCCTTTTTCACTTTGCTCTACTTCTATTCCTAAGAAGTATCTCAACAAACCCATGTCATTCATTTCAAATTCTTTTTTCATGACTGTTTTAAAATTTTCAACAAGGTAATCATCATTACCAGTAAATATTAGATCATCAACATATAGAACAACAATCAACATTTTACCATCCTTTTCTTTGATGTAGAGGGTGGGTTCTCCCTCACATTTCTCAAACCCATTTTCTAGTAGATAGGAGTCTATCCTACTGTACCATGCTCGTGGTGCTTGCTTCAGCCCATAAAGAGCTTTCTTCAATTTGCAGACTTTATGCTCTTGGCCTTTCTTCTCATAGCCGAGAGGTTGTTCCACATACACCTCTTCCATTAACACACCATTTAAAAATGTAGGTTTTACATCCATCTGGTATACTTTCCATTTGTTTTGTGCTACTATGGACAACACTGCTCTTACTGTCTCCATTCTTGCAACTGGTGCAAAAGTTTCCTCATAATCAATCCCATGCTTCTGCTTATATCCCTTGAAAACAAGTCTGGCCTTATGTCTCTCTATTTTTCCTTCAGCATTGCTTTTGGTCTTATAGACCCATTTAACTCCAATGACTTCTTTACCTTTTGGGAGATCAACCAACTCCCATGTTTTGTTCTTTTCTATGGCATTAATTTCATCATCCATAGCTTCTATCCATTTTCTATCTTTAATAGCATCTTCAAAATGAATAGGATCATCAACTTGACAATACAAAGCAAATAAGGAATTCATACCTTCATTTGCTGCTCCCTGCTCATAGATTTCTCTAATACTTCTGAACTTTGTTCCACTTTCACTTGGTGTAGACATGCTTGATGAAGCACTGAATTCTGCTCCACATGGTGTGCTTGGAGATGCACTCCCATTTCTTCTCAAGGGTGTTCTCGCTGCTGCCCGAGGTGTCCCTTGCTGTCCTTGTGTTGGTGGAGGTTGTGCTGCCGATGAGTTGTTAATTTCAACTACATCTTCCTCATCTTTATCATGAGACAAACAACTTTTAACATTGACTGTTTTCTCAATGCTTCCATCCCATGCTTCCTCTTCAATAAATTGCACATCTCTGCTTATTACAAACTTATTTGTGGATGGGTTATACAATACGTATCCTTTGGAATCTTCACAATATCCAAGGAAAATGCACTTCTCCCCCTTACTATCCAACTTCTTCCTCAACTTGTCTGGAATGTGTGCATATGCCACACATCCAAAAACTCTCATGTGGGTGACTCCCTGTTTTTTGCCACTCCATGCTTCTTCTGGAACTTTGTTCATCATAGCTTTTGTAGGGCATCTATTTAAAATATACACAACAAAGTTTGCTACTTTTTCCCAATACTCATTTGGCAAGTGTTTTTCCTTTAGCATACTTCTCACCATTTCCATTATGGTTCGATTCTTCCGTTCAGCAACTCCATTTTGTTGCAGTGTGTACCTTGTGGTAAACTGCTTGTGTATGACGTTCTCTCTGCAAAAACACAGAAATTAATTTGATATATATTCTCCTCCTCTATCATTTTTGAGAACTTTAATATACTACCCACTCTGTTTCTCTACAAGAGCTTTAAAATGGAAAAATTTCCGAAAGACTTCACTCTTATATTTTAGGAAATAAACCCACACTTTTCTTGTGAAATCATCTATGAAGGTCAGCATGTAATTGCTTCCTGAAACTGAAGCTGTCTGCATCGGCCCACATAACTCTGAGTGAATGATCTCTAAGGGTGCTTTCGCCCTTATGCTTTTCCCTGATGGAAAATTTTCTCTGTGTTGCTTTCCCAAGGTGTAGCCTTCACATAGGCTATCAGGCTTCTCAATCAATGGTAAACCTCTTACCATTCCTTTTTTGTGCAGCAAATTTAATCCTCCAAAATTGAGATGTCCAAATCTCAGATGCCATAACCAATTTTCATCTTTTGCTTCCTTCTGAAAGGCTTCTTGTGTTACAACTGCTATGCTTTTTCCTTTTCCCTTCAAGTCAGTGTTGAGCTTGAGAGGAAACATTCTATTGCTGATCATTTGTATTTCAGCAATGATTTTCTTGCTTGGAGGTATATCTTTTATTGTGCACACATCATCCCTGAAAACTACATTGTAACCTTTGTTTATGAGCTGCCCAACACTCAAAATATTACACTTCAAACTTGGAACATAATACACATCAGGAACAAATTTTTGCTCACCATTTCTTGCTCGAATACTAACTCTGCCTTTTCCTTTTACAGAGATCTTAGTGTCAGTCCCTGTGGTTACTTCTGATTTTACTTCTTCATCTAGATTTGCAAACATTGCTCTGTTTCCAGTCATGTGATTACTACATCCTGAATCTAAGAACCAAACATCATATTCTCTATCCTGTGCTACATTACATGCTAACAGCACATTACTTGGGTTCTTTTCTTCTTTTGCTACATTAGCATTCTGCTTATTTTTCATGTCATTCTGCTTCTTTCTACATTCATTGGCATAGTGCCCATATTTCTTGCAATAATGACATTGGACATTAGATTTGTCATACCTTTGTCCATGAGCATGTTGGTGTTGGTGTCCACCTTGTTGGCTATTACATTGGCCGTAGCTCTGATTTTGACTGTTGCTCCTTCCATGTGAATGTGAAGGGCTCTTCCTTCCACCTTTTTTTTGGCTTCTTCCTCTCCCTCTCCCTTTGCCTTGACCTCTTCCTCTTCCTGAAGGCATCTGGGTCTTGAAGGCGTGCTCCAGAGATGAGTTTTCATCTCTGCTCAGTCTCTGTTCATGAGTTATCAATGAGGAATGAAGTTCATCCACTGTGAACTGTGAGAGATCCTTGGTCTCTTCTATGGTGGTAACAATAACATAAAACTTTAAGGGTAAGCTCCTCAAAAGTTTCTCCACAATCCTTCTTTCTTCAAGATTTTCTCCATGGGACCTTAGCTGATTTATAATCCCAATCACATGTGTAAAAAATGTGTCTACATTATCTGACTCTTTCATGCAAAGTGTTTCAAACTCTCTTCTCAGCAACTGAAGTTTTTCTGTCTTCACTTTTTCCATACTTTGATAGGCTACTTTCAGAGTTTCCCATGCTTCCTTGGATCTCTGGGCTACTGCTATCCTTGGAAACACACTCTCATTTACTGCTTGATACAATAAGAAGAGAGCTTTAGCATCTTTCTTCCTATTTCTCTTCAATAGGTCCTTCTCTACTTGAGTTAAGGCATTAAAAACCTGCTCATCAGCTAGTTCAACAAAACCATCTTCGACAAATGCCCATAAGTCTTGTGAGACAAACAGGGCTCTCATGGTAATGGCCCAATAATCATAATTATTTCCTTGAAACACACTCTCATTCTTTGGCAATCTGATAAGAAGAGAGCTTTAGCATCTTTCTTCCTATTTCTCTTCAATAGGTCCTTCTCTACTTGAGTTAAGGCATTAAAAACCTGCTCATCAGCTAGTTCAACAAAACCATCTTCGACAAATGCCCATAAGTCTTGTGAGACAAACAGGGCTCTCATGGTAATGGCCCAATAATCATAATTATTTCCATTAAATTGTGGAAGCTGAACATTTCCAATATTCATACCAGTGCTTGGTCCAGCCATTGCTTTTAAACTGAACTTTGAACTTAAAAAAACTATCTTTCCTTTTCTCTGAAAGAAAAAACTCTCTTAAACAAAATAACAACTCTGTTTTCTTTGAGAAATACCTAAACTTTGACTTCTCTTGACTTCCGTTGAGCTTTCACACTGCTGGAGAAAACACTGCAACAAGTCTTCTTCTTCTTCAATCTCTTTGAAACCTTCAAAGAGCCTAAACTAGCTCTGATACCATGTTGGAATATTGAAAATTCTAGAACAATAGAAATGGAGAGAGTAAACTCTTCTCCTCTAAACACAGAGAAATTAAAATTCTTGACAGAAGACAGAGTTTCCAGACTGTAAAACAAACTTCTATTACTTTCAAAAACTGTTACAAAATATTCCTCTTAACACAGAGGGATAACATAAATGGTGACTGCTCCAGACGCAGTGCACAGACCTTCACTGTCTTTTCATAAAAATTAACACTCTGTCTCACTATGGAAATAACACTGTTGTGTATTTCATTACCCGCGCTACTGTGCAAAACAAACTAAAACAGAAAACAATACACTACTATAGGCTCTCAGGCCTTTTGTTTTATATGTCGCGCATATTAAAACATTACAAAAAAAAAACCATATTAAAACTTTAAACAAAGTCTATTTAAAACAAATATAATGCGGGCCCCATTTTACAACTGCGCTTTGAACGCGCGATCAAACAGTTAAATCCAATGTATAAAGGCCATCGAGTTGGCGGCTAAACAAAACAAATGCACCAAACCAAAATCTCCGATTGTGATTGCAAGTCGGATGCGATGGCACAAATAAAACCAGTGTAATAATACTGTCGGGTCCGCACTTTAAACAAAACGCGCGATGAAACAAAAACTCTGATTGCGATCAACAACCAGATGCGATGGACCGATATTTAAATCTGCCATATAAATGGCATCGGGACCGAAACTTCAAACAAAACGCATGACCCGCCGATCTTTCGATTGCGATTGGAATCCAGACGCGATGGAACATATGAACTCCGTCACATAACACCATCAGGTCCGCCCTTTGGTAGTGTGATCAGGGCACACAATAAAACCCCGTCGATTGAACCTTTGCGATTGGAAAATTGCAATCGTATTATATAATGCCGCGTGGTCTTGTGGAAGATTATAACATAAACTCTGGTTGTATTATATACAACCGTTCTGCTTGCGGAACTCTGCCACATCTACAAGACATTTCTAATATGAAACATATGTATTGCGATTTGCGATTGCGACTGTGATCGCATCGCATCACAAAAATTCATATCAACAAGACACTATGCAAGAAACTTGAGATTTCGATTAGGGCATAAGTGGTGGGGACCACTTCTCCTGCCATTTCAAAAATTAAAGGACTTTGGCTGTAGTAAACAATTTTTATCATTTTTGTTGTTGACGGATTTAAACTCCCGAAATGACTGTTTTAATAAGTTCTGCTCCTCCGTAGTTCAGAACTATGGGAGTCTTCATTCCTCCTGCAGAAAACGGCTACGCCCATCACCATAATCAATTTTGCTCTGCAATTTGTGGCTGCGGCCCATCCATGACTAAATTTAGCCTTACAGATTTCCCATTCTTCTTGAATGCGTGTTGTTGTACACTCAACCTCTGCTGCGTTGGCTCTGTACTCTTTCTTCCTGCTCAAAGGCTAGCAGGGACTTTAATATTTCAACAAATATTTCATTACAAAATGGCGTGATCGACTGTTTTGCTCCACATTCTTAACAAAAATAAACCGTACAATTTCCCTGGCCAATTTTACAACTTTCTCTACATCTACCACCACATACATGTCAATTGCAAATGCATTGTTGCTGCTGGAGGAAACATCCTGTACATATATTGTTGAAAATATTAAAGTCACCTACATACCCCGTGAAAGTAGAAAACAAACTACAGAAGAGGATATTGTGTGCACAACACTGTTCATTCAAGAGGAATGGAGAAACCGTAAGGAGGAATTAAATGTTTATGGGGCCACGACCACCATTGCAGAGATTAATTTATGTTTATGGGTACAGCCATTTTTGTAGAGGAGAAATTGAAGACTTTCGTGGTTCAAACCACGCAACAAAAAATTTATTAAAGAGAAGTCATTTCGGACTTTTAAGCCCTTACCAAATTTTTTTTGTTTAAATGCGCCAAGTATTTTAAGTTACGAATGGGCCATGCCATCTGTGGTCCCCACTTCATCTCCCATCGCCAAGTTATATTTTGAGCGTCTTGTTGATATGAAGTCTCGAGCGATGCAATGTTGTGATATCACACATTGCATATCGCAACGGACGTGTGTTCCATACCATAGAAATATTCACCGCCGATGATGCAATGCGATGTGGTCCCTACCACCATCGCATATCGCACATCGCAACATTACCATTCCGCCTACCGCATATGTTTCCGCTGAAGTTTATCGCCGATGCCGATGTCACAACATCGCTCATCGCAAGTCCTTCACAACAACCGTTCCGCTCATTCCATTGTCGATGTGCCGATGCGATGAGGTCCCCACATCCGTCGCACATCGTAATCGCCAAGTCCAAAGGTCCATCCGCCAAACCATTTGTTTCGCCGATAGCCAATACGTCGATATGGTCCCACTATCACGTGGACCAATCGCATTGATTCACGTTCATTTTCCCCTTGACGTCACCACCAAGAAGTGTTACGTGAAGATTTTATGAAGACTAGTTTAAAGTCTTATGTTTTTGATGAAATATAGTGTTACGGGGGTAGTGAAAGGTTTTGAAAAAGAACCAAAGGGTGCCTCCACAGTTGACCAAAGCATCATACGTTGACCAGAGATCAACGGTGGAGATTTTGTGTGGGAGCACAGCATAGATCTAATGTACCCGAGGGAGAGTGCCTCTGCAGGGACACACAGGAAAGGGTTTCACATATATTTTTATATTGTTTTGTTTTATAGCCATGCCATATATAATGTTCCCGATATAGCATAGTTAAGTAGTGGTTATTGTTGTTTTACAAAAACAGACTGTGTATTTTTATTTTTGTAATGCCCGAAGGGAGACAGAGAGACAGAGAAGAAAATATGTAACGCTGCGTCTGTAACAACAAACCACTGTGTAACCAGAACATCTTTCTGAATATTGAATCCATCATTTTGTAATAGCTGTTTTTTTAGTTAATGAAAAGAAAAGTTTGTGTCATCTTTTTCCAGCATTCGAAATTTTCCTATTGAATCTCTGTGTTGTAGAGGAGACTCAATTGTTCTCCCTTTCTGTTCGAAATTATTAGAAATTGCAACATGGTATCAAAGCTTATCCGAGCTCTTTGAAAGTGTCAAAGAAGCTGAAGGAAGAAGGAATACTTTTTGCAGCAGTTCTCCAGCAGCGTGAAGGCTCAGCAGAAGATTAAGTCCAGGTATTTCTAAAAAAAAAAACAGAGTGGTTGTTTTGATTAAAATAACAGTCCTCGGAGACAGAGTTTGTCTTTTAAAAGAAGGAAAGACAGTTTTTTTAAGAAAAACACAGTCAAGTTTATTTTAGTTTATAAGTAATGGCTGGACCAAGCACTAGTATGAGTATTGGAAATACTCAGCTTCCACAATTTACTGGGAAGAGTTATGATTATTGGGCCATTACCATGAGAGCCTTATTTGCCTCCCAGGACTTATGGGAATTTGTAGAAGATGGTTTTGATGAACCAGTTGATGAGCAGGGCTTTAATGCCTTAACACAGGCAAAGAAGTATTTATTGAAGAGAAATAAGAAGAAGGACTCTAAGGCCCTCTTCTATCTCTATCAAGCATTACATGAGAGTGTGTTTCCAAGCATAGCAGCAGTTAAGAGATCCAAGGATGCATGGGATACTCTTAAAATAGCCTATCAAGGTATGGAGAAAGTGAAGACAACAAAACTACAATTGCTGAGGAGAGGTTTTGAAACTCTCTGTATGAAAGTGTCTGATAACATAGACTCATTCTTCACACAAGTGATTGGGATGGTCACATAGATAAGGTCCCATGGAGAAACACTTGATGAAACAAGGATTGTGGAGAAACTATTGAGGAGTCTACCCTCACGGTTTGATATTATTGTTACCACCATAGAAGAAACTAAAGATCTCTCAAAGTTCACAGTAGATGAACTTCATGCATCACTGATGACTCATGAACAGAGATTGGGAAGATCAGTAAACCCATCTTTGGAGCATGCCTTTAAGACCTAGATTCCTTTTGGAAGAGTAAGAGGTTAAGGCATAGGAAAAGGAAGAGGAATAAGAGAAAACAGAGGAGGAGGAAACAACCCTTCTCATACTCATGGAAGGAGCAGCAATCAAAATCACAGCCAAGGCCAATGAAACAGCCAGTAAGGTGGACACCAACATGCTCATGGACAAAGGTATGACAAATCCAATGTCCAATGTCACTATTGCAAAAAATATGGGCACTATGCCAATGAATGTAGGAAAAATCAAAATGACATGAATAATAGGAAGAATGCTAAAGTAGCAAGAGAAGAAAAGAACCCAAAGAATGTGTTGTTAACATGTAATGTAGCACAAGATAGACAAGATGATGTATGGTTTTTAGATTCAGGCTGCGATAATCATATGACTGTAAACATAGAAATGTTTGCCAATCCCTATGAAGAAGTTAAATATGAAGTAACAACAGGGACTGATACTAAGATCTCTGTGAAAGGAAAAGGAAGAGTTAGTATCCGTGCAAGAAATGGTGAGCAGAAATTTGTGCCAGATGTGTACTATGTTCCTGGCTTGAAATGTAATCTTTTGAGCATTGGGCAGCTCATTAACAAAGGTTACAATGTATTTTTAAAAATGATGTGTGCACAATAATGGATATACCTCCAAGCAAGAAGATTATTGTTGAAATACAAATGACCAGCAATAGAATGTTTCCACTCAAGCTCAATGCTAACTTGAAGGGAAAAGAAAATAAAGTAGTAGCTGTAACTCAAGAGGTCTTTCAGAAATAAGTGAAAGATGAGAATTGGTTATGGAACTTGTGATTTGGACATCTCAATTTCGGAGGTTTGAATTTGTTGCACAAAAAATGAATGGTAAGAGGACTGCCATTGATTGAGAAACTTAACAACCTATGTGAAGGCTGCATCTTGGGCAAACAACACAGAGAAAAATTTCCATCAGGAAAGAGCATAAGGGCAAAAGCACCCTTAGAAATTATCCATTCATATTATGTGGGCTGATGCAAAAAACATTAGTTTCAGGCAGCAATTACATGCTGACCTTCATTGATGATTTCACAAGAAAAGTATGGGTTTATTTTCTGAAATATAAAAGTGAAGTGTTTGAAAAAAATTTACACTTTAAAGCTCTAGTAGAGAAACAGAGTGGGCAGCATATCAAACTTCTTAGAATTGATAGAGGAGGTGAGTACATCTCAAAAGAATTTTTGCGTTTTTGCAAAGAAAATGGCATACACAAATAGTTTACAACTCCTGCACACTGCAGCAATATGGTGTTGCTGAAAGGAAGAATCAAACCATAATGGAAATGGTGAGATGTATGCTGAAAGAAAAACATTTTCCAAATGAGTATTGGGCAGAAGCAACAAATTGTGTTGTTTATCTCTTAAATAGATGCCCAACAAAAGTCGTAATGAACAGAGTTCCAGAAGAAGCGTGGAGTGGTAGAAAATAGGGAGTCACCCACATGAGATTTTTTGGTTGTGTGGCTTATGTACACATTCCAGATCACCTGAGAAAGAAGTTGGATAGTAAGGGGGAAAAGTGCATCTTCCTTGGATATTGTGAAGAGTCCAAGGGATATACATTGTATAACCCATCCACAAAGAAATTTAGTATAAGAAGAGATGTGAAATTCATAGAAGAAGAAGCATGGGATGGAAGCATTGAGAAAACAGTCAATGTTAAAAGTTGTTTGTCTCATGATGAAGATGAGAAAGATGTGGCTGAAAATAACACCTCATCGGAAGCACAACCTTCACCAACATAAGGACAACAAGGGACACCCCAAGCAGGAGTAAGAACACCCTTGAAAAGAAATTAAAGTGCTTCTCCAACCACACCACGTAGAGCAAATTTGATTGCTTCTTTGAGCACATGTACACCGAATGAAAGAGGAACAAGATTCAGAAATATTAATGAAATCTATAAGCAAGAGATAGAAAATGAAGGTATGATCTCTTTATTTGCTTTATATTGTCATGTTGATGATCCTATCCAGTTTGAAGAAGCTATAAAAGATAGAAAATGGAAAGATGCAATGGATGAAGAAATTAATGTAATAGAGAAAAATAAAACATGGGATTTGGTTGAACTCCCAAAAGGTAAGGAAGTCATTGGAGTGAAATGGGTCTACAAGACTAAAAGCAATGCTTAAGGTAAGATTGAGAGGCACAAGGCTAGACTTGTTGTCAAAGGATATAAGCAGCAGCATGGAAGAGACTATGAAGAAAATTTTGCACCAGTTGTAATAATGGAAACAGTGAGAGCAATGTTGTCCATAGTAGCACAAAACAAATGGAAAGTATATCAAATGGATATAAAACCAACATTTTTTAATGGAGTTTTAATGGAAGAGGCTTATGTTGAACAACCTCTAGGCTATGAGAAAGAAGGCCAAGAGCACAAAGTTTGCAAATTGAAGAAAGCTCTTTATGGGCTGAAACAAGCACCAAGAGCATGGTACAGAAGGATAGATTCCTATCTATTGGAAAATGGGTTTGAAAAATGTGAAGGAGAACCCACATTATACATCAAAGAAAAAGATGATAAGATGCTGATAGTTGTTTTATATATTGATGATGTGATATTTACAAGTAATGATAATTACCTTATTGAAAATTTTAAAACAGTCATGAAAGATGAATTTGAAATGACTGATATGGGATTGTTGAGATACTTCTTAAGAATAGAAGTAGAGAAAAATGAAAATAGGATTTTTATCTCACAAGAAAAATATGTTAATGAAGTTTTAGAAGGATTTAATATGCAGGAGCGCAAGGCAGAAATTACTCCCACAGTAATGGGATTGAAGTTGAGTAAAGATGGCAGCAACAAGGATTTTGATCCAAGCTTGTATAAGAGCACAGTTGGCAGCCTTATGTATTTGACTGCAACTAGGCCAGATATTATGCATGTTGTTAGTTTGATTTCCATATTTATGGAGAGGCCAAAGAAGCACATTGGAAAGTAGTAAAGAGAATTTTGATGTATGTAAAAGGAACTAAAAAGTATGGTATTTTGTATACTACTTTAGAAAATTCAGAATTAATTGGATATAATGACAGTGATTGGGCTGGAAGTATTGATGAATGGAAAAGTAATTCTGGTTATTTTTTTCGTATGGCTTCAGGAGCCATTTCATGGGCTTCTAAGAAACAACCCATTGTAGCATTATCTACAGCAGAGGCAGAGTATGTGGCAGCTATAGCAGCAATGTGTCAAGCAGTGTGGATGAGAAGGATGTTGAGAAATTTATGCCAAGAACAAGTAAAGGGAATAGTTATTTATTGTGATAATAGCTCAGCTAATTTTATCCCCGAGAATTCGGTCATTTCATAAGAGAATGAAACACATGGATGCCAACTTTCACTACATAGAGAGCTAGTGAGCAATGGGGAAATTGTTTTGAAACATTTCGGAAGCATGGAACGGAGTTTTTAACATATTGACAAAATCATTGGGGCAAAAGTGTTTTTAATTATTTGAGAAAGTGTTTGGGTATGCAAAGAAGAATGAAACGATTGAAATTAAGGGAGTGTTGGAAATGTTAATTCAAGCTACTGGCTTGCACAAGAGGAAGACTCCAATTTTTATTGAAAGTGCGAAGGACGATAGCGATGAAGATTGTTTGGTTTGATTTCCACTCAGCATGCAGTAAGGGATTTATGTTTAAATCCCTGCAAGTTCATTTTTTTTATTTAAGGCCGTAGCTTGCAAATGCGTTGAAAGATCGTGGTTTGACCATGCAACCAGTTCCTCTATCCGCACCCTTATCCACTTTGCAACCATTGTCTTTAAACCACACCATACCTGCATTAAAACCCTCCACCAAACCACGGTACCGCCCATTGTCATTTCGTTTAAGATTTGAACCACCACGTCATGACTTGTGGAGCCCATACTCCACGTCACACTCCACGATCAATCCAAATTCGTTCGCTCAAATCCAACCCGTCACCACATTCTGTTTCGTGCGATGAAAGGAGGTCCCCACCGAGCCAATGCAATGATCCATCGAACAATCACAAGCCCATCGCATGAAATCAACGACGTCACTTAAGCCCAAAATGGATGCGATAAGCATTTATGAAATATGCTTGAGTTCGTTTGAGAATTCGCCCGGCCTTAGCTCGGCCATCCAATGAGAGCTCTATCACATGGTTTTGGAGTACGAGTCTAAGATTACCGGAGCAAATTGGATGCGATAAGCAATAAAACCATTTTGCATAAAGGGTTTTAAATCTTTGAAATGCATATATATAAGGTTTAGAACCTTGGGTTATATTTTTTTGCTTAATACGCAACACATTCTTTTATGTTTTTTAGACTTTGGTTAAATTCTTAATGTTTTAATATACTCCACGATGAGTTTATGTTTTAAGACTCGGGACAAAATATATATATATATATATATATATATATATATATATATATATATATATTATCGGTGGCGAATTTTTAATGATATACATAAGAAAAAGGCCCGAGAAAATTTTGTAGAGTAGTGATAGCATATAAGCACGAAGGCTAAAATAGAGTAAATGAGTTGTTGACTATGTGAGTGTGTAAAAAAGAAGAGAAAGAGAGACGAGAGAAGCAGTTTTATGAGATATAGCCCACGAGTGTTTCGGCGGCTTGATCAAATGAAAACAATTTTGAAAAGAACAACGGTTATGTGGAAACTTTGTAATAGTTTCTCAAGCTTAATGAAATAGAGTTTTTAAGCATCTCTTGTCCATATTTTTGTATTAAATCTCTGTTTTTAGTAGAAATTTCATTTCCTTTGTGTGTGTTTGAAATACTCGAAATTTCAATAGACAATGTATGTAATTATTTGATTATATTTAATTCTTGTGTGGTAACGAAGAACATTAATTGTAAACTTTTCTAAAAATCCTACCTCCTTGATGTTTAATTAATTAAATAAACAACATATCAATTTTGAATTTTTGTTGGACAGTTCATGCTTCCGCAACAATTTTCTATTCGGGATTACCAATATCCCAAGTTTCCCATCAAATTCTAAGTTAACCAACACACTTGGCAGGTTGGAATTAAAATATTTTAATTGCAACATTTTCAATTTAATTCCAACATATCCCACTTTTTTTTAAACGTTTTCATTTTTTATCCCAATGGCTAATCCAGCGTTAAGAAGACAGAAGTATATTCCAAGGACATTCAATCTCAACCATTATTTTAGATAAAAACTAAAAAAAAGTAATGAGATGTACTTCTACCTAACTTGAAATATATACCCGTGTCAGCGAACAAGAGGAAATACAACACTAATCTTTGAAATAATAAAAGAATTTAAATATAAAAACACATAACAAGTTGACTCTATGAATAAAACCGTGAATGAGAATGTTGCTGGTTGTAACAAGAATTGTAAAGAATTTTTTTTTTTAGGTTTAGAGATGAAGTTTACTACATATTAAATAAAATCTAGCCCCCATGCCCAAAAGCACTATTTTTAAAGATAGATATGAAATCAAATCCCTAGAATTAATCGTAAGCCCCATGCCCCAAAACCAGCAACCCCAAGGGGTCTCCATTCTACTATTTTTTAAAACAAGTTTATACAAATTTGTTTTAAAAATAGTGGAATGGGACTTATACAAGTTGTTGGCTTTGGGGCATGGGGAACTACGATTAATTCTAAAGGATTATATATATGGGTGTGTGTGAGATTTAACATGCACACAAATAAAAAGAATGAAGTTAGTAAAAAATAATTGTAATTAATTTTGAGTGAAAATAATAATTTTGTATTTCTCATTTTTTTTTCTTCCTTTTAGTATTTGAATTAAATTAGTACAATTAAGAAAATGTACAAGTTATCTTTGGTAAAAATTTAATATAAGATAAAGAAAATTAGTGTAAAAAGTAGTTTTAAATACTCTTTGAAGTTTTTAATGATATCGATACAATGTAAATTTAGACACTAAGAAGGATATTATATTAGTGATTTAAAGATTCTTCACTAGTGAGGGCATCTTTATCATAGATTTATACCATGTGAATTCATTTATTAAATTCTTAGATAGTTGAAATTTGTTTATATTTGATCTTTTTCCATCCCTCATTTAGTTTTGAAACCGTAAGTTGTTGATCACTTCCCTTAGTGAATGGTTGAAGGAGACATATTTACGGCTGAGGAATGAATACAATTTTTTTCTTAGACAATAATATTTTAAATAAAATCATAAATTTTAATGTCCTTGGCATTGATTCCTTACAACGAGAATTGTCTCAATTGTTACAACATTGCATATAGTTTTGTGGAAATACGATTGTGGATAATAAAGTGTTGATACGAGGTTTGTAAAGAGGTGTAAGATACGGGGTAGGTAGCACTAAATCATGGCGAATTAATGTATTACCTTAATTTTGAATCATGTTTGAATGGAGTATAAATCCTAATAGTAAGTTAAAATTACAATTGTAGTTCAAGACCAAGTCAAATTTGACATAAATGATTTTCTCTATATTGTAGGTCCATCGTGAAGTTATAGGAATGTTATTTTATGTTTTTTGCTTACTTTATTCAAAAAGTAATTGCATAGATTTTGACCAATAGAGTGGGATGTCTGTGCATAGTGGATAGTATCATACGCCATTCTATTCATAGCCAATGATTTATTCAATCAATGTAATTATTTTATTTATGACTCCATTGAGACATTGTGACTATTTGTGAGTTTTTCGTCTCAATTCCAACGGCAAAAAAAATTTATTTGTGATGGTCGTGTGATGCTTATGCATGGGAATTGTGGCGTTTTAAGCGTGAATTTTGATGTTTTAGGCATAGGAATCATCATGTTTAGGTGTGGGATTTAGGTGTTTAGTGTAGGAAGAAGAACGCCCCTGAGTACTATTACGGTTATACGAGTGTCTCCAATACCGACGGAGTTGGAGAAATTTTAAAAGAAAATATGCCAAACATATCACCTTCAAAACCTGCAAAATTCAAGCTTCCCCATTATGATGGATCCCACAATTTGTAAGTACTTTACATTTGGATGCTTTACATGGACCTTGGTTTGATTTTTTGCTATGTTATGATCATGGAAGATAAGAAGGTTTCCTTTCCCAAATTAGAAACTTATAATGCTTGCAAAGTTTGGTTGTAGGAGTAATGCTTCAAATCAAAATCCAATCATCACTTGGACTAGACTTGTGGAATCCCCTTAGTCTTGCCTTCTATCCTTCCAACTAAAAAAAAAATATATTGACATCGAATGAATTTTTTGCATCGAGATGAAACATGTTCATGCGAGAGTATGATACATTAATTCAACTTCTTATTAGGAATTCTTTTGAACATTACGTGTCCAAATGATAAGCGCCCCAACTGAATTTCAAATGAAAATTGTATAAAAAATTGTATGCAACATTAACACATAGAGATCACCACTCTTGTTGTTGTGTATGGTGTAGCAAACTTGGCTAAAAGTGGAATTTTTAAATAAATTAGAATTCAACAATGTTTCACCTTTGTTGTTTCCATATTTTTCACTTTCAAACCATTTTGCACTTCACATTCTTTGCGGGTCATCATATTTTTCACAATCTTCTTCTTCTATTTCTCCTTTTGCTAATTTTTGTTAGTATTGTAAGCAAAGGACATGATAAGTTTGAATGTTTTTTACATTCAATGAGGAAACTTTGACTATACGATATTCTAATGACAGATGATTAGATGCTTCCATTTAGGTCTTTGGTGAAGACATGATTTATGAAAGATCGGAGGACACAAATAAATTCAATTTTCTATGGTGCTCACTCCTTGAAAGTCAGGGATACGGATTCAATTAATCACATGTGCACATCTATCCATGATTTCTCCATTTCTTGTATCTTTGACAATGGATCCACAAAATAATTTGATTACGGAATTCATTGTATGCAACATCGTTTTTGTTTGGTCCTAAATTTATGAATGAGAAGTCACTTGTGATGTGATCTGATATGGATTGTTCTATTTTTTAAGAATTTCAAGATGAATCCAAATATAATACGGATATTTTTGAGTGATGGAATGGTAACCATGCCTTCACTCTAGATTCACACCACCATAATTAGCAATTTATTCAAAAATTTAGTATGGATTAGCTCGTGTTGCATAAGTAGCATCAATATTAGGGAAAAGAAGAATTGAATTAGCCGGTGTATTTCAAACTTAATTTTAAAGAACAACAAACTATTAGAGGATGTTGTTTGGGATTTATTTTAGGTCTTACTTGGATGAAGTTGGAATCAAGGGGTGTTGTCTAAAAACTTTGTTAGAACTTCAATATGAAAATTCCCTCATTTGTGGAAAAAAATACCAACTTAAATTTAATCCCATGACAACGAAAAAAACCTTTATAAGTTAATATAAAAATAACACACATTATTGTTTAGAAACAAATTACTGGGATTCAAACCTAAAGAGGAAAAAGACAAGAAAAACTTGAAATCCTTGCTGATGCATCCTACAAGCATCCCAAATGTGATCATTAAAAGTATAAACCCAAATTTTGGCATCTTTTTTGCAAGTTTTTGGTTTACGACGGTTAACTGTGAGGAAAGGGCCAAAGTGTAGCGCCAGCAGCGTTGCGCTATTTTTTGGGCACTCAATGGAGGAATGGTTTGAATTTTCATGTTCATCAGGCCAAGGACATCACTCACACACAATTTTCGGCTCATTTGGAGAAAAATTGGTCCTCCAAAAGTGCGAAAACAAGCAAAATTCACCATGCGCCTCTTTTCATCCTTTGCCGTTGTGCCTAAGAAGTCTTGGGAGAATTGATTTTTGAGTAGGTAAATTAAATCCATTCTAAAATAAAAGGTATATTTGGAAATAGACTTCATAGGCTTTCCCGATGAGCTATCATGGAGCTCATTTGGACAAGGAAGGCAACTTCAAATATTAGCTACAACAAAGGGGATTTTCCTAGTGTTGACGCATGCCCTTGAATCTTGGCGCTACGCCCTTGCCTGAAAAGTCAAAAAAACACAAGTAGTTAATGAAAAATATATTTTGATGGTTTAATAGGAAAATATCTCCAAAGGTGTGCGAGTTATGTTTAGTTATTTTCATTTTACTAAGTTAGGATATTTGTGCCTTGGGCCTTGCATGGTCTCATAAGGACAAATGACATTCATGATGTAATTAATAACTATTTGGAACCCTAACTTCAGGAGTTTCCCCCTCCTTTACAGATTAAAAACTGCATGAGGGCCTCATTATTCATGTTGGTTGATTGTTGAGCTGAGCATAGACTCAGAGTTTTGATGATTTGGCTTTAGAGCCTTGTAAATCTCTTGGGTGAATATCAATAAAGTTGACACATTCCTAGGATTCATGAGCTTTGTTAGATGGTGATGTTATTCCACTTTTTTCAATGTTTTCCTTTTTTTTACATTATGTTTCATGATTTCTCTGATAATAGGACATAAATTTTAGAGTTGGATATGTTATCTTGGCACCTAATTTTGTCATATCCTTTTATCTCTATGTTTTATTTCTTTGAATTTTAATTAAAGAATCCTTAAATTCTATTTAGTTTATTTGAAATTTCATCTTAAAAGTTCTCTTTATTAAAGTAATATTTATAGAAATCTTAACTGCTCTCTATGATTATGATTGTTGTTTTAAGGTTTTTCTAGTGAAGTCTAGTTGAAGAATTCTTAAGCATTTGCTCTTCAATTTTACTATACTATCATCCTAAAAGCTTTTCTTGTTTTAGTATGTTTAAGGATCCTTAATTTCCCTTTAAACCCTCTTGAATTCACAACTTCATGTTCATTCACACTCACTAAACCTATTTAGATCCATTTGGATTTGTTAACTTGCCCTATGAAACACCCTTGACCTATTGTTGTACTTTTCAAGACCTTTTGCAAACTCCATAGCCCAATGGATTAATTTTCTCTTACTCTATGTTCTTCTTGACAACCTACCCAACCAAACAAACAAACAAACAAACAAACAAACCCTATGAATATAACTAGCCTAAAAATAAAAACCCTAAAATCATACAAGTCACATATTTCACACAAATATAGAGAGAGCCCTCTGCGAGTCCGGAAGAGCTAGGTCACAGGACTCAAATGTTAGTTTGATGTTACCCTTGTACATTTGGTCTTGCAAATATGACAAGTTACGGGGACCTAACATAATGGCGACTCTTGAGGGGAACTTTGAGTAAGTAACAATCTTAGACATTCCTTAAGAACTCACAAATCCCCCATCCAAACTTAGAAAATCAAGTATTAGCCAAGGGTAGCATCGATTGATTCACCATTACTAACAAAATAATGACTCAAGCTTGGAGAACACTCCTTGAGGACCTTAGTGTTACATAAAGAACTCGAGAAAACCCAAAAACATCTCTATATTGGTATTCGATTGTTGATGGTGGACAACAAGCATATCCTTAAAACAATAAGCATCATCCACCTGGTGACTCCAACGGCTCCGGTAGGCATCTTGAGTCCACTAGTTGTTAGAAAAGTTATATATATTATAGAGCGATGAAACACATAAAATTTTCGGAAAACACGAAACAAAAAAAACACATAAAACCGGAGAGACGGATATACGTGGTTCACCCGGTTGTGCTACGTCCACCCGATAGCCGGTCCTTCCTTTGTATTATCCAACGAGAATGAAGAGGTACAACCTGAGAAAATCTCTTATAATATCCTCTGTTCTCTCTCTGAGTCTCTCTTTATCTATTTCTCGCTCTAATAATACACACACAATACACGGCCGCAATACAATACCCTCATACAAAGTGAGGGGTTGCCTTCTAAGGAAAAAAACCCTAAACTAAGCATAACTTCTACCGTCGGATCATCGCCTAATGAACGGCCCATATTGACTAGAAATTACTATACTTTTACAAGGCAATTTTACATACGTTTTTTTTTAGCTTCGGGGCGTTGTCCCGAAACCCCCGCCCGCGGGGGGGGCGGGGGGGGGGCTCCATGGGGTCGTAGCCTCCCCCTAGACCCCCGGCCGGTGTTTAATTTCCAGCGACGTTTCCGCCCCATTAAGGTACGGGGGTCCAATGCTGTGATACAAATAAAAACAGATAATCGGGCTCCCACACCCAACGATCTCCCACTTGGAGACTAATTGTAGCAACTCTATCGCTACTTCATTTGTTGAACAATGACTCCTCTTTGGACCTGGTTGTTTCTCATCTTCATCGTCATCCTTGAAGACCAATTGAAACTTAGCATAATCTCGGTTCTCCATGGTTACAACTTTTGTTAGCATATGCAGGGATTACGCTAATGTGTATATTTTCCCGGCTGTTGTCCATCTTCCAATACTGACAAATAGTATGAAATGATACTTGAGGCATGTGTTTAGTCGTGGAATGAAATGCTGATTTCTTTGCAAGATGAATGGCACTTTGGCTATCCTTTGTATAATGTGCCCATATCATGCTTCTTACCCAATTCATCCATAAACCTTTGTAACCAAATCATTTCTTTACTAGCCTTTGTAGCAACAACATGCTTTGCTTCGCATTTGTTTAAAGTGTAACAACACTTTGGATGTTCGAAACCCAAGCTGATAGTTGTTCCACCTATAGTAAATACATAACTGTAGTGCTCCTCATGTTATCTCATCTGCCATATCTACATCAACATATCCCTGTTAGAGCAATGTTTGAACCACCAAAGCATAATGCTTGATTTGTGGTACCTCTCAAATATCTGAGAATCCATTTTACTGCCATCCAATGTTCTTTTCCTGGATTGTTCATGTACCCGCTTACAACTCCCACTGCATGTGCAATATCAGGCCTTGTGCAGACCATTGCATACATTAAGCTTCCAACTGCTGATGCATATGGAACTTTAGACATATAATCCATGTCTTCTTGGGTCTTTGGGCACATCTCCTTACTAAGTTTGAAATGGCTAGCAAAAGGTGTACTAACTGGTTTTGCATTCCGCATATTAAATCTTTTCAACAACTTTTCTATGTACTCATTCTGAGACAGTGTTAATTTGCGATTTTTCCTGTCTCTAGTTATCCTCATACCAAGGATTTGTTTTGCAGCTCCCAAATCCTTCATTGCAAATTAATTTGCCAATTTTATTTTGAGCACATTTATTTCCTGCATGTTAGACCCTGCAACAAGCATGTCATATACATACAATAACAATATAATATAGCTGCCATCAATTTTCCTTTTTAGATAAACACAATGGTCAGAGTGACATCTAGTATAACCTTGTTCAGACATAAACTTGTCAAATTTTAGATACCACTGCCTTGGAGCCTGTTTTAAGCCATACAAGCTCTTCTTTAACTTGCACACTAATTTTTCTTTCCCTTTGACTTCATATCCTTCTGGTTGCTCCATATAGATCTCTTCCTCCAAATCTCCATGGAGAAATGTTGTCTTTACATCTAACTGTTCAAGATGTAAATCTTCCACTGCTACAAGACTTAAAATAGTTCTGATTGAATTCATCTTAACAAAAGGAGAAAATATTTCATCAAAATCAATACCTTTCTTCTGTGCAAACCCCTTCACCACAAGTCTAGCTTTGTACCTCTGTTTTCCTCCATCTTCTTCCTTCAGCCTGTAAACCCATTTATTTTGCAATGTAGTTTTACCTGCAGGCAACTTGACTAAGTCCCAAGTCTAGTTATGCATTAAGGAGTCCATCTCTTCTTCCATGGCTAGCTCCCACTTCTTCCTGCTTTCAACCTGCATTTCTTCTTCATAACATTCAAGTTCACCAGAATCAGTCAACAATAAATAATATAATGAAGGAGAGTATCGTTCAGGGGGTCTACTTATCCTGGTAGATCTTCTAACACCACTTTCAGGTGTTTGAGGTGAATGTTGCTATTGTGGTGGTTGTTGTTGTTGTGGCTCTTGATTATTATTATTTTCAGGCACCTTTACCTTTTCTGTGATCTCATCAAGAACTATGTATTCTTTGTTTTCTTTTTCCTGTTTCTTTTCCTGCAACTGATTCTTATACAAGACCTTTTCATTGAATATTACATCTCTGCTCCTAATGATTTTGTGATTTTCATAATCATATAAGCGATAACCAAAATCATTAGCACCATATCCAATAAAGGTACATTTCTTTGATTTTTCCTCAAGCTTTGTTATGTTTTCTTTATTAATATGGACAAAGGCCTCACAACCAAAAGGCTTTAAAAAAGAGTAGTTTACCTTTTTACCTGTCCATGCTTCCTCCGGAATACCACCATCCAAGGAACTTGAAGGCCCTCTATTTATTAGATAAACAGTAGTATCTACAGCATTTGCCAAAAATTGTAAAGGCAATCCTGCATGCAATCTCATGCACCTTGCACGCTCCATGATTGTTCTGTTCATCCTTTCCGACACACCATTTTCTTGTGGTGTTCTTGGAACTGTCTTCTCTCTGCGAATTCCATGCTCTAAACAGTACCTATCAAACTCTTTGCTGCAATATTCACCTCCATTGTCTGATCTGAGACACTTCAACTTCTTTCCTGTCTCAATCTCAACCAAAGATTTCCATTTCTTGAAAGTATCAAATACATCAGATTTATTCTGAATACAATAAATCCATGTTTTTCTAGTTGCATCATCAATAAAAGTGACATAATAACGAGAGCCACCGAGAGATGATACCTGAGCAGGTCCCCATACATCTATATGCACAAGCTCCAATTTTTCGCTCTTCTTTTCTTTCCCAACTCTGAGAAATCTGACTCTCTTTTGTTTTCCATAAATTCAATTCTCACAGAAATCCAAATCAACATTCTTCAATCCTGGCAACAAATTTCTTGAGTGAAGAATCTTCATTCCCTTCTCACTCATGTGTCCGAGCCTATGATTCCATAATGTTGCATCTGCTCCTTTGGAAGTTAAAGCATTAACAGAGTTAGAAATACCATTGCATAAATACAATGTACCAACCTTTTCGCCTTTTGCTATTACCAGGGCTCCTTTGGTGACCTTCCAAGTTTTATCCGTGAAATTTGTCACACAACCTTCACCGCCTAACTGCCCTGTTGAAATCAGATTTTTCTTCAAATCTGGAACATGCCTTACCTCCTTTAGTAGCCATTGGTTTCCATTCTGTTGTTTTACAAGAACTTTACCCATTCCAACAATTTTACATGGTTTATCATCACCCAAACGAACTTGTCCAAAATCTCCTTGAACATAGTCATGAAAATATTTCTTATCAGGTGTGGCATGGAATGAAGCCCCCGAATCTACAACCCAAGAATCAGTAACATTTTCGAAAGAAAGAATCAAAGCATCTTGTAACACATCACCTGTCACATTTGCTTCATGATTGTTTTCTTGCTGTGTGTCTCCTTATTTTCCCTTCCGAGATCTACAGTCTTTCTTTAGGTGTCCTTTCTTTCCGCAATTCCAGCACACTATCCCTGATCTAGACTTGGATCTTCCTTTCCTTGATTTACTGCGATATCCCGAGCTCTTTCCTCTTTCCATTCTTCTTCCCCTAGACTCTGCACTCAAAGCATTACTCGATGTCTCACCGGAGCTTTTCCGTCGCATTTCCTCGCTAAGGATAGCACCGACAACATCATCAAACTTTAAAGTACTAGATCCAGAGACAGAGTTACTAATGGCCATAACTAAACCATTCCAGCTTTCTGGCAATGAGCACAGAAATAAAATAGCCCTAACTTCATCATCAAAGTTTACCCCTACAGAACTTAACTGACTGGTAACTGTATTAAAATCATTTAAATGGTCTGCAACAGATCCACCTTCCAACATCTTCATATTAAATAATCGTTTCATAAGAAATACCTTGTTTGAGGTCGAGGGTTTTTCATATAGTTTCGCCAACGTCTGCATCAAACCCTCTGTTGTTGTTTCCTTCGAAATATTGAAGGCGACTGACGCCGCAAGACACAACCTGTTTTAAAGTTTACTTGATAAAGCTAGGTCAAAGAAGTTAATGGTGCACCCTGTCCTTTGATTCTTTCTTAATGCATAGTACTCTTAAAGAATATTCCTGTTATATTATGTGTTAAAGGATTCTTAATTTCCCTTTAAACCTACTAAGATCACAATTTAATGCTCATTTCACTCCCACAGAAGCTATTAAGATCCATTTGGCTTTGTCAACTTGCCCTATGAAACACCCTTGATTCATTATTGTACTTTTTAAACCCTTCATAGACCCCATAGCCCAATTGTTTGAATTTATCTTACTCTATATGTTCTTCTTGACAACCTACCCAACCAAACAATACAAAACAAAAAAACCCTATCATTATAACTAGCCTAAAATTAATACCGTAAATCAATCAAGTCATATATTTTATCAAATATATAGAGAGATCCCTCTCCGAGTCAAGGAAGTCTAGGTCCTAGGACTCGAAATTTGGTTTGATGTTACCCTTGTCTATTTGGTCTTCCCAATCTAAAAAATTAGAGGGACCTAACAATGGCGATCACGGTGGGACAGAGTAAGGAACAACTTAAATATTACTTCAACACCAAAAAATCCCCTGTCAAACATAGATAAATCAAGTGTTAGCCAAGAATGATATCTGTTTGATTCGCCATACTAACATAGTGGAAAACATACTGGGGAACACTCATTAAAAATCTTAGTGTTACATAAAGAACTCAGAAAACCCAAAAATATCTCTAGATTGGTATCCAATTGTTGATGGTGGACAACAAACAAATCTTCAAAACAATTAGCATCATCCACCTGGTGACTCCACTAGTTTGCAGTAGACCTCATGACTCCACTGTTTCTCACAAACTCCTCTGGGAATGCATTAATCAATCCTAACTGTATAAAGCCTAGTCACATACTGTGTGAATTTAGTATTCTTACAGATTGGTTTTGTTTTCAAAACTCTTATAAAATTTCAGCCTCTCTGTGTTGTGGGTCTGAAATCTAGCTTCACAAAGAAACAACACCAGATCTCACCCCGACCCAAACCCTCCTACTATAGTTGATAACCCGAAAAGAATCTTAAGAAAAACTTCTAGGACTGAAGACCCAACTATTGTTAGACCAATTCACAAAGTAAGTTATGTTCCTGAAAAACTTACATCCTTGCAAGATACCCAATTTGACTTACACCATAGAAGAAACTTATTCAGAACTAAGTCTCAAAATTGGATAGACCAAACAGACCTTGAGCCTACAAACTTAGAACTGAGTCCTAGTAGAGAAGCCTCTCCTTCCACTCCTCATGATTTTTAGCTTCTCCAACACTTTGACTCCTTTTGGTCCAAATCTACTCAATCTCAACTAGCTGGTCCGATTACATCTGCTACCCCCACTCATACATCCAATGTACAAACCACTCCATTTCACCCTTCACCTCCACTCATAGACCCTCCTCTTGTAAATCCTCCTTGGATTCCATTACCTCCCATCATGGCAGCATGATATGCCCCTCTGGTATTACCACAACCTTTACTACCTATGCTAGAGGACTATTAGTCTAAAATCCCTCACTTTAATGGGGCTGATTCTACAACTGCCCAACAAAATGTATACAAGATGAATGATCCTTTTGAATACCAAGAAATAGAAGAGGAAACCATAAAAGTGAGAATGTTTTCCCAAATTTAAGGGGGAGAAGCAAAGAAATTGTTCAAGAACTTATCTCTTAACAGCATACATGATCTCCCTTCTCTTTATCAAACATTCATAAACAAGTGGGAGACTAAGAAAAATCCTCTTCAATTATATCAGAACATGATAAATTTAAAATAAATATTGGACAGTGTCCAAGACTACTGCACTAGGTTCAATAGTGTTTACAATGCGCTCCCTCCCCACATGAAACCCCTACATGGCCTAGCCCTAGTAAATTTTCCAGATGGATTTGATCTCGACATGGCTTACCAATTAAGAGAAAGAGACCCCCTCACCTTAGAAGACATGCAAACGGGAGCAGTAAGTGTAGAAGCCAACCTAATTGCTAAAATGGCTAGGATGAGAGCGGAAAAGAGGGTTACATACAAAGAGGAATCTATGCCCTCCACATCAGATGCTAAAATTGACAATCTAGTTAGGGTAATGGAATGGATGATGGAGAGAATCAACTTGAATGAAATAACACCTCCTAGGGATAACCAAACAAACCCTCAAAACAGAAATAGAAACCAAAAATTCAAAAGAGATCCTCCTCAAATAAGACAAAGAGAAAATGACTAGCAAATCAAACCTCCTTTCCAAGAAAATTATATAGATGAAGAGGAAAGAGAGACCGAGGAGCCAGAAGAAAATCATGTCAACCTAATAGATTCCAATAATGAGGATGATGTTTTTCTCACAAAAGAAGAATAAGACATGTTTTCCTCAAACCGAACTGAAAGAACATATGAGGATTCTGAAGAATACAAACTAGGGTTTGAAAACACTATCATGGAGGTTCATAGGCAGTATGACCTCAAAAGTAGGAAAACCCAAGATATCCCCAAGAGGAACAAACCATAAATTTCTGCTAGGAAGACCCCTGAAAACATTCCAAAAAAGACAGCATAAAATACCAACATAATGGCTAAGAATCCCGATCAAATCGAAAACAAAATCAGCCAACATGTTGGTGACAAAAGTTGCCCTAGTACATCAACTAGTGGCCCTGAAAAAACTGCTTTAACCGACATTCCATATAAAAATCAGCAAGACTAAGTTGCTGAAAAGACCATGTATGATAAAACTGATCTAACTTTGCCAAGACCACACACACCATTCAGTATTGAGAGTGAAATTTCCAAAATAAAAATATCCATGCCCCTTACTAAACTGGTGACTCAGGATGTATATAGATCTCAAGTTTTTAGGGATTTAAACATAGGAAGTGACCAATACTCTAAATCTGACTGATGACAAGCCATAGTTGTTGTTTGGACCAGAGGTAGAGGGAAAGTTCCAAGAGGGAGTTGTCCATCCGTTCTATGTTATTTTGAAAATTCATGACAAAATCTTACACAATGCAATGCTAGACTCTGGTGATTCACATAACCTCATGCCAAAAGTAGTGATGGTGATCCAGGTGGATATTGTTGGCCACCCGCCTATTCCACTTGGGGCCTCACCATTGTCTCTTTCAGTTTTTGTTTCACAGCTTACTATTTTTACCAGTTTTTTGGGTCTTGAACTTCCAAAGCCGTTTTGAAGCCCCAAACAGAGATAGTATGCTGAAGTTACGTCCCTGGGAATTTGAAACACCAATTTACCCAAACGGGGCCCATAGTTTTGGTGCTTCATCTCCTAGGCTTAGGTTTCTGGATCTTTACAATTCTCCGTTGTGTCTCCATAATAAATAGGCCCTCGAGCCTCATTGTAACACAATTTAGAGGTCTGTAGCCGCCACATCTCTTCTCAGAGATTCACTACCAGCACCCTAGCTATTTTATTTCCATCATGTTTGTAAGTATATTTCTGTGATTTGATATTAATGAAATCAAGCCTTATTTCTGCTATGTTTCTATGTTTATGGTTATTTCTGTATTCTGTTGCATTCCTGCATAAATACGGATCAGTGGTATCAAAGCGGTCTGCTTTTTCCCAATCCTTCTTTCCATGTCCCCAACGAGGTCGGGGTATAAGGATTTAGGGCTCGATCTGATGGAACCTTTGCAAGATCATCCTCACAAACCCCGATGGATGCCCATGGCGGATGAAAAGAAAGATGAGGGAGCAGGAGATCCTATCAAAATATTGCTCGAGGAGGCCCTCGAAAAACAAAGGAACGCGATGATGGATAAATTTTCCAAGATCCTTCAACGACTGCCCACTAGCGGCCCATCTGCATCCAGCAGCCACTCTGGAGGCATGCCTCCCTTTAAGGTACAAGTAAACTTTGAAATTCCCATATTTGAGGGTAAAATAGATGCAGATGTTGTAGATAGATGGTTGAATCTATTAGAAGGATATTTCTTGGTTCATGACTTTTTCGACTGGGAGAAGATTATTTTTGCACTCCTCAAAGCTACCCCCCATGTCAAGGACTAGTGGGAAACCTACTGTGAGAAAAAGGATGAGATAGAACCCTCTCTGTTCTCAGTCATACCCACTTGGAATTATTCTGATATACTATCGAGGAACAATACTATCACGTGGGGAGCTATGAGGAAAAGTACATACAATGGACCACATTGTGGCAAAAAAGGGATCAAGATGTGCATGAGCTAACGAATCTATTCCATACCCTGCACACAAAGTTGGGTATCAAAGGTTCAGAGAAAAATTTGGTGCTAAAGTATCATGGTTGTCTGCACAGATACATTCAGGAGGAAATGGAGTTCCTCAACATCTCCTCGCTTGGTACGACATATCGGTGTGCTGCCAAGATTGAGTAGAAATTCAAACAGAAGAAATGAGAATTTGGATCTGCAACTCAAAAGCAAGGGAAAGGTGCCCCCAAACCGTAGAACAAAGGACAAAGCTAAGGCATGGCAGCCCAAGACAACCTGCCAAAGACACAAGCAAAGAAGAATACCATGAAGCCAAAGAAGGACACGAGAAAGTGGTGTGAGTTCCATAAGAGCTCCACTCACAACACAAGTGAGTGTCGGGCTAAGCAGTCATGGGTGGCAGAGATGAGGGCTTCTGAATCAGATGCATGCTCTGACTCTGAATCAGAACCTAACAAGGTGAATGACAAAGGGAAGCGGATTATTGATGCGGAGCCCAACGCCATTGTTTCCACTACGAATATCCAGAAGGAGGAACCAAAAGATCCAGAGGAGGCAGAGTGTCTCTTCCACTCCCAGATGTGGGTAAAGGGTTCCCTGCTATGGTTCATTGTCGAAAATGGGAGCCAAAATAAACTCCTTTCAGCAGATGTCGTGAAGCAGTTGGGATTTCTGACCACAGTGCACCCACAACCATACGCCATCGGGTGGCTTCACCAAGGACGGGATCTCCATGTCATCCAACAGTGCTGCCTTCCATATAGCATCAAGCCCGTCATAGAAGCAGTATTGTGTGACATTGCTCCTATTGATGTTTCTGATGTATTATTAGGCCAACCATACTGTTTGGTCTCAATCTAGTCTCCTAAATTGAGCTCATTTAATTGTCAACCAGGGTCGGTAAACTGCTGAAGTGTGGTGCACTATATGTGCCTAAGTAACCTCTTCCTACTTCGTTGTGTTTAGTGTTTTCTGATGTTTTTGGTTTTATGGTTTTATGTTGAAAAGAAAAGAACTAAGTGCTAACTGAAGGGAAACTATTGGTCAAAACAGAGTGAAGCCTAAACTATGATGGTAAATAAATGCAAATGCTAAAACAAAACAGAGTCTAACTATGACTAGCAACCAACAAATACAAAGCTTGATAATGACTCTATTGTAAACTCACAACATGAAATTGAAATGAACCTGAGAAATGAACAAGCTAAGTGTAAATGAAGTTTTCTCCTAAATCACTAATCAAACAGATAACTTACAATGTACAACATCTTTATCCATGAATAGATATTTGTTGGAAAATATGTGGAAAAGAATATATGTAACAAGGTAAAGTTTCTACTCTAAACTAGTTTCTACTTCTGTTTTGCAACTCAATTTAACACCATCAAACCTTTCTCAAAAGTTATAGATTTCCTTTCAAAAAGAGTCTTTGAGAAAGAGGCTTGTTTGTGAAATGATAAAGAAGCTGCAAAATACTCCAGACCTTATAATAATACTATCTTTTGTCCAGATAATTGTGTATGAGTATGAATTTTGAACAAAAGAAGTTTTGTAAATAATTAAGCCTGTGAGATTGGATTTATCAACTAAGACAAAGTAAGCTACAATGAACAACAGCTAAACTTGAAGTGTTAAAGCAATGAGTTAAAACTAAACTAAGATGCTATTAATCTACAATGAACAATATCAAACTAAAGAGCCATTATCATACTTGAAAAGAAAAGACAAATCTGAACCATATGCATTCTACCTCCGGAGTATTCTATTGAAATTGACATACCATTACTCTATGAAATTACACAGTCCATCTTGTTCATCATGAACAATATGTTGCAAAAGTTTATTAGAACAATTATGGTTGTATAACCCAATGCAATTGAAACATAAACAGAAGACTGAAAGTAAATACTTATCTAAACTGTGAAAATAGAGCTGAAATACTTATCTAAACAGTGAAAACGAAGCCACTCAGGAGGTAGGGGCCCTCCACCACCTGGTAGCACGCAATCTAACTCAAAATTGACTCAACACGTTCACAGAAATGTTGTTTCTTTCATTAAAGGAGAAAAAGACTGAAACAGAGTATTCACGGTTCTGGAACCTAAGAGCAAAAGCCAAAAACTAACTAAGATCTCTAACCTTCTTCTCTCGGTTCCCCAAGCATATTAATAATGAAATTACATAACAGAACTTGAGATAACATAGGGATTACTGTCTTTCCCACTCTTATTCAAATTAAAACTCTTATTGAAGGCTGCGTACTTTTGCTGTAGACAGCTGGACTGAGACAGTCCTACTAGAAGTCTACCTCTTGATTTTGGTTTCCACGTGCATAACCACACACAGAATTCGTTTCTTCCTTCATGGTGAGCAACGAACCATGTAGACATGACATGGAATATGCCCATATGCGGTTTTTCTTGAGACGACACCTGGAACCCACTCAAACTGTAAAACAGCTGCGGAATTCGGGATCAGCTATGGAATGCACGGTCAGCTACGGAATGCCTGTATTCTGTAGCTAGTTTGCAGAAAATTGTTAAAATAGAAAAAATCATGAAAATACAATATGTTAATCAATTGCATGTAACCTTTAAGCAATCCTAATCATTCTTCATTGATTTTAGGCTTATGAAGTGATAAAATAATGATGAAATGAGGTGAAGGTTTGTAAAAGAGAAGACAATTCTAAGGCTCAACATACCCCCACTGCAAGACTATTGCATGTCCTCATGCAATTTCATCAAAACTTATTCCATATGCTTTGAAACCTCTGTTAAAACATCCAACTTTATCTTTCTTCTTCTTTTGGCCCTAATCTATTTTCTAATTTCTGTTAACATTTCAGAAATTAGTTCTTCATCTTCCTCTTGTAGTGGAGTGTCAAATTTATTTTCAATAACCATGTCAGTTTTTCTTCTTCTGCTCCATCAAAAGTTTTGGCAAAAGATTTTGTAATCTCCTTATGGAAGCCATCAAATTTCTCTATAAAGTTTAGCCTCCCTTCTTATTGTAGTAGCTCCTTGAATTATGGATATCCTTCCAAATACTTGACTTCAATTGATTCTGTCCTAACAATTAGCCATTCCTCCTCTATGCAGATTATCTTCCTTTCAGAATTACTTTTCTATGCTTGAAGCTAGATTGATTACAGAGTCTAATTCTTTATTTTGAAACTGTATCTCTGTGTCTGAAGATGGATTAGTTGAATAATAATGCTTCACCCTTAGAATTACCTTTCTGCACTTAGAGATGGATTGGCTGCAAAGTGTAATGGAAGTGAATGGATGGAGGTTATTAAGCTATAAGGGAAAATGAAGTGGCTATGGATCTGATGGAGAATTTATGATGACATTATGGTGAAATAAGTGAATGATAAAATCTTAAGGAGATGTGGAGTAGTAGGTTGGAACGTTGGATAAGGGATATGGCTAATCAATTCGAATGATAGGTTGTTTAGGAAACACATGATTATACACATTGTATCTATTTCATGTTTTGACTTTTTGCTATTAAAATAATTTTCACAATTTACCTCAGAATTTTGACCTTGTTAATTGCTGTGCTTGATGTTGTTCCTTTGGTCCTCTTTGAGCATATTGGTCTTCAAAACATAATCCTTCAATTTCCTGTAATCATCCTCTCTTTGTAGGCTGTACAATCATGTCAGAACTGCTGATTAAGATGTGGCTGCAACATGCAATCTGTAAGAAGAAATGAAGTATGAATATGGAAGATGGATGTAAAATGTAATGGAGTGAAAGTGGAGTATGACTTGTGAAGTGAAATGGAAATGGCATGAGATGGAGTGAAAATGGAGTGAGATGGAGTGGATTGTAGAATGAAATGAATTTTGGAATTTCTCTCAAATGGTACATCAGACTTCCCTGAAATTTTCTGAGGTTGTCACCAATATTATTATGCATCTTCCACTAAAACATCTCAGCCATTGGTTGCACGGATCTCCCGAAAAATGAGAAATGGCTGTAGGTGAAAGTGTCCAATTTCTTGAAAAATACACACTGAAATTTTCTGAAATTTTCTGTGTTTATTCATCCTACCTCAATGCATTTACCATAAAAATTTCAGGACCAACGGATGCATGGTTTGAAAGTTATGACAAAATCAATTTCTGCCCTGTTTCACCCTTCATTTTGCCCAATTTTGCAACAAAAAAGTACGCCACGGACTCATTTTAAGGCCAAATTGAGTGATTCCAATGGGAAACTGTGTATTTTTACCTTCTCTACTACCACATGCTTCCAGAATTTCATTTTGATGAAGAAAAGGTGCTGCTGTGCAAAAACACTCAAATCTGTCCTAATCTGTCCAAAATGCTGAAAAGTGAGAATCTGCCTGAAAAACCATTCTGAAATTCCCTTAAAAATTGCTTTTTTCCAAATTCTGTCCGCGATTTACTCAATTTATCATATTCTGAGAAAACCCAGAAGCTCAGAATTTTTTATTTCTGCTCCAATCTCTTGAAAAAATTGCACCAAAACTGCCTTCTGGAAAAAGTTGCAAAAAAAACAAGAACAGGCTGCTACAGCAATAGCTGCAGAAACTGCCACTTTCCGCAGCTGTTATTGAATTGAAAAAAAGATGAACATGCTGCTACAAGAAACTAATAAAATTCACTGCTGCAATTTGTCGTTGATTCCATAAAACCATTAGTCTTCATCAAAGCCAACATTCATGGTACAATTCTTACCATGCGAATAAATGTGTCGAAGTCGAGCATGGGAAGAAATCATTGGATTACCAATCAATAATGAAAATCGTTAACCAATGCGAGACAACTCACCGATAATGTAAATGAGTGTCAAGGTACCTCGGTGCATCTTGACAGGGACGAATGAATGTGTCGAAGTCGAGTCGCCTGCAAGATTTGACAATCAAGAGACATTGTTGTATTCCCATTGTTATCAACGAGGAGGCTTGCCATTGATGAATGCAAGCTCCAAGGCACTTCAAATAATCTTTAATCTTGATCCCAGATAAAGTGTCGAGGTCGATGGGACAAGATCTGTTGGAAGGTGGACCTTAAGGAATTCCACATCATCCAACTCGAGCATAGAACCAAGAATGATTTGAAGAACCATGAAATATTGAAACCATCATGAAATTGCAGAACTTATTGTGAACTTTGCCCGCCAGTTGCCTGGTTTTCAAACAAAGCTCATGTCCAATTGCGCCAGCAAGCTGGTTTTCACAATAGGACTTATTTTTCTCTTTACTCTTTTTTTCTTTTTTTTCCTTTTTTTTCTATATTTTTTTTTTTATGTCCTACTCTACTTGAAAAAGAAAATATTGTTCAAGTATATGAGTACTTCCAATGGAACCATGTCTGTAACAAGATGATAGATAAACTCATATGCAGGTTTGAAAGACACTCTTTGATATGTACATGTATATGAGATGCCAACTGTCTTGATTTAGATGATGTCAGAAGATATTGAATAATTGAGCATTGGAATCCAATGACTGAATTGAACCAAGATTCAATGTAATCTTGTCTTCCTTATCTTTCCTCTATCATGAAATGCAAGTCTTCGGAGATATGATCTTCATTCATAGAATCTAGTGATAGGCATGCATGAGACTTTTCAATCTCTGGTTCCAATATCTCCTCTTTATCAATAGACATCCCTGATTCTTGGACCTTATTTGAGTCTTCTTATGCCTGTTGTTGTTCTTCAATGACAGTTGGTGAATCATTTTGCAATACCTCAGATTTGTAAGTTGATTGAGGTGTTTTATTGTTGGGGATATGAAATGGTTGTGGAGGTAGTGGAGTGGGGAATCTTTGGGGTGTTTGTGTGGATGGTAATGGAAAAGATTGATTTGAGGTAAAATGAGGGTGATATTGATGTTGTAGTGGAGGTAAATGGTATGGATAACATTGATGATGATATTGAGGATAGAGAGGGAAAGATTGAGGAGAAAGTGGATTTCCTTTGTATGGCCTTTGCCAACTTTGTTGCCAAGATTGGTTTTGGGGTTGGAATTGAGATGGCCAAGGTTTCCAAAGTTGGTTTTGAGGTTGGGATTGAGATGGCCAAGGTTGCCAAGGCAAGGGTGTTCTCCAATTACCTTGAGGTTGTTGTGCATAACCTTGAAACTGTGCATAAGGATATTGCATCATATTGGGTTGATGAGGCTGCCATAGTCCGCTTGGAGCTACATAACAAAGTTGCTCTTGTGCTTGATTTGCTCCATTATCCTTCTGGTAAATTGCCTTCAACCCTGGTAATGATGGGCAATCTTCAGTAGTATGTGATCCTGCACAAATTTTACACATTTTAATGTTATCAAGTGGACATTCATGCAAGGTATGTTTCTTTCTACATTTAGGGCAAAATATAAATGAAGCAACTTTTTGCTTGTTTTGCACTCTTAGCATGTTAGTTTTTTCATTTAAATTACCAAGAATGTTTATCAAATTGTTTGGTTCAGTTTGACTTACCAATCTTGATGTTGACTTACTTACTTTTGCCACAAATGGACCTTGAAGGGATCTTACACACTTTTCTTTTCCTCTTGATATGTTCTTGCATAGTTCACAAATTTCTTGAAATGACAATCGATAAACATCTCCTTTTCCCACAAGATTAAGAAGATCAATCCATTCATCCTTTATAGCATTTAGTAGGAGAGTTTTTAATGCATTTGATCCTAAATTATGCAATTTAGATCTTTTGATATTATAAGTAAATCTCTCCACTAAATCTTCTAGGCTTTCATCCTCTTTTTGGTTCATATTAAAGACTTCATTTCTAAGGTCATGGTGCATGCAATAACCTTTATATTTTTCCAAAAATACTCTTTTCATATCATCCCATGTCCTTATAGAATTTGTTTCTAAAGTCATGAACCATCTAAGAGCTCTATCCTTCAATGTTGCCGGAAACAAATTCAATTTTTGAATGTGCAATGAATAGCCATAAGATCTACAAATTATTTCAAATTCAAAAAGAAAAGTTTCCGGGTCTTCTGATCTCATACCTTTGAAATTAGAAAGTACAGATGGATGGATGTTCTTCATTTGAATGTTGATATCAGTTTCTTGAATAGGAAATCCAAAAGGATCTTCCTCATTGTCATCATCTCCATCCATTTCTTCAACCTCCTTTGTCACCTCTTCTTCTACCTGCAAATATGAATTCATGATGTGGATGTGTGGCTCTTACTGCACCACATGATATGGTGGATGTGGTAGGTGATTGAAGTTTTTGTTTTTGTTTTTGTGGATGTAGGAAATCGGGATACCTAGTTACACTTCCCTGGCAACGGCGCCAAAATGTTTGTGCTCAACCTAGTCTCCTAAATTGAGCTCATTTAATTGTCAACCAGGGTCAGTAAACTGCTGAAGTGTGGTGCACTATATGTGCCTAAGTAACCTCTTCCTACTTCGTTGTGTTTAGTGTTTTCTAATGTTTTTGGTTTTATGGTTTTATTTTGAAAAGGAAAAGAACTAAGTGCTAACTGAAGGGAAACTATTGGTCAAAACAGAGTGAAGCCTAAACTATGATGGTAAATAAATGCAAATGCTGAAACAAGACAGATTCTAACTATGACTAGCAACCAACAAATACAAAGCTTGATAATGACTCTATTGTAAACTCACAACATGAAATTGAAATGAACCTGAGAAATGAACAAGCTAAGTGTAAATGAAGTTTTCTCCTAAATCACTAATCAAATAGATAACTTACAATGTACAACATCTCATCCATGAATAAAGATTTGTTGGAAAATATGTGGAAAAGAATATTTGTAACAAGGTAAAGTTTCTACTCTAAACTAGTTTCTACTTCTGTTTTGCAACTCAATTTAACACCACTAAACCTTTCTCAAAATTTATAGATGTCCTTTCAAAAATAGTCTTTGAGAAAGAGGCTTGTTTGTGAAATGATAAAGAAGCTGCAAAATACTCCAGACCTTATAATAATACTATCTTTTGTCCAGATAATTGTGTATGAGTATGAATTTTGAACAAAAGAAGTTTTGTAAATAATTAAGCCTGTGAGATTGAATTTATCAACTAAGACAAAGTAAGCTACAATGGACAACAGCTAAACTTGAAGTGTTAAAGCAATGAGTTAAAAACTAAACTAAGATGTTGTTAATCTACAATGAACAGTATTAAACTAAAGAGCCATTATCATACTTGAAAAGAAAGGACAAAGCTGAACCACGTGCATTCTACCTTCGGAGTATTCTATTGAAATTGACATGTCATTACTCTATGAAATTACACATTCCATCTTGTTCATCATGAATAATATGTTGGAAAAGTTTATTAGAACAATTCTGATTGTATAACTCAATGCAATTGAAACATAAGCAGAAAGGCTGATAAATAGCATCTAAAACAATGACAAGGCTGGAGAAATACTTATCTAAGCGGTGAAAACGAAGCCACTCGGGAGGTAGGGGCCCCTCCTGCCTGGTAGCACGCAATCTAACTCCAAATTGACTCAAACAGTTCCACAGTGTTGTTTCTTTCATTAAAGGAAAACGACTGGCTGAGTATTCAGGATACAGAACCTAAAACAAAAATAAAAACTAACTAAGATCTGGCCTTCTTCTATAGGTTCCCAAACCTTATGAGGGTTCCCAAACCTTATTAATAGTGATAGATAACGAACTTGAGATAACATGGGGATTCTTGTCTTTCCCACTCCTATTCAAATTAAAACTCGTATTGAAGGCTGCGTACTTTTGCTGTAGACAGCTGGACTGAGACAGTCCTACTAGAAGTCTACCTCTTGATTTTGGTTTCCACGTGCATAACCACACACAGAATTCGTTTTTTCCTTCATGGTGAGCAACGAACCATGTAGACATGACGTGGAATATGCCCATATGCGGTTTTTCTTTAGACGACACCTGAAACCCACTCAAGCTGTAAAACAGCTGCAGAATCGCCGGTCAGCTACGGAATGCCTGTATTCTGTAGCTATTTTGCAGAAAATTGTTAAAATAGCAAAAATCATGAAAATACAATATGTTAATCAATTGCATGTAACCTTTAAGCAATCCTAATCATTCTTCATTGATTTTAGGCTTATGAAGTGATAAAAGAATGATGAAATGAGGTGAAGGTTTGTAAAAGAGAAGACAATTCTAAGGCTCAACACATACTTGCGGAAGTGACATGCTATGTATGAGTCCCAGCCTCATGCTGTTATTATTACTTGGTCAATAAATTGTACAGGATACCAGAGGTACCACCATCTCCCACTATCTCTTTGGTTACTACAAAAAAATGTAGTAAGCTCATTTCCCAAACCAAGAAATTTGTTTTCCTGATGATCCACCCCCAGGGAAAGAAGAATACTATGGCCATGACCTCCAAACATGGCCCCTCTACACGAAAACAGCAAATGGACAAGTTTGTGGAGGAGTATAGGGACATCTTCACCTCACCCACAGGGGTGCCTCTACACTGTCAGTTCAAGCACCCCATTGACCTAACCCCAAGTGCGTCGCCACCCAATGGATCGATCTATAGGTGCTATGTTATGGAGAATGATGAAATCAAGAGGTAGGTTCAGGAGCTGCTGCAGAGAGGTCACATCTAGCCAAGTTCATCTCCCTGTGGGAGCCCGATCATGTTGGTACAGAATAAGGATGGGACTTGGAGACTCTATATTGATTATCGAGCACTGAACAAGATCACTGTCCTGAATAGATACCCGATCCCACGGATTGATGACCTTCTGGACAAACTCAAAGGGGAAAAATATTTCAGCAAGATCGACTTGAAGTCTGGGTATCACCAGGTACCAATCGAACCCTCTGATGTGTGGAAGACTACCTTCAAAGCCAAGGAGGGCCTTTTCAAATGGCTCGTCATGCCTTTCGAATTGAAAAATGCTCCCACAACCTTCATGAGGTTGATGAATGACATCTTTCATCCATTCACCAACTCATTTGTAGTGGTATACTTGGATGACTTTCTGATCTTTAGCCAGACTTGGGAAGAGCACCTCCACCACATCCGAGAAGTCCTCCAAACATTACAGCAACACAAGTTGTGTGCCAATTTTGAGAAGTGCACCTTTGGCATGACCCAGGTTCAATATCTGGGATACATTATTGATGAAAGGTGGGTGAATGTGGATCCAGCCAAGATCCAAGTCATTCGGGATTGGCCATCCCCAACCACCCTAACAGAGCTTCGCAGCTTTCTGGGTCTTGCTAATTTCTACCGTAGGTTCGTGTTGGGATTCTCTCATATCACTTGGCCCTTGATTCAAGTCACCAAGGGAGGAGTGAAAGAAAAATTATGTTGGTCGGAATCTCAACATAAGGCATTCATAGAATTGAAACATCGCCTCTGTTTTTCCCAGTGCTCACATTACCAGACTTGTAACAACCATTTTAGATCGATATAGATGCCTCTGACTATGCTATTGGGGCAGTTCTTACTCAACAGGGGAATCTAGTGGCATATCACAGTGAGACATTGTTCGACACAGTTCGAAAGTATCCCACTTATGACAAAGAAATGTATTCCATTGTGCAGGCTTGTCAACAATGGAAGCATTACATTTTGGGGAAGGATACAATCATCCACACAGAACACCGACCCCTGCAATTCATACAGACACAAGGAAAGTTGCATAACGATCGCCATTAGAATTGGTCCACATATCTGTAACAATTTCATTTGAACATCAAGTACAAGAAGTGTAGCACCAATAATGTTGAAAACTACCTCAGCCAACCATCGATCGTGGCCATAACCACTGTTCTCAACTCTTGTGGGCATGAGACTTCTGATTGGCCACTTCTCTACAAGAGTGATCCAGAATTCCGCTACATGTACAAGGCACTCTTGGGGGGTATGCAAGTTCCAAATTTTCACCTCCAAAATGCACTATTATGTCACCTGGGACACCTTTGTGTTCCTTCAAGCGAGCGTGCCAAGATGATATGGGAAGTGCACTACAGTCGATTCGCTAGGAATTTTGGGGTCAAGAAAACAATGGCCGTACTGCAGAAGTATTTATATTGGCTGAACCTTCAACAGGATGTCAGGAAGTACATCAGACCCTGCACTGCTTGTGCCATTGTTGAACCGACCATCAAGAAGCAAGGGCTCTATACTCCACTACCTACCCTTATTCAACCTTGGGAATCCATCTCCATGGGTTACATGTCAGGCCTTCCTTCTGCTAAGCATGGAAATGACTGTGTTTTCATGGTCGTCGATATATTCTCAAAGATGGCCATTATTGCGGCCTGCAAAGAGGATATCACAGCAGAAGCCACTACTAAACTCTTATTGGAATAAGAGTGGGTGCACTTTGGGATCCCACAGTCTATCATATCAGATCACGACAGCAGGTTCCTGAACACATTTTGGTCCAGCCTCTGGTCAATGTTGGACACCAAGCTCACCAAGTCCACATCTTTCCATCCCCAAACTGATGGCCAAACAGAGGTCATCAACAGGATGATTGTACACATTCTGAGCATGTAAAACTCAAAGCATCCATGCAAATGGGATGAGATCCTTCCTTATGTACAACACAGTTATAACCGGGCTCTCCATAGCTCAAACGGCCATAGCCCCTTTCAGGATTCCAGCCACTATGTCCCATTGACATAGCCATGCCATTTGCATCTACTCAGGCCGATTCGGCTAATGTCCAGTCTGAAGCTGACAAAGAAAACAACTTCATCGAGCGCATTCATCACATCCGCCAACAGGTTCATGACATATTGGATAGAGCCAATGCTAAGTACAAGCAACGACATGATCAACATCGGGTGCCACACAACTTCCAGGTGGGTGAAAAAGTGTGGCTACATTTGCAAAAGGAGCGGCTCACTAGACCCCACCGTAAGATTCGCCTGCTCTGATATGGGTCGTACACCATCACCAAGGCTATTGGGAACAATGCCTTTGAGCTCAATATTCCACCAATCCTTGGTCTGCACCCAGTATTCAATGTAGATTGCCTTCATCCCTACTTCCCACCTCTATTGGACACCTCTGACATTGCAGGAGAACTCACACCAAAATATTTAAACCCAGACCACATGGAGCATGCCACCACAGACTGTATCATGGACATGAAAATCAAGAACACTCGCCGACAGAAGATCCAACTGTATCGGGTTGTCAAAGCTGGCCAACTCCTGCACCAAGGCAAGTCATTCACTAGGGACCAACTTCAACAGAAGTTTCCTCATCTCATGGAGGAAATCAATGCAATGCAGACCATTGCTTCCTAAAGGGGGAGGAATGATCTAGGTGGATATTGGTGGCCGCCCACCTATTACACTTGGGGCCCCACCATGGTCTCTTTCAAAATTTTTTTTTCACAACTTACTATTTTTAGCATTTTTTTGGGTCCTAAAATTCTGGAGCCATTTTGAAGCCCCAAACAGAGAAATTATGCTGACATTACGTCCATGGGAAGTTGAAACACCAATTTACCCAAACGGGGCCCATAGTTTTGGTGCTTCATCTCCTAATGTTAGGTTTTTGGATGTTTAGAGTTCTCTATTGTTTCTCCATAATAAATAGGCCCTCGAGCCTCATTGTAACATAGTTTAGAGGTCTATAGTCGCCACATCTCTTCTCAGAGATTCTCTACCAGCACCCTAGCTATTTTCTTTCCATCATGTTTGTAAGCATATTTCTGTGATTTGATATTAATGAAATGAAGCCCTATTTCTGTTGTATTTCTATGTTTATGGTTATTTTTGTATTCTGTTGCATTCCTACATAAATACAGATCATATGGAAAGATTAGGCCTCGAAATAACCAGACCATACAAATAATTGTACTCTTTTGATTCAAGCAGAGTTAAATGTCTAGGCCTGATCAAATATCTATGTGTCAATCTGGCACAAATACTAGCTAAGAGCCTAGTCATGGAAATTATAGTGGCTGACAGTCCCCTAAAATATGGCATGCTCTTATCTAGATCATGAGGAACCAAACTCCAAGAAACCCTTCAAATGGACATGACATATGCTAGCATCCCAGTATTTAACCAAACAAGAAGACTTTACAGAGAATCTCACATGAAATACATGGTAAGCATCCAAGATAGGCCAAAAAACACCCCTCTCTATTCTATCCATTCAGACCTTGACCCATTTATCTTGTACAATGAAGATGACATTAATGAACAAGTGGCTGAAAAAGAGGAAGAGCTAGACCTATCAGAACACTCAAACCAAACAAAAAATGAAGAACATGAAAGCCAAAACCTTAGCAGCCATGAACAACAACACAATGGCGAATCTGAACTTGAAACACTTTGGAACATGAGATTTGATGGCTCTTGTGGCAAAGTTGGTTCAGGAGTAGGTGTTTGGATACATAACACTAATGAAGGTCACTCTTACAAGCTAGATTTTCAATGCACAAACAATATTTCAGAGTATGAAGCTCTTCTACTAGGGTTACAATGGTTGAAAAACATAGGAGCTAAGAGTATTTCTGTTCAAGGAGGTTTCGAGCTAATCATTAGGCAAATTGAAGGAGAATATTCAGCCAAAAATCCTAGGCTAAGAGAATATAGAAATTCTACCTTAGACCTCCTAAAAACATTTGAGAAATATGAAATTACCTTTGTAGCAAGAGCTCAAAACAACCTTGCAAATGAACTAGCCTTTATTGCCAGTGCCTTCGAACTACCTCATGCCAATGAAAACTACCCAGTAAAAGTCAAAATCAGGCCTATAGTACCTAATAACATAGATTATTGGCAAGTATTTGAAGGGGACAAGCATATTAAAGACTTCTTGCAATCCAAAAATGAATTTTAAATGCCAAAATCAAACTTGGATCATGAATAAGACTGCTCTGATGAGGAACAAACACATAAAATAGAGCCACCTTATACTGCTGATATAAATCTACTTAAACACCATCATGAGATAGAATTATGTGGAGATCCGGATCAAAATTACCTTGAGGTATTACAATGAAAAGACAATCTATTTCCAAGAGGACTTGCCCCTTTAGAAGAATTGTTTGATTTCAATGATGTTGCTAGGAAGCCTAAAATGGAATCCATTGAAACCGATGTAGAAGAATGCAACATAGGAAGTGAGAAAGAACCTAAAATGATAAAGCGGTCCAAAACACTACTAGCTCTTATAAATACATTGAGCTTTTCAAAGAATTTAAGGATGTGTTTACAAGGGGCTATGAGGACTTGAAGTCCTATGACACAAACATCATTCAGCACAAGATTCCTCTCAAGGAAAACTAGAAACCATTCAAGAAGAAATTGCGTAGGATAAACCCTGTCCTAATGCCTCTAGTTGAGAAAGAAATAAAAAAGATGTATGATGCTGGAATAATAGTCCCACTCTGGTACTCAGAATGGGTCTCAAACCTTGTGTCAGTGAGGAAGAAAATAGGATAAATTAGGCTATCCATAGACTTCAAAAATTTAAACAAGGCATCCCTGAAAGACAACTACCCTTTACCTAAGATGGATCATATAGTACAAAGGGTGGTAGGCTCCAAAAGAAAATATTTGCTTGATGGTTTTTTAGGGTATAATCAGGTGCTAGTACTTCTAAGTGATCAACACAAAACTGCATTCACTACACCTTGGGGCACCTTCATGTATGTCAAAATTCCTTTTGGGTTAAAGAATGCCAGGGCCACTTTCCAAAGAGCCATGGACATTGCTTTTTTTCTGAAAAAATAGACCACTTCATTGTAATATACCTTAATGACATCACTGTTTACTAAAAAATTGATGAAGAACACCTAGCTCACTTAAGAAAAGTCTTTGAAAAGTGTAGAAAGTATGGTTTATCTTTGAATCCCAAGAAAACTCGGTTTGGCCTTCAAGAAGGAAAAATTTTGGGCTACATCATATCTGAAGAGGGAATCAAGATATACCCAAAAAGGATTGAGGGAATATTGCAGATTAGTCACCCTAGAATCATCAAAGAGCCGCAATCCTTCATTGGAAAGATCAAATTCTTAAGGAGGTTCATACCAAACCTTGTAGAGCTTCTAGGAAACATTACAAACATGCTGAAAAGAGAAATATGAGTCAAATGGACCATAGAAGCAAAGAAATCATTTAAACTAGTAAAAAAAGCACTTACCCAAACATCAGTTATACTTAGCCCTGACTTTACCAAGGATTTCTTCATTTCTCATTTGCATCAGAACACACAATTGCTGTAGTATTTCTACAAAAGAACATAATGGGACAAGAACAACCCATAAATTTCTTCAGTAAGGCTCTAAGGGATGCCCCTATCAAATATAACATCATGGAGAAACAATGTTTTGTCTTAATCAAAGCCTTAAAAGATTTTAGAGTTTACATCTTGCATTCGCATGTCATAGATTTTGTTCCTCATGCAGTTGTTAAGGACACACTAAATCGGGATCTTGATTGTAAAAGAGGTAAGTGGATTGTTGTCATTTTAGAGTATGATCTAGAAATCAAGCCCACCAAGCTAATCAAAGGTCAAGGCCTAGCCAAACTAATGGTTGAAGCAAACTTCAAGCATTGGACATAAACATGATACATTCCTTGGATGAACAGGAGGAGCTGGCGACTCCACCTATTGAAGAAGCATTTATGAAATCACTCTGGTATGCTGATATATTACATGTGCTTTTTAATCTAAATTCTCCTCCTAGTTTGTCCAAAACAAAGGCCAAATTCTTGAAACAAAAGAATGTAAATTTTTGCATCCTAGATAAAGCTTTATATTGGAAAAATTATGTTGGTATCTTTCTTAAATTTTTACTTGAAGAAGATGCAAATAGAATCATGCATGAGTTTCATGAAGGATAATGTAGAGTTCATCGCTATTGGAAAACCACTGATAACAAAATCTTAGAGCTGGTTTCTATTGACCTACTCTTTTCCATGATATACATATGCTAGTAGTGACTTGCCATAAATTCCAAATCTTTGAGGGAAAGAGAAAACTACTGCATTTGCCTTTGCACCCTATTAGTGTTGAAGATCCTTTTCAATAGTTGGGTTTAGATTTCATTGGAGAAATCCACCCTGCCTCCTCTTCCCAACACAAATGGATCCTCACTGTAACTGACTATTTCACCAAATGGATAGAACCTATCCCTTCAAGGACTGCCACTGACTTTTTAATCATCAAATTCCTTGAAACCAATATTATATCCAGATTTGGTTGTCCAAGAAAAATCATCACTGATAATGCTATTGCATTTAAGTCCAAGATAATGGTAGATTTTTTCCACAAGTATCACATTACCCTAGAGCATTATACAGATTATTACCCTCAAGGTAATGGGTTGGTTGAGTCCTCTAACAAAAGTTTGGTAAACATCATCAAGAAGTTGTTGGAAGAGAAAAAAAAGTCATGGCATAGAAAGCTGGTGCATGCACTATGGGCAGATAGATTAACAAGCAAGAAATCAATTAACATGTCTCCCTATCAACTAGTGTATGGAATGGATGCAGTTTTTACAACATCCCTGGGAGTGTTGTAGAGGTAAATCCCCTCTGCGGATAGAGGCGATCCCATTAGCCCTAGATTGGGTCTAGCAAAAATCGAATCACGCAATGACGTTGGTTCCTAGTTACAAGAAAGACAAATATCGCGATAAGTAGCCTACCTTAAATCCCATGCTGCTGTTGTCAAGGAAGAAGTAGCGCTCCTCGTCTCTAGCTTGGCAAATCACAATCCTTCCATTTGACACGTCTGGAAACCTATGCATGTGCAGAGAAACAAAGACATACAATGTAATATTCAAAGCATATAACTATATATCAGTCATAGAAGATATAATTCGTTGCATTACATAAAAGAGTAGACACATGAATGGAGCCAAAATCATAGTCGCTTATATTATAGATGACAAAAGGGAGATTACAACCGAATGCTCTGACGCTATGATCTTCCTTCGGTAGGGCTTGCAGTGGAGCGCATCTCAACAAAGCCTGTCGGGAATATGGACAAAGCTCTCTCTCTTACGGGGTTCTCCTCAGCTTGGCTCTCAATAGTCGCTTAGTTATAGTTTCCTTCCCACAAGTTCAGCTAGCTTGCAAATGGAGGGGGCAAGCTTTTATAGATGGAGGAAGGGAAGTTGGGATCCCTATAATCATGGGATAGGTCCTATATCTTAAGAAGGTTCCATGAGAGGTGGAAAACCACTTCCTATACATGGAGATTTGGAGCCAAACCACTCAACTTCTTTTGATGATTCATTCTGGAGTTTGTTAGAATCAAACTTCTGCCATTTATTTTTAAAAAACATTCCTTAATAGGCTTGGTGCAAGTGAAACACAGGGACAGAGCGCTAGCAAGCATGCCCTCTAGTGTGAATTTTCCCCACTGGTGCGAGGGATGCACTGGCTAGTCGTGCCAAGGCTAAAGCATATGTTTTTAGGGTTTTTCAGAGGAAAAGTTCTCCAGGATAATGTTTTTCCTTATGCAGGAGGATGCCATGAAGGTGTTTTCAGGACATTTTACTGTTCATAGGTCACGAGAATATTCCTCCAATGTACGGGATCAGGGATTGCAGGGACGGTGACAAAATGCTATGTAGCAGATGCCCCCTAAAGCATGAGGTCCGAGAGAGAGGGAGGGGTGAAATTATTTATGAGAATGCACCCAACTGAAAACACTGCCGTTGGAAGACCTACAAATACAAATACAACTGATATCTCTGACACATGATATGTGGTACGGGCGCAGCCATCCATAAGAGAGTGTACAAAATCAGGGATCCAAGGCATGGACGCAACCATCCAATAAATAAGGATCAACAAGTAGACTCAGGTATGGTCGCAGCCATCCAATCGAATGAGTCATGTAAGAAATCATAATAATCCACAAAGAATCTGTAGCCTGGATGTTTGTTAGACAATATCGAGGGTCTTGTACTCCATCTTGACCCGAATAGGGTACAAATTCGAGCATGCGAATATGTGAGCTGAAGTCGAACATGCAATAACATCATCTGATTACCAGCCAATAATGAAAGTCATTAACAGATGCAAGAGGAACCACCAATAATGATGATGGCTCTCAAGGTACAAAAGGTACAATCCATGGAATTTGAACAGTGAGCTGGCATCGAACACCTGCAGAATCATTCGATCGAAGGCAAATAATGAAAACCTTGCGTCGAATGCGAAGAACCTACCATTGAGGCATGCAGGCTCCAAGGTACCTGAAGGGAGTCTCTATATCAACTTCTTGGATGATGAGCTGAAGTTGACAGGAAGTGACCTCGATGGAAGGTGGGCCATAATTCTTGCCACATCATCGACACGAGATAGAGGAACATGATGTTTTTGAATCAAGACCAATAGAGAATCAGAGGGAGGTTGAAAACTGCAGAGGCAAACTTCTCTTGAACATATTGATAGCATGATGGTGGATTTGGCAGTATTTGACATCAAAGGATCTGAGGTGATGGTGACGTGGAAAATATCAGATGAGTGATCAAAAGAGATTATCCAAACCCATGGAGGCAAGTAGATAATGAGAAGAGATGTCCCCAACCCGACACAAATGCAGACAAGTTCCATGTTCAAGAGCGACATACTGCCGACACGACTATGATACTGGTTCCATTCCCCCCCACCACATCCAGTGAGTACCCCAATTATTTTTGAAAACAAGCTTGAAGGGGATAACATATGCTTGCAATAAAAGTTCGTCCTTTGGAAAAATCCAACCTAGTACATTTAACGAGCCCTAGGAAGAAGGAACTCGAGTAACATCATTACGACGAGGTCTGATGTCATTAGTTTTTAGCGAGTCTGACAAAGGAATAACTCGACATCTTTTCATGTTTAGAGAGTTTGAAAAGACAGCGGAAAAGAAAAATCCAGCAATCCATTTTCGTAGATAGTCTCACAGATCCGAAAAGGTAGAAAACTATGTCTGAGAGAACCTCCTAGTCACGATAGGCTAGGGTATTCCTTTTTCGTAAGTAATCTATCCCAGCCCGAAAAAGGGGTAAATGTATACTGGGTAGATATCATTTCGCAGCCATTTAACGAGTTCAAAACGACAAGCATCTCAGCAATATTTTCAATTTTAGAGAGTCAGAAAAGAGCTGAAAGGTGACTCCTCCTGGAGGAACGAGTGGTATAAAGGCTAGCAACTACTTCTAGTAATGGTGGAACTACTCTAAACAAATAAAGGCCAAGAGGCTGGCTAACAAGACCACTCATTGTAGCGGTTCCTCAAGAATGGGTAAAACAATCAAGTGAAGGCGTATGATCGGCCGAGTAGATGGGGACGATGGAATGAGAGATCCAAGGTTCATCTAGCAAAATAAGTTGATAAAATGGCAATCAAGAGAGGTAAAATAAGAATGGTTTCATGTTTACACAAGCTTGAAATCAGGAAACTTTGCTTGAAGTTGGTTTCATTTTTACACAAGCTTGAAACAAAGATAAACTATTCTTGAAACCAGTTTCATTGTTACACAAGCTTGAAATGGAAATAAACTATGCTTGAAAACCTGGCATGCCCCCAGCATGCTAACTCAATTCTAGGTGTATGCCCCCCAAGCTTCAGTTCATATGTAAGGCAGATGGAGTGAAGGTTCAAATCACGAGATCAAGAGAAAGACTCGACTGGGATTTTACGAGATCTAATCAAAGACTCGAATTGAATGGGAGCATGTTTCATGGTTTTAACGAGGTTGACACATTAAAAGAACCATCCTCGTGAGTTAATTAATTTTTTAATGAGGTTGACATAGTAAATGAACCGTCCTTGGATCCAAATTCATTTTTTAACGAGGTTGACATAGTAAATGAACTGTCCTTGGAATGACCTTGTTTCATTTTTAGGGAGCTTGACACAAGAAAACGAACTCTACTCCAAAAGACCTTGTTTCATGGTTTAAGGAGCTTGACACAAGAAAACAAAATCTTCTCCAAGAGACTTCATCATAATGAATAAAAAGTCATAGCTTCCAAGGGTTTCTCGTCTGATGGAAGGAAAACATCTTGGAAGTCTAGACCCAATGCCCCCTGTACACGATGTACAACGACATTATCACTGAATACGGGCATAGGATAGGTAGCCACATAATTGACATGTGGTGGGGATGACACAACCGAAGGATAAAGGTTTGATAGGGATGATGGTGGGCAAGCTGCCATATTCGGACCAAAGAACGCAAGCTTATCGATGGTCATGATCCGACCTTGGTGCGGAAAACACATCACATGAAATAGGGAGGAGACAAGCACTCCCATGGCATAAGTATAATCACAACCCAAGAGTAAATTAAAGTCCAAGGGGCCAGGAACAACCATCATGTCCATATGGACAGTTTTCCCTCCCAAAGTAACCGACAACTTCGGAAGGATGCCTAACGGTTGACTAGTTCCTTTGTTAAACGCCAACAGATTCTGCTTAACAGGCACAAGCGGCGGCGAACTGAAATCTTGCCAAGTAATTGAGGATAAAATACTAACAGGCGTGCCTTCATCTATAATGGTGCTGGGTATGACCATATGGGAGGCTCGTACCGTGATCTCAAAGGGCACATAAGAAGGAAGGTGATAACCTGTGAATTGACCCCAATCGAAGGAAGCAACCAAACTACTTGGAGGGGCTACCATCGAACTAAGATGGTGTTCCCTTGGTGTTATGATAGAAGAAGGATCATCATCCATGACCTCCATCACGGAGGCAGGAGAGGTATCCTCCGGGACCTCCATCACGGGAGGCGGAAGAGTAGCTTCCAGAGGTATAGGAATAGGAGAATCTTTCTCCAAGTCCGAGGAATCTGAAGAAACAAGAAGAACATGAGGGATGTGAGATCCACTCTCAACAGAAAATACCTGGTGCACCATAGACAGGGCTAGCTCAACCGATCCCACGACCAATGGTAGGTCAGGGATCGATTCATGATAGTGAATTTCTGGGGGATCGGGATCAGGCAAGGATGACTCTTGACTGATCGTTGAATCAACTGGTGATGGAATAAAATAAAGTTGTTTGTACCCAGCTGGAAGGCATGGTGCAGAAATAGTCGAGTTGTCCAAAAATCTCTTGGCTTCATCTATATACAGACAAAAGTGAATGGCATGATGCCCTTCACACAACTTACAGGGATTGGTGAGCTTACCCTAAATCTTAGGATCTTTACTAGCACTAGCTGAAGATATGCCCCCAACCTAACTCCCAGAAGTTAAAGACAATGAAGGACGGTCATTGGAACATGCTTCAAGCACCTTGGGAATGCTAGGGCAGTCTCAAAGAATATGGTTTCACTGGCACAACATGCAAGGGAAGTTAACTTTTCACGGAGGGTTGGAAGGTTTATCAATAGAAGTTGGTTGAGGCACAATAGCCGAAGGCTTGGCCTCTCTCTTATCTGACTTCTTCTTCTTGGTATTCTTCTTATTCTTCTTAACCACTTGGGTACTAGCATCCAAACTTTCACCAGGCGAAGTAGAAGATAAGGACAAAGAAACAGGCGAAGAAGGGGAGAGGTCCACCTTCAAATCAACATGGTGTTGCTTAGACAGAAGAGTGGATGGTATGGTAGCCAGAACACTTGAGACTACAGAGGTTGAAAACAACCAAACAGGCAACCCAACAGTTAACCCAGGGAGGGATAACGTGGCCATATAAGGAGCACCAATATTTCCTAAAGCAAAAAAAGGACTAGGACTCCCTCTAGAGGGGACTCCTTGATTGGAAAACTCTGGAAAAGTTGCCATCGGAAAAGACCTTGAAATAAAACACAAAGGAAAAAAATTCTAACCACGAATATTTCGTGGGAAATTAATTTTTAAGACACTGAAACCAAACTCTTTTGTTTCATATTTTAAGAGTCGAGAAACAAGCAAAAGCTGACTCTATCACTTTTAGGTTGGAAATGAGCTTGAAAGGACAAGAGCTCGATGATATTTTTAGTTAAAAGAGTCAGTAAAGATAAAACTGGTTGTTCTGGTAATCTAGGCAAATGGGTGTACCATATTTTCATGAACTGCCATATACACCTTGGTAAAAATGAAAGAGAAATCAGCCAAGGACTTGACGTACATGCAGGTAATCTGTCTAAATGTTGTGTCTGGTGTATCACGGGTAAAAGGCGGCAGACTCGACTTCCTATGGATAAAGGATTTGCAACCTAATGAGGTCTCCCTTTATATACGCGATGGTATGGGGAGCACAAGTCCGTACTAGCACTGTCTGTAGCCAGATGGCTGGCGACAGCTGCTAGGCTTAAAGACACTAGAACACGTCTCTACCTTATACTACTAGATGTTCCGTTAAGTTTCAATGCTGCCTTAGGTTAATTCAGTAAATTTTAAAGTTGATCTTCAACTTACATTTCAATTTCAAGGTCCTATCGAATGTCAGATCTCATAAAATCTCTAGATGCAAACTACATGCCACAAAATGTCATTTTGTTCAATGAAGAGCTATCTACGGGAGAGTTGAGAGCTTTCAAATGACAACAAAACGAACACACAAAAACATCCACTATTTTTTCCAATGCAAGCTAATGAAACTAGAAAACTCCTCTCTAGAGTTATATAACACTAGTAATGTGAAAGAGCTTTCAATTTTCACTATGCCAATCAAAATGCAAAAGGTTTTGTTTTTGTATTTTTCAATATATTGGATCAAATGCACTAAATGAATGAAAAAATAATGAAAAAATCAATTTGAGAAATGACAAAGAGAGAGCTGAAACAAAAAAAGTTCACTCAATCCAAACGCACACAATCAAGACCCAAAACGATGACGAAATCCCTCAAAGAGAAGAAGAATTTCGAAGAAGACTCAAACAAACCGTGTAATCTACGCTTGGAGCAACACAAAGTGAAACTGAACGAAAGAGAGGACAATCACTCAATTAACGCAATGATTTAATGGAATCTAGCAAGATGAATGCAAAGAAGCAAAAACGAAGTTGACCGGGAAAGGAAAGACCCGAAACTCCCATGGGAGGCTCAGCACACTGAAGCACCTAGAAGCCCTACGGATAGAATGAAACACTGATAGAAAAAGGTGAACAACCAAAGGATAGGGGCTAAACCCAGTCAAAACTGACTTCAAAGCACTCAAGAAATCATAAAAAATGAACCAAGACCAAAAGTCAAGCTCAAAAAGTCGAAGAATAGGCAAAACCTAATGCCAAGCAAGGTTGGCACGCTTGTTTGGCTATAATCTACCCCAATCAGGGGTTGGCGCGGGGGCCTAACGAGCAACTAGCGCCAGTCGGCGCGACTGTCAGGAGTATAACTGCGCCAAGCCATTTTACCTTAGAAAAATGAGAAAAAGAGTAGACAGAGGCTGGATCTGGTCTTCTGGGGGTTGAAAAAGGTCTTAACACCAAGGAAGATGAACCAGAAAAGAAAATAAATCAATCAAAAGCCAAAACGCAACCCAAAGGAGGAAGGACTAACTCCCACTGATCCCCAGCGGAGTCGCCAAATTGTTGTAGAGGTAAATCCCCTCTGCGGACAGAGGTGATCCCACTAGCCCTAGATTGGGTCTAGCAACAATCGAATCACGCAATGACGTTGGTTCCTAGTTACAAGAAAGACAAAGATCACGATAAGTAGCCTACCTTAAATCCCACGCTGTTTTTGTCGAGGAAGAAGCGGCGCTCCTCGTCTCTAGCCTGGAAAATCACAATCCTTCCGTTTGACATGTCTGGACACATGTACATGTGCAGAGAAACGATGACATACAACATAATATTCAAAGCATATAACTATATATCAGTCAAAGAAGATATAATTCGTTGCATTACATAAAAGAGTAGACACACGAATGGAACCAAAATCAAAGTCGCTTATATTATAGATGACAAAAGGGAGATTGCAACCAAATGCTCTGACGCTATGATCTTCCTTCGGCGGGGCTTGCAGTGGAGTGCATCTCAACAAAGCTTGTCGAGAATCTGGACAAAGCTCTTTCTCTTACAAGGTTCTCCTTGGCTTGGCTCTCAATAGTCGCTCAACTATAGTTTCTTTCCCACCAGTTCAGCTAGCTTGCAAATGAAGGGGGAAAGCTTTTATAGATGGAGGAAGGGAATTTGGGATCCCTATAATCATGGGATAGGTCCTATCTCTTAGGAAGGTTCCATGAGAGGTGGAAAACCACTTCGTATACATGGAGATCCGGAGCCAAACCACTCAACTTATTCTGATGATTCATTCTAGAGTTTGTTAGAATCAAACTTCCACCATTTATTTTTAAAAAACATTCCTTAATAGGCTTGGTGCAAGTGAAACACAGGGATAGAGTGCCAACTGGTGTGCTCTCTAGTGTGAATTTTCCCCATTAGCGTGAGGGATGCACTGGCTAGTCGCACCAAGGCTAAAACATCTGTTTTAAGGGTTTTCTCAGAGGAAATGTTCTTCAGGAGAATGTTTTTCCTGATGCAGGAGGATGCCATGACGGTGTTTTCAGGACATTTTACTGTTCATAGGTCATGGGAATAGTCCTCCAATGTACAGGACGAGGGATTGCAGGGATGGTGACAAAATGTTGTGTAACAGAGAGTTCTAGTCATGAAACTTATGAAAGAGGTATAATCAAAGGAGAATGCTATGCAAAGGAGGCTAAACCAAACCATTCAATTGTAGAAATGAAGGGAAGAAGTATACAATAGAACACAAGCAGTACAAGAGATCATCAATAAAAATTTTGACAAGAGGACTAAGGCAAATGATTTCCAGATTGGAGAAAAAGTGCAAAAGTTGGATTCAAGAAGAGAGGACAAAGGTAAGTATGGAAAATTTGAAAATCTGTGGAAAGTTCCATACATCATTCATTCAACAAGAGGTAAAAATGCATTATTTATACAATAATGCAATGGAACAGAGTTATATGGAGGTCTTGTCAATGGCAGGATGCTCAAGCACTATTCTTGTTGAAGTTATTAGTTTAAAGATTTGATCATTGTACATAACACTACTTGAATAAAAGATCAGAAAAATGAAACACAAAAACAAAGAATATAAGAAAAAGAGGGTAGATAAAAGGAAGAGGTAAAGCCCCATACCAAAAAAGAATATGTCTGGAAGTGTGCAAGTGCAAATGCCACTACTTTTGAAGAAATGAAAGTCTTGTTCAGTCATAATGCCTAACCATGATTGAACATGTTTTAAGTTTCTTCTGATAAGTTAGAAAATGGAGATTTTCGAAATAGTTTGAACTTGGCTTATCAAGTAGACTAGGTTAGGAAAAGATACTGGTTCCCAAAGCTCAAATATGAACCAAAGAGAAAAGAGAGGGATGAATGAAAAATTTCAAATTATAGCCCTTGGTTTTTCTAGTTTTACTTGTATAAAAACAGAATCTGTGTGCAATTTGTGTAAATGCCATGGCTCGTGACAAACCAAACTACTCAACCTTGATTTGGTCATGTTTTAAATTTTATGTTAGTAGATTAGAGAATAAAAATCTAGCAAATTATTTAACCTTGACAGATAACTAGATTAGGTAGAGAATAAAAGAGCTCATCAGTCTAATTTGAGCTCTTGGGAGTTATAAGGGTAGACATAGATATTTTTTGCTTCCAAAAGAAAGATGATGTTCAGGGTTTGCCAATCCAAATGCACCCAAATGAAGAGAAATATGTTAGGAAAAGTATGATGGGTAGGTATAGTTGATATGAAGAAAATCAATGAGCATGTAAGGCACCTCATCTGCAAAATCAGAGATCTGAGATCTAAGGTTCTTCACACCTCCTGAAAGGAGCTTCCCTCCCCAACTAGAGACACTGTTAGTCATCAGTATTTTTCACTATCTTTAGATGACTATAGGATGTTTATATATTTCTGAAAACAATATTCCTTGAATATCTTTAGTTTCAGAAATATCACTGCCTTCATTATCCTTCTAAACCTAATTTCACTATTCCTCAGTTGGTCTTCCCATATCCACCCTGTTTCTCTTCAAAAGACTCCTTATGAGCTTATACCTCTCATTTTCATCCTTCTTCCCTGCCAATAACCTCATTTCCCATTTTTTCCCTATCAATAGACTCCATCTTCGATCTACGGTTTCTTACTGATGACTCATTTCAATGTCCCTTTGGGCACAATAGCCTATAAAAATACTTTGTTTTCACTTGAAAATATCCAAGTCAAATGTTAGCCAAAATAAGCTCAAAGAATCCTCCCACTGGGTCATTATGGTTTTTACATGTTTTAAGATCATCATTGGATGTTTTAGGCACTGCTTTTCCTTTACTAGAATCTGGCTCATATTTAATAGAATTTCAAGACATGGTTATTTGAGAAGGACCTAAAATATCCAAAGAATATTACTTTATGAGTTCATATTCTGCAAATGAGAAAACTGGAAAAAGTTTGGCACTTCTGCAGGAGTGTTGAAATATTTATCAGCAAAAAGTATTAATGAGGTAGACTATCTACTCCTGAATTAAGACAACTTACAAAAAAGGAAAATGGAACAACTTGGTCTTGCAGATAATTAGGGTTTATACACTTGATGGTCCACTTGAGTGCGAAAACAGTGATCACTTGCAGAAATGACATGGAGGAAGCACATAAGGCCAAAGATGAAGAAATTCTATTAGAAAATATTGATGAAATATGGAAAAAGGTGAGGTGAACTAGACATAAATGGATGAACTTGAAAGGGCTATAGAGAACTTAGAAGACAACACTGATGATTGCTGCAAAGCATTCCAGACACCTAGGGTTTTGAAGAAAATGGTCAGAGAAGGTGAAAAGATGAGTCAAGCTCCATGGTGGAAACAAGAGAATATTTTCACGATGATACCATGTGACTAAATCCCAAAGGTGTCAAAATGAACTTGTCATGCCTAAATGAGCAAAAGAAAAGTCAACTTCATGACTTTATCAACCTGCAAGGCAAAAAAGTGTAAAAGGGTTAGTGAAAAAAGAAAAAGACTTTAAACATTAGAAAGTGGGTTTTCAAATTAAATCAAACTTCTAGTTGCCTATAAAGCCTATCTAATAGTCCAACATAATCATTATTTCATTTCAAAATATCAAGATCACTCATGAGAGAAGATTTTGTGATTTTTTAAGCCAAATTTGGGCAAATTTGATTGACGATGCGCATTTAGCTTGGTGCTTTGCGCTTAGGCTTGGCGCTACGCTGGACGCTTGGACAAAAAGGGTTTCTAAACCCTCCAACTACTCAAATCACTCCAAATTTCTTCCAATCTCTTGCCAAATGTCCTCCAAGAAAATATTAATGGGTAAGTACATACGATAGCCCTATTTTTAAAGTTATTTGATGATTCTTCAATTGAATGAAGTGCTATCCTAAGAAGAAACCCTAAGATCTAGCTTGAAATCATTGTTTTTCCATTGCTTCATACTCCTTCTAGAAAATCAGTGATAAGACAAGGAAATTGCACTGTTTGAGGGTTTTCATTCATATGAGCTTGTCACCACATCCATTCCCTTCATTCACTCATTCCATTCATTTACAAAAAATACCATTTCATACCCTCCCTTCATCTCATTTCACAGCAGCCCAAGGGTTTCTAAAAATAGAATTTTCAACATGTCAGAGGGTGAAGACAGTGGTGGTGAGGCCCAAATTCCAAGGAGGAATGATCACAAGGGAGGGAAGATAAACAGATTTGAACCCCTCAATACAAGGGAACTCATGGCATCTCCCCTTATTGTTTCCTCCTTCAAACATGTAGGCTACTTTGAATTTTGTGAGAAGGTGCAGCAAGTACAAAACCACCCTGAGCCAACAAGAATTTTCATTATCAATTTGCATGAAAAACAATTTAATCTTGCTGGGGTTACCTTTGAGTTGTCTACAGATGCCATTGCAAATGCTACCGGAATACCAAGTGTGGGATAAAAATGGTTCAAGCAAGAAAACCTAGACATGAGTTACTTTGAGCCATATCTAAAACCTAGGTATAAAGATCACCACAAGTCCATCTTTCCTTTTTCACATCTGCTTGATAGATATGCACCCATGATGAAGATAATCATGAAGTATTTCACATGTGAGGGAAGGTTTTCCCGTCTTTACTCATACCACATTTGGCTTCTTATGCATTTTACTAGAGTGAGGATGCAACATATACCATATTACCTTTTTCAGAGCATTGATAAAATGGCCTACATAGTGCAAAAGAGAGATTATCCTCAAAAAAGGTAGAGCCTATTCCATCACTCACTCATCAAGATGGTGGTTATGCACCAACTACAGCAGAAAGGCATTCCATGAGAGACCTTCATTGCCAATGAGGTTTTTACTGCTCCACAAGGCCATCATTAGCAATATATACCTTCCTCATCTCATCCTCCCATTCCTACTTCTCCATCACTTCCTGTTGTTCCTACATTCCCACTCACTCAAATTACTTCACCCCATGATGACCCTTCCACATCACCATCCACTCACATCCCTTCACCTCATGATGATCCTCCTTCATCACCTCCCCACAACCCTTCACCCTCATCTCATGAAACCAGAGAATCCAGTAGTGAAAGAGACAGTGAGAGAGATGACACCGAGATGATTGAAATTGAACGTTTTCCTTTGAAATACCGGAGAGGCTACATGCATGTGTTTTCTTCACTTTAGGTGCAAGGGGCCATCCTTTTACATCAACAAAACAACTTGACAAGAATAAGGAAAAGGTCATAAAACCTATTACTGAAAAGGAGGATATGCATGAAACTGAACAAGAGTTTCAACTTATTGACCTTGAGGATGAAGATGAGGAGAGGATTACAAACATGCTGCTCAAAACCAAGGATGCCAAGATTAGTGAGCTATAAGCTAATATCGGTAGGGAAAAGAATGTGATCAACTATCTTGAGCTAGAGAACAAGTAGTTAGAGATAGAGAAAGCCATCAGTGAAGTCAGGGAAATCTGAGCTCAGAAAGAGGCCGAAAAGGCCAAGGCTATGCTAGATGAGACCTTGGACACTCTTGATGATAGTGAGGATGAGGAAGAACAACTTCCTAGGAAGAGGCCAAGGACAATTGGGTTGAATAAGGCTTTAGCTCGAGAAAGAGATAAATAGACAAAATTGGTAGAGAATCTCACTTGAAGTGAGATGCTTGCCATGTAAATCAGCTATGATAGAGAATATTGGCTAGAGAGGGAAAACTTACACCTAGAGGGTCAACTAGAGAAGGCCAAGAGAGATATTGACATGAAAATAAAGATGGCAAAGCATTATGCCATGAGCAACAAGATTGCAAGGGCCAAGCTCAAACGAGCACTTGCAAAGATTCAAGCACTAACTGAGGCAAAGGAGAAGGAAAAACTGAATATCCTTGCTGATGTATCCCTCCAAGCATCCAAATCATGATCAACAAGGTAAATTCCAAATTTTGGCACTTGGTGCAAATTTTGGATTTTTAACTGTATGGCTAGCAGAAAAAGGGCCAAACGTGCAGTGCCACTAGCATTGCGCTCTTTTATGGGGCACTCAGATGGGAAAAAATCAGCATTTCATGTTTCTCATGCCAAGTACATCATCCTCAGAAATTTTCAAGTCATTTGGAGCAAAACTGGGCCCTCAAAAGGGCCAAACATCACCAAAAAAACACTTTTTTGCCATATTTTCAGCAGTGGCACTGCGCCCTTAACAGTCTTGGGAGAATTTATTTTTTAGTAGGAAAATTGGCATCAATCTAGAAACTAAAGGAAGATTTGGAAACTAGAGAGGACATTCTTTCCAATGATCTATCATGGAGCTCATTAATTTGGACACCGGGAAGGCCTAAAAAATGTAGCTGCAAAACATGTGATTTTTCCAGTCTTGGCACTGCGCCATTGGCCTGGCGCTCTACCCCTATACCTTGGAGCTGCACCCTTGCTAGGAGTTATTGAAAAATATATTTTGGGGCCTTAAAGTCAAATTTTTCTCCAAATTAGCTCAAATAGTTATGTTAGAAGTTATTTTTTCCATAAATGAGTTTAGATAATTTTTCCTTGGGCCTTGCATTGTCTCTAAGGTCAAATGCATCTAATATGTAATTAATGAATTCTAAAACCCTATATAGGGTTTAATTCATAATTTGGAAGTTAAATTCTACACCTAATGCTTCATAATTTTTTTGGTTGATTATTAGGATTAAAATCACATAGGCTTTGAGTGGTGAAGAGTTTTTTGGCTTTCGAACTTTGTAATGGCCTTGGACTGAATGATAATGGAGCAAGCACATTTTCAGCATTCATGGAATTTATCAAATGGTGATGTTTTTCACGAGGGGAAAGCTCACGGGAAACCTGGGCGTACTTCCCCAGAATTTATGGATGGTACGCGCGGTAAACCGTTCGGCGGACTTTCGGCGCCTGACCCCAAAGGACTCAAGGATCGAACCCGTGACCTCCCTCAACGGAGAGGCCCACGTATTGGCTCACTACCACTTGAGCTAACCCTTGGGGCTAAAATGGTGATGTTATTCCAATTTAGTTATTTTATTCTTATGTTTTCCATGTTGTTTCATCTTTTCCCTTACAATGGAACAAAAAAATTAGATTAAGATATGTTGTTGAGAGGCACCTTAAGTCTATTTGTTCTCTATTGTTTCAATGTTTTCCTCTGCTAGTTTTGATTAGCGAATTATTAATTGCTCTCTGGTTCCACTTAGCTTGTTTTCCTTGAAAATGATTTAATGGAGTCAAGCCAAAGAATTTTATGGTATCTCGTGTCCTTTGTTGAAGCTTTAAACATTGTTTTTTAGGCCTTTTCTTTGAAGTTTACTAATTAGGGTTTTCCTGAAGAAGCTTATGGTTTGCCTTGTCCTTTAGTCCATCTTAAGTATTTAATTTTAAGGTCTTTATAGTTTGATTGGAGAAACTTAGGAGTTACCTTCTCTTTAATCATTACTAATGTGTTATCTTGAATATTTTCTTTCCCTTAAGGTAAAAAACTAGAGAATTTAGGAGTTCCTTTCTTTGTAGGTTTGCTGGATTGTTGTTTTAAAGTTTATTTGATAAAGCTAGGTCAGAGAAGTTTATGGTGCGCCAAGTCCTTTGATTCTTTCTTAATGCATAGTACTCTTAAAGACTCTTCTTGTTATAGTATATGTTAAAGGATTCTTAATTTCCCTTTAAACCTACTACGTTCACAATTTAATGTCCATTTCACTCCCACATAAGCTATTAAGATCCATTTGGATTTGTCAACTTGCCCTATGAAACACCCTTGATTCATTATTATAATTTTCAAGCCCTTCATAGACCCCATAGCCCAATGGTTTGAATTTTCTTACACTGTCTGTTCTTCTTGACAACCTACCCAACCAAACAAAACAAAACAAAAAAACCCTATCATTATAGCTAGCCTAAAATTAACACCCTAAATCAATCAAGTCATATCTTTTATCAAATATATAGAGAGAGCCCTCTCTGAGTCTAGGAAGGCTAGGTTCTAGGAATCCAAAGTTGGTTTGATGTTACCCTTGTCTATTTGTTCTTGCCAATCTAACAAATTACAAGGACCTAACATATTCAATTTTGAAATGATTAAACAGTGTATTACCCTTTAATTCCTGGAAAATCTCACAATTTCTAGAAACTGATATCCTCTGTTCAACTGCCATTAACATTTCCATGGTCAAGTTTTTGAACGAAGAAAAAATATATTATATGTGCTTTTGGTAGTGACCTATAGTTGATCTCCCAAATTAATGACCAAGGTGTTAGCTATGGGTTGTTCGAACAGTGATGGCAATTGATTGTTATTTTTTCTATGCATATTTAAGTATACCAATTATATATAATGATAATAAATTTATTATATAAATAATTATAGTAAATGTATAATATTTTAATAAAATATATAAAATAAATACATGGAAATTAAATATTTGAATTTATTGTTATTTATTATTATTATATATATATATATATATATATATATATATAAATATATATATATATATATATATATATATATATATACATGCTATTTTTTATTTATATGTTACACATTTAAATGGTATAAATTTATATATTGTGTGGAGAAGGTTTTATAGCATAGTATAAAATAGATGTTTTCATGTAATGTTACATTTAAAAATAATAAAATAATACATAATTAAAAAAATTTAAAAAATATTAATAGGAAAAATTGACTATGGTGACATATAAGTCTATCTGACCTTAATTGAGACTTTTTAATATTTTATTCCTACGATCAAATAGAAGGGAAAAAAGAGTAAAGAAGGTTGGTAGTATGGTAGATGTTTTGGATATGAGAAATGATGTGAGCAAGAGCGAGGAAATCCAAGAGGAAGTGATTTTCATCTTCAATCCTCTTAGTATCACATAGTTGACATGTTCTTTCTTCCCAATGAGTTTTAGAAATGGGCCAACACCCACTCTAACTTTGAAGCTCATATGAGTTAGTTCTTATCTTTGCAATGATGATTTTTTTCTTAGAACTAGTCAAGATAGAGAGATAATTCTAGTTAGCAAGAGTGGGGGTGATAACCTCCTTATAATACCTTAGCTTCATTTTCCCCTGTAGCTACTTATCATCCCACAATTTGTCATTAAATTTGGAAGTATTAATTTTTTAATATTATCTTTATTCTCCAAGATGATCTCCTCCTTTCACCAGCAATATTCGAGCCAACATTAGGTATCATTGTTCCAACCTTGCTCGATACGAAGGTGGGAATTTTGGCTAGCTTTATAAGCAAATTTAGGGAAGTTCTTCGTTTCCATGTTGTAAAGTTTCTTCTTATAGATAAGATAGTGAAACATAGTCGTGATTTTAATGGGGGAAAGGCTAGCTTCAGTCAAGAGGATAGGATACCATAGGGAGTATTACATTTAATCATGAGGTTGTAGATAATAAATTGGTTTTGGATATATGTAATGCATTCTATGTTCATTTTCCATGGCACATTTGAAACAAAATTATATTAATAACAACAAAATATTTTACTAACAAGTACAAACAACAAAAATTTTTTATCAACTTTATATAGAGAAAATAATTTAAATTAAAACTTTTAAGTAAATTTTAATGTGGATTATAAATCAAATATTTTAATAGATATTTATTTTTCAACATTATTAAAAATCTATTTTTTAATCATTTGATTGGACCACAATTTTAAGTCTTATTGCATCCTTTGAAAAATACAATGCCACGTGGATAATGGCTTCACATTTTTATGCCATAATGTATGAATATCATTGTAATGTAATTTTTTCCTCGTCGAGAAATCCTAAGTTCAATTAAAAGAACTAAAATTACACGTTGAATATGCCACAAAAGACATATCAAAAAGGTTGATCCATAGAAACAATTCATCTTTGAACTCCGAGACTAACAACATATTTTCTAGACATAGCATAATAATTACATTAAAAAAATGTTTTGAATCGTGCCATTATAACATCATCGCCATTAAATAGATATAGAAAACTAAAAGAAAAATATGTTCTTGTATAAATTATAGTTATTGTTACAAGATATCAAAAGATGGATAATATATAAGACCACATTAGTGCAATGTTCAAGAGAAAAATAAGTATTATGATGCTTCCACGTGGAGACCATCTATGAATGGTATGTGGAAATACTCATAATGTTCTCCATCAACCTACTCTAAAATTTTCCATATAACCAAGCTTGTTGCACACCCTCCTTGGAAAGTGCATCAGATAATGTGTTTCTCTCCCTATAAATATGTTGGCATGAGATATGATCAAAATTCCTTTTAATCAGTAAAAATTCCTCAAGGATGGGTCTGAGTGTATGTATGTGACATACAGAACGTTCCTTGAACCAATTTATGATGACACGAGAACCACCGAAGACTTGCAACCGTTGGCACCCTTTATCAAGAGAAAATAGAAGGAGTAATTTCAAGGTTAACACCTTTGTTTAGTTGTTTCATCCATGGCCCAACCCACTCTTCAGTCTGAAGGAATGATTATCATCCATGTACAGGACAGTTCCTCCACCACATCTATAACCTTCTTGAGAAGAACCATTGAAATAGGCCCAGAGACTGGAGGTATCAACATATTCCTCAATGATGTTACGGGTCATTAATACAACTACCTAAGATGGAATGAGATTGTATATCACAAGAAATGGCCAACAACTCGTTTTGGATAAAAGTATTTTTCCTAAAAAATAATATTATTTCTCCTAAGAAAAATTCCCGAGCTGATTATAGGGGGCAAGTTTCTTAGTTTATATAAGATATCGAGTGCCATGAAGTATTCCAAGATTCTTTATTATACCATCCTTGCCATAAGTTTCCAATTTTTTATGGAAAGGAACTTCTCAAAACCCCTCTACCTATATTGTGTATTAAGTCAAGGAATCATGAAATGATCCAATGCTTAATCTCTCATGAGATTCTCCAACACTCTACAAACTGTCTCACACTAATATAGGAAAAATCGGTCTAATACTTAGCCAATTCTTAGCCTTCCTTCAGCCTTCCTTGATCATGCAATTCCTAGTAAATTTGTCCCCTATTAAATACGAATAATTCCTTTCCTTGGTTGTGCAATGCTTCATGGAATCCCAATGAATCTATAATTGCACATGGGAAATTTTCTATAAATAAAATTGATAGTTATGTTCCCTTTAACCTCTTTCTCAACTAGGTCTTCCTTAAAACTGAGATGCATGTAGTTATTTATAATGATTATCAGTTCTTTGATTGATTGCTCATTATGAATTAGATGTAATTTAATTCACTATACCTCTCACTATATCATCTCTAAGTTAGAATTAGTTAAATTTATTATAACTCAATAAGTTGAGTTAACTCACTCACACCACAACCCATTGATGCATCAACTGCAACTAGATGCCAAAAATATTAGAATCCCTCTACGTGCCTCATCTTAGACCCTCAACTCGAATTTATTGAGCTAACTTAGTCATCATGACATAGTTAACTTATAAAAGTTTTTATGAGATGAAATTACAATTTATCTAAGGGAAAAATAAATTAGACGTCCCACATTAGTCACCAGTGTGCATCAGAAATTCCTCACCAATGTGCATCTGAATTTCGTCACCAATGTGGTTTCATTTTTTGTTCTTTCTGCTTTCCAATTTCACTATTTCTTGTTGCAAATTTCAACACTCCCTTTCAACAAGAAAGGAATTCCATATATCTCAATTTGGTACCTTTTGAATGCTCTACATGTAACACTTCTCTAGTGTTGTTGGCACCTGAAACTCCTGAAACCGAAAAACCTCCGAACAACTGAATTAGTATAATGTATCTGTCATCAAAGTATTCTGACTACTGCTAGCTACTACACCTGTCTAATGGAATTTCGGCACTACTACTGACATATGCATCTCTACCCTCGCACTGTTGCCAACTTTGATCTCCACTCCAGTATTCCACATCTGTCACTTTGATTTTTTTCTTCTTGACATATGACTACATCAATCCAACTGAACCTTCCTACTACTATTGTATTGTGGGCTCCTCGTAGCTAGGTTTGATCCATGAGACACACCATCTCAGTGCAACCTGCCCAATTTTTTTCTTCGAATTATATATGCACATCGCCCCACCTCTCATTTGGAGATATAGATGCATGTACTCCCTCTTCCCATATCGCTTGAAATTTCCCCCTCCTCAAGGTATCTTCTTGAGTGGACGCTTCCACTTTTTCTCCTCTCTAATTCTCCTATTTTTGTTTCTCCGCAACTTTCTGAGACTAATTTTGAGGCTGCATGTTGAGAGGCTCCCTCTCAAAAACTAAGTCACTAACCTTTTTTTTGCTCCTCAAATATTTTCATGCATCCTCTACCTTGAGAGCATATATTTTTTAATCTTACACTGATTTTTTTCACCCTTCTTCTGGTGATGTGTCTAAGTAACGCCTTTCCTTTTCTAAATAGGAAATAAAAAACATGATCTTCCAATACCACTATGGAAACAATATTCTTCCATAGGCCTTGAACATACAAAACATCTATCAGTCTGTGAGGGGAGCTAGACTCCCTCTGAAAGGTAATTGTACCTATTCTCTTCATGTTATACCTCCCTTCATCCCCAAACTCTATGTTCTACTAGAGGTCCTTCTCATCCAAGTCACTGAAGAGATCTCTATTCCTCGTCATATGGAATGAGGCGTCATTTTCTAGATACCACAAGCATCCCATAATAGTGTTTGACATGCATGCAATGAGAGTAAAATCAAGCTCAAACTATGAAGGTAGCATTTAACCCACAACTACTGCAGTATCCTTCTTTCTTGCCTTCTTCCGTGGTCAATTGGAGGCATAGTGCCCATTCTTGTGACAGTGAAAAACATTGATATTAGAAAAGTCTCTCTTTCCCTCTTCACCTTGGGACTTGTTTCCCTTGTCTTTCTTTCCTTTTCCAATCAATGAAAAATCTTCTTCTTTGTATTTTCCAGAGGTCCCATTTCTCATGCTCCGCCTTATCTCTTCTATTACCAAGTCGGACAACAAATGCTCCCAGTCCGGTAATTTCTCTGTCCCATTCACTGAGTCTTGGTAGCTATGCCAGTCTTGGGAAGGCCTAGAAGTGATAGGCTCACCAAATCATCCTGGGATACTTTCACACCAACACTTACAAGCTCATCTGGACATTGAGTGAACTTCGTCAAGTGTGTTGGTATTGTGTTGCCCTTTTCCATCTTGATCTTTCTAAGCTTTTATTTTAGTGACAAATTCCTATGGTTGGTTCTATTCTGAAATACATATTTCAAGGCCTTCCACATATCATATAGAGTCACCTTCCATTGGATACTCGAGACAATATGATCTTTAACTCCCTCTAACAAGATCCTTCTTGCCTTTGCTACCTTCTTTTGTCATGGATCAAGAAGTTTGGAATCAGTGGTTACTATGGGCTTGGGAATATGAGTATCTGTGAATTCATTCAACTCGTTTTCCTCCAACACTACCTCCATCTCATCCTGCCATGATATATAATTCGAATTTCCCTTAAGATCATATTAGAGTCTCAAGCCATTGAAAGACATCTTGATCTCCTACTAGACCTGAAGAATAAATCTGCAAATTTGAACATGTTGAAGAAAAACTAAATTTCTTCTCTTCTATTTTGATTCATGGCACTCTGATACCATGTAGAAATATCACTTTGATACCTTGTAGAAAATCTACCAATGGGATTCAATTTGATCTTGTGATGTACTGTAATAATATATTGAATCCTTCTACAATATCTGTGGAATGCAAAACACGATCACTCAATCACGTGCAAGTAAGAGAAAGAAGTAAATAAATCACACAACACAAGAGGTTCTTGGGGAAAGAAAATTCTCAAAACCCCTCTATCTCTATTGTGTATAATGTCAAGGAATCATGAAACAATACAATCCTTAATCTCTCATGATATTCTCCAGCACTCTGCCAACTATCTCACACTAATCTAGGAAAAATCGGTCTAGTATTTATCCAATTCTAAGTCTCCCTTTATCATACCTGTATCATGCAATTCCTATTGAATTAGGCCCCTATTAAATAGGAATAATTCCCTTCCTTGATTGCGCAATGCATCATGGCATCCCAATGACTCTATAATTGTACATGGGAAATTTTCTATAAATACAATTGATAGTTTTGTTCCCTTTAAGGTATGTCTCAATTGGGTCATCCTTAGAACTGACATTCATGCAGCTATTTATAGTGAATTATCAGTTATTGGATTGATCACTCATTGTGAATTAAATCTAATTTAGTTCACTAGACCTCTCACTAGCTCATCTCTCAGTTAGAACTAGTTAAACTGATTATAACTCAATAAGTTCAGTTAACTCACTCACACCACACCCCACTGATGCATCAACTACAACTGAACCCCCAAAATATTAGAAACCCTCTACATTCCTCATCTTATACCCTCAACTCGAATTTATTGAGCTAACTCAATCATCATGACTTAGTTAACTGATACAATTTGTTATGAGATGAAATTAAAATTTATTGTCCAATTTATTTAATAGAAAAATAAATTAGACGCCCCACATTCCTCACCAGTGTGCATCATAATTTCCTCACCAATGTGCATCATAAATTCCTCACCAATGTGCATCAGAAATTCCTCAACCATGTGCGTCCGAATTTCCTCACCAATGTGGGTGCATTTTTTTTCCTTTCTGGTTGCCAGTTTCATTGTTTCTTGTTGCAAATTTCAACAAGGAATGCAAGAAACATTTCAATCTCGGGTTCAAACAACTTATCTTTATCAACTGACATCCACAATTCTTGAACCGTATATGAATATTCTTCATCTAGTTGTTTTTCTTCAATGGTAGCCAAAGAATCAGTTTGCAATACCTCAACATTGTAAGTAGATTAATGTGTTTTATTATTGGGGATATGAAATGGTTGTTCATGTGGTGGAGTAGGAATGGATATTTTGGGTGCTTTTGTGGGTGGTACTGGGAAAGGTTGAAATGAGGTCAACTGAGGGTGAAACTAATGTTGTGGTGGAGCTGAATGGTATAGATAACATTGATCTTGGTGTTATAGCATCATTTTTCACCCACATGTGATTCATGATTGTCTCTTTGGCCTTGGGCACCCATTCCCACAGACTTGAATAAAAGTTCAAAAAAACAGTGTTTTAAATCCCATACGCGGGTATGCCCAGACTTTTCCACGTGTATACGCGAGTCCAGAGATAATTTTCCACGCATGCCATTAAAACCATTAAAAAATATATATAAAAATCCCTATTTTCGAGGTTGGGTTGATGGTTATTCCAGTAATTCAACCACCCCAGCCCATGGCTAACTGTTTCCAACTGATTGAAACTACTTTGAGGGAGTATAAAAGCCCCTCATATGCATGGCCTAAGGGGAGAGTGAAAATTATAGACATTGTACTCTATTGGAGCCCAATTCAAGTCTGATTTCCCGTGCCTCCTGCACTTCCCAGATTTTTACAGGAAACCCTTCTTTCCTGGAGATGTTCATCAGCTTATATGTCATCTCGTATGCACAAGTCTTGAAATTATCCTAGCGAGGCAAGGGCGGGACGGATCCAGACGACGGTCTGTTCGAAGATCGTGGAAGGATTCAGGTGATCTCTCCACCTTTCTATTACTGTACATGCTGTTCGTAATGAACAAGAACCATCTTGTTTCCGAATTCACGTGTTAATATCTACTTGCATATGTGAAAATATTGTTAATTAAGAATTTATTATTGTTTATATGATGTTTCACATGGATTATACTGACATTTAGAATAAATATATGATGTAAAACTAGATTTCCGTGCACTTTTCTTCTTGGTTTTCAAGTTGAAGAGGAAGAAGGGTTGCTGGGGGTTTGGACCCCATGGGATCTACATCAAACGTAGGACCTACGGGTGAGTTCTACAATCGATAATATCTAGTTTTTAGCATACAAGTGTGGTTGTGTGAGTCCTTATTGAATAGCATGCCCTGATTTGTGGAGGTTTTGACCCAACGACCTCTAGGGAGTTATTTCCTGAAACAGAACTGGCGACTCCACTGGGGATCGCATTCTTGTGATTCCCCTGTTGGGTGGTTTCAACTGTTTTAAAGGTTTTCGACAGTTTTAATCATTATTTCTAGTCCAGTAAGTTTTTTCTCAGTCAGACTAATGACCTGGTTCTTTAGCTAGGCTTGATCTTTCTATTTTTCATTATTTACCTTTCCATACGCAAATTTTTCTACACACAGTCTTGTATACACGTAGTTTCTGTCAAAGGAAGTCGTGTATACGTGGGTTTCCTTTGCCACAGTCGCGTATGCACGCCTTTTGCAAAACTGCTAAGTAGCGTATGCCTAGGAAAATTTTGAAATTTTTTATTTTTGGACTTTTTGGTCTTGTTTGCCTGTAGTGACCTGTCTCTGCAGTGTCCTTATAGTCTCTGGATTGTGTTGAAGGTGGTTATTGGTCTTTTTCTCTCTTGTTTGGTTGAAGACTGGCTCATTTGGCAAATATTGTTGTTTAGGGCTTGCATTTCTGGTTTGAGTACCAAGATCTCTTTCTGGAGATTCTTGGTTGTTCTGCTTAATCAGGACAGAGAGCTTCTACTTGTATACTCTTTCCTAACTTTATGTTTTGCTTTGCACTTTAATTTTTGCCTATTTTTTGGTTGGTTTTCTTGATTTCATTTGACTAGGTCTTGTTGCAATTTTTGAAGAGTCATTCTTGGTTCTTTGAGGTTTTGTTTGCTGCAAGATTGTGCTATTCTTCTGGGCTGAGTTACTGAGTTTATTGTCTTCCTTTTGCTTGTATAAATCTTGCTACTAAGTGGCACTATAAGATTTGGAGCATTGTTGTTGAAGTTTTGCTTGAAATTCGGAGATTGTTTGGCTTGGTGATTGGATAGTTTTCTTGGTCTCTTTGAAGTCTTCTTTCTATAAAATTCAAAAGCTCAAAAACATTTTGTTTTGCCATTGCTTTCGTTTTGCATTTTTGTTTTGGTTTCTTTTCATTTTTTGAAGCCTTGTTGAGATTTCTTACCTTCGGTGTCTGACTTGATTTGGGAATGGAATTTTCATTAGTTTCTTTCTCTTATTTCGAGCATATTTTGGTGTCTTTATACTGAGAGTTTCTGATTTGGGAACTAGCTTTGTGGACAACCGGAAAAGTGATAGAACTGAGGGTTTCTTGGAAATTTCTCTTTGCTTTGTTAGATTTTGCATATTATAATTGGCATGCTCTTAGTAATTTTCATTAGGTGCACTTGAACATTTGTAGTCTTTTTCATAAATTTTGCGAGTGTGAGTTTGATATCTGAAAAGAAAAAATAGTCTCGTAGAACCCGTGTAGAAATTTCTTTTCATCGAAAGGCAATTACTGCATCTGCATGTAGTTTGGTTTTCATTAATTTCTTTTTTGCGTCATAAAACATCATGAGTTTCATTTCCATATCCCCTTGACTTAATATAACAGCCAACTAAAATAAGCGCAATAATTTGAAAACAACTAGCAAGTTTTTTATTAAGTGTCATACACCAACTAGCTAGGTTGTAGGGCCTTGGATTAGGTGAGTAGAGAGTTAACTCTCCAAGGCCGCTCAAACTGAAACATAGAAGTTTATTAAATGAGCGAAATCCAAATCCGTTAGGTGGACCGGGAAAGCTCTCCTCCAGAGAGTCAAGCGCAAGGGGAAGTGAAGTTTGAGACGAGAGATACCCCCTCTCTGATTTACTGGATCTTACCTTAAGACCGTTCCGCCCGGCTGCTGACACAGATTGGTGCCCTTAGTTGCCATTCCTAGGTTCCACATAGGTGACTGCGGGGGGGAATACCCGTGGTACCTGAGGCAGACGTCGTATCACTTCCAACAGTACTTCTGGAGGGTGCCCCAGTGAAGCTTGGGTACTTGCACCGGCAAAGGCTGTTGTTAGGAGGTTGGCGTAATTGTTTCTGTTACCTTTGCTAGTAGGCCTGGGCTGTAATTATCCCAGACTACTTTCGAGAGGTCCTATTTTTCGCTTTCTCGTATTTTGGTGTCCGGTCCTAATCACCCGGAGCGGAAATACCTTAAGGCTGCTTGCTTGCTTGCATCTTAGGGATTTTTTGTAGTGAGCGCTCTTTGCTCCTAGCTTGCTTAGCTTTATACTTTTTTGAGTCTAATTAATCGGTTAAAGTGGCTGATAAAGCGCCTCGTCGATCGAGGAGAGTTCGGGGGTTATCTCCCGAAACTATTGAGCCTTCTTCAAGAGGGCGTAGGAGTAATATAGCAGGTGAATATCACCTTGTGGTATCTGACGCAGTGGAGAGAGATCCTCCACAAGGGCTTGAAGGTTTTGTAGTTGGTTCCGGTGTTGGTTTCGAGAGGAGTGCTCCGCTCACCTCGAGAGTCTTATTTCTGGGAGAAGAAGAAGTAGAAGTAGAGGAAGTATCTCAGCTTTCTGAATCACTTCCATCTCCTCTTCCTCCTGATTATCCATTTGTTGTTGAGTACATTGGACCTGAGTCAGAAAGACCAGAAAGTCCTTATCCATCTTATTCATACCTTTCGATGGCCACGACTGGGAACGCGCTTTCGGTTGTGAGTGTTGCAGGCATTCAGACTCCTGCTTCAGTAGAAGGAGGAGGCACAATTTCCATATCTTCGATTGCTTCTAGTAATGTTGTGTTTGGCTCTGGTTTCACCGAAGCACATGCTTCTCAATTTGGTCCCTTTTTTTTTGGAATGCCCAGTAGTGGGATTCCTTCGTTTTCCTTCTCTGCTGCTGCAACTGCGTCTGCACCCATGTCTTCCATGGCTAGTGGGTCAACTTCTTTTCAAGGGTTCCCCTTCGGAAGTGGGCATATTCCTAGTTCAAATCCTTCCTTAGGGTCTTTTCCTTTTACTTCTCAGACTCAGAGTTTTAACCCTTGGTCTGGAGGTCAGAGTTCGACTACCTTTACAAGTTGGAACCCTTACGGCAGTGGGGGCAGGGAATCAGTTTTTTGCTGGTCAACAAGGGAATGCTTATTTCCCTTCGTTGAGTGCTTATCAGACTTCTTCCCCTCTTTCTAATGCTTGGAACCCCTATCAGGGGCTTTCCTCTTCATTCATTACTTCGGGGGGGGAACTGGTCCGATCTTTGGTAACTCTACGTTGGGAGGGGGTCCTTCTCCGAATGTTGGGTCCTATGGCCCAAAATTTTGTACGAGTTCTTTCTGGCAACCTGGTGCCTCATCAAATCTAGGTTATTCTTTTCAGAATGTTGAGAATTCATCCCACCAAGGGTGGAATCCTCAGGCTCCTCCTCGTTTACCTTTTCTGGCAACGTTAAACTTTCCAAATTTGTCGAAATTGACGAATGATCCGATCCGATATAGTCTGGGGTGGCCTTTGGTTCCTACCAAGCTACCTTCAGACATTCCAAAGTTTGAAGGCAAGAATGGAGAGGACCCGGCTGATCATATCACCACTTTCCATTTATGGTGTTCATCTAACTCCCTGATTGAGGATTCGATTAGGTTGAGGTTGTTTCAATGCACCTTGACTGGAAATGCTACCAAGTGGTATATTGAGTTAGTTGGGGGCAGTTTTGCTACTTTTCGAGATCTGGCTACTATATTTATAAATCATTTCCAGTTGCCTGTCCGTTATGATGCCGGGACTGAACTCCTAGCTAATTTTAAACAGGACAACGCAACCCACATTTCCGATCATATTCAGGAATGGCGGAGAAGGAAAAGGCTCATTAAAGCTTATATTCCGGGTGAATTTCTCTTGGAATGGTTTTTGAAATCTTTGCAGTCAGATATTTCAAAGGATGTATCCCTATCAAGGGTATTTTCTGAGGAGCAGGCCATATTTAGGGCCCAACATCTTGAATTGATATATTCTCAGTCTGGTGTCCTTCATAAATATTTTCCTAATTCTCCTCGCTCCAAATTAGACATATCCAAGACTAAACCTGGTCCTCATGGTGATGGACTTATCAAGTCTATCAATAGTGGTGCAACTAACCTGCTTAGTCAATTGCAGCAGTTGTCTATACAATCTACTCCTTCTGGTCAGGATGTGCCTGCTGAGTCATCGCCTTCTCAATCTTTGTCGATAAATGCCATTCAAACTTCCGACCCCAAAGGAAATCAACAATCCAAAGGGAAGAAGAAGGGATGGAATAATAATAAGAAAAAGGGCAAGAATGGGAAGGGTAATGAAAATAAATCCAACGAGCATGTTGGTGAGGGTCCAAAGGACAAAAAGGAAGTGAAGTTTCCATGAAAGTTATGTACTGGAGACCATCTTACTCACCTTTGCCCTAAGATTCAGGATGTGCAACGCTTGTTAGCTCAGTAGGGTTCTTCTAGTTCCTAGGCTGTGTTGACAAACCCTTTTCCCCAAGGGAAACAGCTAGTTGTTGGCGCAAATCAAAATACTGGGGCTTCCTCTGGGGGCACCCAGGAAGGGGAAAATCTGTCAAACATATACATGATGAGTGCTCACGTGGATATCGCTACGAGGTCCCGTGATTATGGCGAAGATGAGTCTTCGAAAGCCAAGGGTGCTCTCGATGGTACTAAGCCGCTTCATATTACGAGGCTTACTGTTAAGCCTATACCTCGGATGCCAAAAGCATCTACTAAGCGTACGACGATTAATCCAAATGCCAGGGCTGCCCAGAACTACTCTATTATGGAAGATCTGGCGCAGAGTCCTTCTGCCATGTCGGCTCTTGAGGTTCTCCAGTCTTGTCCAGCTCAGTGCAATGCTCTGCTCACTGCTATTGGGGCTGTCGATCCAAATAACTCTCTTGTGATTACATTCGATATGTCTAATTTTAAAAAGAGACTCCCCCATCATATGGATTTTCATATCAAATCGTCGTTTCGGAAATTCAATATATTTCGAACAGTCGTTGATGAGGGTGCTTCCACATGTGTGATGTCTCTCGCATGTTGGAAGGGAATTGGATCTCCTGCAGCTGTTCCATCTGCTACTCTTTTGGCTGCGTTTGATGGTCATTCTCACAGACCGCATGGTATTATCCCAGCTTTTCCCATCTGTGTTGGGGGAAAAACTGTAAATATAGAGGTTGACATAGTTGAAGTAAGCTTGGACTACAACCTTCTATTGGGGCAAAACTGGATTTATGAGATGGATGCCATTGCATCCTCATTATTTCAGATTATTTCTTTCCCTCACGAAGGGAGGATTGTTACGGTGGATCAACTGGATTGTTCTCCTGTAGACCCGAATGCATCTACTGGCTCAACTATTCCAAAGTTGGATAATACCAAGCCGCCTGTTGAGAATTTAGGGGTTGGAATTTATTCTTCTTTGATGGGTACTTTTGATATTCCACCTCCTACCATTCATATAAATGCAATTTCATCCTCCAGGGCTCCTATTCGAAGAGAGTTATTCAGAACTCATTATTTTTCGGATCCTTGGACCTTGCCTTCCCCTACCTCCACATTAGCGGAAGGTCAAGTGGGTGGAATGGTGTTTCCGATGTCTGCAGCTGAGATTGCTTATCAATCTATTGTTGACTCTGCAGAGTCCAATCCAGCTCCTCTTTCTCCGGATGAGTTGAATGGCGATGTGGCTCCGGCTTGGACACTTAGTTCTTCTTCCACCCAGGATTGCCTTGATACCACTCTTCCATCTGAAGAGGCCATCCTGGAAGCTATGACTGGTATAGATAGACCGTGGGATGATTTTCATCATCGGTCTTACTTTTTACCTGATTTGAGCGAAGTTGAATCAATTTTTCCTAGTCCTTTGTCTCGTGGTCCTGTTCACCCAGTCCTGAACCCTTTAGCACCAACACAGGTATATGCTGAAGGGAACATGGCTGTGATTTATCCAACTATCCCGGTGAACATTTCCAGGGATCCCAATGTTATAGAGAATGTCTTCATCAGAGCTGAATGTTCCCCTGAAGAGATTCATATTTACACCGATCTCTTTAAAGAGTTTAGGGATGTATTCGCTTGGTCTTATGAGGAAATACCTAGTATAGATCCATCTATTGTCCAGCATGAGATCAAGACTTATGAAAATGCTAAGCCTGTGAGGCAAAAGCTTCATCCGGTCAATCCTAGGAAGGCTGCAGCTATCAAAGCTGAGGTGGAGAAGCTACTCAAGGCGGGATTTATTTTCCCTATTCCTTTGACTGAATGGGTTTCGAATCCTATTCCCGTGGATAAAAAGCAATGAACAATTCGAGTTTGCATTGATTTCAGAGACCTTAATAAAGCATGTCCGAAAGATAATTACCCCACACCATTTTTAGATCAGATTATCGATGAGTGTGCCGGTAGCGAAATTTTCTCCTTCGTGGATGGTTTCTCTGGATATAATCATATTACTATCCATCCTAAAGATCAGCATAAGACTGCCTTTATTTGTCCCTGGGGTACTTTTGCTTATAAGAAGATGCCTTTTGGTCTTAAAAATGCGGGGGCTACTTTTCAGCGGGCCATGTCATATGCCTTCCACGACATCAAACATATTATCAAGGCGTATTTGGATGATTTAGCTGCTCGTACTCCAAAGAGAATTCATCATTTTGCTCACCTCCATCAAGTTTTTGAACGATGTCGTTTCTACAAGATTATGTTGAATCCGAACAAGTGTGTTTTCGCGGTTACATCCGGTCGGTTATTGGGATTCATTGTGTCTTCGGAATGGATTAGGGTAGATCCATTCAAGGTTGAGGCAATACTTCGGTATCCTCCCCTGTCGTCTATTCGTCAACTTCAAAGTCTACAAGGAAAGGCTAATTTTCTTTGGAGGTTTATCATAAATTATGCTGAAGTTACCGAAGGATTTATGAGATTGTTGAAGAAGGGAGTTCCATTCTTTTGGGATGACTTCGCTCAGCGCTCATTCGATGCTTTGGAAAAAGCATTGACCTCTGCTCCTTTATTGAGTCCACCTGATGATAGCAGGGATTTCATTTTGTATCTTGCAACAGCACAATCTACCATTGGTATGGTTCTAGTTTAGGAGGACGATGCTCTGGCAGAGCATGTTATATATTATCTTAGTTGAGGCTTGGTAGGACTTGAACTTCGATATACTCCGATAGAGAAGCTAGCTCTAGCAGCTGTTCATGATGTACAATGACTCATACATTATATTCTTCTACGAAAAACTTATGTTTTGGTATCAGCCAATCCATTTCAGTTTGTTCTCAGTAGGCGAGTGATTGGGGGCAAATAAAATAGATGGATTGTGATTTTGCAGGAATTTGATATTGAGTTTATGTCTGCCAAGTCCAAGAAATCATTAGTTTTCGTGGAATTGATCTCCGAGTTTCCCTGTGGAGAAGAGATAGTTTATGATGAATCTTTTCTGGATGAACATTTGTTTCTCATCTCTCCATAGGATCCTTGGTATGGAGATATCATTGTGTATCTTTAGACTGCGAAGTTTCCTTCTACTTTTTTGAAAGATGAGCGCCGTAAGTTGCGTCATTTAGCTAAAAATTACTTGATCATTGGTGATGCTTTATACCGTTGAGGGGTTGATTCAATCCTAAGATGTTGCTTAACTCTCAAAGAGGCTGAGGCTATGCTGAATGATTGCCACAGTGGAGCTTGTGGTGGCCATTTATCTGGGCTTGCTACAGCCCAAAAAAGCTTACGTGCTGGATACTTTTGGCCTTAAATTTTCAAAGATTGTATGGAGTCAGTCAAAAAGTGTCATCCGTGTCAAGTCTATACTCGTAAAATGCGTGCTCATCCAACTCCACTTTTTCCAGTCATTACTGTCGGTCCCTTTACAAAGTGGGGTATTTATTATACTACTTGTAACCTGCCATCGGCTAAAGGTCACAAGTACATTATTGTGGCAGTAGACTAGTTTACGAAGTGGGTCGAGGCTATGCCTACTTTTGGGAATGATGGTGAGACAAAAACTCTTTTTCTTTTCAACCAGGTTATTGCTCATTTTGGTATTCCTAGAGAGATTGTCACTGATCATGGCAGTCATTTTTAGAATAGCATGATGGCTGAGTTGGCTCTAAAATTAGGTTTTCGGCAGGAGCATTCATCTCTGTATTATCCTCAGGCCAATGGGCAAGTGGAAGCCGTGAATAAATCCTTGGAGACCATTCTTCAAAGGACAATAAATAAAGCTTGATCCAACTGGCATATCATGCTGTATCCTTCGCTTTGGGCATATAGGACGTCAGTGAAAACTGAAACTATCTTTACTCCGTTTCAACTAGTTTACGGGCTGGAATCCATATTTCCGATTGAATGTGAGATTCCTTCTCTTAAGTTAGCTGTTGAGCTTCTTCCTGACACTTCTAGTCTTGAATAATGCCTCCTTCATCTGGAACATCTTGATGAGCAGTGTCGGGATGCCGCCACAATGAATGAGGCGCATAAGAAACGAATCAAAGTTCAGTACGATAAGGCGGTCAAACCTAGGTTTTTCTCGGAAGGCGACCTTGTTTTGGTCTATGCCCAAGAGAAGGATGCCCTGGGCACGGGAAAGTTTAAGTCTATGTGGTATGGCCCCTTCATCGTTAAAAAATTCCTTAAAAAAGGAGCATATACCTTGGTTGATTTTGAAGGAAATGAGTTGTTGGAGCCCAGAAATGGGCTCTATTTGAAAAGGTATTATGCCTAGGCTTTGGCCTGGCATGTTGTTTTTGTATATAGTAGTTTTGTTTTGTACATATTTGGTTTTTAGGTTTTTGATGTGATGGTGATTTTTTTGATCTGCTTTGGCAGGTTGTGTCGAATGTGATGAGTCATTATGGTTTCTCTGATGGTGCTAGTAGACACACCCGGAACTTAGCTTCCGCGGCTTGGGTGCTTCATCATCCATCCGGTCAGCTGTTAGTATCAAGAGGAGTCTGCATTGGTCCTGCTTCCAATAATATAGTAGAGTACACTACAGTTATTTATCTACTCTCGGAGGTAATATCTTTGGGTGTTGATTCGTTAGTAGTTTTCTTGGACTCCCAGCATGTGGTGTCGCAGTTGAAAAATACTTATCGGGTTCGAGATCCATTTTTACTCTGGTTGTTTTTGAGGGTATGTTTTTTACAAAGATCAATTCAATTTTTAACATTCATTCATATTCCTCAGGCAGACAATTGGATGGCAGACTCATTAGCTAATCAAGAAATTGATTGGCATATTAATCATTCCATACATTAAAATTTAATTATAAAAAACATCATACATTTTTATACATTTGTCACATCACATAAAAAGTCGTCGTATATATATCATCAGAATGTTAAAAAAACTATACAAAATTTGGATCCATATATCATACAAAATTATCATTCGGTAATCATATCTATCTACTCCTGTGGTCCCTACCCCAAATTCGTGTTCCTATAGAACACGATCGCAGTAGCGACACGGCGGAATAACCGCACCCAGTCACATGGTACTCCCACTACCTGTCTCTGGATGGCCTCAGGTAGATCTTCCACTGTAGCCATAGGCACTTAGCGAGTTAAACCCTCCAAGTTCCTCTGTATAGCATGGAGGGTCCTGTTTGGGTCTACAGTATCTGCCTCGCCTCTGCGGCGCTTATGTCGTGGGTAGCCCTCAAGACAGACTGGTCCAATATCTGTATCATGATCATCATAATATTGTAAGTCATTTTGAATCCAATCAAAAACATGTTTTGTTTTCACATTTTTTCACATATATTGAAAAAATCCAAAAAAATCATATAATTAAAAAAAAAATTGCAATCTTACCGATTGTGCCCCATGCCGCGCCAGTTGGAAGGATGAGGTCTGGATCACCACAGAAATCCATCCCGACATAGGGGTAGTCCTCCACTACTATGACTTGTTCTGCCCAACATTGGAAGAAATCGTCATCCCAAGTGGTTCGGGGAACTTCACTTCCCCCCAGTCTCTTCATCAGGTCAGCCCATCGGGCAATTCTTGGGTCTCTTGGGCTGTTGATTGAGGAGATCACTCTGGGTCGAAGCCCAAGAATCTTCTCAAAGAAGAATGTCATCAAGATGGTTCCATATCCAAAATGTTTTGTTTTTTCTTTCCGGATGGAAGTCAGCTGTTGTTTCATGTTCATTAGTAGAGCTGTGCACCAATCATATAGGTGAACTAGGCATTCTACTGCTATGCTCATCTGCATCCTGGATGCCTGATGCAAGGAAGCAGATCCTGCTACCCTGCCGATGGTGAACAAGAGAATCTTCATGTGAAGCTCTCTTAAATCTTTTATAGCAATCCGGGTCCCTACTTTCTTGGACCCCTCTACACAGTAGACATGGACATACTCATCCACTGTAAGCCCTCCCAAAGGCTTACCATGCAAATCTACTGGGTCTCCCCTCCGGGAGAGTCCAGTAATGAAGTAGATGTCTTCTACCTCTATGTGTATGGGCATTTGATCTATTATGAAGAAATATTCCTCCGGTTCCCAGTAATTTACTAGCATTTCGAGCAACCGGACATTACTCTTCATATTTGGCATTTTCAAAAAATTAAGCAATCCACAATTTTGGAGAACATTGAGCGACTGTTGATCTTGCATTACTTCATTATCAATTGCGTTGTGCTCACGTTCCCTCCAAGAGATGGTCATCCTGAAAAAAATTCATTAATTTTTTCATTAGAAACGCTTTTTTACATTTCGGGTTGCGCATACGTGACTTACCCTGTACACAGTCGCGTATATATGCGGCTTGGTCCATATGAACCCACGTATGCACAGAGCCATAAATTAAAATAACAATTTCTACGGTGAAATTTCTGAATTTTGACTTTATTAATGGACAAAATTGATAATAATGATGGATTAAGAGCTTACTTGACTGATTCGGCAAAGTTTGATCACCGATTGCTCCTGTTTTGACGAAAGAGGCTTTTTCTCGAGAGCTCTTTTTCCCAAATCAGCAAGTAACAATGAACCAAATGTGAGGTAACATGTGTATTTATGCCCAGAATTTGAAAATTTTTGTAAAATTTTGTTAGGCTTATTTTTTCAATCTATCTTAAGCTGCAGAACCCGGATGCTTGGAAGTGCCCAGATTGGTATATTTTCCTGTACATTTTCATGAAGTTGAGATTTTTCCGGTTTTTGATCCATGACTGCTGACCTGTCATGGCAGGTATATGATTTTCACTGGCATATAGGTTAGGGAATCCACTTTCCGTTGCATTTTGCATACTAGCCTCCATTCTGATCACTTGCCATAGGGTCGATCCCATCAGGTCATGAGTATTTAACCCATTTCACTCGCCGATTTTTAATCATGACTTGGTGGTAGAGCCTTCCTTTACATGGGCTTCCTACTTAGTTCCTCTCTATCACTTGTTTCCCAAGCAACATTTTATGTAGGCTCGGGAGTCCTCTTTAGTCCCGCTATGACTTATGTGTTGAAGCTTCATTCCTCTTCTTCTTCACTATCATTTTTCTGGCTATTACCCTAGAGGCTCCCCGGTGTTGTTGAGTTGTACTGCTGCATTGCATACTAGCTACTTGTTTATCCTGGCCTTTAGCTGGCTTCATTTGGACTCGATGTTTAAGCCATCTTTTGACCTTGACTGTCTGTACAAGTTAACCATTGCATGCACTTAGCTATCGCGACTTGACACCCTTTTTACCCATGGATGGAACATTCCTTTGAGTATCGCTTACCAGTTTCCGCCACCTTTCATTGAGCATAAGATTGTTCCTATCCCAGGAACTAGTGCATCTGTTTCTTGATACTCATTCTATCCATTGTACCATAGCATTCTTTTATTCTTTTTCAGGCTTATTATATGAAAAAGACAAAAAAATCAAATATAACAAAAAGAGAGGGAACGGGATGTCACTTCGTAATTTGATGGCAGTACAGTATTAGTTTTTCGCCCTTGAACAAAGCACATACACTTATATATTTCCTTCATTTGGGATGGTTTTAGTTTTGACCTAGGTTCAGCTTTTGCCTTGTTTCACTGGTCAGTTCTCCCCCGGTTGGTTATCTCTTCCAATCATATGGAGAGTTTGTTTTGCCTCCTGCATAACAGACTTATACAGTGTCATTTTTACTGCCATGGTCATCATGAGTCGTGCTTTTGTTCAGGGGAAGTTAAACCAGAGTCGGCCATTCTGCGGTGTCTCTTTGACTCATTATTCAGTCGGCCTTCCCGGTCTTGTCAGTATCTTGTTATATCACATCAGATGTTTTGGTCTTCTGCTCGTGCAGGTTTGAGAAGGTCTCCATTGACTTCTTGCTGGTGGGTTTGTCTCTCATTGACTATGACATATTGCTCTGAGAGTAAACCTAGAGCCGCACCCTAGCCCTATTTCCATCATTGATAGGTGACCTTGTGCTCAACATTTGATCATCATTATGGGTCTTTGACTGAGTGGTTTTCCTTGTGTTCGACATTAGCATACATTATCACACTTGGGATTCGTGCAGTACCTTGATTTCCATTTGACCCTATCAGTGGATATCTCGCCTCTGTGTCAGCTTTCATTATTGGTTGGTTTTCTTCCGTGCGCTAGCTTCATCTTGTGCATGTCGGAAACGTACTTCGGTTTGGTTCCGTCACTCTGCTTCGTCCGATTCCTTCCAAATCTTGGCCTGCAGGTTACACTCGCGCTGGACTGATGTGGGATGCCTTAATGCCTTCCTTCCAGCAGATCTTTTCCCATCGAATCCGACTCATTGCTCTGGGAATAAGGTCTAGAGTCTTTTGTCAGTACCTTAGGGTTTGTAGTCATCAGTGGTAGAATCTTCGCTATCAACAGTGGGGATTCATCATTGCCTCATGATTGGTAGATTCTTCAAGTGTTCGACTTCAACTCATTTATTCGCACTTGTTATATTGTACTGGGGCACCTTGACACTCATTTTCATTATTGGTGGGTTGTCTTGCATTGGTTAACGGTATACATTGTTGACCAATAATCCAACGATTTCTCACATGGTTGACTTCAACTCATTTATTCCCATTGTGTAGAATTGTGCCATCAAGATCGGTGAAGACCTCGGGTTGCATCAGCATCTTTCGGTTCACTTTTGACAGTCCATTTAGTTTCTGCCAGTGATGTCATTCACCCTTATATGTTGTAGTGTCAGTACAACAACATCCTATATGTTGGCTCCTGAGTTGCGTGATTGTACCATGTGTTCCACCTCTTATGATTTGGTACTTGGAGATTCAGTTACTTTTGAGATCAAACATCCATTTTCAACATTATTGATCAGTTTGATATATGTGATACTTGGACATTTATTCCGACTTGTACTTCCGGGCCGTGCTTAGATGATTCATTGTGTATTTTTAGTTAAACTATACTTGTATACATTTTTTATCTATTCTGTACTTTTTATATGGTTATATTTTTGACTGAGCATGGGTATGCCCGCCTCAAATATGAGCTGACTCTCTGTTTTCTTTCATTGGTTTTTGACAGGCTGAAAACTGGTGAAGTCCTCTTTTGTCCTCGCGAAGTTCTTTCTATGCACATAATACATTTCGGCCATCATGTACCCCTTCTGACCTCATATATTAGGAGGCATCTGTTATAGCATCATTTTTCACCACATGTGATTCATGATTGTCTCTTTGGCCTTGGGCACCCATTCCCACAGACTTGAATAAAATTTCACAAAAACAATGTTTTAAATCCCATACGCGGGTATGCCCAGACTTTTCCACATGTATACGCGAGTCCAGAGATACTTTTCCGTGTATGCCATTAAAATCATTAAAAATATATATATAAATCCCTATTTTCGAGGCTAGGTTGATGGTTATTCCAGTAATTCAACCACCCCAGCCCGTGGCCAACTGTTTCCAACTGATTAAAACTACTTTGAAGGAGTATAAAAGCCCCTCATATGCATGGCCTAAGGGGAGAGAGAAAATTATAGACATTATACTCTGTTGGAGCCCAATTCAAGTCTGATTTCCCATGCCTCCTGCACTTCCCGGATTTTTACAGGAAACCGTTCTTTCCTGGAGATGTTCATCAGCTTATATGTCATCTCGTATGCACAAGTATTGAAAGTATCCTAGCTAGGCAAGGGCGGGATGGATCCGGACGACGGTCTGTTCGAAGATCGTGGAAGGATTCAGGTGATCTCTCCACCTTTCTATTACTGTACATGCTGTTTGTAATGAAGAAGAACCATCTTGTTCCCGAATTCACGTGTTAATATTTGCTTGCATATGTGAAAATATTGTTAATTAAGAATTTATTATTGTTTATATGATGTTTCACATGGATTATACTGACATTTAGGAGAAATATATGTTGTACAACTAGATTTCCGTGCACGTTTCTTCTTGGTTTTCAGGTTGAAGAGGAAAAGGGTTGTTGGGGGTTTGGACCCCACGGGATCTACTTCAAACGTAGGACCTACAGGTGAGTTCTACAATCGATAATATCTAGTTTTTAGCATACAAGTGTGGTTGTGTGAGTCCTTCTTGAATAGCATGCCCTGATCTATGGAGGTTTTGACCCAACGACCTCTAGGGAGTTATTTCCCGAAACACTTGGTATTGAGGATAATGAAGAAAATATTGAAGATATGGTGGATTTACTCTTTAATTCCCTTGCCAACCTTGTTTCCAAGATTTATTTTGAGGTTGGTATTGAGATTGCTAAGGTTTGCATGACAACGGTGTTTTCCAATTACTTTGATATTGTTGTGCATAACCCTGAATTTGAGAATTAAGATCTTGCATCATACTAGGTTGATGAGGCTTCCATGGTCTTCTTGGACCTACATAATAGGATTGTTCTAGTGTTTGATTTGATCCCTAGTAAACAACCTTTAACCCTGGTAATGATGGGAAATATTTAGAATTATGCGATCCTGCACATATTTCACAAATTTTAATGTTATCAAGTGGACATTCATGCAAAGCATGTTTCTTTCTACATTTAGGGAAAAAGATAAATGAAGTAGAATTCTCAACTTTTTGTTGGTTTTTCATCCTTATAAAATCAATTTGTTCAATTAAATTACCAATAATGTCTATAAAATTATTAATTTTAGTTTGACTTACCAATCGTGATGTCAATTTACTTACTCTTGCCATAATTGGATCTTGAGGGGATGTTTCATAATTTTTTTTCCCTCTTGATCTCTTCTTGCATAGTCCATAAATCTCTTGAAATTACAATTGAGAGACATCTCCTTTTCCCTCTACATTAAGAATATCAATCCATTCATCCTTTATAGCTTTTAGTAGGATATTTGTTAGTGTGTCTAATCCTAATTCATGCAATTAGACATTTTGACATTATAAGTAAATCTCTCCACTAAATCTACTATGCTTTCATCCTCTTTTTGTTTCATATTAAAGACTCCATTTATAATGTCATGGTGTATACAATAATCTTTATATTTTTTCAAAAATACTCTTTTCATATCATCCCATGTCCTTATATAATTTGTTCCTAAATTCATGAACCATTTAAGAGCTCTGTCCTTTAACATTGTCAGAAAAAAATTCTATTTTTGAATGTGTAATGAGTAACCATAAGATATACAAATGATTTAAAATTCAAAAAAAAAAAATCTCAGTCTTCTAATCTCATACCTTTGAAGTTAGGAAGTAGTGATGGAGGGATTCTATTCATATGACCATTGGAATCGATTTATTGAATGGGAAATCCAAAAGGATCTTCCTCATTATCATCATCTTCATCCTTTGTCACCTCTTATTATACCTGCAAAACTAGGAATATGTGGATGTGTGGTTCTTACTGCACCACACGATATAGTGGGGGTGGTAGGTGATTTTATTTTAATGAAAATAAAAATACTCCTATATGAACTTTCGGGGAAACGACGCCAAAATATTTGGTAATATAATTGATGTTAAATTAACTATGTAAATTGTCAACCAGGGCTAGTATATTGATGAATTGTATATGAAATTTATGTGCCATAAGTCTTTATTGTTCAAGTAATTCCTAAATTGAGATATCAAAATGCACATGTTTCTCTAATAGTAAGTAAATGAACTTAATTCTATTTCTCTAGCTTAAAATAATATCACACTCTTCTTGAAATGAAGCACACAATTCTTCATGCTTACTCAAAATTAAATCAAGCACACTCTTTTTGTTTTATATGAAATCACACGAACACTTTTCTTCGAATAAAATCACACCCTCTTTAAAAATAAATCACAGTTGCTTGAATTGAAAATACCTCACGTTAAAATGAAATAAAACTTTCTCGAATTGAAAACACACTTTCTTTAAAATGAAATCACACTTGCTTGAATTGAAACTACAGTGCAAATGAATCTACTCTTGACAAAAAAGAGATTATCTCTGCAATCTATATAACTAAAATTTAAAACTATGTTGCTCATATATGCAAACCTATGTTATTTCCATGTGCACAATAGATATCGCTTCACTCGACAGTAAAAATGATTAAGAAATCTTAATAAAAAAATCCTAACCATTCATTGAAAAATAAAAACTAAGAATTTAAACAAACTAATCAAATGCTCTAGCAAAACATAGAATTTAAATCCTATCTATAGTTAATGAAAATATTACAACTCGAGGGGGCACTCCTGCAAGATGTAGGCAATAGCACAACTTATCTACAAGAATAAATACACATCGATACCACACATAGCAAAGGAATGAAACAAAAACATAATTTTTATTTTCAAAAACATAATTTTTCAAAAAATCATCTCCTCCATTCTCATTAAAGGGATTGAAATTTATAGATCTCTGAAGCAACAAAAAACTTCGAGCTTTATTGCTACAATTATGGAAATGAGCTCAAATAAAATAAAATTTCATGGATCTTTGGATCAAAGATCATCCTAGATCTGATCAAATTTATCTATATGTGACAAAGTTTCCAAATAATATTTTTTTGTCTGGCCTTTTCGTTGACTATGCATTAAATGAAAAATTGAAAAACTGCCTAGCCATGTAATATACAAAATAAGGCTCCAAATATCTTCCAAAATATCTCAAATGGTAATGAATTTGAGAAAACAAGATTCTTAATAACTTAACTGGGCCCGTTTCAAACAAAACCCATATTTTTGTTTCCTGAATTTCATTTTCATTTGCTCAAAAAACACGTTGTAAGTGCACTGATAAAAAATGATGTGTTTTTCCCTTGATTTGAAGCTAGAGGTCCACACATGTGGGCTGCATGCAAATTTACCGATAAAAATCCATATTGGAACCTTTATAAACAATATTCATGTGTCACATTTCCTTCTATAGTGGTTCTACTGCCTCAACAATGGAGACAACCACAGAAACTTGGCTTAAAATGTAGAAACTTGAACTTTGAAACTATCATTAGTAAAACCATGAATAATTCTCCTTAATTCATTAAAAATAATGGAAATAATAATAATAAACCAAGTAAACATGTATGCGGGAATTTGGTTCGTTTATGAAGAAATATGGTTAAAAATGATGACAATGGGTGAATAGAATGATGTAAAAATGGACGGTTTCATCAACAAAATTATGAAAAATTGGAGGCCCAGCCATTCCTATGATATAAATATGGGTTTCCAAGGCTATGTCACAAATTTCAAGTGGGAAAATATATAAATCAGTCTCATCTATCATCTTTGAAGTAATAGAAAATTAGGCCCTACATTGCTTGGTGACATTGAGTGTCGCATTGTTGCACACACAACCAAGAGGATATGGTTTCAAATGAGTTTGTATTTCAAAATCCAACTTATTAACAATTGATTCTAAAATAGAATTAACTTGAGAACCCAGATCAAATAGTGTATCTATATTTTTTTTGCTTAGATACAACTCTTATCTGAAATAATTCGCTTCTTTTTCTTTCAAAACTATGAGCTTTAATTTCAAAACTTTAACTAGCATGAAAGGAACCTTTACCTTGAACCCCAATTGTTGCGATTTGTCTCTCATCACTGGAATCAGAATCAAGGTCTTATTACACTATATAAATTTTTGTATGCTTTCCTTCTCCACCAAACTTATTATGCTTCAATTCTAGATGCAACTTCTAACAATGATCCTAATTGTGCGCATCATTATTGATATGAGTGCGAGAGGGATTTCCTTTCTCTTTACTTATTGTCATTGTCTTATTTCCCTTTCTTTTTCCTTTGAACTTGTTGTTATATGGCTTCTATGGATGTTTCTCTAGATGATCTTCTTCTCCATGCTTTCCCTACTTTCAAGATGAATTTATTTCACACTAGCTTCATATAGATGTTAAATTTTATTATGGCTATTTGTTCCTTGATTTTAAATCATTGCATTACATATTTTACACACTAAATTCACCCCACAACATCATAACATCGTCACATAATTAGAAATTATGTATAAAGAACAATATCACCAGCAATACACCAAATGAATAAAAGGGACATCAGAAGAAAAACATTCACAAATAGAGATGCCAGGATTTGGTCGGAGACTAGCTGAAATCCTCGCAAGGGGGGAAACCTGGAATTCAATTATTCTTCTTCTATTAGATATCCATCAATTTTTCAACTGAGATACAAAGTATAATCATAGTGAGATACATTATTTCATCAGGCCTCCAAGGGCCAATTAGTTCACAACTTTGTATGTGAATTGACCGAGAAAAGTTCAAGATAGTTGTTATCATGTCACAATATCACTTCTTCCATAGAGACATAGTTACATTTGTCATATAAATTTTTTCATCATTGGGTAACTTCTAAGTCATAATTCATAATCATGGTTAAGTTAACAAAATTAGATTTATCACAAAAATAAAGGCTTCTTCTCACATCATATAGGATTTTTTCATGAGGTCTCTTCAATATATGTAGATAATTGATTCTTATCTAGATCACTGACAATATTTCTGTATATATTAGGGTTTCTCTTCAAGGATGTTGGTGAAACGATCCCTCAAATTAATATTATAACCCATACAAACTGATGTTGATTTGAAATTCATAGCCTTGGGGATTCCTTTGTATGATTTGAACTACTGCGTAGTATAAATACAAAATATATGGTTTTTTAATGCCAACGGAACCATAACACATACAGCCAAAGGAACCATAACACATAGATGTCATTACAATTTTTACATTGAATGATACCATACAAATGCCAGAGATGTGATATGAGAAAGATAAATACCATAAGAAAATACTATGAGAGTGAGACCATATGCAAAATGTTCCATTACAGTGTCCATATAGAGAGATGATTCCCATGGATGTGAGAGTCTTGTAGCCATTACAATGAAGCAAAGAGAGAGGGAATATAGGTGTGAGAGTCATTTAGATGAGCATGAAAGTATTGAATTTTGGCTAAGAGATAAAGTACACAAGAATATTCGAGAGTATTGTTGCAAAATGCGAAATATGTAGCCATGTGAGAGTATTGAAGTAGATTGAAAGAGTGTCTTCTAACATATATATAGTCTTGTAGCACTTCATATTATAATCTTTATAAAATATCTTTATCCCTTGAGAAATATGCATATGAAGATCTCATAATACATATGCCATATGAGATTGTAGAGAGATATGAATTGTTATCCTCATAATGACCAACACAATAGGGTGTTTATAGTTGTTTGAGGGTAGAAAAGGACATGTCTATTTCCCAAGCCAACATGATCAAATGTGCCATCTTGAATTTTAAAATTTCAATTTTTATTAAACAATTTTCCTTCCAAGGTTTAAGGACAACTTATGTAAAATTATAATTAACTCCTTTCATTTTATTTTCTTTCTCAATTAGGAGGAAGGGCTAGGGGATTTCTCCCTATCAACAAAAAATTAGCACTCCCTCTCATCGAGGGAGGAATTCCATAAAACTGAGCCAAATACCATCAAGGATGATGCCCCTCTAGTGAACATATCTCAATCATAAGGAAGTTTAAAATTTTTGTCATCGATAAGACCCATCTCATATAATCTCATAAAATAAGGGGAATCCATAACCAATCATAGGGGAGATCAACCCTCTAGACCCTACTTTTGTTTATGAATTTTATATCATTTATACAATAACACATCCATCTCATTACATCTCATTTCAATTTCCTTTGTTCATCAATTGAACAATATTGATCCAATAGAATAAGAAGAATGAGAATAATTAGCATAAGGAAGCTTTGAATACCACTTTATCAACTTAATCATTTTCATAGGGGAGCATCCAATTTCCATCCTATCTTAAATAACCAATATCTTAATGTGAATTAGAATAATCTTCATGATCAATCCATATCTCATCTCGGCTCATTTCTCCTCATCTCCATTTGTGTTCATCTCTTTTCATCTACTGAACACTTTAAAGGAAGAATAATTTGATATCGTACTGGAGCTCAAGCTACAACCCTTTATCCAATGGTAATAAGCGAGATCCATTTACTAGAAAGGATCGCATCCACCTTACTATTTAGTCAATAGCCAGGGCAAAATTTCCATATAGGGTAGAGTTAACATCCATCCTATCATCTATTTTCAATTGGGTACGATCCATTTACCAGCAAGGATCACATCCATATTGTTTTCTAGTCAATAGGCGATACCAAACTTTCAATATATGGTAGAGATCAAAACCATCCCAATGTTTTACTGATTTTCCTAAGTTGACCCTGAAGATTCAAGTGGTAGAACATCCGCATCCTCTATACTTGAGAAATATACCACTTTATATGAAAGAATCACACCATATCAATTCAGCTCAATCCATTGGCCAGATGAGAAGGCAATCCCAACAAGCTCCACTTGTTGTTGGAATGCATATTGAGGTATTATCTATCAATCATGATCAAGGGAGATACCCAAATTGTCATAAATGGAAAGGATCATGCACACCTAATGGTGAAAATACGCGAGATACTACTTACCGCAAAGGTTAAGGATCACAACCAATCCGTTGTCCAAATATCACTCAACCCGAGGAGTTCTCAATGCTCAATTCCATCCTTGGGAGCTCAAACAAAGGGGAAGATCTATGCTCAGTGTTTTCAATCTACTCAGGCCCTTACCAAAGAGGGTCACACCCATCAATCCAATATTCTATATGAAGATCAAAAATATATCAAAGTGCTCATATACAATGTCAAATCACACTGTAAATCATTAAAGAGTTCAACTGTACTACCTTATGAAATATTTTCGAGCAACAACCTTTTTTTTTCCTATAAATATAGGACATCAAGTAAAATATTGTGTTATAGAAAATACATAAGATAAAAAAATAATACCATATTCATCCTTCCTCCCTCTCATATATGGAAGAAACAACCATAATCCTAATATTTTCTCGTACAACAACATAATCTAAATCTGTAAAGTTATCTTTGACCCATCTATATATGTTTGGACTTTCTCTAGTCAGTGTGTTTGAAATTTCTCATTACATGATCCACCAAATATAACAACAATAATCCATCAATGTAATCCAACATTTCATGTTTCTGACATTATACTTCCTCTAAAAATGAAGTATTCTACTACACTCACTCAATAAGTGGATACTGGATCTGCTTGTGGTATTTCAATCCTTTCATCAATGAACTGTTAGCTTAAAAAAATTAAATATAAAAAACATACCATTAATAATATGTTCATCAATCTGATTCCATAAGACTTGATTTAATTCTCAATCATTAGTATACTATTCCCTCACCTCAAAACCTTGAGGTAGCCCTAATTATGATTCTTCATCATGGAGAGAGGCAAATTTCACAATCATGAAGCAATAGATATTGGAACATCGTCAAAATTATCTCTCTCTAAATGAGAGGCCTAGACATAACCATCATTCTGAGATTTTTCCTTATTTTTTATGTCATATTTTTGTCATGCATCAAGTCACTATTAAAGAGTATTTGTCACAATCATGTCACCGTTAAAACATATATTTTCAATCAAGCCAAAAAAATGTCATATCTACAGTATTTTTTAAGTTATAATATGGAAAATATGATTTCTATGTCAATAGCCATACTAAAATACTATTGTCTTCTTAATGAGACTTACATGTTCAAATTACTGTAAAACGGTATCAAGGTTATTCTATGCATTATACTCCCATATGAATCTAATTCATTCTAGGGCACTCATCGCACATACTAATTCATTTATCATAGTAAATTCATTTATGCATGCAGTTGAAAAAATAATTAGCTAAACAAACTATTCTTTGTAGCACATAAGTGTTCCTTTATCCAGTACAAATGAAACAGTTGCATACAATAATCCAATTCATTAAGGGTACTCATCCAAGTTTATATTTGCATTATTTTTTCCCCATATTCTATTGTGCAACGATTATTCAAGGTGACTATTACAAAGGGAAATGATATAGAGGTGACATTAGTAGGCACATAGTACCGACATTATTACCATTTTTCATCATTATAGGATATATTCCAACATCACTTATCTTTAATTCATATTCCAATATTAATTTTGTACTGAAAGCACAACCACTTTAGTTTACTGTTACATCAAACCATTCTTTCTCTTCCAAATCACTATCATACTTGATGGATACTTCAAAATAAAGTCAAGATGTGCATATTAAGTATAATTGTTCCACATGGATTATCGTAACAAGTGATTGTAACAATACTACTTGTAAGCTATCATATGGGAACTTCCATAGCACTATCATATAGAAAAACACATATGATAACAAGCCTGGCATGTTTTAAAGATAACAATTGTACATTTTATTTCAAGTAATTCCTACAACTATAAAACCTTCTGATCTCATGGATCACATTTAAATTTGTCACTTTTTTAGTATCACATACCACGTGAATGTAAAACTTGTCACAATGGTTTACATATAATAACATGTTAGAATATAAGATCTCTTTACAATACCCTATAGTGTCTTGGACTAGGTATATAAAGTAGGATACAAGATCAGAAGGTGACTCACACTTGGTGAGATTTGAATCTGTGCCAATAGAAACTTAGACATGTTTCCAAAGTTACTAGGGTACTTATCTTTGAAGAATAAGAAATCCATTAGCTCTCTCTTAGAATTTATTCCTGGAATTTTCTTCAATTTAGAGAAAAGAAGTGTTATCCAATTACACATGCATTCAATAAATCAACAAAAGAACAAATACTAGGGTACTTATCTTACTAGAGAAGGAAGCAACCGACTACCTATTGACCAACCATAGTTCATCAACATAAAAAAGGTGTATGAGCTACCAAAATTTTAGTTTCTAGATCCTTCTAGTGATCACATTATTTCCTATTAGAGACTAACCTAAATAAGGTTTCTCAAAATAATAATTGATCATATCCATAATGTTTCAAAGCTGATACCATATTGAAAATTAAGGCCACTTCTTGAACATTCATTCCAAACCCTAACTCCTATTGTTGGAATAGGGTTGCTTACGGTTTCCTTCAAACCCTAGAATTGTTTTAAGTATACAGTGTCTTCACTTCTTCTATCGAAGGTGTCTTCAAGGGGAAGCGATATAAATGAATTTTATTCTATCCCAACTAAGATTCCATGTTAAATTTTACTATGGATATATTTTTATTTTCTTTTCAATAATTACATTACATCTTTTACACATTAAATTCATCCCACATCATCTTAACATTGTCACATCATTAGCAATTATGTAGAAATAACAATATCATCAACAATGTAATACAAGAATAAAAGGAACATTAGACGAAAATAATGCACAAATAGAGACATCAGGGTTTGGTTGGAGATGAGGGAAAAACCCCACAACGGGGAAACCTCAAATTCAATTCTTCTTCTTTTATTAGATATCCATAAATTATTCATCTGATATATAAAGTAAAATCATAATGAGAGACATCATTACATCATGCCTACAAAGGCCAACCTTAGTTAGTTCAATTTTTTTTGTGTACTAACTAAGACAAGTTCATGAGATATGCTATAGTGTCACATTATCACTTCTTCCATATATATAGTTACATCTGTGAAGAAATTAATTCAGCATTCGGTAACTATTAGGTCATACTTCAGAATCACAGTTAAGTTAACAACATTGGCTTTCTCATAGGAATAAAGGGTTATTGTTATATTGTATATGATTTTTTCATGAGGTCTCTTCCATATATGTAGATTATTGATTCTTATCTAGATCACTAACAATGTTTCTAAATTTATATTTGAAACAAGATTGTATTAGGGTCTCTCCTCAGGGATGTTAGTGGAAAGAGACATCTATATATATATATATATATTCCCACACCACTACTACTTAATATATGATGTCGTTCCAATATACTTACGATGTCCATGTCATGCCAACATATATATATCTGATACCATGGATATGTACCAAGTGAATCATCGAGCCCATACAAATCATAGTTAATTATGTAGAGGAACAATTGTGTATGATGTGAACTGATGCATAGGATAAATAAAAAATATATGGTGTTTTCATGTCAACCAGACCATAACACAGAGATGCCATTATAATTTTTACAATGAAAGATACCATATAGATGTCACAGATGTGATATAAGAAAGAGCTAGACCATAAATAAATACTATGAGAGTGAGACCATATGTGATAGGTGCCATTATAGTGACCATACAGAGAGATCGTTACCATGGATGTGATAGTCTTGTAGCCATTAAAATGAAATAGAGAGCAAGAGACAATAGATGTGTAATTCTTGTAGATTTGTTAGGTCCTTATATTACTAGTATAGTCCCTTATTGTTATTTTTGTATCCATGTAACCCCCATATTTTTATTATTGTGTCGTTAAATTATTATTGTTAGGTCGGCTATGATTACATTGTGGCCCCATGGACTTCTATATATAGAAAGGAGGTTTTGTCATTTGTATCATCCAAGAATTGTTCATTTATGTAATGTATTGGAGGGTTCCCCCTCGAAGTGGTTGATTTCTAAGGAATTGATCTCTCTTTTAATCTATTTTTGGAGCTGGTTTCAAAACATTTGGTATCAAAGCATTGGATTCTAGGGTTTCACTGCCCCAAACAGGTCATCGTGGTATTTTTGCTATAACTATTTTTATGCGAAGGTTCAGAAGCTGAAACTTTCAAAGTGCGAAGCTGAAATCCTATGGAACAACATCACAAATTTTCAGAGTTTGGTTCATAATATTTACGGAGATATGATTTGTGGAAGTTAGGTCTTTTTGCAGGCTCCTGAATTTAACCTAAACAAGCCATCGTGGAATTTTCACTATAAATTTTTTCTACAAGGTTTCAGAAGCTGAAATTTTCATAGTGCGAGGAAGAAATCCTGAGGAATATCCTGTATAAAGTTAAGATATTGGTTTGAAATATTTTTGGAGATATTATATGTGGAAGTTAGGATTGTTTCAGGCTCCAAAATTTCATCGCAAAGAGGAGACCGTGGCAAAAACATCATAACTCTCTCTCTGAGCGTCGGATTGAGATTCTGTAAAAAGCGTCCAAAAGTACATGGACTTTATTTTATTGTCTATCAATTTCAGAGCTGAAGAAGGAAACACTGACACGTGGTAATTCGTACTACTTTTCTCTACTGAACTAGTCCATAATTAGGTCATTGTGGGAGATTGGACATAACTTTGTCTTGAAGAATCCAAATCAGGTAAGACATATGGCATTCAAAAGAATATTCATAGGGCTACTTTAGGGCCAAATTTTAGATATTGAATATCCGAAATCACATATATAATTCAGTTTCAATATCAAGCTTCCCAAAAGCAAGAAAAATGTGTGTAATGTTTTCAAATTACATAAGTATCGTTTAAAAAAAAATAGTTTGAATTTATTCCAAGGGAATATTGAAGAATAGATATCAGTATTTGGTTCTAAAATTCCCCCTAAAAAGTATTCAACACCCATCAAGCCTTCAGAAGGCTCTACTATGACTCATGAAGAAGAAGAAACACAACATGAGATATCAAAATTACAAGAGAAAGTGCACCAAATTTCGCTATCGCAAAGAGCAACAAAAAATGAAATGGCAGTTTTGAAGAAAGGCATGGAAACTAAGATGGATGTTTTGAATAAAGGCGTGGAAGCTAAGATGAATGGTTTAGAAGCTAATATGGATGGCATGGAAGTGGGCATGGAAGCTAATATGGATGACATGGAAGATAAGATCGATGAAAAAATGAAAGATGACATGGAAAACATGAAGAATGATCTAAAAGTAGACATCGAAGGTTTGGAAAAGTTGATACAAGAAATGTTTCCTAATGACGAAAAGATAGTAGAGGAAACTCTTGATGAGAACAAAATAAATGTTAATCGTGATTTCATAAACTCTAATGATGGATTGAAGAACCATCATATTCCAAAGATGGTTATGAGGAAGTTTGATGGCAAGGACCCTGTAACATGGATACTAAATATGGAGCAATATTTTGATCTCAATAATGTGAAAAACACACAAAAGGTACGCATTGCAACTTTACATTTAGAACAAAATACATTTGTATGGTATCAATGGCTTTGCTCCCATAAAAAATTTGTCACTTGGTCAATTTTTATGGAGGAAATGAAAGCACATTATGTGGATACAAAGAGAAACATCTTTTTTAGGAAATTGATAAATCTCAAGCAAAAGGGTTCAATGGCGGAGCACATTGAGGACTTCCAAAAATTGAATATAAGGGTAACTGATATTCCAGAGGAACATAGGATTGATGTCTTCATAGGGACTTTAAAGGATAACATCCAACATTAAGTTCGTGTTTGGGAACCTGATTCAGTAGAGAAGGCATTCAGGTTGGCAAGAAAAATTAAATGTAAAATTATGGTGACAAGTAAGCCTACTACTCACATCTATAAAGATGGAAGTCTTGCTACTCCTACACTTCCACAACCTACAAGGTTGACACCACAGAAATTGGAAGAAAAATGAGCAAAAGGGATTTTCTACTGTTGTGATAGAAAATAAACTAAAAGTCATAAGTGCACTGAGAAGAAATTATTTTACATAGATTGTGAAGAGGAAGAAAATGAAGAAGAAACTTCAAAAGTAGAGGATATACACTAGGAAGAAATCCTAGAAGAAGAACAAATGAGTCTGACCATATCATGTAAATCATTGGCAAGAATTACCACTCCTCAAACTCTCAAGATAGAAGGACATATCAAGAAGAAAAAGGTAATAATGTTGATTGATTCGGGTAGTACCCATAATTTTATTCATTGTAAGGTAGCCAAGGAATTGAATTGTTTCCTATAACCAGCACCATAATGTCAAGTGATAGTTTCAAATGGAGGAACTATAAATTGCTCTAGAAAATGCCATAATATCAAGCTATCCATGGGGGAATATGTATTGAATAGTCCAATTCTTTCCATCCCAATGGGAGTTGTTGATGTTGTAGTAGGAGTAAAATGGTTACAATCTTTGGGGACATTAGCTTTTAATTTTCAAGAAATTTTCTTGAAATTATTTTCATAAGGAAAGGAAATCAAATTAAGGGGTATTGCAGGGAAGCCAGGAAAGATAATAAGCTCTAATGTCATGACAAAGCTTCTGAAGAAAGAACAACGGGGCGTAATTGTTATAGCATCATTTCTCACCTTGACATGATTCATGATTGCTACATGGCTTTATGGGCACCCATTCCTACAGACTTGGACAAATTCACTTAAAAACAGTGGAAAATCCTTCATACGCGACTATGCCCGTGTTTTTCCGCGTGTATACGCTAGTACAGCTAGACTTTTCCGCGTATGCCATTTTAATGATTAAAAAATATATAAAAATCCCTAATTTCGCACTGGGTTGATAGTTACTCAGGTAGTTCAACTACCCCCGCCCGTGGCCAACTGTTTCCAACTGCTGAAACTACTTGGAGGGACTATAAAAGGACCTCATATGTATGGCCTAAGGGAGAGAGAGAATTATTATTATTATACTCTGGTGGTTCCCTATCCAAGTCTGATTCCCCGTGCCTCCTGCACTTTCCCAGTTCATTTCAGGAAACCCTTGTTTCCTTGAGATACACATCCCTTTATATGTTATCTCGTATGCACTCATTTGGAAGGAGTCTTAGCGAGGCAAGGGCTGGACGGATCCGGACGACGGTCTGCGAAGGCCTTGGAAGGATCAGGTGGTCTCTCCACTTACTTTTGTACGTACTATTTTTATAATACAGAAGTATCATGCTGTTCCCGAAGTAAACGTGTTAGTGTATGCTTTAATGTATGAAGAATATTTGTTATACAAGCATTTAAGATGATTTATTTAATGTTTTATATGAATCTCGCTAACACATAGAGTAGAAATATACTGTACAACTTGTCCTTTGTGCTGGTTTCTTCTTGTATTTCAGGTGAAAGAGGAAGGACGGTTGCAGGGAGTTTGAACTCCACGTGGATCTACTTCAAACGTAGGACCAACGGGTAAACCTCTCGTTCTGCTCTATTTCGTTTTCATGATTGTGCATGATCGTGTGAGTCTCTGTTAAATAGTACGCCCCTGCTCTGTGGAGGTTGAATCCCAACCAACCTCTAGGGTGCTATTGGGCATTTTGAAAAATTTGAATAATCCACAGTTTCACATTTTTGTGATTCTCCTGTTGGGTTGTTTCAGCTGTTTGGTAGGTTGCCAACAGTTTCTTCTGTCTTTTACAGTCCAGTTTGCTTTCTTGCAGTCAGTTTGAAGCTTTTATACCTTTCCCAGGCTTGTACTTTTTATTTTTCATTATATTTCTTTGTATACGCAGTTTTTCTTGCACACAGTCGCGTATACCCGCGAGTTTGTGTAGAAGGATCCGCGTACACGCGGATTTCCCTCGACACAGACGCGTATACACGCCTGTTTCATAGCTGCAAGGTCGCGTATACCTAGGCTGAATTTGAAATTTCAAGATTCGGGTGTTTTTGGTCTTTTCTGGCTGTGGAAGCCTGTGTTTGCAGAGTCTTTGTACTTACTGGAGTGTGACAGAAGTGGTTTTAAGTCTTGGTTCTCTTTCGTTTGCCCGAAAACTGATCTTCTTGGCGAGGTGTTCTTGTTGGTGCTAGCACTCCTGGATTGAGTTCCAAGATCGCTTTCTGAGCGTTCTTGGCTGTTCTGCTTTATCAGAACAGAGAGCTTTTGCTCACTGACTCGCTCCTGTCTTTGTGTTGTGTTTTGCATTGCGTTCTTTGCTTTGTTTTCGATTGGTTTTCTTGAGTTTCATAAGCTAGGGTTTTGTTGCATTTTTCGAAGATCTTTTCTTGTTTCTTTGGAGTTTTGTGTTGCAACAAATTTGCACTATTTCTCTTGGCTGTTTGATTGAGTTTTTAGTTTTCCGTTGCCCTTATTGATCTTGCTATCATTAGTTTTATAAGGTGTGGGGGCATAGTTGGAGTTTATGCTTCAAATTCGGTCTCATTTTGGCTTGGATTGAGATAGTTGTTCTTGGTTTTCTTGAAGCTCTTGTTTTATAAAACTGAAAAGCCCAAAAACATTTGTTTTTCTTTTTGTTTTTGCATATCAAAAACTCAAAAAACATTGTTTCTTGTTTTTGTTTTTGTTGTTGCCTTTTTCATTTTCGTTTGGCTTCATCTTTTGGGACTTTAGTGAATTTTCTTGCTTCTAGTTTCTCGCTTAATTGTGAAGGGAGGTTGTCTTTTGATTGCTTCTTTTTCTTGTTGAGTATTTTGGTGTCTTATATTAAGAGTTCTTGTTTGCAAGAATTAGCTTTCTGGATATCAAAAGATTAGTTGAAACTGAAGGAGCCTTTTGGGAAATTTCGCCTTGTTTCAAGGGACTTTCTGCATCTTAGAATTTACATGTTAGTGGTCATTTGCATTAGGTGCATTGAATCATTTAGTTAGCTTCTTAATTTTTGTGTGTGTGAGTTTGTAATTCGAAAAGAAAAATACATTTTTAGCCTCGTAGAACTTACATAGAAATTGCTCTTCATCGAAAGACTAAGAACTGCATGTGCATGTAGTCGGGTTTTTATTAATTTCTTTTGCGTCAGAACATCATTGGTTTCAACTCCATATCCTTGTGACTTAATACAACAGCCCTTAAAATAAGCGATTAAATCTAAAATCAACTAGCAAGTTTTATTTAGAGTCAATCACCAACTAGCTAGGTTATAGGGCCTTGGAATAGGAGAGAGGAGAGTTAACTCTCCAAGGCCGCTCAAACAGACATAGAAGTTTACTAATTGAGCGAAATCCAACTCCGTGAAGTGGACTGGGAAAGCTCTCATCCGAGAGTCAAGCGCGAGGGGAAGTGAAGGTTAAGAAAAGGGATACCCCCCCTCCGATTAGCTGAATCTAACCTCAAGACCGTTCCGCCCAGCTTCTGATACGGATTGGTGTCCATAGTTGCTGTTCCTAGGTTCCACACAGGTGACTGCGGGGGGGAATACCCGTGGTACCTGAGGCAAACGTCGCATCACTTCCAGCAGTACTTCTGGGGGGTGCCCTTGCGAAGCTTGGGTGCTTGAGCCGGCAAAGGCTGTTGTTAGGAGGTCGGCGTAACTGTTTCTGATACCTTAGCTAGTTGTTCTGGGCCCTAATCATCCCAGACTGCTTTCGGAAGGTCCTATACTTCGCTTTCCTGTATTTTGGTGTCCGGTCCTCATCACCCGGAGCGGAAATACTTGAAGGCTGTTTGCTTGCTGTTTCTCAGGGTTTTGATTTTAGTGAGTGCTCTTTGCTCCTAGCTTGCCTAGCTTTTCACTTTTCTTGAGTCTAATATAATAAATTTGTAAAAGTGGCTGATCAAGCGCCTCGACGTTCGAGGAGAGTCAGGGGGTTATCTCCCGAGAGTGCAGAGCCTTCTTCGAGAAGGCGTAGGAGCGATCTAGCAGGTGGTTTTCACCCTGTAGAGTCTGACGCTGTGGAGAGAGATCCTCCACTAAGGTGTGAAGGTTTCGTTGCTGATTCCGGTGTCGGTTCCGAGAGGAGCGTTTCGCTCACCTCGAGGGTATTGTTTCCTCAGGAGGAAGATTTTCAGATAGAAGATATACCTGAGCCTGCAGCTACAGGTCCATCTCCTCTTCCTCTTAATCATCCGGTTGTTATAGAGTACATCGGACCGGAGTCTGAGAGACCGCCGGATCTTCCTTATCTTTCTTATCTTTCGATGGCCACGACTGGGAACGCGGCTTCTACCGTGAGTGCTGCGGACATTCAGACCCCTGCTTCTGTCGAGGCAGGGGGCACTCTTGCTCTATCTTCGAGTGCTTCTAGCACTGCTATGTTTGGCTCTGGGTTCACCCAAGCATATGCTTCTCAATCTGGTCCCTTTGTTTCGGGGATGTCCATTGCTGGAAATCCCTCTTTTTCCTTTACCGCCGGTGCAGCTGGATCTACGCCCATGTCCAACATGGCTAGTGGATCAGCTTCTTTTCAGGGTTTCCCCTTTGGGACTGGGCATATTCCTAGTCCCAATCCTTCTTTAGGGTCGTTTCCTTTTACGTCCCCGACCCAAAGTTTCAATCCTTGGGCTCAGGGGCCAAGTTCGACTGCTTTTATGGGGTGGAATCCTATGTTTGCAACGTCGGGGGCAGGGAATCAGTTCATCGCGAGTCATCCAGGGAATGCTTCTTTCCTTGCATCGAGTGCTTATCAGTCTCTTTCTCCTCTATCTAATGCATGGAACCCCTACCAGGGGCTTACATCTTCAGTCAATACTTCAGCGGGGGGAACTAGTCTGGGTCTTGGTAACTCGGCGTGGGGAGGAGGTTCTTCTCCGTTTTCTACGGGTCCTTTCTGGCAGCCTGGTACCTCATCAAATCCAGGCTATTCTTTTCAGAATGTGGGAAATCCATCCCATCAAGGATGGAATTCTCAGGCTCCGCCGCGATTACCATTTCTGGCAACGTTAAGCTTGCCAGACTTGGCGAAGTTAACTAATGACCCGATTCAGTATAGTCCGGGTTGGCCTCCGGTTCCAACCAAACTTCCTTCAGACATTCCTAAGTTTGAAGGTAAGAATGGTGAAGATCCGGCAGACCATGTCACCACATTCCACTTATGGTGTTCATCCAACTCTCTGATCGACGATTCGATTAGACTGAGATTATTTCAGCGCACCTTAACTGGAAACGCCGTGAAGTGGTATATAGAGCTTACTGGGGGCAGTTTCGCCACATTTGGAGAACTGGCTGTCACTTTTCTTAACCATTTTCAGTTGCCCGTCAGATATGAGGCTGGGACCGAACTCCTGGCTAATTTTAAGCAGGATGAGGCAACTCACATTTCTGATCATATTGAGGATTGGAGGAGAAGGAAGAGGCTTATCAAAGCCCATATTCCAGGTGAGTTCCTTCTCGAGTGGTTTTTGAAGTCGCTTCAGTCAGATATTTCAAAAGATGTATCCATGTCAGGGGTATATTCCGAGGAGCAGGCCATCTTTAGGGCCCAGCAGTTAGAGTTGATCTATTCTCAGTCTGGCATGCTTTACAAGTATTTGCCTAATGCTCCTCGCTCCAAGTTGGATCTATCGAAACTTAAACCTGGTCCGCATGGTGACGGACTTGTCGGATCGGTCAGTAGTAGTGCAGCCAGCCTGCTTTCTCAATTGCAGCAGTTGTCTTTACAATCTGCTTCTTCTGGTCAGGCTGTGCCTGCTGATTCTTCACCTTCCCAGTCTTTGTCCATTAATGCTGTCCAATCTTCTGAACCCAAAGGAAATCAACAGTCCGATGGGAAGAAGAAGGGACGTAATAACAAGAAGAAGGGCAAGAATGGGAAGGGAAATGCTAATAAGACCAACGAGCATGTTGGTGAAGGGCAAAAGGAGAAAAAGAAAGTTAAGTTTCCGTGCAAGCTTTGTGCTGGAGACCATCTCACGCATCTTTGCCCGAAAATTCAGGATGCTCAGCGCCTGTTATCTCAGCAGGGTTCTTCTAGTTCCCAGGCTGTGATAACAAACCCTTTTCTCCAAGGGCAACAATTAATTGCTGGCGCGAATCAAAATCCTGGGGCTTCCTCTGGAGGTGCCCAGGAAGGGGAAATTCCATCGAATATCTTTATGATGAGTGCTCACGTGGATGTCGCTACGAGATCCCGTGATTATGGCGGAGAGGAATCTTCGAAAGCTAAGGAAGTTCCTGATGCTACTGAGCTGCTTCATATCACGAAGCCAGCTGTCGAGTCTATGCCTCGGATGCCAAAAGCATCTTCTAAGCGGTAAATGATTAATACGAACGCGAGAGCTGCCCAGAACTACTCGATTGTAGAAGATCTGGCGCAGAGTCCTTGTGCTATGTCTGCCTTAGAGGTACTCCAGTCTTGTCCAGCTCAGCACAGTGCTTTGCTCGCTGCCATTGGGGCTATTGATCCGAAAAATTCTCTTCTGATTACTTTTGATATGAATAATTTTAAGAAGAGACTTCCTCATCATATGGCCTTCCATATCAAATCATCGTATCGGAAGACTAATATCTTTCGCACGGTCGTTGATGAGGGTGCTTCTACTTGCGTGATGTCTCTCGCATGCTGGAAGACACTAGGATCTCCCAAAGCTGTTCCATCTAGCACTATTCTTACTACATTCGATGGCCATTCTCATAGGCCCCATGGTATTGTCCCGGCTTTGCCCATCTGTGTTGGGGGCAAAACCGTTAACATAGAGGTTGAGGTAGTAGATGCGGCCTTGGACTACAACCTTCTGTTGGGGAGGAACTGGATATATGATATGGATGCCATTGCATCTTCACTATTTCGGATAGTATGTTTCCCCCACGAAGGGAGGATAGTTACGGTGGATCAACTGGACTGTCCTCCTGTAGACCTGGATGCGCCTCCTGACTCATCTGTTCCTAAGTTGGACAATACTAAGGCACCTATCGAGAATCTGGGAGTTGGAATGTATTCTTCCCTGATGGGATCTTTTGATCTTCCTCCTCCTAAGGTGTCTATCAATGCTATTTCATCCTCGAAGGCTCCCCTTCGAAGAGAGTTCTTTCGAACTCATTATTTTTCGGACCCTTGGACCTTACCTTCCCCAACTGCCACTTTGGAGGAAGGGCAAGTGGGTGGAATGGCATTCCCGTTTTCTGCAGCTGAGATTGCATATCAGTCTGTTGTTGACACTGCAGAGTCTGATCCAGCTCCTCTTTCGCCGGAAGAGTTGGATGGTGATGTGGCTCCGGCTTGGACGCTTACTTCTTCTTCTGCCCAGGATTGTCTAGATACCACTCTTCCATATGAAGAGGCCATCCTGGAAGCAATGACAGGTATAGAGAGACCGTGGGATGACTTGCATCATCGGTCTTACTTCCTACCTGACTTGAGCGAAGTCGAAGCTAGTTTTCCAAGTCCTCAGTCTTCGGGACCTGTTCACCCAGTCTTGAGCCCCTTAGCACCAGCACAGGTTTATGCTGAAGGGAACATGGCTGTGATCTCTCCGACTATCCCGGTGAACATCTCCAGGAATCCCAACATTATTGAGAACGTTTTCATTGGAGCTGAATGTTCCCGTGAAGAAGTTCAAATCTATACCGAGCTCTTCAAAGAGTATAGGGATGTTTTTGCTTGGTCTTATGAGGAAATGCCTGGCATAGATCCATCTATCGTCCAGCATGAGATCAAGACGTATGAAAACGCTAAGCCGGTCAGGCAAAAGCTTCGTCCAGTTAATCCTAGGAAGGCAGCAGCTATCAAAGCTGAAGTTGAAAAGCTGCTTAAGGCGGGATTCATTTTCCCGGTTCCTCTGACTGAATGGGTTTCAAACCCCGTTCCTGTTGATAAAAAGCAAGGAACAATTCGAGTGTGCATCGATTTCAGAGACCTGAATAAGGCGTGTCCTAAAGATAATTACCCCACACCCTTCATTGATCGGATTATTGATGAGTGTGCCGGTAACGAAATTTTTTCCTTCATGGACGGTTTTTCTGGTTATAATCAAATTACTATCCGTCCAGAAGATCAACATAAGACCGCATTTATTTGTCCCTGGGGTATGTTTGCATATAAGAAAATGCCTTTTGGTCTGAAAAATGCTGGAGCCACTTTTCAACGGGCCATGTCCTACGCCTTCCACGACATCAAGAAAATTATCGAGGCATACTTAGATGATCTAGCTGCTCATTCTCGAAAGAGGATGGATCATCCAGGACACCTCCGGCAAATATTTGAGAGATGTCGTTTTTATAAAATTCGTTTGAATCCGAACAAGTGCGTTTTTCGCGGTAACATCCGGTCGGCTGTTGGGATTTATCGTGTCTAGTGAAGGGATAAGGGTAGATCCCTTCAAGGTTGAGGCAATACTTCGGTTGCCTCCCCCGTCTTCAATCCGTCAACTTCAAAGTCTCCAAGGGAAGTCTAACTTTCTTCGGAGGTTTATCGTTAACTATGTTGAGATTACAAAGGGATATATGAGACTGTTGAAGAAAGGAGTCCCTTTTCTTTGGGACGACTATGCTCAACGCTCATTCGATGCCTTGAAAAAGGCATTGACCTCTGCTCCTTTACTGAGTCCACCCGATTATAGCAGAGATTTTCTTTTGTATCTGGCTACAGCAGAATCTACCATTGGTATGGTTATGGTTCAGGAGGATGATGCTCTGGCTGAGCATGTTATTTACTACCTTAGTCGAGGACTGGTAGGACCTGAACTGCGATACACCCCGATAGAAAAATTAGCCTTAGCAGCAGTTCATGCTGTGCAGCGAATCCGGCATTATATTATTCTTCGCAAAACTTATGTCTTGGCAGCTGCCAATCCATTTAAGTTTGTCCTCAGCAGGCGAGTGATTGGGGAAAAATATAATAGATGGATTGTGATTTTACAAGAATTTGATCTAGAGTTCATGTCTGCCAAATCCAAGAAGTCATTAGTTTTTGCGGAATTGATCTCCGAGTTGCCTTGTGGAGAGGCGATGATCTATGATGAGTCCTTTCCGGACGAACACTTGTTTCTGATCTCTCCACAAGATCCTTGGTATGGGGACATCATTGTATATCTCCAGGCTGCGAAGTTTCCCTCTTCTTTTTCGAAAGATGAGCGTCGTAAGCTGCGTCACTTAGCTAAAAGTTATCTGATTATTGGTGATGCTTTGTACCGTCGAGGGGTTGATTCAATCCTAAGACGCTGCTTAACTTTCGAAGAAGCTGAGGCTGTGCTCAATGATTCTCACGGTGGAGCTTGTGGGGGTCATTTATCAGGGCTTGCTACAAAAGATTTTGCGTGCTGGCTACTTCTGGCCCTCGATTTTCAAAGACTGTATTGAATCGGTCAAGAAGTGTCATCCTTGTCAAGTGTATACTCGAAAAATGCGCGCTCATCCAGCTCCGCTTTTTCCAGTCGTTACTGTCGGCCCCTTTACCAAGTGGGGTATGGATTATACTACTTGTAACCCGCCTTCGGCAAAAGGTCACAAGTACATTATCGTAGCAGTAGACTACTTTACGAAGTGGGTCGAAGCTATGCCTACTTTTGGGAACGATGGTGAGACTGCAGCGCTTTTCTTCTTCAACCAAGTCATTGCTCGTTTCGGTATACCTAGAGAGATTGTCACTGACCATGGCAGTCACTTTCAGAACAGTATGATGGCTGAGTTGGCTCTTAAATTGGGTTTCCGGCAGGAGCATTCATCTCCATATTGTCCTCAGGCCAATGGCCAGGTGGAAGCCGTGAATAAGTCCTTGAAGACAATTCTTCAACGGACGATTGATAAACATAGATCCAACTGGCACATTATGCTATATCCTGCACTCTGGGCATACAGGACGTCAGTTAAAACTGCAACTGGCTTTACTCCGTTTCAATTAGTCCACGGGGTGGAATCCGTATTTCCCATTGAATGCGAGATTCCTTCCCTTAAACTGGCTGTTGAGCTTCTTCCTGACACTTCTAGTCTGGCAGAGCGGCTTCTTCATCTGGAACATCTTGATGAGCAGCGTCGAGATGCCGACACGTTGAACGAAGCGCATAAAAACCGAGTCAAAGTCCAGTACGATAAGGCGGTTAAGCCTAGGGTCTTTTCCGAAGGCGACCTTGTTTTGGTCTATGCCCAAGAAAAGGATGCCTTGGGGGCAGGAAAGTTTAAGTCGATGTGGTATGGCCCCTATATCGTCAAAAAGGTCCTTAAGAAAGGAGAGTATACCTTGGTTGACTTCGAAGGAAACGAGTTGTCGGAGCCCCGAAATGGGCTCTATCTGAAGAAGTATTATGCCTAGGCTTTGGCCTGGCATTTTGCTTTGTATATAGTAGTTTTTGTCTTGTACATATCTGTTTGATTTTCGATTTTTGATGGGATGGTGATGTTTTTGATCTGCTTTGGCAGGTTGTGTTGATGTCATGAGTCATTATGGTTTCGCCTATGGTGCTAGTAGACACACCCGGAACTTAGCTTCCGCGGCTTGGGTTCTACACTATCCTTCCGGTCAACTGTTGGTATCAAGAGGGGTCTGCATTGGTCCTACTTCCAATAACGTAGCAGAATACACTGCAGTCATTCATCTACTCTCGGAGGCAATATCTTTGGGTGTTGATTCGTTGGTAGTTTTCTTGGACTCCCAGCTGGTGGTGTCGCAGTTGAACAACACTTATCGGGTACGAGATCCAATTTTATTACGATTGTTCTTGAGGGTACGTTTGTTACAAAGGTCATTTCAGTTTTTAACATTCATTCATATTCCTCGAGCTGACAATTGGTTTGCTGACTCATTGGCTAATCAAGCTTTATATTGGCATATTAATCATTCAATACAATAAAATCTAATCATCAAAAACATCATACATTTGATACATTTATCACATCACATCAAAATATCGCTGTATATATATCATCAGTATGTCAAAAAACTTCACAAAATTTTGGATCCATCAATGCCGTACAAAAATTGGGCTTATGCCCCATCATGTTCAGTCTCAAAAAATATACAGTCATCTAATATGAAAATCTGTCTAATCCTGAGGACCCTGCCCAGTGTTCCTATAGAACATCACTGCAGTGGCCACACGACGGAACAGTCTAACCCAGTCCCGGGGTACTCCTACAACCCATCTCTGGACGGCTTCTGGTAAGTCCTCCACAGCAGCCAGAGGGATTTGGCGGGTTAGTCCCTCCAAGTTTCTCTGCACGGCCTGGAGGGTTCTGTCAGAATCCGCTGTCTCTGCTTCACCTCTGCGGCGCTTGTGACGTGCTAGGCCCTCAGGACGCACTGGTCCAACATCTGAAACATGATCATTTTTATTTGTCGGTCATTATGAATCCAATCCAAAAACATGTTTGTTTTTCATTTTTCATACATATTTGAAAAATCCAAAAAAAAATCATATAAGTTAAAATTTTTGAAAAAAAACTTACCGACTGCTCCCCATGCTGCACCGGGTGGAAGTACTAGATCTGGATCTCCTCGGAAATCCATCCCGGCATAGGGATAGTCATCTACTGCGATGATCTGTTCTCTCCACCATAAGAAGAACTCATCATCCCAGGTAGTTCGGGGTACCTCGCTGCCCCCCAGTCTCTTGATCATGTCTGCCCAACGGGCAATTCTTGGGTCCCGAGGGCTGCTGATAGTTGAGATGACTTTGGGTCTCAAAGCTGGAACTCTCTCGAAGAAGAATGTAGTCAAAATGGTTCCATAGCCAAAGTGTTTTGTATGTGTTTTGCGAATCGACGTCAGTTGTTGTTTCATGTTCAGTAGCAGGGCAGTGCACCAATCATACACATGAATTAAACACTCTACAGCTATGCTCATGTGCGCCCTGGACGCCTGATGCAGTGAGGCAGATCCTGCCACTCTGCCGATGGTGAACAGGAGGATCTTCATGTGCAAGTCCCTGATATCTCTGATTGCAATCTGTGTGCCTACTTTTTTGGAATCTTCTATGCGATAGAGTTGGACATAGTCCTCCACGGTTAACCCTCCCAGGGGCTTTCCGTGCAAATCCACTGGGTCTCCCCTTCTGGAGAGTCCAGTGATGAAGTATATATCTTCCACCTCTATGCGTAGTGGCATTTGATCAATGATGAAACAATCCTGATCCGGTTCCCAATAATTTACCAGCATTTCAAGCAATCTCCCGTTACTTTTCATATTGGGCATTTTGAAAAATTTGAATAATCCACAGTTTCGGAGGACATTTTGTGCTGCACGGTCTTCCATGACCTCTTGGTCCACTGCACTATGCTCGCGTTCCCTCCATGAAATTGTCATCCTGAAGAAATTCATTAAAATTTGCATTAGAAACTCATTTTTAAAAATTCGGACTTGCGCATACGCTAGTTTCGCTGTGCACAGTCGCGTGTACACGCGGCTTTCCTTCTTTGAACCCGCGTATGCGCAGGTACGCGTTTTTTAATAAGGGTTTCCAGGTAAAAATTCACTTAATTTTAAATTTTAAACGGACAAAATGAATCAACAGGATGAATAAGGAGCCTACCTGAAGTTTCGCTGAATTCCGACGGTCGGTTGTTGCTGGTTTGATGAAACAAGTTTTTAGCTCCAGAGCTCTTTTTCCAAATCAGCTATGCAATAATGAACCATTTGAGAGGTAATTTGTGTATTTATGGCTAAAAAATTGAAAATTTTCGCAAAAATTTCCTTGTGCTTATTTTTTCGATCTGTCTTATGCTGTATAACTCGATTGCTTGGAAGTGCCCAGTTTGGTATATTTCAGGTACATTTTGACATTTTCGAGATTTTTCCCGGTTTTTGGCCCATGTGTTCGGACTCTTCACGGCAGGTATATGATCTTCACTGGCATATAGGTTAGGGAATCACTTTCCGTTGCATCTTGCATTCTAGCCTCCATACTGATCACTTGCCTTAGGGTCGATCCCATCAGGTCATGAGTATTATACCATTTTCACTCACCGATTTTTAAATCATGACTTGATGGTAGAGCCTTCCTTTACATGGGCTTCCTTAGTTAGTTCCTCGCTATCACTTGTTGCCCATGCTGCTTTTTATGTAGGCTCGGGAGTCCTCTTTAGTCCCGCCATGTCTTTCGTGTTGAAGCTTCATTCTTCTTCTTCATCACTTATCATTTTTCTGGCTTATACCCTAGAGGCTCCCTAGTGTCGTTAAGTTGTATTACTGCATTGCATATTGGCTACTTGTTTATCCTGGCCTTTAGCCGGCTTCATTTGGACTCGATGTTTAAGCCAACTTTTGACCTTGACTTTATGTACAAGTTAACCATTGCATGCACTTAGCTATCACGACTTGACACCTTTGTACCCATGGATGGAACGTTCCTCTGAGTATCACTGACCAGTTTTCGCCACCTTGCATTGAGCATAGGATTGTTCCAAACCCCGGAACTAGTGCATCTGTTTTTTTCGATACTCGTTCTATCCATTGTATCATAGCATTCTTTTATTCTTTTTCAGGCTTATTATGAAAAAGACAAAAAAAAAAAATTAAATATAACAAAAAGAGCGGGAACGGGATGTATCTTCGTTATTTCGATGGCAGTACAGAGTCAGTTTGTCGCCCTTGAACAAAGCACATATACTTATATATATTTTTCCTTCATTTGGGATGGTTCTAGTTTGACCTAGGTTCAGCCTTTACCATGTTTCACTTGTCAGTTCTCCCCCGGTTGGTTATCTCTTCCAATCATATGGAGAGTTTGTTTTGCCTCCTGCAAGACAGACTTATACAGTGTCACTTTTTACTGCCATGGTCATCACAGAGTCGTGCTTTTGTTCAAGGGAAGTCTAGCCTGAGTCGGCCATTCTGCGGTGTCTCTTGACTCATTATTCAGTCGGCCTTCCCGGTCTTGTCAGTATCATGTTCTATCACATCGGATGTTTTGATCTTCTGCTCGTGCTGGTTTGAGAAGGTCCCCATTGACTTCTTGCCGGCGGGTTTGTCTCTTATCGACTACGACACATTGCTCTGAGAGCAAACCTAGAGCCGCACCTTGGGCCTATTTCCATCATTGATAGGTGACCTCGTGCTCGGCATTTGATCATCATCATGGGTCTTTGACTGAGTGGTTTCCCCTGTGTTCGACGTCAGCACACATTATCACACTTGGGATTCGTGCAGTACCTTGATTTCCATTTGACCCTATCGGTGGATTTCTCGCCTCTGTGTCAGCTTTCATTATTGGTTGGTTCAGAGGGTTTCTTCCGTGCACTAGCTTCATCTTGTGCATGTCGGAAACGTATTTCGGTTTGGTTCCGTCACTCTACTTCGTCTGATTCCTTCCAAATCTTGGCCTATGGGTTACACTTGCGCTGGAATGATGTGGGATGCCTTAATGCCTTCCTTCCAACAGATCTTTTCCCATCGACTCCGACTCATTGCTCTGGGAATAAGGTCTAGAGTCTTTTTGTTAGTACCTTAGGGTTTGCAGTCATCAGTGGCAGACTCTTCGCTATCGACAGTGGGGATTCATTATTGCCTCCTGATTGGTAGATTCTTTCAAGTGTTCGACTTCAACTCATTCATTCACACTTGTCAGATTGTACTGGGGCACCTTGACACTCATTATCATTATCGGTGGGTCGTCTCGCGTTGGTTAACGGGAACCATCATTGCCCGGTAATCCAACGATTTCTCACATGGTCGACTTCAGCTCATTTATTCCCAGTGTGTAGAATTGTGCCGTTGTGATCGGTGAAGACCTTGGGTTGCATCGGCATTTCTCGGATCACTGTTGACAGTTCTTTCAGTTTCTGCCAGTGTTGCCGTCCACCCTTATATGTTGCAGTTCAGCACAGCAGCATCTTATATGTTGATCCCCGAGTTGCGTGATTGTACCGTTTGATCCGCCTCTTATGATCCGGTACTTGGAGATTCAGTTACTTGATCAGATATCCTGTTGCACTATCTTTGCTCAGCTTTCTATATGTGATACTTGGACATTGATACAGACTTGTCTTTCCGGGCCCTGCTCAGATGATTCACTATGTACTTTCGGTTCAGTTATACTTGTATACATGTTGGATCTATTCAGTACTTTCTATATATATGATGTATTTTTGACTGAGCATGGGTATGCCCGCCTCAGCATGTGTTGACTCTCTGATTTCTTTCATTGGTTTTTGGCAGGCTGAAATCTGGTGAAGTTCTCTCTTGTTCTTGCGAAGTTCTTTCTATGTGCATAATACATTTCGGCCATCATGTACCCCTTTTGACCTCATATATTAGGGGGCATCTGTTATAGCATCATTTCTCACCTTGACATGATTCATGATTGCTACATGGCTTTATGGGCACCCATTCCTACAGACTTGGACAAATTCACTTAAAAACCGTGGAAAATCCTTCATACGCGACTATGCCCGTGTTTTTCCGCGTGTATACGCTAGTACAGCTAGACTTTTCCGCGTATGCCATTTTAATGGTTAAAAAATATATAAAAATCCCTAATTTCGCGCTGGGTTGATAGTTACTCAGGTAGTTCAACTACCCCAGCCCGTGGCCAACTGTTTCCAACTGCTGAAACTACTTGGAGGGACTATACAAGGACCTCATATGTATGGCCTAAGGGAGAGAGAGAATTATTATTATTATACTCTGTTGGTTCCCTATCCAAGTCTGATTCCCCGTGCCTCCTGCACTTTCCCGGTTCATTTCAGGAAACCCTTGTTTCCTTGAGATACACATCCCTTTATATGTTATCTCGTATGCACTCATTTGGAAGGAGTCTTAGCGAGGCAAGGGCTGGACGGATCCGGACGATGGTCTGCGAAGGCCTTGGAAGGATCAGGTGATCTCTCCACTTACTTTTTTACGTACTATTTTTATAATACAGAAGTATCATGCTGTTCCCGAAGTAAACATGTTAGTGTATGCTTTAATGTATGAAGAATATTTGTTATACAAGCATTCATGATGATTTATTTAATGTTTTATATGAATCTCGCTAACATATAGAGTAGAAATATACTGTACAACTTGTCCTTTGTGCTGGTTTCTTCTTGTATTTCAGGTGAAAGAGGAAGGACGGTTGCGGGGAGTTTGAACTCCACGTGGATCTACTTCAAACGTAGGACCAACGGGTAAACCTCTCGTTCTGCTCTATTTCGTTTTCATGACTGTGCATGATCGTGTGAGTCTCTGTTAAATAGTGCGGCCACCTTTCTTAATGAGTTGGATGTCGCCTCTAGGATGTTAAATCTGAGGTAATAACAATAAGGCATCTCATATAATGACCAAAAGATTCTTCAAGTTAATCATGCTATGTTTCTCATGAGAGCTCATTAGGGTTTTATAGGAGTGGTCCACCATAGCAAGATTTTCATTTGTACGTTCAAACAGAAACATGAAAATGTTTCTTGCATGATAGTCTATTAGAATGAATAGATGAGAAGTAGGAATTTAAGGTTATCAATGGAAAATATTAAACGTAACAATAACAATCACCCCTAACTGACCTAAATAATCTCAGCTAATAATCAAAGTCACTTTATAAAATATGAGGCATTAAGAGTGAATTTCTTCTGACAAGTCTTATCACAAGGGTGCATAATGAAAAATATTTCAATAGTTGTGCCTTAGGACTTACAGTTTCAAGAATGTTGTTTTAACAAATTTATTTCAGATGAAATTTTTATTCATTGCTCTTATACTACCCTACCCTAATAAAGATGAAGACATCCTTCAAGTGTAGGAGTACTTCCAATGTATCCATGTGCGTAACAAAATGCTAAATATAAACACACTCAGTTTTAAAGAATAAAATTCAACACATACTGGAGTATGAGAAACTAACTGCTTTATCAGATATGGAATCAAGGGTTATTGGATAATGAGGGAGTAAGGTGTTCTGATGATTATTTGAAAATATTATTCAATGGGATCCACATATTTATGATTCTCCAACTCACACAGATATTCCACAACTTGATAATCTCTCCCTTGGAAGCATAAGGGATATGGTGAAAGACAAAAGAAAAATCCCTCAAGTTCGTGCTCAAATATTTTCTTTTAAGATTGATAAGAATGATTAAGGGAAATTATAGGGTTTTGAGCTTCAAACAGTTTTAGAACAGGTTCCAATCAAGGATTGCTCCTATAATGGTATTTGAATCAAGGCTTCTTCTTGGGGTAAATGTTTTGTGGTATTTGGGGAAGTTTCCAAATTCACTCCCTTCCCCAATCTGCAATATATAATATTTCGTTAAGTAGGGGAATTAGTGGGAGTAATAGGTGTTTTATACTATTGTGCAACCTGCTGGTTTGGATTAGGGTTTGAATTGGGGTACAAATTAGGATATGGACTAGGGTTAGGTTTAGAATTCGATTGGAGTATGGTCTAGGGTTTGGATTAGGGCTACGATATAGATTAGGGTAAGGTTTCATAGGTAGATGGGACCATAAAGGAGGATGAATTGGTGGTGCATTGAGTGGAAATTGTGGTTGTTGTTGTTGATTTTACGTGAAATACTACCCTAGGGAAAAGGATCCAAACCATTCCTGAGGCCATGAGAATACCTGAATCAAGGAAGAGGATTAAGGAGAGGGCCATTGTGGCCATGAAGTAGAGTTTTCAATTGGATGATCACTACAAGTTTGCCATGAAACTTCATGATTGTAAATCTGTTGAGGAGCTTGCTGAGAATAATAAATATTAGTCCAAGTATTAAATGATGGTGGGTTTTGAGTTATACCTAGTGGTTGATTCGATTTCTAACTTGATTTCCTGAGTACCTTTAGTAATCCTCGCAGTGATGGGAAATATTATATTAAATTACCCACCTCACAATTTTTTCAAACTTTTAGACCACTAAGTGGGAACTTTCCAAGGAAGTGATTCTTTCTACAGTTGGTGCAAAATATCAACAATGGTTCTTCAATTTTATCCTGCTTTCGCTCTTCCTGCAAATCATCCAATTATGAACTAAGAGAACAAATAATATCATTTTTAAAATTTTCAAGCAAATTAATGATTTCTACACTCGTAAGTTCGTCAATCGATGATTTGTATATCTATGCAGCAACATCAAAACTCCTCATTGAAATATTCCTCCAAATCCCAGTTTTCTGTTCAATAATCAAGATGGTATATTCTGTCAGCACAGATGTAAGTATATAGATAGGATGGGTTCTTACAACACCTTAAAAATTAAATCCTTTAAAATAAATGTGCAGGAAACAAAAAAAAATAAAAAACTTGCAAGAGAAACTAGGTAAAGAGCAAACCAAACTGTAGCGGTCACCAAGGTCAATCTCCTAAGCGCCTCCTCGGAAACGGAACTAAAATTTTGGGTGAAATATATTGTGTAGTAATGAACTAACATAGTTTTTCAATCTGGGCATTCATAAACTTAGAGGTGTAACACTGGAAATGCCAGAGAAAGCCCCAAGCGACCTACAAATCATATACCTATACTAACTTCCTCATCAACCTCCTTATAAATTCCTGCAAACTGTGATCAATTCAAATGATGCAATCAGAAGCATTCATTAAAAGTGAAAAACCGACTATTGCAAGCATTAACCCTGCAAATCACAAACATTTGGAGGCAACCCTAATTATTGATAATTAGAAATAAACCCTTACTATTAACAACTTAAATATAAAACCAAATGTGAAACATGAACATTAAATCCATGGATCAAAACACTGCTCAAACATCAAATCCTTCTATATATCTTTGTTCTTTATTTTGTCATGCAAAGTAATCAAATTTCAGAAAGCAAACAAAATCAACTCCTCACACACGTCCAAATCAATCCTCAAACTAGATCAATACTGATATGCATAAGCCCATTCAGTTGAAAAATAATTATTGTGTGCAAACAGAAAATCGCATGAACAAACTGTTGTCAAACTCTTTCATTAATCAAAATAACTGCTCTCACATTCATGAATAAATTTAAAACCTTTAATTAAGAGTAAAATAAAAGATAAAATAAAATAGATTCAAATAGTGAATCCCAAATACAATGAATCACTATAATTTGTTTTAATGCAATATGCCTGCACTCAATAGGATGCCCGTACTCAATGTGATTCCTGCACTCAATCATATTGCAAACTACTCTATGTCATTAAAATAAAGGCTCTAGATTTACTCATTATCAACCAAAAGTATAATGTACCAATATATGTAAAACTCAGATCTAGATTCATCATTTAAAATAAAAAATCATGCATCTGAATAAATTAAGATCTGGAAAAGTCATGAGTGCTGGGAAATTCATTTACTTAAAGGGATAAATTGTTGTAATAACACTCTTTTGGTCTCAAGAGTCCATAAGAAATTTTTATTAAAATTGTGCACAAGAGCTACAAGGTGGAAACTCTGAAATAATAATCCCTTTGTAAACAAATTCAAACTTTCAAACAATAATACAATCTCCACAACAAAATAATACTTTGTTTCTGTACAACAGGAAATTGATTCTTAATGCATATTCAACACAGAGGTCTGAATGATTTCAAATGCACACTTCTAATCTTTTAATGATTAGATTCCCTTTAAATTTGAATTTGGATCCTTATGAAATTATAACAAAAAGGGTTGAGACAATATAATGATATCATTGAATTAGAGACCTTTCATGAAACATAGTTACAGGTATTATAATTACAAAATTAAGTCTCCAAGAATTTCAAATACACACTTCTGATTCCCTTTAAATACGAAATGTGTAAAACAAACTGTAGGCGAGGGAGTCTAGTGTGTAATACATGATTTAAATCACCATAACAAACTGTAGGCGAGGGAGTCTAGTGTGTAATACATGATTTAAATCACCATTTAAATAGACCTTGTGCATATCCTATCACTCAATACAATGTTTAATCAATTTGGAAGTATGTTAACACGATAAATGCGCATCCATCCTCACTCCATCTGTGTAGAGAAGCTACAGGTTGATGAATAATCTTGAATCTTTGTGGGACCAACAACATAAAATATATATTAAAGCATTGTTAATCCAACCAATGCACCCATGTTATAGTTCAACTCCAAATTGTAATAAACCAATTATAACTAGGATTACCATTCTAGATCTTGGATAAAGGAAAATTATGCAACAAAAATATATATCTCCCACTCTGAAACCTTGTAGATCTAAGTTTAACCAAGCCAATTAACACATTGAAATCACAAATGATAAATACAATACCTATATCTATAATCTACTCAACCATTAAGCAAGAAAAAGGGTGACGATCTGGGTTGTTTGGGCCAAAACCAACCAGCTCATCCTCTGTAAAAGAGATCTAGATTACAAAGACAAAATTAATCATAAAGTGCACAAATGGATAATATAAAACCTAACTTAAGTCTTGTATTAAAAAATGTCCAGTCTTTTACATTTGAAGCCATGTGCTCATGGTCCAAGCCAAAAATATGAAGTTAAAATAACATCCCCTTTCTCACACATGCCATGGCTGGGCTTTTTATGAATGTAACAAGACAACTTTTGGCTCTAACAACCCAATTTTCCAATTCTGGAAAATTCTGCATTTTTACAAATTGGCCTTAGACAACCCTGCGTAAATCTCAAACCATGAAAAATTCTAGAAATTTTTTTGGGCAGAGCCTAATTGTCCATATTTTCAAAAAAACCCATGTTTTATAATTATGATATTATTCTTCATCTGCACATAAATCAAGGACAAAGTTTGCAGTTTGAAAACTGTGTAAATTTTGGGGCTGATTTGTCAATTTTCTTCTAGAAACTCACACGTATGACCTAGGTACATTATAACTTATGTGGAGGTGTTAAAACATAATTTTGGACAAAAACCATATCTGATTTTCCTGAAAGTGTGTCAACCTATCAAAGCCCCAAATTGGTGCAGGCACGAACCCAAGACTAGTGCAGGAAGAACCAAAGACTTAGCGAATCACCATCAATGACGGAAAGTGCATTTGAACTTGAACAAACATTCAAAATGATCTTTGACAAGTGTAATCGATAGGCCATGTGGGTACATTGCATCAGAACATCATGCATGATTTCTTCTTGGTGCAGGAATGTGAGTGCAGGTTCATGACGAGACACCATGAGTTGAGCAATCATGTATAAGGGAAATTTGACCAAGTTTTAGACCTACATACACAAAAACCATCGTTAATAGCGATTTTGATGATAAATATTGTTGAAACAAGGGGAACGTGCCAAATAGTAAATATTTTCCTTATAATGCACAAAATGATGACAATAACCCTATGAACTGAGTAAAATAACGAGGGATTTCAGAGCAAAAAATGATGTAAACCAAGAAAAATGGAGGCCTAAAAATTATAACTGGATGGAAAGACACAATGTAACTTATTAATTTGGCATATATTAATGCAAGTGTTCAAACATTTTGGAGTCAAAAAAATCTAGGGAAGGTGCTTTGAATTCTTGATCTTTATAGTTCTCGTGGAGATCAAAACCCCTTTTCTGATAATATAAAAGTATTAAATCAAATCAACGAGGACAAATATTATCCTAAAAGGAGGTTTTAATCTCAAAATTAAGGTGGGAGAGATCTAGGGGAAATATCTAGGCCATACTCTTTAGTAAACTACTATGCTCAAATGTTTGAAGACTTGGGGCTTGTTGAAGTGGATCCTCCAAAGGTTGTTCCAACATCAAGGAATTATAGATGCGATAAGGAGGGGTTTTGAAAATGTTTAGACAAAAATATTGTAAATGAGAGTATAATGGAGGAAGTTGAGCAAATTAATTCCTAAATTTTGACCTAAAAAGCGTTTAACATAACTACAATTGCAAACTTTCACGGTTAAGAATATCATACTTATACAAATTTTCCAAGATGCCTTCAAAATTTTAAAATGATTTAGTGTCAAAGTTGGATTACAATCATTTAATGTAGGTTATCCATTATGTTATTGGGCACCCTCCTAGTGTGCACTAAGATCAAATAAAGTTTATTGATGGATAATTTGTCTAATGAACCTATGTTGTGTAACCGAGTAGATATGAAAATAGAAGATAGATAAATTAACATAATTGTTCCACACAATAAAAAAAAGGAATGAAAAAACAATAATGTAGAGAGAACCCTTGAGGTACAATATCATTATTAATTATACCTTATGGAAGGAACCACTCCACAAGCCATGCCTACGACAATTACGATCTTCTTCACAATACATTGTATTACATTCTACTACTTTTTATAATTCTATCTAGCTACATCACCCTATTTTCCCCTAGTTTGTAAAATATAAATTATATCTTGGTGTTTCCATGAGTCACGACAAATGTATTCATGATTTCTGAACTATAATGGACAAATTGTAAATGATGTAAATGTATTTCGATTATTAATGAGAAAATTTTCAAACAACTGATTGAAAGGTGGACCACTGGTACTGGCCATGATACTATGAGGGGAAATTGGTGAGGTGTAAAAATTTTGTGATAGAATTACAACTGCTCAAGAAATTTAATCTAAATCAAGAGACACAATTCTACTCTACTGCTCTCCGGAAATTAATTCACAATTTAGAACAACATTCACAAACATCCATCAATCACATACACAAGTACACATATTTATCTATTATGTTGCTAGTACTCAATGAGAAGTTCTAACCCATGATTAATCAATTTCTGTCCACACTCGAGCTCCCATTTCCCTGCGTAAATAAAGTGTAAATTGTCCCACATTATTTAGTAATTTTCTCCAAAATGATTGCGCGATTCCCAAGGGTTGATCACTGATTGCATGCAACACCTGTACACTCAAAACTAGTCTACAACTTATGTTACATTACCTTGGAATCTCAACCACAACTGAGAAATTTGAATTCCTTGCATGCATGAGATATTTTTCGTTGATTGATTAGTTAAATAGATGATATCTAAGTTATATTGTTGTCCCACTTCACAACTAACCTCCAACTAGTTATATTAACTGTTAGAACTAGCTTAACTGAGTACAACTAGAAATAACTGAACTGGATTGCTACAAATTAGCAATTAACACATGCAAACTGAACTCCAAGCCCACTAACTTGAATTTAATGAGCTAAATGAGTGACAAAAGCCATGTCACCTCACTTAACGATTGCCAAGTTGTCTGTTGATGTGAAAATTTCGATTTTTCTCAATTTGAACAAGGTTAAGTCAAATTGAGCCTTTTTTGCTACATTTTTCAACACTCCCTCTTAGTAAGAAAGGGATTTTCAACCACCCCTATCATGCACCTATGGAATTCGAACTTCCCTCTTGACAAAGCCTTTGTCAAGATTTCAGCATCTTGTTCCTCTATCATAATGTATTGTAGCAACATTATCCGCCTCCGCAGGCAACCTTGTAAATGATGATACCATATATCTATATGCTTCGATCGATCGTGAAATACTAGATTATCAGATAGCTTAATGCAAAAATTATTATCACAATATGTCATAATTGGATGTATCTCCTGACCAAACAATCCCACAAGTATCTTTCTCATCTGGATTGGCTCACATGCTACTTGAATTGCAACCATGTATTCAACTTATTTTGAGCTAAGCACCACATACCTTTGCTTCCTTCTATACTAGGAAATTGTTGCGAAACCAACACTAAAAATTCCACATGATGTACTCTTTCTGTCAAATGGACTCCCCGCCCATCTGCATCTATGAATCCACATATCTTCACTCCCTCTGTTTGTATACACAATAATACATACTGGATAGTGCCTCTGAGGTACTCTAAAACATGTTTAGTTGCCTTCCAATACAATTTGTTTGGCCTAACCATAGCTTGGCTCAGTTGGTTGACTTCATAGAACATATTTGGTCATGTGTTCACAAGATACATCATTGAACCCACTAGCTACTGGTAAATAGTAGCATCAACCTCTTCGCCTGAAGTGGCATTCTCCTTCCTCAAGTTGGTCGCTAGAGGTGTCTCCATGGGATTACAACTCTCCATACGAAATCTATGCAGTATCTCGGTGGCATACTTGCCTTGAGACAAACAATTACCCATATCCTTACCATACTTCTAGCCCAAGGAAGTTGTGCATGAGACCCATGTCTTTCATCTCAAATTCCCTTGCAAGGTCCTCCTTGCAAGGGCTGATCAACTGCTCATCACCCGTCAATATTAAATCATCAACATATACAAAAATTATAAGCAATTTTAATTCTACCAAAATATGATAGAGGTTCACATTAGCTTCACTTTTGGTGAAGCCTAATCTAATGAGATAATTATAAATCTGAGTGTATCAAGTTCGAGGTGCTTGTTTGAGGCTGCACAATGCTCGCCTGAGTCTGCACACATGGGAATCTCAATCAAATGTCTCAAAACCTTCTGGTTTCTCTATGTACACTTCCTCGTCAATAACACCTTTGAGGAATGTTTTTTTACATCCATCTGGTGGATCTTCCACCCCATATGCTCAGTCAGTGAAAGATTTGATCTAATGGATGAATACCTTTCTATGGGAGCAAAGGTTTCCTCATTGTCAATTCGATCAACTTGAGACCTCTGGACACAAATCTAGCCTTATACTTCTCTATGCTTTCGTTTTTTGCATGCTTAACCTTGAATATCCATCTCAAACCCATAACTAATTTACCTGCCACTCTTGGGACCACTTCCCAAACAATGTTCTTCATGATGGATTCATACTCTTTCACCATTGGATCAACCCAAATTGGTTGCTCAATTGCTTCCTCAAAAGAGGATGGCCCAGTATCTACAAGCTCAATCATTAGAGCCATGTAGCTAGTGTACCTCTCAATCAACCTCCTTTTCCTGCAAAAAATTGAAGAAGCTCCCACATTCTCCTTGACATCCTCCACCAATCTATCAAATTCCCTGGCTCTTCTCCTACCTTCTCTGAAAGGTTATGCTTGAGTGGATGTCTCCACTCTGCCTCCTTTCTCCTCCTCCATTTGTGGCTGCTCCATAACTTCATGAGGCTCCTCCTTTGGAGCTAAAAGTTCCTATTCTGGTGGGATGTGAAGCTCCCTCTCAGGAGAACATACCATTGCTTTCTCCTTATCAAGATTTACATCCCTTTGCAAAAATATCATTCTAAGGGAAGATAAGTACACCTAGTAATTATTTGGAGTTTCAGTGTAACACACATAAACTACCAACTCTGCTATTGGCTCAAGTTTCTTCCACAAATCTTTGGAGACATAGCATTAAACAAAGGCTACAAAAATTCCGAAATGAGACACATTCCAATTTCTCCCCAAGAAGGCCTCGTTTAGTGTAATCATACCAAGAATTCGATGAGGAATCCAGTTCTGCAAGTAGACTACTATGTTACATGCCTTTTCCCACAAGTGTAATGGCAGGCCTTGGTCATGTAGCATAGCTTTCACAGCTCCCATAATGCTCCAATTATTTCTCTTAGCTACCCCATTCTGCTATGGTTTGTGGGGAGATTTCATTTCTTTTCAAATTCCTTATTTGGAATAAAAGTCCTTGAATTCATTTGAAACATACTCAACTCCATTTTCGCTCCTGAGAGCCTTCAAATTCTTGTCAGTATATTTCTCAACTAGTGCTTTGAATTCTAAATTTTTTGAGAATGTCTCATCCTTCTTCTGCATGAATAAGATCCAACACTTCCTTGAGAAATCATCAGTAAAAATAACAAAGTATTTATGTTTGGTAGTGGAGGCTGTCGAAAAGGGCCCACAAACATCAAAGTGGACTCTCTCCAAGACCACATTTTCTTTGTTGTCTCGATCATGGAATGTGAATTTTATATACTTCCCCAAGGTACAACCTTTGCAGGCCTCCTTCTAATCAAGTGATCCTTTAGGGATTCTAATTGTTATTAGATGCATAATTTTGAGGGTGCCATGGTGCAAATGACCAAGTCTTTTGTGCCAGAGTTCACCAACATCTCGACTCTATAATTTCCCTTCCTTATTGCTTAATGCAACACAATATTCCACATCAATTTTTTACAGGTTATTCACACAAACCCGGATATTCTTCACCTTCCCAATAGATATGTGTCTAAAAAATGCTTTCCCTTTATTGAAGATTACATCATAACCACAATATTCCAAAACTTCTACATAGATGAGGTTCTTCTTCAAGCCTAGCACAAACATGACATATTTGAGGCGAAGAGGGGATCATGAATCCATCTTAAAGGTTACTGTACCAATCCTTATAGCACTATACCTTTCGTCGTCCCTAAGCTCAATATTCATATGGAGATCTTTCTCATCCAGGTCACTGAAAAAATTTCTACACCCTGTCATGTGGAACAAGGCACTTGAATCCAAGTACCGCACATTCTCCATCACAGTGTTGGCCATGTGTGTGATCAGGGTGAAGTCTCACTCAAACTGTGAAGCCAATGCTTCACCTGTTGCTCCTCATGAGTTCTTCTTGCTAGAATTTTTGTGTGGACACTTTGTAGCATAATTCCCAGATTCATGACAATTGAAGAATTTTATTTTGGAAAAGTCTTTCTTCTTGCCCCCTTGGTTGGATTCTGGCTTGGTTTGAGATTTCTTCCCTTTTCCCTTTCCAACCAATGCAAAATTTTATTCATCCTCTCCCTTGGATGAACTTCTTGTTGAATTCCAACAAGAAATTGCAGCACACACACTAGTGTGGGACCAACAGGTCCTAGCGATACATTAGTGTGAAGGCCAATTTAATTAATTAAATTGGTGCAGTGTCTAATTTAATTTCCCCTTAATTAAATTGGACAATAAAATGTAATATTATTTCATGATCACTTGTAATAGTTAACTGAGTGTGATAAACTTAGTTAGCTCATGTATTTCGAGTTGAGGGTGGTTGGTGAGGCATGCAAAGTAATTCTATTAGTTTTTCAGTTGGTGCATTAGTTTAATGCATGAGTAATCAGTTAACTCCGTTAGGTGAGTTAGAGTAGGTTGAAATAGTTGTAACTGTTTGTTACACTAGTGAGAGATCAAGTGAATTAAATATTATTTAATTCATAATAAGCGATCTACCATGCAACTGATGATTTAATATTAATAGTTGCATGAATGTCAGTTCCAGTGGAGACCCAGTTGAGACAAATGTTAAAGGGATGTTCACTATCAGTTGTGTGATTAGTAGGTTGCCTGCATGAAACCAGACATCCATTGGATTTCCCATGATCCTTGCACAGTTTTGGAAGGACAAAATTCCTAAAGAATAGGGATTGCATTCATCAGGAATTGCGCAATCAAGGCAGGTTGTTTAGAGGCTGAGAATTGGCTAAGTGTTGGTCTATTTTGTCTGGAACAGTGTGAGACAGTTGTGAGAGTGCAAAAAACTCTTGTGATAAGAGTGAATTGTAATTGTTTCATGTTTCCATGGTGAATATACAATAGAATATATAGGGGTTTTGAGCAGCAAGATTTCCTTGAGAAATTATCTGTGTTGTGGTTTGATTGGATTCTTTCTTTGCTTAATGTGATTGGCTATTGTGTTTAATTTCCGAAATTGATTTCTAGAAGGATTCAATGCCTAGATTTAGTACATTGGTAAATCGGGTTGAATTAATTTATATAGATATGTTTCTATAATTTCTACATGGTATCAGAGCACAGGAAATCACTATAGTGGAGGAGAAGCTGAGTTTGTGACTGAATAGAATTCGACTTTGCAAAAGTATTCTTGGCGCGACAGGAAAATCAATATTGAAACAGATTTCAATGGCTTGATATTGGAGTATGCAATCGAGGGCAGTTCCAATTATATTGCATGGAAAGATAGGATGGAGGTAGTATTGGAGGACAATGGGTTGAAAGAATTCATTTATAATGATGTTCCAAAAACCGTTGTAGCAGATATCGCTCTTCTTGATGCTTGGCAAAAGAAGGTTGCAAAGGCGAGGAGGATCTTACTAGAGGGAGTACGAGACCACATTTTATCAAGTCTCCATGGCAAAGCAACACCATATGCAATGTGGAAAACTTTGATAGATCTGTTTCAGAGTAGCAGTGATCATAGAAAATTGGCACTGAAGGACAAGCTCAGGAAAATCAAAATGGAGAAAGGTGACACCATTCCGAAATATTTAACAAAGTTTGTCCAAAGTCAGAATGAGCTTGGGAGCGTCAGAATTACTGTTGCGGATGATGACTTAGTGAGCCTAGCTCTTCTAAGACTTCCCAAGAGTTTTCATAGTTATCAGGACTCTGTCAATGGAAGGGAAAAGCTGCCAGATTGGGAACGACTTTGGTCGGATTTGGTGCAAGAATAATTCAGGCGGAATACCAGGGATGGATATTCATCTAAGAATGATGAAGAAGAATATTGCGCTTTGGCTACCAAGGTGAAGAAGGGGAAAGGAAAGAAATTTCATTCCAAATTTGAGTCCAACAAAGATGGAAAGAAGCACGACATGTCTAGAGTGAAGTGTTTTCACTGTCATGAGCATGGAAATTATGCCACTAATTGTCCACAAAAGAAGAAGAACAAGAAGGATTCAGGATATGCACCTGGTGAGGCTTTGGCCTCGTAATTTGAGCTTGAATTATTGCTCATTGCATGCATGGTGTCAAGTGTAATGGGATCGGTGGGGTACTTGGATAGTGGTGCATCCTTTCACAAGACGGGAGACAAAGAAATTTTCAGTAGCTTGGAAGAGAAGGACCTCCAGAAGCATATCAAAATGGGTGATGACGGGTGGTCGTACAGTGCTACCGGGATTGGTAAATTTACCTTCCAGAGACAGTCAGGTAAACCCTTTCTATTAAAATATGTAATGCATGTACCAAGCTTGAAGAAATTTTTTGTCTCTTTTGCAATGTTGGAGGATAGAGGCTATGATGTTGTTTTCAATTAAGGAAAATATTTCCTTCAACACAAAGCAATAGGACAAGCCAAGAATATTGGGATTCATGTGAAGAATCTCCATAAAATTTATGTAGATGGCTGCGTAGCATTTATGGGTAAGGCAGACAATGTGGTGAGCTAGGATGAGGGTGAGTTATGGCACAGAAGATTGGGCCATCTATACCACGGAGCCTTGAAGGTCATGCAACAGATTTCTACGGGTCTTCCCCTGGGTACTCTTGCCCAGTCAGACACATGCAAGGGATGTACTATGGGGAAGTATGGAAAGGCCACTTTTCATGAGAAGGAGAACCAAGCCTTAGAAATCATTGAGAGAGTTCACTCAGATGTGCGTGGACCATTCTCTACTGCTTCGACAGCAAAGCATAAGTACTATGTGATATTTGTTGATGAATTTTCTAGAAAGTGCCGGATCTACTTCATGCAGAAGAAAGATCAGACGTTCTCAAAATTCCTTGAGTTCAAAACACTGGTGGAGAAAGACATAGGGAAGCATGTGAAGGCTATTAGGTGAAAAAATGGTGGTGAGTACATCTTCAATGAATTTAAGAACTTCTGCAGCAAAGAATGAATTTAGAGAGAGTTGATTGCACCTCATAACCCAGAATAGAATGGGGTCACAGAAAGAAAGAATAGAACAATTGTGGGTGCAACACGAGCGATGTTGCATGATCAAGGCCTACCATTGCATCTGTGGGCAGAGGCATGCAACATAGCAGTATTTGTAAAAAAATTGTTGTCCTCATCAGATACTTGGCATGAGCACACCAGAGGAGGCTTTTACTAGCAAGAAACCCGATGTTTCATATTTTAATATTTTTGGCTCATCTGTTTATGTGCATGTGAGAAAGACGCTAGGACTAATCTCAAACCAACAACTGAGATTGGGATATTTTTGGGGTACACTAAAACTCCCCACAACTATCGAGTGTATTTTCCAAACAACAGAATGACTTTTGTGAGACAGGATATAAATTTGATGAGGAGAAAGCCATGCGATTGTCCCTTGAGAAGGAGCTAGATTTGAATTTAGAGGAGTAACTCTTGGTTCCAAAGAATGAACCTTAATATGTGGAGCAGCCACATGCGGAGGATCATGGAGTGGAAAAAAACACTCATGTAGAGCCATCCACCAGAAATGGTATAAGGTGAATCACGAAAGCTGATAGATTGAGACTTGATGCGACAGAGAATGTAGTAGCCCCTATTTCACTACGCATACAGAGATAGTCTCCAAACATTTTTACTGGATACATGGCTCTTATGAGCAAGTGTATTGTGACATAACCATCTTCCTTTGAGGAAGAGGTGAAACAACCAATTTGGGTTGACACTATGGTAGAGGAGTATGACTCCATCATCAAGAATAGTGCATGGGAGGTTGTCCCAAGACCGGTCGGAAAATCAGTGGTTGGATCTAGATGGATCTATAAGGTGAAGCAAGCAGTGGATGGGAGTGTGGAGAAGTACAAGGCCATATTTTTGGCCCAAGGATTCTCACAAGTTGAGGGGATTGACTATGAGGAGACTTTCACACCAGTCATGAGGTACTGTTCCATTAGATCTATCCTTGCACTCTCAGCACAGATGGGGTGGCGCATTCATCAGATGGATGTGAAAACTGTGTTTCTCAATGGAGTTATTGAGGAGGAAGTGTACATAGAGTAGCCAGAAGGTTTTGAGATCTTTGAAAATGAGTCACATGTGTGTCGACTCAAGAGAGCACTGTATGGGCTGAAGCAAGCGCCTCATGCTTGGTACACTCAGATTGACATCTATTTCACCGGATTGGGCTTCATCAAAAGTGAAGTTGATGCGAAACTGTACCAGATTGTGGTTGATGGTAAGCTCTTGATTATCGTACTTTATTTTGATGATCTAATTTTGACAAGAGATGAGCAGCTAATAACTTCTTTCAAGGAGGATATTGCAAGGGAGTTTGAAATGAAGGACATGGGACTCCTTCACTATTTCCTTGGTTTGGAAATATGACAGCGAGATGTTGAACTTTTTATTTCTCAAGGAAAGTATGCCAAAGAGATACGTGGTAAGTTTCACATGGAGAGTTGTAAACCCATGGAGACTCCTCTTCTAGGAAATTGGAGGAAAGAGGATGCCACTTCAGGAGAAGTAGTGGATGTTACTGTCTACAGGCAACTAGTGGGTTCACTGATGTACTTGGTGAACACCAGATTTGACATTTGCTACACAGTTAACCAGTTGAGTCAAGTTATGGTTAAGCTGAACAAGCTGTTTTGGAAGGTGAGGAAGCATGTCTTGAGATATCTCAGGGGCACTACAGAGTATGGATTATGGTACAAATAGACAAAGGGAGTGAAGCTTCAAGGCTTCACAGATGAAAATTTAGCAGACAGTCCATCAGACAGAAAGAGCACATCAGGAGGGATCTTTAGCATATGATCGACAACAGTTTCTTGGTACAACAGGAAGCAAAAATATGTGGCACTCAGTTCAGCCAAGGTAGAGTACATGGCAGCAAGTCAAGCTACATGTGAGGCCATCTGGATGAGAAATATCCTGGTTGATTTGTTTGGTTCTCAAATGGATTTGACTGTGATACATTGTGGTAACCAGAGTTGCATTAAACTCTCGGTTAATCCGATATTCTATGATAGTTCCAAGCACATAGACATCCAGTACCACCATCTCATATATTGTGTTCAGAGGCGCATTATGTTACTTCAGTACATTCCCACGAAAGATCAAGATGTAGATATTCAGATGAAGGCGCTCACCGAGAGAAAATTTGAATACCATAGAGGTAGGATCGAGGTGGAAGATAATCCCTTTCTTGTTGAGAGGGAGTGTTGAAGTCCAAAAATAAATTGCAATACACACACTAGTGTGGGACCAATAGGTCCTAGCGATACATTAGTGTGAAGGCCAATTTAATTAATTAAATTGATGTAGTGTATAATTTAATTTTCCCTTAATAAAATTGGACAATAAAATGTAATCTTATATCATGATCACTTGTAATAGTTAACTAAGTGTGATAAACTCAGTTAGCTCATGTATTTAGAGTTGAGGGTGGTTGGTGAGGCATGCTGAGTAATTCTATTAGTTATGGAGTTCGAATTGCAATTGGTGCATTAGTTTAATGCATGAGTAATCAGTTAACTCAGTTAGGTGAGTTAGAGTCAGTTGAACTAGTTGTAACTGTTTGTTGCACTAGTGAGAGATCAAGTGAATTAAATATTATTTAATTCACAATCAATGATCTTCCATGCAACTGATGATTTACTATTAATAGCTACATGCATGTCAGTTCCAGTGGAGACCCAATTGAGACAAAGGTTAAAGACATGTTAACTATTAGTTGTGTGATTAGTAGGTTGCCCACATGCAACCAGGCATCCATTGTATTTCCCATGATCCTTGCATAGTTTTGGAAGGAAAAAATTCCTAAAGAATAGGGATTTCATTCATCAGGAATTGCGCAAGCAAGTCAAGCTATTTAGAGGCTGAGAATTGGCTAAGCATTGGTCGATTTTTTCTGGGACAGTGTGAGACATTTCTGAGAGTGCAAGAGACTCTTGTGAGAATAGTGCATTGTAATTGTTTCATGTTTCCATGGGGAATACACAATAGAATATAGAGGGGTTTTGAGCAGCAAGCTTTCCCCGAGAAATTTTCTGTGTTGTGGTTTGATTGGATTCTTTCTTTGCTTAATGTGATTGGCGATTGTGTTTAATTTCCACAATTTATTTGTAGAAGGATTCAGTATCTAGCTTTAGTATATTTTTAGATCAGATTGAATTCATTGATATACAAATGTTTGTATAATTTCTACACTTCCATCTCTAGTATTTCACCTTATTTATTCTTGTACTAAATGAGACCTAACCATTCCCAATTTCGTAATTTCTCCCTCCCATTCACCGAGTCTCGTTAACAATCACACCAACCCCTCCAAGCTCATCCCGAGATTGTGTAAATTTGGTGAGATACTACGGAATAATATCATTCTTCTGCCTCTTGATGTTTCAAAGTTTGTCTTTAAGGGCCAATTTTATATGGTCACTGCTGTTAAGCAGGTAAATCCTCTATGCGGACAGAGATGATCCCTCTAGCCCTAGAGTGGGTCTAGAAACAAAGAGACATGCTAGAGTGTTGATTCCTAATTACTAAATGAAAATAGGACACTGTAGATACACCTACCTGGAATCCAACGCTTTCATCATTGCTTGAATGGTGGTGGCCTCTCGCTCTTGCCTTGGCAAGCCAAAATCCTTCCGCAGTCATGCTTGGATACCTGCACATAGAACAACAAACAAGAACAACATACGACATAATAAATTCATTCCTAACTACTAGCCAGTAAAAGAGGGCTAAGCATATTACATTAAACATATAACGTAATACAAAATGGGAACCAAACAATAGTCACGTATATTAATTGATATAAGGAAGATTTACAACCAATGCTTTGACATCACAGTCTCCTCCAGTGGGGTTCAGTTGAAGCGCATCTCAGATGATTGTCAAGGAATTCAGACGGGATGAAGGCATGGGCTCAAGCTCTCTCAACGTAGTTCCTTCTTATTCTATCTCTTCAATAGTTCAACTATAGTATGTTCAATTCTCCATGTTCAAATAGCTTATGCAAAGAGGGATAAATTCTTTAATAGAGGAAAAGGAGGAGGTTAGGATCCCTACAAAGGTGGGAGGGAGGCCTATCCTTTAGGAAGTTCTCATAAGAGGTGGAAACCAAAAACTAAAGGAGGGATTCCACGGTTTATTCAGTTCAACCACTCCCAATGACTCATCCTCTAAGTTGATGCAGTGGAATATCTGCCTCTATTTTTAAAAAACATTCCATAAATAGCTTGGTGTGGGTGGCTAACTGAGACAAAGCATAAATTGGCGTGAGGCCCAGTGTTAATATTCCTCTTGGGTGTGAGGGAATAAGTGACTACTCGCGCCAAGGCAAAAACAAGGGTTTTTGAATCTCTTCTTAGGGAATTGTCAACATAAGGAATATTACTCTCATGTAAAGGGAAACAATGATGGTTTTTTCAAGGCATGACACTACTTATTTCTCACGGAAATGACCCTCCAATGGGTGAGATGGGGATTGCAGGGACAGTGAAAAAATGCTGTGTAACAACTGCCATTCTCAAATAGCTCAGTTAGTTCCTTCCACATTGCGAAAGGAGTTTATTTCCCATGGATATTTGAGACAATGTGGTTTCTCACTCCCTCCAGGATTATTCTCCTCACCTTGGATACATCTTTCTTCCATTGGTCTAGGTTCTGGGCATCAACTGATCCTGGTTTTGGAAGGTCTGTCTTGACATATTCCAACAATCCATTATCATCAAGCACCACCTCCATTGTCCTCCTTCCATGCAATGAAATTTAAGCTGCCTTCTACGGCATACTCTAATCTCAGTCCATTGAAGGCCAAGGCTTCCAACTCCGAGGAAATCTTGCTACAATGAAGCTACAAATTTGAACCTCCTGAGGAAGAATTTCAAAATTCTTGTTCTAATGTGAACCTGGTTCTAATACCATGTATAAATTTGGTGATATCATTTCAACTACTCAATAAATTTAATCTAAATCAAGAGACACAATTATACTATATTTCTTTGCGGAAATTAATTCACAATTCATAACAACATTCACAAACATGCATCAATCACATACACAAGTACACAAATTTATCTAGTATAAATCAAATAGTAAAACACCTTAAGTCTGCTTGCATTAATCATATGAATAGAGAGTCTATTACAATTTCCAGCTCCATCTCTAAACTCAACCTGCAAAATAATAACTGTTCTCTCTGCTCAATGAGAAGCTCCGACACAGACTTAATCAATTTCTGCCCCACCCCCCCCCAAGCTCATATTTCCTTGCACAAATCCTAAGGAAATTGGCCCCTATTCTTTAGGAATTTCCTCCAATATAATTGTGCAATTCCCAAGGGTTGATCATTGATTGCATGCAACACTTATACACTCAAAACTAGTCTAGAACTGTTGTTACGCTGCCTTGGAATCTCCACCACAACTGAGAAATTCAAATTCCTTACATGCATGATATATTTTTGGTTGATTGATCAATTAAATGAATGATCTATGAGTTAGATTATTGTCCCACTGCACAACTAAACTCCAACTAGTTCTATTAACTGTTAGAACTAGTTTAACTAAGTACAACTAGAAATAACTAAACTGGATTGCTACAAATTAGCAATCAACATATGCAAACTAAACTCCAAGCGCACTAACTCGAATTTATCGAGCTAATTGAGTTACACGAGCGATATCACCTCAGTTAACTGCCTCTAAGTTGTCTGTTAATGTGGAAATTTCAAATTTTCTCAATTTGACCAAGGCTAAGTCAAATTGAGCCTTTCTTGCTATATTTTTTCAACATGAGGTGGTTGGGAGATCACCTCTCCTTCCAAATAAAAAACTTTCGTCACATAAACCATATTACCAAATTTCCAAATTTGAAATTTGAAATTGTTCCTTCTTTACCGATTTCCTAAAAGTCAATTATAAGAGAAATTCAGGTAGTGAGGAAGCCAACCAACAACAATTATGGGGAATATGGTTAGGATAGATGAAAACATCAACCAATGGTACAACAAAATACCCACCTTAATTTTCCCAGTTGACCCATGAATTCCTCTACCACAAGCTAGATATTGTGAGTCTTCTTGGGAAGGGGAAGAGGATTCATGTAGCAGGTTAAGAGAACTATTATTTAGTGCGAGGGTAGTGTGCAAGATACATAGGAGGTCAGTTCCCATAAGCATAAATAATTAAAATCAGGAGTGGGTTGTTTTGGTATTTTTATAGGTAAACATATCTCACTATTTATGCAAAAAAACATGCCCATGGATACTGAATTTGAGTTCAGTCCATTATTGGGCATTTGGGCCTACTAGAACTCAAATTTGACAATTTAATTTGAGTAAACAAGCGTGAGCTTGACCTGGTAAAAGAGCGTTGTGAAATTTTGATGTTAGTTTAGCAAGGAAGCAAGCACTAAGAGGGGAGGGTGTTAAGGGACTACACGAGTAGTGTAATCCCTTGTGTAACTGCAACCAACTCGGAAGGCATCTATACAATTTTTGGAAGTCCTAAGTTTAGTAGGTAGAAGGCATTGCACCATTGAGTATCTATTAAGGAGAGTGGCCTTCACACCCATCAATTTCCTTGAGAAACCAAGTTTCCCCATTGGTATCATGGCTTGGCCATGGGGTGGCTAAATGTAGATAAGATAAGCACATATGACCCTACGGTTGGGTGGAAAAGGGCATACCCTTCTTTAGTCACAGGAAATGATTTTAGATAATTCTTTCCTTTTTTTATTAATTGATAGTTTTCAGTTGTAATATATCTAACATATTTATCTAGGTTTATGTTACATGTTGTATGAAATTATATAATAATGGTTATAATGCCTTGTTTAAGTATATTATGTTTATAGGGAATGAATTTGGGAGTAAGCACTAGAAATTGGCCACCTTTCCTTGATGACACATCTCGTTGGTGTAATTTTAAGTTTTTATAAGAAGAATAAGCAATATTTAGTCTTCATAAAACATCTAATGATGAGAATTAAAATGTTTACGTATGCTCTTGACCCTTGCAAATTATGGTTTTGGGGTCAACTTAGATCCCTAATCACGGCGGGATTGTTATATTATTGCTTAAGCTCACACAAAGTTTTCCATTAACCTATCTCAAACACCATTCTATAATTTGACATGGTTATGGGATGAAGGGATGCAATATTATGTTGTGGCTTGGTTAGAATAATGGATGCACTAGCCTCTATCTTATCAATACCATACTACCATGGTTGTTCAATATGGAAGGTCTTCAATCCACTTGGGAGTCAAAGACATTTAGGGAGGATACAATTTATGTTAACCTATGAAATTTATCATGTCTCAGCTAACACCCTCAAGGAAATTTAATGAAGGGAGCCTTCTACCAAGGCTTATATGCCCTTGAAATAAAAGCATTATGTCTCATGGGTAATAATTTGATGTTGGATCCTTATAAGCTCCACTCCCAAAATAACCTTTGGGACTTATAACTATATGAAATCCTTTATATTTAGCGAGTTTATATGTCATTAACCATATCACTTTTGCATTGCAAGGAGTTGTAGGAATTTACAGGGTAAGTTCCTTAGATCAAACACCAAAGGTCACCACTCAAAAACAGATCACAAATCAGTACACCAGTATATCACGTGGTTAAAACCCTTGAAGAGGGAAACAGTCCATGAACTAAGCCAACATGGCCAGTTCAGGAAATTTATTAATATAAAAAGAAAGTTTACATATGTTTCTCTCATAAATGGTTACCAGAAAAATGACCCTCCATGCTCTTTAAATAAAGATCATGGACGAATCAGGTGTTAAGCCATGGATCAAGTGTCGTTAATACTGAGGAGAGAGTGAGCCGTCAGATCACTACAAATCGTAACCGTGGGATTATAAGTTACAAATGTACACAATAAAGAAACACACTTTACCTAACTCTACACCAGACCAAGTTATACTTTACTATTTCCTGTGTGTCGGAATATCCTAACATCCCCCCTTAAGAACAACTTGGGATAGGATTGAAGGATTTACAAAGGTGACACAAAAGGAGCCTATTTCCTATGTGTCAAAATATCCTAACATCCCCCCTTAAGAACAAATTAGGATAGGATTGAAGGATTTACAAAGGTGACACAATAGGAGAAGGAAGGAGGCATTAGAGCCAATCCCCCCTTAATGATAAATTTCCTGAACTCCAAGCATGGATCGAATTTTGGTAAACTTTGCTTCTGTGAGAGTCTTTATAAAGATATCGACTACTTGATCATTGGTTGGACAATACTGCGCTTAAAGAACACGATCATGAATGAGATTTTTGTTGAAGTGTATGTGGAGCTCAATGTGTTTCATATGCTGATGCTGAACTGTATCTTTACATAGTTGAATGGCACTCTGATTATCACACCAAAGTACATTTGGATGTTGAGGATGAAGACCAAATTCAAACGGGATCTGAAGAAGACACATGGCTTCCTTGTTGGCTTCAACTACACCATGATACTCTGCTTCTACCAAAGAAAGAGACATGGCACTTTGTTTCTTACAAGACCATGTAATAGGTCTTGAACCAAGAGTGAATACATATCGTGTAGTAGACTTTCGATCATAAGGGTCACGAGACCAATCAAAATCAGTGAAACCAATAACCAATGGAGATTCTCGTGCACTGTAATCAATCTCGAACTAAATTGTACCTCGAATATATTGAAGTATTCTTTTAGCTTCATTCCAATGAATTTCATGAGGTTGGTGCATATATCGAGAAACAAGACCAATGACAAAGGAAAGGTCAGGATAGGTATAGGTTAGATACAGAAGTTTACCAACAAGTTGACTGTATAAGGTACCATCAACTTTAGGGATATTAAAAGTGATTAATCACTTGACTCCAAACCGAAAGGGAGAAGGGGTTCGCTTATAGTCTTCCATGTAAAAGTAGCATAGAATATCACATGCATACTTGGACTGAAAAAGTGTAATACCTTATTTGGATTGCAAGAATCAAATACGAGGGAAATAATCCAAGTGTCCTAAGTATGTCATTGCAAACGTATTTCTGAGGCTAAAATTCACATGTTTATATGGTTGGGATCACTACCAGTAAGGATAAGATCATCAACATAAAGAACAAGGATGATGAAGGACTTACCCACTTTCTTGGTGTAGACATTGTTGTCATAATGACACCTAGAAAATCCATTATCTAAGAGAAATCTATCCATTTTGTCATACCAAGCCCGAGGAGCTTGTTTGAGACCATAAAGAGACTTCCTAAGGCGACAAACAAGTATAGAGTTATTTTTGATAAAGACAGGGGGTTGTTCTGTGTAGATTTATTCATGCAAATCTCCATGTAATAAGGCAGATTTAACATCCATCTGATGGAATTCCCATTTAAACGAGGCAACAAGGGAAAGAACTAGGCAGATAGAATTCATTTTGGAAACAGCGGAGAAGGTTTAAGTATAGTCAATGCCTTAAACTTGTGAAAATACTTTAGCAACAATACGAGCCTTATGTTTATCTAGTTTTCCTTTTGGTCTAAACTTTCTTCTATAAACCCATTTGCATCCAACAATTTGTCTTCCCTTTGGAAGAAGAACAAGATCCCAAGTATCGTTTGACAATAAGGAATGATATTCTTCATTCATAGCTTCATCCTAATATGGATCACTGGAAGCTTCTTCAAAGGTATCTGGATCAGGGTTTTCGGGAACTTGAGCCAATAAGGAAGAGGCTTTTTCAAACTGAGAATGTGTACATTGTCGATCTGCAGGGTCACTTGCAAGAGAACCTGCTGCATCCCGAGTAGAGAAGACCCATCTTGGAAGCTGTGGAGCGGAAGGAATATCTTCAAGAGGTGGAGGAGGATTGTCATCCTCGCTGTCATCATCTAAAATAGAAGGAATGCTGTAAAAAATAGAAGAGATAGAGAGAGGTGGCACATATGCCGAATTAGGCTTGTAGGCCAAAGGTGGCACATATTCCGAATCAGGCTCACAGAACAAAGGTGGCACACCCGCCGAACTAGGCTCGTAGGCCGATATATTTTCATCAAATTTTACATCTCTTCTAATGATTATATTTCTGGATTTTGGTTGAAGAAGTCTATATCCTTTGACATCTTCAGAATATCCAACAAAAATGAACTTTTCACTCTTAGGTTCTAAGGCTTTATGTTTCGCATCTGGAATATGGGCCCAAGCATCACTTCCAAAAGCACGAAAGTGACTTACATCTAGTTTGATTGAGCTCCAAGCTTCTTCTGGAGTTATATTCTTTAAAACCTTAGTAGGAGTGTGATTTACTATGTAGTTTGCACAGTTAATTGCTTCTGCCCAAAAATTGAGACCAAGTCCTTTAGATTGAAGCATACAATTAGCCATTTCTTTTAAGGTGCAATTCTTCCTTTTGGCTACACCATTTTTGTGTGGCGTATATGGAACAGTATGTTGCAATTGAATGCCATGCTTAGTGCAAAAGTTGATAAATTTGTTGTTAACATATTCTCCTCCATTGTTTGATCTTAACTTAAGAATTGGATGTCTAGATTGTTTCTCAACAAAGGCCTTGAAGGCCAAGAACATGTTAAAAATTTCACTCTTGAGTTTTAAGAAGTATACCCAAGTGCATCTGGAAAAATCATCAACGAAAGTTAAGAAGTACTTGCAACCAGAGAAAGAAACAGCAGGAAGTGGACTACATAGATCACTGCACAAGCTACAAAGGGGCTAAAGCGTGCTAAGAGGCACGTTTGTCAAAACCATCCCGATCATGTTTTCTGAGTACACATCCGGAGCAAACACCATCTCGACAAGATACCATAGGAAGACCTATCACCATATTTTCTTTACATAGAGTTTGAAGAGAGCAATAGTTTAAGTGACCAAATTGCTCATGCCAAAGTTTGCTCACTTCATCATTATGAGCAAAAAATGGGTGGAAGACATGATGACCCAAAGTTTTCAAACTCATACAACCTCGTGGAATCATCAACAATGCCAGTAGCTAGAATATGTCTAGGATCGTTATCTCGTAGGTCCTTGATTACAACATCATGATGTGAGAATTTTACTATTTTCCCTTCACTCGAATGAGTTATCTCGATAAACGTATAGAAGGTTGCATGACAAGGTAGGAACACGTATTACATCATTAAACCGACCATTATCTAGATGAATTGTTCCAGATTCTACAACACTAAGAGATATATCATCACCAACATAAATATCTTCGGTGTCACAATCAGTTAAAGAAGAAAACATGGATTTATTTTTGGCCATGTGGTAAGAAGCTCCAGAATCAATGAGCCATTCATGAGAATGAGAAGAAGAAGATATATTTAATGCATAACCATATGCTTGACAACCACAAGCAGAAAGTGTCATTCCTGAAGATGAAGTTGAAGAGGTCTCCAAATTGATATGGTGCTTCTTCATTGCTACTTCCAAGGCTTCCATCTTCTTAAAACATTCAGACTCTACATGGACATCACGATTAAAAAAGTTGCAATGTCTATTTGTTTTCTTCCCCTTGTTTTTAGTTGCCTTATCAGTTTGGTGAGTTTATTTTTTAGTTTGCGGATGAAATTTCTTAGGACCCTTGTTTGGTTTAGGACCATACTTTTAGGATATCGCTTCTTGGGATTCTTTTGATATGGTTGTTGTTGGGCTGCTAAGGCTTTCCTAGAAGCATTTCTAGAAGTGATAATACCAAGGTATAAGAGTTGTTCTTGTTCTCTTATCAAAGAATCACAAAAGGCATCAAAATAGGGGTTCTTGTAGGCCGTTCCTTGAGAAATGATGGCTTCTCTAGTGGAATGGGAGGTGGAAACAAATATAAAGTATGCAAGGCCAAGCTTAGCAAGAATGGAATAGATGAGGCTAATATCTTCCATTTTGACCTTACAACCTTCTAAAATAAGTCTAAGGGTCTTGAATTTGGACAAAAAATATTCAATAGAGGAGAAATTATTGAGGTCCAAAGTAAGCAACTCATTTTCATGCTGGTGGGCCCTGATTTGATTTTGAATGCCAAAAAAAGCATTTAGATTTTTTAGGGCTTCATCAGGGGTGTCAATTTCAAGGATATGAAATCGAAGATCTTGAGAAATGGACATTCCTATCAACCCTCATGCTTGATCTTGTTCATTTTCCCATTTAGTGGCTTTATCTCTATCGGTAGGTTTAGTTTCTTGTCCTGTGGCTATTCTATAAATCCCTTTACTTCTAAGTAAATCTACCATGTGAGGTAGCCATTGGATATAATTAGTGTTGTTAAGAATAACCAGGCATGCACTTTCCATTTAAAAAAAAAAAACTGAAGCTGTAATGTTCCTAAATTAGCTAAGATAATTGGAACATTAGAATTTTTATTTTTATTTTTCATGTTTATGAATAATAGAATAATGGAGGATATGCAACACTCAGATCTAAAAATAAATACATGCTCAATGTGAACAGGGTTAAATATGAGCTGGTTGCAAAAACCACTTGTGTAAGAATAGGGCTTAGCTATTTGACTAGGTCAAGAGGACAAAATCACAAGACAGTCTAGGTGCATTGAACCTCCTAGGTGATCAGCGCAGTTCTAGAAGGAGGAATTCAGTGTGAAAAGGGGCTAATGCAATTGAAGTGGTTTGGGGTTTTGCACATCCCATTTTTATAAAAAGGAAGGAGAGGGCTCAAGGAGGGTGGTTGATGATTTGTGGTTGCTTGAGCAACTCGAGTTCTCTTGGCTGGTTAACCAAAGGGAAGAGGGTTTCCTGTTTAGGAATCCTCTCTCCTTCCATGGAGTAGCTCTTTGGAGGAGGATGTGCTGCATTGATCCACTATCCGGCATTTGGCCAAGCTTCTACTTCCAACTGCAATGTAGATCTTGTTCAGGGTTTGATTTATTTTGTAAGCTGCAGCAAGTGGGATTTAGATCTTTTCAAATCTAAAGCATTTCAATACTTCTTTTCAGTGGAGGAGGGTTTCTAATCTATTGGAGAGCTGTATTGAATGATTTGAGCTTAATTTCAGATCTTGGCATCAGGCCAATGTGTTCTTCATGGTATACTGCGCAGTTCCTTCCCCAGATCTGCGTTATTGCTGAAGGAGTAGCGTTGCAGGGTTTTTGGCATCATTTTGGAGTTAGATCTTTGATGTGAAGGAAGCATCCTTGCATCAAGGGTGATCCTTGGATTGGAAAACCAATCCAAGTATATTTTTGATCTGATTCATTCACTGAAGTTTTTTTTCTTCAGAAATTCTGAATCATTCTATAGATCTACTGCAGTAAAAATCAGATCTGCTCCGGCATTTTCATGTATTACTGAAATCCCCAAGGGGAATGTAATAAAGAGCCCTTTGGGAATTTTGAATCATTATAGATCTTTGTTTTCATGTAATTATCAGTTGAAGATATATAATATAATTAAAATAAGCTTCAGCCTCCTGTAACTAATGTTTAAGGGTTTCTGGGTCATTCTATTGTATTGCAACACCTCAATCTTGACGTATTTTCCATGTAAAACCGCTGTTTAACATTGCTTAATGCTTATGCCATGTTCCTAAAATCATTTCACGATTGTAAATAATTTTTTACATCTTACACCTTCAGAAAATACGCTGCCCTTGCTTCAGTAAATTTCTGCATCTTCCAAGTCATGGGAAATCAGGGTTTTTAAGCCTAGTTTGGGGAGGAGGAGCTGTTTAACTTAGATAGAATTATTTTTTTGATCTGAAATTCGGTATGTGAATCCCTATTGACCTGATATAACATATCCCAGAGCCATGACCCTTATTTTTACGCATATTTCTGAATACAATCATTTTAGGACATGAAAATCCACTTTTCCTCACCTTTTTGAGAATAAAAATTGAGTAAAGGTTTCTGCAGCATTTGGAATTTATTTCTGAATGTTTCTAAAATTTTTTTATGATAGCTTAAGCACACATCCCTGAAAAATGTGTTTTTCAGGCATGTCTTGCTGAGAAATCCATTTTGGGAACATTACAGTGGTATTAGAGCAAGATCTTTGGCTCAGCCTGTGGCTTCAAGCCAAAGTGCTGAATCCATGGAGGAGGAATATTTCAAGCTCTATAGACAGATTCTTCAGATGGCTAGGTAGCCTCTGGATCTCATCCTTTTTTCAAAGGTGACATATCCAGTAAATGCCCCTGCAGTCAATCTCTGGAATAGAATCTTGATACTCCTGAAGAGGGAAATTTACAGCAGTATCAGAGAAGAGAAGAAACAAAGGTCAGAATGATGGAGGGTATGAGATTACTCTCATCAATGTTCAGATCTAAGAAGGGCCTCTCCAAAGAGGTAAATCATAAAAGAGAAAGAAGATGCACCGAGACTCCTAGAGGGTTTCGAGGAGAAGAAAGTTGCAGTGAGACCTACAAAAGGTTTCAAGAAGGAGAGGAAGACCCATGCAATTCCTACCCTCACAAAGAAGATGCATTGTACAGAAGAAACAAGAGCATGGCTCCACCACTTAGAAGAATGACAGAAGATGAGATATCCCTGCTCCTTTTCCAGACCCTGAAGGGTATTGAAGAAGACCTCAAGGAGATTGAGAGGGTGGAGATTTGTACCAGCGCTGGAACAACCTTGGAAGAGCAGCCTTCATGTTTAGTAATGAAGGAAGACTACATAGTTGCAGAAGAAGCTCTTGCTTCTACATCTCACCGATGTATGATTAAAAATTCATCTATTGTCATTTCAGCACATTGTATGAACATATCTACATCTTTGCATGCTGCTGATTTAGAGCAACAGATTTGCACTGCGCTGTGTAAAGGAAGTGAGGAAGAAGAGAGGAACCATTCCTCATTGGAGCATTCACATGGAAGCTTCATTCATGAAGCAATAAAGGGTGGAATGATGGATGGTAGACATCTTGAAGTGAGAAACCCTTTCTCCCTTCCAGATGACCCTTTCTCAATGAGCACACCCCTGCTCAAAGAGAAACTTCTACTTGCAGTAAATCCAAGGCCCCTTTGTTTTTGGGAGGCCATGCATGAGGAGAAGACCTCATGGGAAGAATTCATTGGAGGTGCACTTCAACACATCATGGAGTGCAAAGTTCTTCAACAGTTTGAGGAGGATCTTCTCTTCTTATAGGAGCAGATAGTAGATGGAGGACATATTCGGATGGATAACATCTCTCATGACTGTGTTGGACATTTCTCGAGCCATGCACATCATGATGGGAGGTTTTTTCCTACCATCTATTTGGGTCCTCATAGGGTCAAATTGATGCTCGGGAAGATTGCATTTCAAGATCCCATGAAATGCAGGAATTTGATTTGGGACGATGGTAGCCCTCATGGGAGGAGTACCAGGATGAAGGGTGGAAGGAGACATCCACAAGTGGTTGAGTGGATGTGGATGGAGAGCAAGAAGATGGAGAACTACTTTCATATCTATGACACCGGGCAGCAGGAGGCTTGGCTGCATTGGTTGCTCTTGAAAGAGTTTGGTCATCACTCTCTTTCTAAGGGTACGTGGCTAGATACTTGCATCATGGAGTAGCAAGGAGTATGGACACATTGTGTTGGCATAACATTATTAATGTCAAGCAACATGTTGTCACTACATGATTTGGATGATGGAAGTATAAGGAGGCAACAAAATATTTTGTTGCTTGAGAAGATCTTGAGAGAGCAAGGGCAGAATTGCTCTCATAGTTTTCATGATGTTGCAGGAATAGGAGATGGCACTATCATGGTGCAAAGGGGTTACTCCTTGAACTTATATGTTCGAGAAGGACTTTCTTCATGGGAAGGACTTCTCATATGTAGCAGCATTATGGGAGATGCCTTTAACATTCTGCATTTCAAAGATTGGAGCTATGTGTTGATGGGAGCCTATTTGCATAGGCCAACAACGTTGTCACTTTGGAGCTGGGATTTATTGATGGAGTATTCCTAGGATCACTTCTCATTCGATGCACTTGGTGAGCAAAGAGGAGGTGAAGAAGATGA